>OZ038484.1:37705263-37782763 GCA_964036315.1 Acanthosepion esculentum
CTCTGATCATGCTGTAATGTCTGTCAACATCTCCTTCTACTCCACCCCAGCAAAGAATCTCCTACCAACAGAACATCGTTCTGTTATCACCTAGCAGACTGAGACTCGTTCCGGAATTTCCTTCGCGATGTCCCCTGGAATGTGGTCTTTACGCTCTCCGTTCAAGAATGCGCTTCCGAGGTCTCCTCCTGGGTAAAAGCTGGATTCGAGGCTTTCATACCCTTGGTTCTCGGCTGCTTACTCAGCTGTCATTGCCCATAGGAATCACTTCTTCCACCTATATCGTAGTGACATGTCTGATTGCAACAGACGTCTCTTTGTCTCAGCCCGTAATCAGTGCAAGTGTGTCCTCAATGAAGCAAAGTCACTATTTGCTGATAGAATGAAACAACATATTGCATCTCGCAAATTCGGCTCCAAGGATTATTGGCGTCTCTGCAAGAGCGTACTTAACAACAGCAAACCCGCAATAGCTCTTTTGTTCAACCAATTTGAGGTCCTGATCTCCTCAATTGATAAGGCTGAGTGCTTTGCTCGGAAATTCTCTTCCAACTCAACGCTCAACTCATCCGGTGTACCCACACTCGATTTCCCCCTAGAACTGAGGCTCTATTGAGCGAGTTGCACATAACCCCGTCGTCGGTATTGGGCATCATCTCTAAATTAGACTCCCATAAGGCTAGCGGTGGAGACAGGATACCAGCCATTGTCCTGAAGAAATGTGCTCCAGAACTGGCCCCTGCCCTCTACAAATTATATAACTACTGCCTCAATTAATTTTTTCCAGATGTTGGAAGTCCTCATCTATTGTACCTGTCTTTAAGAACTCTAGAGAGCCTTCTGACCCATCTAACTACCATCCTATCAGTCTCCTACCACTCTTCGGCAAAGTCTTTCAGGCTTTAATCAATGCCGAAGTGGTTAAGCACCTTATATACCATGATCTGCTCTGTGACAAGCAATATGGTTTCCACTTTGCCCGTTCTACAGCGGATATTCTCACGGCTATAACTGAAATTGTTTAAAGCTTGTGCCGTGGCTCGAGATATCTCTAAAGCTTTTTATAGGGTTTGGCATGCCGGTCACCTTCGTAAGCTTCAGGATTACGGAATTTCAGGTCGATTATTTGATGTAATAATCATTGCAGTCAAACCGTGTACTGAAGGTCGTCCTTAACGGATTCTCCTCTAGTTTCTATCTCACGAACGCAGGTGTTCTCCAAGGCTCTATCCGGGCCCTACTCTGTTCCTCATCTTCATTAACCTTCTTCCCAATGTCATCAGTTCCCAAGTAGGAATATATGTAGACGACACTACTATTTACTCCTGCCTCAAAAGCAAATCTGGTCTCACTGACAAAATTAACCTGGCCGTTTGTCTCTAAAAGGACCTCCAATCGGTTGTGGACTGGGGCAGAAATTGGCTGGTTAACTTTAATGCCTCGAAAACAAAACTGCTCTCTATTACACACCACAGGGAAACATCCCTGCCTCCCATTAGAATGTCTGATGTTCAACTCCACAAGAGCACCTCTTTGCTACTGCTTGGTCTCACACTGTCCACTGACCCGAGATGGAACAAATACATTGAACCTATAGCTTCATCTACCACAAGGAAAGTTGGTTCCCTGTGTCGCGCCAGAAAGTTTTTCTCACCCGAGTCCATCCTTCAAATCTATAAATCAACCATTCGCCCTTGCATTGAATACTGCTGCCATATATGGTCTGGTACCCCCGCTGTTCTTCTTAAGGTCCTCGACAAAATCCAGAGACGTATATGCAATGTAATTGGCCCTGATTTGGCATCTCGTCTACAGTCGCTCTCCCACAGACGTGTCGTCGCCTCCTTGTGTCTTTTCTACAAATACACGTCACGGTAACTGCTCCGACTAGCTACTTTCGCTAGTTTCCAGACTGCATAAATTTAGACGTGCAACTAGGCTGGCATCTCGATGCCACCCTTTCACTGTCGAAACAGTTAAATGTAGCCGTCTCTCTGCGTATCTCATGTTGTTAAGATTATTGCCGCCAATGTTGAATCCCGGTAGGATTTCCAATTCTCTCAGAATTGCCTCGCTGTATAGGTTGAATAGGTCTGGTGATAAGACGCATCCTTGCCTTACACCCCTTTCTTTTTTGTATATTTCCTGTGCTCGTTCTCTATGCTCATACATGCTGTTTGCTGCCAGGATATGTTCTTGAAGTACTATTTGTATAATTTAGTTAGATCAATGAGCTGGTTACATGGTCGACACAATGTTGCCAAAATATTTTTGAACGATAGTCCGTACGTAGATGCGTATAGTTTTGTTCCTTCTTAAATATTATTGTTGTTTTTTTTCTTCGTAAATCTTCTAAAGAAACGGATATTTAAATGATACGTTTTCAAAAATTCTGCCATTTTAATTGATGTACAAATCAACTCTTTGATTCAAATGCTCTGTATTTTTCTTGTATACATTTTAAGGGTAATCATCTCACACGCAAAGTTACTTGGGATTATTTGCTAAGCAGTTTAATCAAACACAAGGCCGCAAATTTTGAGCTCTCCGCAGGGTCGAATTGATTTCAGCAGTGAACTGTCTTGCAAAACAAGCTTCCTCACTGTCGCTATACAGTAGGCGTCCAACTCAAATTACTTAAGTTTACAAAAGAAACAAAAATAGGATGGGTATTTAAGTAAACGAAAGAAACCCAACAACAAATAAATAAATAAATAAAACTTTTCACGCAGGTCACAACAACCTGTGGTTTTCCATCGGTTGGAGTGTCATTGAAATTCACAGCAGAATAGAATTCAAAATAAATCGACACGGCTTTTTCATCTTCACCGAACAAGTCTAAGTTTTTTTTTCTATTTGTATTTATTATCAGTTGGATCAATCTATTGCTAAATCTTTTGTGTTAAAATATATAACTTGTCTGACAACTTTGTATTCTCGAGAAAAACATAACTGCTAAAATTGGTGTGAATGTTATTTAAGAGAAAATGCAAGGATAAAATAATAAAAAAAAAACTATCCTATCAAATTCACGAGCAATAATAATACATTTTCGTTTTGAGTAAGCAAATATATATTTTTCTATCAAAGGAATTGATAATAAAAGGAATGAAGGTAAAAAAAAAAAACATGATTTTATCGGTAATTAATATTTATTTAAAAAATAGAGACGTAGTTGGGTAATATTTCGATTTTTATTCGAAACATGTTCAGGATATTTCCTTATAAATAATGTCATTAAGATTTAATATATATATATATATATATATATATATATATATATATATATATATATATATATATATATATATATATACTATCCATGGATAGTAATGGATAGCGGCTCGTATTGAGGAATCGGAGAGCAGAGTTCGAATTCCAGTCGAATCCATTACAGTCACTTACGCGCTAATACCCTTGGGAGAGGTAGGAATCCTTTTCTTCCCCAGCTATTTTAAATAGGAGGAAAGACTGGGTTATATAGCCTTGGATGGCAACTGGTCTAGGAGAATTCAAAACCTGCGGAGGGTCATTTGGGGACCTTGTGGTGCATCAGGTCTTTGTATTCGGCTCTCCAAAAAGTGTGGTTCGTTCTATACAAAGCCTTCACCACTAATCAAATCATATGTGCAGGTGTCTGGCTGTCGTTGCTTGACCCTCATACGTTGAATACAACGGGAGAGTCCAGTGCCGGATAAATACCAGTTACACAATTCAGGAAAGGTGCCCTCTCGGTACCCCCTAATAACTAGGACGAAACAAAATATATAGCTAAATTGATTTTTTACGGCTTTTCAACCTTTTTCGGGTTATTTAAAGCGAGAAAATATTTTTTCATTGCAAGAATATTTTGGAGGTAATAATAATAATTTACTGATAGAAGTCCTACTAATTAACCCGTACCTGAGGGTAGAAGAGGTAGATTCATACCTTTCTCAAGGGTATTTGTGCACTAGTGACTATAACAAACCCGACTGGAGTTGGAACTCGGCTCTCCAAATTCCAATTTCGAGCCGCTATCACTTACACCATCCGCACATTCCAAGCTTACAGCACCTGATATTCCCAAGCGGTTACCTATCTAGGTACTTACCAGGCTCGACGTTGCTTAATTTCTGTGATCGGATGAGAACCGGTGTTGGACGTGTTATGGCCGTAAGCGGTAGATAGTTAAAATATCTACTACCTTAATGCTGTAATGAAATAATTATACAGAACTTCTGGGACTTGCTTCCTGTATTAGACGTGTATGCTTATTACGCTAGAGAAGGAACTTCAGAGATTCAGAAAAGTTCTAGAAGCCGATTTCCACCAAGTATTCTGTTCCTTTAAAAAGCCAAAAACATGACACCGTTTTCTTTGTTTAAAACTCCTATAAAAGTAATTAACAAACAAATAAGGACAAATATTTTTGCACTCGCCTATTAGGTTTTATCGCAAATATGATCTGGTCACTACAAAGTATAACGTTTTCAGAATAACAAAATACCCTCTGGCGCCATTTCTATTTTGGTGTCCCCAGCACGCAATTAATTAACCCAGCCCCGTGTCCGAACAGATAGATATGGTGGTTTTCTAAGCGTAGCTTAGATGTGACACAAGGCCGAAAGTATGGGGTACCCAGTGAGAATCGAACTCACTATTCAGTTGTAATTGATCTAACAAGACAAGCTTGTTAACTATCACATCACGCGAAGTGCCCCTGCTCCAACAAGTACGAAATTAAGTATACAGGCACCACGTTTTAATTCTGATTTGATATTCATTAAATATTAATTAATAAGTTAAAATTCATTTAATTAAGAATTATTATGGCGTTTTATTATTTTTTGTTATTATTTTATGATCACGCAAGACTATCACACAATGTCTCGTACTCCAGAACATACATTAAGTAGAGTGTATTATTGGTCAGATTGAGGGTGCAAAGAATCAGCATTAAAAGGCATCGGAATACAGAATTGTTCTTTTAACTATTAACCGCATGTTGATACAATTTACTAATGAAGAACAGGAAAACACTGTCTTTTCTTTTAGATCTAGGTCATCAAAATGTCTTTGTGCGACGAGACAGGAATTTATTTTAAATCCAGTTGCATGACTTCACGTGTGACAGAATATATCCAAATCAGTCGAAAAATAACAGAACGTTATCTTCATCGCCATGGTTTATTATGACAGAGCAGTCAGAAAAAAGCCATTGTTGAAATCATTCAACATTCTGTAATAGAGAAAACAATGGACAATCGAAATGACAGAACAGAACATTAGATACATTTTCATTTTTTTTTCAGGTAGGTTCTCATTTACTCAGTGTTTGAACTGCAGACTATCGGGGTCATGAGATTGCCAAGTTAATTTATTTGCTATTTCAGCCCACTATCAAACATGGGGAGTTTTGGGTTGTGATGCGTGAAGCAATTTTGCACTCTGGTTGTTCAGACCGTCTGTAGAATGTGGGAAATAAAAAGAAAACCAGTTTGCATAAACGAGTCCACTCAATATTTACTGACAGTTATTTTAAACAAAAAAAACATCTTAATGAGGGTGGAACTACAGGCCATTCAGTTAAAAAAAAATACTTGAAAACACCAGGAGTAATGATCAGCGGCTGAGAACGAAATATTCCAGTCGAGTTTCGTCACATTCACTTTCGCAAAAATACCCCTGGGGAAAGGGATGAACTCATCTCTTCTCCCCAACCTCCAGCTACGGGTTAAAACGTAAGGTAAAGTGTATTCTTCATCTTTGGTTGGTAACCAGTCTAGGAGAAGAAGAATTCTGAATTCAAAAGCGATTGATACAACTTCATACTGTGAAAAGCATACTTATGAAACCCGCAACAATAAATCTTAGTGTAGTTCCAGTCTTTAAGAACTCAGGCGAATCGTCTGATCCTTCTAACTTTCGGCCTATTAGCTTCCTACTTCTTTTTGGCAAAGTTCTAGAGGCGCTAACTAACTCTGAATTGGTTAAGCATCTCACCTCGCTGTGTCTTCTTTCAGGTAAGCAAAATGACTTTCGCTTCTCCAGGTCAACTGATTATGTGCTAACGGTTATTTCTGAGAGAGTCTATCAAGCTTTAGATAAGAACGGAGCTCGGGCAGTTGCTTTGGATATCTGGAAGGCATTTGACAAGGTTTGGTACACTGGTCTTCATCACAAGTTAAAAGATTATGGCATTTCTCGGCAAATTTTTGAACGGAGTCAATCTTTCTTATTGAATTGTGAAATGAATCTTGTCCTGAATGGCCACTCTTCTAGATCTTTTTGCATTAATGCAAGCGTTCCCCATGGCTCTATTCTTAGACCTATGTTGTTAATCTAATTTTCGTCAAGAGCATTCCTGATAGCATCAGTTCTCAACTCGGTATCTCTGCTGATGACTTATTCGTGTCTTGATAATAAGTCTGATCGGTACAATAAGATCAAATTAGCTGTTGATCTAAAAAAATTATCTACTTTCTGTTACTAACTGGGGCATAAGATGGCTTTAATTTTAACACTGCCATAATGAAACTACTTTCTTTTAATCGTCTGAGAGAACTCTTTATCTTTTATCAGTATGACGGATCTAACCCCTTCTCGGACTAACATTATCCGCTGACATGAAGTGAAAAGATTATATTGAATTATTGCTAGGTCTGTTGCTAGGAAATTTTGTTCCCCGTTTCGTGCTTGACAATTTGTCTTACCAGTATCTATATTACATATTTATAACTCTACCACTCGTCCTTGTTTTGAACATTGCTACCACATCTGGTTTGGTACTCCTGCTATATATTTAGAGATTCTTGATAAAACACAAAGAAGAATTTGCAGTATTATTTGTCCTGGCATCTCATTATCAGTTACTTTCCCACCGCCGTAATATAGCTTCTCTTTGCTTTTTCTATAAATACCTTTATGTTAATTGTTTTGTTGTTTTGATGAACTTTCCTCTGTTTACTAGATTTTATTAATTTAAGCACAGTAGGAGATTTGCGGCAAGGTCTCATAATTTTACAATTAAAATAGCTAGATGTAACCGTAACTTCTATGTTAACAGTTTCTTCTATGGCACTTCTTGCTTGTGGAACCTTCTTCCGGCTTCTTGCTTTCAAGTCAACTTTGATCTTCAAAAATTTAAATATAATGCCAATCGTTATCTACTGTCTTAATTCTTATTCTTTTAATTGTTTTCTTTCCTTAATAGTGTTTTTCCCTCATATTCTCCAACACTTAGTATCCGTGTCTTAGTGGCTTTTTTGCTTTGTTTGGGGTGAAATGATTAAAAAAGAAACAATGCAGTTATTAATAAGAAAAGCTGAAATTAATGCATGCAAGATTTCACTGCTCTAGCATCACTCCTCAGACAGCCTCCAAACTTTTCAACCCACCATCGTAAAATTTCCCCTTCAAAATGCTTCACAAATTTTAATGTTAAATGTCAATATCTGGCGAACAATGTGAGTTTGTTTGAAAACCTTATTTAGATATTTTTTAGTTTTCTTTACCGAATGTAATGGAGCATTGTCTTGTATAAAATTCATCTTTTTTTTAACTCGTTTAGCTTCTTCGTGAACCATAATTTCACATATAAATTTTTAAAGAATAAATAGAAAGAAAAACAATGTATGTCTATCACTGTATATTCCATCATCGCCGATCAAGCACCTGAACTAGAGCCAGTCACGATGAATGGATATCAACTCGGAGGGGCACCACGCCATGAGAGATTATTGGACTTTGAACTCTCACACCTGACCTTAAATGAAACTCGTACATACGAGCCATCGCCAAAGATGCAGATAAAATGGTCGACTCTCTGTGCCGCCCAAGTAAGTACCCGAGTCCACGTACTATCCCCTACCTTTACAAAAGCCAGATCAGGCCAAAGATGGAGTACTGCTGTCATATTTGGGCGGGAGCTACCCAAACCACACTCTCCAGACTGATAGAGTTCAAAAGTGTCTCCGAGTCCTTGTGGGCGACGGATTATTTTCCACTCTCCAATCTCTCACAGGCCTCTCCCTGCTCTATCTCTACTTTTACGGAAAGTGCTCAGACGAACTACATTCCTTGGTTCCGCCAGTTCTAACCTTCACGGCAAGGACCCCCCCCCCTGCCACTTACATAGTAGCAAACCATCCACATTCCCTCCGGATTCCATCGGTGAGCAATAAGTTCCACTCGAACAGCTTCTGCCGACGAACCACTGCTCTGTGGAACCGACTCCCAAGAGGAAGTTTCCCCGATCGCTACAATCTTAACCTGTTCAAGACTAGGGTTAACCGTTATCTTCCCATCCTATCCGTACTAACTGCCTCCTAACGTAACCATCTACCTCGAGTGTCCTTCAGGCCTTATATATGATGAACCTAACTGTAAAAAAAAAAAAGAAGAAAAAAAGAAAAAAAAAGAAAAAAAAAGAAAAAAAAAGAAAAAAAAGAAAAAAAAGAAAAAAAGAAAAAAAAAGAAAAAAAAGAAAAAAAAAGAAAAAAAAGAAAAAAAAAGAAAAAAAAGAAAAAAAAAAGAAAAAAAGAAAAAAAGAAAAAAAAGAAAAAAAAAGAAAAAAAAGAAAAAAAAAGGAAAAAAAAGAAAAAAAAGGAAAAAAAAGAAAAAAAAAGAAAAAAAAAGAAAAAAAAAGAAGAAAAAAAGAAAAAAAAAGAAGAAAAAAAGAAAAAAAAAGAAGAAAAAAAGAAGAAAAAAAGAAGAAAAAAAAGAAAAAAAAAAGAATCCCACACCAAAACATCACACTAACTCCACCTTGTGGATGTGACGGTGGTTTCCTGTAAGGGTGTTTTCAGCCAATAGCCACTCAACTTTTCTCTGTCCGTATGTTCCTCTGTGGGCAGTACGGTATTTATCGGTGAAAAAAAGGACTGAAAAATTGACCTTCATATATTCTGTTGCCTATTTCATCCGATTTCCCTTATGGGTGTCTTTTCAAGGAGGCTTAGTGAATCGGTTTCATATTTTGCAACTTGATTTCAGTTGGGCAACTTGTGGTACTTTTTTGACCGCACTGCCACAACGCCTTAACATTTCAAAAACGGATTTTTTAAATAATTTTTGTTTTGATACGAGACAGATCGACGAGATAAAGTCTTCAATTTGCCCTTCAGTATCCGTCGTCCAGGATCTTCAACGACCTTTTTCACAGGTCGTACCTGCCGATCATTTCCAGTGTTGTTTTAATTTTTTTGCAAGTGCTACAGTTATTAAACATTTCCCTTTATCCATCAAATCAACTTACGATCTAAGAGGGAACGTTGTGTCTTTAATAACACCTATATCAATCAAGATGAGAACAGTTAATATATTCGTGTAAGGTCTATAATTCATCATCAGTGGACATAATCTTAGCGACACAAGATAAGAAGGTGACATTATGTTGATAGCAGACTCAGAAACACAATTGAAGTCGCTCTTTAACATGGTAGTGAAAGAAAGCAAGCTGAAAGGGCAACTACTAACTGTAAGAAGACAGAATACATTATTGCTATCAACAAAAACGGTCCAAGATTTGAGCTACGTATTGGAGAAATCAAAAGCAAATAGGTGCAGAAATTCAACTATCAGATAGTGTAATAACAGACGATATGATACAGAATTCTAAGGAATAGCGAAAATGGCTAGAGAGCCAAGTATACTATTTCTTCTTCTCCTTGCTATGGGCTGGGATAAAAATTGGCTCCCCAAATACCTTTCTGAAAAGGTCTATCCTGGTCGGGCAAAGAATCAGTTCCAAGGGAGATGAATCCTTCCTTCACTCCGCTTTCTGTCGCTTTTGATTTGTTTACTATCATGATTTTTTTCTTGAAGTGGTCTTATTGAAACAGTACTTCTAGTTAGCTGACCATTCGCCTTTTGGTAAGTTTTTCTTTTTTGTCCAGTCGGGTTAACCACTTCGAGAAGGGCAGGGAACCCGGTTTACTCACCAACAAAAATATTATATCCCTATGCTACGGCTGTTACTGGAAACTCCTCCATATGTGACAGTATGAAAATGACTCAGCTTTTGTTTTAGCGGCAACGTTCTCGATTGGCTCCGATATTTAAATTACATTTTATATTTTGGAGCGGATTTGCATTGTGAGTCAGATTCGATGCTCAGAGCGACTGCGCAGATACCGTCTTTTTTTTTTTCACTTTCTTTTTTAAAAAACAAAAAAACTGCTTTCGTAGCATTCACATCCGGTCGATAAGTTTCGATGTGGAGTGAATCGAGAAGAGATACGAATATTCAATTCAACACTATTAATCAGATTTTTTAGGTATATATTCCATCAGTTTATTATGTGTTTAACACTGAACTTCATCTTGCTTACGATGAATTTGTGCTGAGTATCTGCTGCCTCAGCAAAATGTCGTTCTTCAGAAAGTCTACTTTTTTTCTGCACAGAAACAAACATTTATTCCACATTATTTTGTTTTCCAATTTGTGATTATATCATTTGTATTGGAATGTGTGTATCATCGCAGATCACGTAGAACTCAAACCGAATAGGTAAAGACGCACGTGACCTCACTTCTGCATCTGGTTTTGCAGGCGTGAGAAAGATTTGTAATACACGCGGCTATACGAGATTAAGTCAAAAGTTATCTGAACTTTCGCCATAACATATCTTTAGGTTTGTCACACTGCCTTCTGCTCATGCGTGTTTAGAGTTGATACGATTGTGATCGAAGTTTTAGCTTGATCGCAGCAGTTTTCTTACTGCTATTACAGTGTAAACATAGCCGCTCCGCTTGCAGTGTGCACCAAGGAGAAACAAAAAACAGTGATCTGAATCTACAGAGAACATGCTACCTTATCAATGATAACTCACCGGTTCTCCATGACAGTCTCTCGAATTTGCTGAATCTTTTTTTGTCAGCAGTAGAGGTTGACGGGCCCCCTGCTCCTCCTTCGTGCGTTATGCATGTCCGGCCACTTTTAAACTTCTCGATCCATTCATACACATTTCTACGTGGTAGAGCACTGTCACTGTATTGTGTTAAAAGCCTCCGATGGATTTCAGCCCCTGACACACCTTCCGACAAGGGAAATCGGGTCATTGGTCTTTGTTTCTTCTTGGTGCATACTGCTAGCGTAGCGGCTATGCTTACACTGCAACAGCAGCAAGAAAACTGTCGCAATCATGCTCAAACTTTGATCATGTGACCACAATATTACCAACTATAAGCACACTTGAGCAGACGGTAGTGTGACAAACCTAAAGAGATGCTATGGAAAAAGTACAGATTAATTTTTATTTACCCTCGTATAAGCAGTCATCCCAGTGAGGATTTAGGTGCAGTCTTAAACCGCATGGTGGATCAAGAATGCGAGGACGAAGTTTCGGACGAAGGCTCTGTGTTCCGCACCCCCACACGCAGGTCGAGAGCAGTTGACGAAGTCAGCAGTTGAATAAAATGTAATATTAAATAGGAACGAGTCAAATGTCATCATTTACCCGGCACACCCACTTCATGATTTCATATTTGCGTGCACAATGCAAACAGAACTTTTAAAACATGACAAACAATTTACGTTGTTTATTAAATAAAAGCCATTGTTATTATTTCTTTTACCTTATTTTTCTGTTATATATTTCTGACTGAAATTATTCTTCAAATAATATCTAAACTTTCCACAGTCAGATCAAAATCATTAAATAAAAATAATTCGCTAAAATAAAATTTAAATATACCAGATGAATCAATGAATAGAACGAATTAGTGTCAAAAGATTTTATTCCAGTTTGTTGAATTGTCGCCTTCTTGCAACCAATTTTACACTGAGCTTGTTACGACACTAAGGCAAGAACGTCTTGTTGGGGAAATGTTATTCCTCGCTCTGTAACATCGTCCCCACAGCTGCAACGTCGCAGGGGTCTACCGCTATTCTGTCGCAATTTCCATGTTCAACGTCAAAGTCTATTGTTACTCTATTGTTATTCCCACATTCAGATGAACGTTCCATTCTTAAATAACACCACTTTCACACCTTAACAGGTAGGACACGCCATGCCACTTTTCACGGAGTCAAATAACCCTAATTTCTCCCGTTCCAAATGTAAGAAGAAATTTATACTCAGGCAGCTTTTCCCAGGAATCGTTACTACTACAGGTTCTTAGGTGGATGTTTCCCTGAACGCTACAATCTTAATATCTTCAAGTCAAAGGTCAATCGTTATCTGTCAGCCTTATCCTCTTAATCTTTACTCCTTACCACATGTACTTTCATTCACGTCCGCACCTTGATCTAAAAGGAATTTATCTGTGGTGATCACAATATGAAATGGCTTCACCCTAAGAGATACCAAAGTTTGGTACTCGGTGTCACCACAGAAAGTCAAAGGACCTAATAGCCCTTAGGGTTAACCTAGTAACCTCAAAGCCACCAAGTGCAAAATCGCGTCTTGAAGGGTGTCGGCGTGTGCATAGAGAAGTGAACCTAGCTGAACCTAGGATATACACACACAAGATAACAGGAAGTTATATGAACACCCACTCAGCGAAGGGAGAAGGAGAATCCTTCAGACCCTCGCACGAAGAAGATGGAGCGTTCGAAGAAAGACCCGAAACCATATATCCTCGATTCAGCTTATGTTAATTGGTCGCACTTGAGAAATAAATAAGTATATATTTTACGTATGGAAAATTTAGTATTTATCTTTAATTTATCTTATGTGACGTAATAGTTAGCGTTGCTAAAAGTAGAATCGCTGTGTTCGAATTGCAGCTGGGTCTGCTGATATTTACACCGCACTAACCTTCTTGTTCTTGCGTTTTGTTCGATTCCCAGATATCTTGACAAAATATCTAGACACTGGTATGCCACGATGGTTAACAAAGAAGATAGTGTGTGAGAGATCATCTAAGCAAGCCAAACTCTTTATAGGCCCAGACCACAGCAGAAAAATGCCACCCC
Source organism: Acanthosepion esculentum (assembly GCA_964036315.1). Lineage (NCBI taxonomy): Eukaryota > Metazoa > Mollusca > Cephalopoda > Sepiida > Sepiidae > Acanthosepion > Acanthosepion esculentum. The sequence goes on from OZ038484.1 coordinate 37,718,165, forward strand.
CGTAGTCAAGCTTGACAGAACCAATACAATTTTTAAAGAAAGGATTTGCTCGGTAACTGAGATAGTTCGGTATTTCACGCTTACTTGAGAGTCCGATGCGCTATCAAAGACGAAAAGTCAACATTTCAACGCCGATTTTTAAAGCACTGTCAATCTGAAAGATTGGCGCAGCACACTCATGGCTTACCTCATTTTGATCTTTCGTTGGACTAAGCTAAATTTGGACTAAATATTGTTGGATTACCACCTCCTGAAGATAATTACAGGCGACACGAGAGTTGAAAGACTTTATCTCTTTCTCTCGGTAGCGAAAAGATGTTCTCTTCTCATTCTGTCAGCACGTAAATACTTCAGAGACAGATACTGAAGGTTGCGTTGAATACTTCATATTTTTGTAATATGTCCCATTAATATATTTATTAATATTTGTTTGTTCAAATTCCATGTTTTGAGTTATTTTTGTTAGGACTCACATGTTTGCGGGGAAAATGTACCAGGAGCATTAAGCATTTAAAAACCGTCCACACCTCGTATCAAAAACGTTGGTTCCCGAAACAATATGGATTCCGGTTTTAAAAAGAGCGAGTGCTGATTTGATTACTTCCGAAGGAAGACGCAGAAAATCGTGAACGCGGTTGAATCAGACGGGAGGATGAGAAGACGACACGACGCGATCTTTATTATTTAACAGCGTCGTGTTACGGTGATTGTCTTTCAGTTCAGAGAACAGAAGTAAATAATAATAGACTCCCACGGTTATTTAGCAGCTATTAAAAGACAAGATTCATTGTAAAGTTCAATGGCTGCCCTTGCGCAGATCATAGATAAGTGGTGCATCCAACGACTATTATCAACAATTAAGTTTTTATCGAACACACGTTCAGTCGATATGTTCACCCCTTACTTCATTTAACATGTTTATCCATTTCTCCTTATATATATATAGTTTATGAAAAACTATGTAATCCGTATGGGTAGACCCAAGGAGTATAAAATCCAGAGAGCTCAATGTAAATCCAGAGCTAATAATTTAAATAAAAACAGACCACTTTAAGGTTCCATGTAATAAATTATTTCACCACAGCCTTTTAAAGGACTGCGGATCATCAGACTTTACTTCCAAAAGTTGAAACGAACCGCAGTCCTTTAAAAGGGCTGTGGTGAAATAATTTATTACATGGAACCTTAAAGTGGTCTGTTTTTATTTAATATATAAACAAGTTCTGTCTATCAATTTTTTTTTATTTAATTGTTCAATTTTGATGTAAGCAACTTCAAGTCACTCAAAGTTAGTTCATATTTTCTGAGAGAACGTCGACATTTTGTTGTGTTCGCTGCAGGGTCATATAATTTTTTAAAAGTGTATTTCGGCAGCAATAATTCTCTCAAACATGGTTGCTTGAAAAATATGGATAAGTGCTGTCTATCAATTTAGCAACATTCAAAAGTACTCAAGAAGAAAACAATATAAAATAAAAATCAATATGAACTTTGGGAAATTTATCGACAACACAAAAAAAACAATTCTGAAATTTGAAAAATTAAATAAAAAATTGATAGACATAGGTTGTCCATATATATATATATAAATATAAAAGTGAACATAGGAGTCAACACTTAGAGGCGACAGTCTGTTTCATGCTAGATGTAATCGTCAGGCCACGAGTGCTGTTATTTTTCTCAGCTATTTATATATACGGGTCAGTGGTGCATTGTGTCTATTTTGGCGGATATTTTACCAGAAGTCGTTTGTTTATTTATTTATTTGGGTTAAATTATTTTGCTTGTTTTTATTTATTTTTATTTCTTATCTTATATATTTATTTATTTTTTATTATTATTTTATTTTTATTTTGATCGGTGTTTTTATTAAGGTAGTAAAAATTTGTTTATATAGCTTATTTAATAGTTTTGTTTTTGTTTGGGAAGATAAAGCTATTTGTTCAATTTTGGAGTTGATTGTTGTAGTTTGTTCTATTATTTTGGCGGGAACAGTTTTTAATTTGTTTATTACTTCATTTATTTATTTGGATTGATTATCTTTGTTTTTTCTAACGGCTAGTTTATCGGTATCGGTTATTAGTTTATTTATATATTTGGATGTATTTAGATCAATTTATTTTGCTTGTTGTTATTTATTTGTTACACTGTATATTTTCTCTTTTTGGTTTTCGATTTTTAAGTAACGCAGTATATTATTTTTTATTCATGTTTTTTATCGTTATATAACAGTTATAGCTATTTTTTCGTCCGATTTTATGTTTTGATTTTTATAGTCTAACTAATATTTTGGTCATAATAGTTTGCTAATTTGTTTATTATTTGCTTTATTTATTGATTTTGTTTCTTATTTTTTATTCTATTTCGTCTATTCTAACAGGTAATTTGTTTGGATTAATTTATTTTGCTTATTTTATTGTCATTTTGTTTAATTATGTATTTATTTATTTTTTCCTTTTTCGATTTTTAAGTAACGGAGTAAAAATTTGTTTTCATGTCTGCATTTTGAGATGAGCTCGGATCTTTTATTTAATAATTTATTTTGGTCTGGGAAAGTAATGATAGCTATTTTTTCCTCCAAGCAAAGTTTGCAAGTTTTTGATTGGTTGTTGTAGGCTGGTGATCTTTTCCTTATTTTCCAAGATATTTTTGGTGTGGTGTGCATTTTGTTTTTAATTTCTCAGATATACTTAGAAAGCATTTTGCTGTTTGCATATTTGCTATTTGTGAAAGATGTTTTGTGTACATAATTTCTTTGTTTTCAGGGTCCTTCAGTTACTCCTATGTATATTTTTTCTTCATTATCTGGTGATTTTATCGTGGCTTGGTATATTACGTTGTTTTGTTAACAATTACCGTTTAAGGGACATACGTTCTTTATTCTGCAGTTGCACGTGGGTTTAATTTGTTCGTGTGGTTTGTTGATAGTTTTCCTGTTGCGCTTTTTTATTATTTGTGCCATGTTCTCGGTGCAATTGTAGCTAATTTTTACTGTGTTTTTGTTGAATATTTTGTTTAGGGTGCTTGATTCCGGGAAGTGTTTGTGTGAAAGTTTGAAGAATATTTTTCCTACGTTTGCTTTTACGTATTTGCTGTACAGTGGGTGGTTATTTTACTGGAGGTCGTTTATTTGTTTATTTATTTATTTGGGTTAAATTATTTTGCTTGTTTTTATTTCTTATCTTATATATTTTATTTTTATCGGCTTGACGATTGCGTCTAGCATGAAAACAGCCTGTCGCCTCTAAGTGTTGGCTTCAATGTTCACTTTTATTTATATATATATATATATATATATATATATATATATATATATATATATATGTGTGTGTGTGTGTGTGTGTGTGTGTGTATTTGTCGCATTGCTGAGACAGGATCCGTGGCACCACAAACTATGGATAGAGGAAAACCGAGATTCGCTCGTACGCCTGACGAAAAACACATTTTACAGGCCCTCAGAGACGATCTATGTATCAGCATGCGTCAAGTGGCCCTAGCATGTCATACAACTTATAGTACAGCATGGAGGGTACTTCAAGAACATCTCCTGTATCCGTAGCATTTGCAACGACTGCAGGGTCTTTCATCCTCTGATCACTCACCACGGGAGAACTTTTGCTGATAGTTTATTAAATAAACTGCCAATCCGTTGTTTGTCTCTTCAGTCCTGTTTACGGATGAGGCAACATTTGGAAAAACAAATTTACACAAACAACATTTGTGTGCAGATCGGGATCCCCATTGTACAATACAAGCTAGACACCAGCATCAGTTTATGATAAATGTATGGGCTGGAATTGTAGGTGACTGTTCTGGTAGGTTCATATGTTCTCCCAGCACGTCTTACAGAAGCTGTCTACAGGGACTTTATTTCGAACACTCTCCCAGACCTTCTAGAAGATGTACCCTTGCTCATTCGAAGACGCGTGGGTTCATGCATGATGGGGCTCCAGCACATTTTAGTCGCATTGTTCGCGATGCACTGGCTGACATCTACCATAAAAGATGGATAGGCAGGGGAGGACTGGTTCCATGGCCTGCACATTTCCCCAACCTCAATTCTTTGGATTTTTATTTATTTGGTTCATGCAGCAAACATTAATAATGCTGAAATACTTCATCAACGTATCATGGGGGCCTGAGAAACCATTCGACACCGTGTGAGAGTATTTGAAAGGGTCCGCCAGTTAATGACCCGACGAGTATATGCGTGTGTAGAAAGAAGCAGGGGACGTTTTGAAGATTTGTTATGAGTTGCCGTGTTGAAGTACAACGATGGCCTTTTGGATATATGTTTATATAGACATTTTATCTTGTCTAAACCCGTACCCAAAGATTGTAAAAGTATTTTTGGATTGTATCCAGTTTGTATATTTAACAGTGTCTACCGTACACTTTAAACTTCATAACTCTGAAGCGAGGAATTCGCAGGCATATGCTTAATGAGCTTTTGTCCATGTTTTCGTGTGAGAAACCCACCTTTTTGTAAAAGTATTTTTAATACACCATATTATATATATATATATATATATATATATATATATATATATATATATATATATATATGTATGTATGTATGTATGTATGTGTGTGTGTGTGTGTGTGTGTGTGTGTGTGTGTGTGTGTTTTATGAAAGGTTCAGTAAAATCATAGTTTCATAAAATGCTAAATAATAATGCTAAAAATATCACTTACTGTATAGTGGCATGAGGCTTAAGGGCTAAAATAAACAGTTGATTTACCCACGCCAAGAAGATTAATGAAGGATAGTAATGTCGAGGAAACACACCGGTAATTTAAACAGAACAAGATAAGGAATTTATTTACTAATTTACACGCTTAAAGCTGTGTTTGTAGCTTGATTCAGGAAAATAAATCAGAAATTTTGAAATCCGTAGTTTTAACCAATTTTCATGAAGAGTAAATATTCATACAACAGATTAAATGATCTGACACAAAATATAAAATGTTTAAAACAAAGGTAAGAGAGTTCGTTGCTCACATAAGGAATATACAGTTGCATACATTCAAGAGAAGACGACAAGTGATAGTTTGAATTACTTGGCTTTCTTGGATAGTTGAAGAAAAATTCTTTGAAGTGCCGCGTGCTTGGTTAAAAGCCGATAAATTGGCGAATAATTTGACACTGGCGAAAATTTCAACGCTGGACGCGAGGAATAGAAACGAATCCTTTCACATAACTTCAGACACTCTTCTCTTTTGAATTTAATTTTTATCCTCATTTTATATCAAAAGGAATTTCGCATAGGCTCGCTACTTTCTTTTTGGATCAACGAATAATTTCTGTGAAGACAAGGTTTTCATTGGTCCAAAATAATTTAATATAGACTCGCGAATGTATTTCATTTTCTTCGAGGCTCACCGATCAATTTCTGTAAAGACAAATTTTTCATTGCTCCAAATAAAATTTCACATTGGCTCGCGAATTCATTTCCGTTTTTTTTCTTCAATCTTTTGAATTTGAGGGGAGCGGGTAAAGGGAGTTATTATTTCACACTTATAACCTTAAATCATATTTATTAAACTAGTTGAAATATTGCATTTCCGGTTGGAAATTAAACCAGTTCTTGGTCCTAATATTTATGTATTTACTAAATTACAGCTGATTTCAAAATAATCACAGTTATGAAATCTTAACTCATATTTCATTTAAATGTTGCGGGAATTCTACAAAAAATGATATCAAGTCGCCACATTTTTCGTAATTTAGATTTTTAATGCCTTTTCAGTACAAGAAAAAATAAAGATATAATGCATATGTTTTTTTTTCTTCTATTAGCCGTCCTAGGTATGACGATAAACTACGTCCAACAGCAAGGCCTCTGATCAGGAGGTTTTGAGGAGCGTGGAACCACCTTTTAATTGCTGGTGTTCCCAGGTCCACCCTGACCCAGGGTGATAGCACCTGTTAGGGTCCCAGCTATGGGTAAATAGTTAACCCCGAAACTGAGGTAAAAAGCACTGTAAAAAATTATTACCAGAAATAAATTTTGAAAAAAAAAACTAAAAAAAAACTATTACCAACAATATATTTTTGAAAAAAATATTACCAACAATACGTTTTTGAAAATAATATTACCAGCTATACATTTTTTAAGAAAAATATTAAAAAATAATACCAGAAATAGATTTTTGACAAAACAAAATATGCCAGGAAAAAAAAAAGTTGTCCGCATTAAATAACACATTGAGGTTGATATGCCGTAAAACAAAACAAACCAAACAAATATATATGTATACATATACACACCTGTTTTTTTTTTTACCAAACTATCGCTATGAATCTATTTCAAAATTTTGTTGGCATTAAATGACCCACTGAGGTTGATATGCCATAAAACAAAACAAACAACCAACCAACAAAATCTTCTATTAGGACTTATAAAGCTAATAAATGTCATTGAATGGTTAACAATTATTGACCCCTGGTGGCTATTGCCCGAACTACAAATTATAAGTACAACGAGATTTTTTAGCCTGGGTTTTCCAATGACAGGAAAAGTCATATGTAAAAGATAATAGTTAAAAAATTATAACTGGTTTCTTGCTCGGAAATGTTCAGCTCGATCTCCTCTTTATACTGTTAAACAAAAAGATAAATATTTTTCCTTTTTGATAACGTTCAAAAGCGTATACACGACCTTGTGGGTGATTAATTACGATGTTACGATGGCATGAGTTTTGACGAACTACATTTCTTTTCTTGTTTTTATGCATTTCGCCCCCAAGCTAGGCGGGAGTGACACTGGTTCGCAGCAGGGTTACATAGAGTGAAGGTGAGAGAAAAACTGTGTATAGGTGAAATGAGTAAAGAATAGAAGTTGAACGGGTTAAAGACATCAGAAGATGGCGATTGACGTTGCATTTAAATTTTTGAAGATTGTAGTTATCATGGAAGCAAGTAAACGGAAGGGAATTCCACAGGCGGGAAGTACGAGAAAAGAAGCTGTTGGAGTAGAAGTGACGGTTACATTTAACTAATTCAACGGTAAAAGGGTGGGAGCTAAATGCTAATCTAGTAGCACGCTTAAATTTATGTAGTCGGGGGACCAGGAAAGAAGCTCGATAGAACAGTAGCCTTGGAAATATTTGTAGAAAAGACAAGAAGGAAGCCACATCATGTCTGTGAGAAAGTGAATGGAGTCGAGATGCCAAGTCAGGGTCGATTACATTGCGGACCTATTTGGATTTTGTCGAGAACCTCCAGATGAACAGCTGGAGCACCAGACCAGATATGGCAATGGTGCTCAATGCACAGGCGAATGGTTGATTCGTAGATATGTAGGATGAATTCATGAGAAAAACCTTCTGGCACGACACAGTGAGCCAACTTTCCTTGCAGCAGATGCAGCTATTGAGGCAATGTAATTGTTCTACTTCAAGTCTTTCGAAAGCGTAAGGCCAAGAAAGTGCAGAGAAACACTCACCTGGAGTTTAACATCCGGCATACTAATGGTGGGCAGGGAATTATATCAGTGGTGGATAAATGAGAGTTATTTATTAACCACTGACTGAAGGTCCTTTTCGAGAGCAGCGGCCAGGTTGACTTTGTCAACGCGGGCGTGTTTACTATTGAGACAGGAGTAAATAGTAGTGTCATTTGCATAGATGCCTACTTGGGAGCTGATGACATCAAGAAGATTATTGATGAAGATCAGAAACAGTGTAGGACCCAAGATAAAGCCTTGGGGGACCCCGCATTCATAAGGAAAGATCTGGAAGCGCTTGGAAAATTTGCAAGAAAGACAGAGGAAAGTAGCAAATAATCTACCTACAAGATTGAACTCCCACGGAACAATAGCCCAGTGGATTAAATTGTTTGTTCGGGAATTTGGTGATTTGTAATTGTGAGTTCAATCCTATAAACCGGGCAGTGTGTAAATGAACTCAGTGGAAACAAGGGAAGCAATAACTGAGCAGTATTAAAAAATAAGAACTATTTGGGCAATACTGCATGGGCAGTAGAACGAGAACTGTCTATCCTCGTAAATAAAATAATGGATTCCGTTCGGAATTTCCTGTAGGTTACCCAGATCGACATACACCTGATGAAGGTCGACGGAGGAAAACGTCCGAAATGAGGCGCCAGTTGTTCATCTTGGATATATATAAAATACACATGTGAATATTATATATATATTACCTGTTTTAGAAGCTCCCAACAAAGTAACGATTTTTTAAATATATATAACGTTAGGTAAACAAAAATACTAGAAAGCAAGACAAATTACGAAATAGTCGTACATAAATAAAAAATAAAAATAAAAAAGTTTATTAATTACTTATATTATTTACATTATTCGGACTGTTATCCTCATCTTCATTGCCATATGGCAATGAAGATGAGGATAACAGTCCGAATAATGTGAATAATGTAAGTAATCATAATATCTCATCTCAGAGACATCGACAGATATTGAAGTTTGTTAATTTTGGAAGAAGATAGTCGAAAGAAAGAAAAAAATCAAAATATGAATCGGGATTTAAGAGTAAAATACTCAGAAATTATGAATTCATTATTTATAACAAATAATAAAATAATTTATACTACCTTTTAGGTTAGCAAAATGTAAAAATAAGACCAACAATATTCAGGTTAGTTGTACAAAAACATTGAAATAATAACTTAAAAAAAACAAATACAAACAAAAAAAAAACGTGTTCCGCTACAACGGTCTTACAAGCGACTGCAAATGATTTCCGTCATGACCACGTATTTTTGAAAGGCAGATTCATGTCAAGTTTTTCTTCGTTTATCAAAAGCTATTTAGTTGCGTGGGAAGACATCTGTATTTGTTACCTTTAGTCTGTAGGTCAACATATACTTGCGTGACTGGGTAGGGGATCCTAACAACTCGTTTCATTTAATGTGAACGTCTTTATTCTATAAATAGCTGTTGGACAAGGCAAACTTTTAAGGCCGTATTTCTAAAACACTCTGCAAGAACGTAACTTCTATTTCAATTAATTGCAAAACTTGTGCAATACAATACTGCCTTCTTTATCCGAAGGTCTATATACAAGATGCCTCAGCAGATGCCTGAAACCTCGAATAGTAATTAATCACACCCACCCACACACACATGGATATATGGATGTCATTGAGTGGCCTCTTAATCTGATTGAAAATTTATGGAATTATATTTCTGAAAGAGTTCACGCTAAAAAAAAAACCCACAAATTTAGCCCAATTATACGATTATATTAAGCAAATATGGCGGAGCATTCCAAATGATATTTGTGCTCACTTATCAAACTCGATGACTAGGCGATGTGAAGCTGTAATTAATAATAAAAGTTACGGCACTAAATACTGATAATCTTTTTTTCATTTTTACTATAACAATTTGCTTTAAATATAACAATACCCAAGTGGTCTTAAACTTATTTTGCCGGCAAATTTGGATAATTTAAATTAATCCAGCATAAATTTTTTTCAATTTGGAGAAAAATATACTTTTAACATCATTCGAAAGAGAAAGAAATTCTGCATAAAGCGTACACAGTAAAACTAATTTATATTGTTTTATTAGAAAACATTCTGAAATGAATAAAACTTTAACCATTGGTCTTAAAATTATTTTCGCCAGTGAATGGCGAAAATAAGTTTAAGACCGATGGTTAAAGTTTTATTCATTTCAGAATGTTTTCTAATATGTTTCGCCAGTATATATATATATATATATATATATATATATATATATATATATTAAAATTTCCTAAATTTTGATCGGAGATAGAAATATGAATCTAGTTTGAGACTTCAATGCGATTTTTCATAAGACTTGGTCTGAAGATCGCACTGAAGCATCAAACAGTGTTGCTCCCAATCATTACACTGTCTCTCTCTCTCTCTCTCTCTCTATATATATATATATATATATATATATATATATATATATATAATAGCTGACCACTCGTATTCGAGGATAGCCAGTCCCTATTGCATTTGTGTTTGTTCAATATCCACAAACTGTGTTGAGCAGACCTTAGTTATAGCTTTCTGAGAGAGCGTGTTATCTAGCGTGATCACGACGACTTGTGACTTCATGCTAACACAGGGTTCCGTCTATCCAATTTCACTCACAAGGCTTGGTACTCCCCCACCATCTCCAGACCGATAACAACTAGAAGTCTACTTCCTGACAAATAAACCGTAGGTGAGATTCGAAGCAGTGTCTCATGGTCAGAAAACGAACGTTCTAACCACTCGCCTATATATATATATATATATATATATATATATATATATATAAAATACACACATACCTATATGTGTGGTACGGAGAGCATGGGTTCTTTAAAATTTCTCGAATACGCAGGCTGATAGACGTAATACACACTGTGTAAAGTAAAAATAAAAATGGGACGTCTATTTCAAATACGGGTATCCACTATAATAAAGTTTGAAATAATAAAAAATGTCGAATTAAAAATAAATCCATTCTTTAGAATATATACAGTCATACAAACAATATTTTCAAATCTCTACTTGGTCAAACCGAGAACTTTTCATCATTTTTTTCATATACCTATGTACATAAATATAAGAAAGTTTAATTTATAATTTTGTCTATTTTTTTTGTTTTTGTTTTTAGTCTTTTATTGTGACTGAGAGATAAATAGATAGTATGCATATAGGAATCAACACAGTTTGTCAGTTTCATGCCTCAATGCGGTCATAGAACATTAAGTGCCATTAACTCTTAGCGGGCACTCTATATAGGTCATTGGGTGATTAAGGAAAACTTGCTAGTTCTGTAGGACTAATACTTAGCATTATTTACTGATGTTCAGATTGCTTATTTATTTTATTAATTTATAGGTTTTATTTATTTAATTTTCCATCGTGTATTTTCTTAGTTTTTGCCATTTTGAAAAAATTTGCTTAGATTTAGGTTATGGGACTTTATTTAGTCTTTTTTAGTCAGGATGTGGCTGTTGGTAACCTAGTAGGAATATATTAGTAGCACTTGAAGATGGCATTGAATCCTAAAAGCGAAAGTTACCATATAACACTGAATCCTCTGACAACACTGTACATAATTAGGTTACAATTCTACAACTGTCTACAACAGCCTCTACATTTTCCTACCATTTGAGTAATGTCGTTATCCATATTAGGCCAATACACAAAACTTCTCATTAACGCTTTCATACGATTTTTCCCTGGGTGTCCTAGATGAAAGTCCTTCAGAATTCGTCTTTGTAAAGATTTGGGTATGACCACTCTTTCTTTATAAAGTAATACGTGATCATAAATTGAAAAACATTCCGCTAGATTTCTTTCTTTTTCTTCTATTTTTATCTTTGTACTTTGTATGAATTCATCCATTTCAGCTTCTCTTCTGATTTCTAACAAGGTCACTGGTAATTCCCTTACTGTATTGTTTAGAACTTTACTAATTTCGTCTTCGGCTCGCAAAGCCGCTATTACATAGACTTCCAGAGGTTCGCATTTCGCAGGTACCAATCTAGATAATCCATCCGCATGACCAATTTTCTTCGACGGTAAGAACTCTAGTTTGAAATTATAATTCAATAATATAGTCCCCCATCTCAGAAGTCTGTTGGCTGTGTAAATTGGTAGTCCTTTTTTCGATCCGAATATAGTGAGAAGAGGTTTATGGTCAGTTTGAAAAGTAAACCCTTTCCATATATGTATCTGTGGAAGCGAGTTATGGCGAATATTATGCCTAACGCTTCTTTCTCAGTTTGCGAATAATTCCTCTCTGCTGGTAACAACGATCTAGATGCGTGAGCTATAGGTTTCCTTGTGCCATCCTGCATCTTTTGTAATATACAAGCTCCCACACCGTGTGAGCTTGCGTCACTAGCAATGATAATTTCCAGTTTGGGATCAAAATGCGTCAGTGCTAGATCAGACGTTAAATTCTTTATGATCTCCTTAAAAGCTTTCTGACAATCTTCCGTCCAGTTCCATTTGTTATCTTTTTTTCAATAATTCATTGACGGGGGCCCTCAATTTGTGCAGGTTTTCAATGAATTCACCGTAATAGTTCGCTAGACCAAGAAAGCTTTGCAACTCTGCGACATTTTTGGCTCAGGCATATTTTTTATTGCAGATGCCCTATCTGGATCTGGTTTTCTGCCACTTTCATTGATTATATGGCCTAGATACTTGATTTCTTTTAGAAATAAATCGCATTTTTCCCTCCTTCACTTTAAAACCAAAATCCTGAATTCTTTTAAAAACTTCTTTAATGTGCGTTGCGAGTTCTTCTACATTATCGTTTTTGATTAAAATGTCGTCTAAGTAATCAGTAGCAAAGTTCTGTCCCATGAGCATGGTATCCATAGTCTGTTAGAAGATTGACGGTGCTACTTTTATCCCAAATGTCAATCTGCTAAATTTGTAAAGTCCTTTGTGAGTATTGATACATACAAATTTTGTACTTCTTTTACTGGAATCTGAAGATAAGCTTCACTTAAATCAATCTTAGAAAACACCTTACCACCGTTAAGCTTGGTAAATATTTCCTCCGGGCTTGGCAATGGGTAGTGACAATCCTTGATAGCCTTGTTTAACCCAGTCGAGAAATCTGCGCAAACACGGGTTTCTCCGGATTTTTTCTTTACGTACACCACTGGTGCCGCCCATTCACAGAATTCGATTTGTGAAAGGATTCCAGTTTGTACCAATCTAACTCCTTGTCAATTTTTACTATGGTTGCGAAAGGCACGTTTCGCTTTTTCTTGAATACTGGCTGAATATTTTCCTTTAGTTCAATTTTAGCTGCAACCTTCTTACATCGTCCCATACCGCTCGAGAATACTTCGGGAAATTGACTGTGTAGTTCTTTTAATTTTGTAGCTTCTGACAGCTCGCACTATTTAGTGGAGTAGTCCTCATTTTCGCTTTTTACGAGGTTGAGACATTTCCACCTTTTGGGAAAAAGTGAAGTCTTTGGACTGAAGAGCTCTGTAAGGCATGTAACTGCCTCGTCAAATGTAAAATCGTTTGTCTTTTTCGGTAGAATATAGTCCACCAATTTTGTGTACTCCTCTGTTCCCAATTTCCTGTGTAATAAACATAGCTTCTTAGCTTCCGTCCAATTTTGGCAATCAATGTTGAAAATGTCTTCATGACGTCTGTAATAGTCCCCGAAATTTTTATCATCTTCTAGAGAGTATTTAAATGTTTCTATTGTGTTCCAAACTGCGTCTTGAGAAAAGTCGCCCCTTTTTTTTTCGATATTCTTTTGTTGTACGTTAACCGTTACTTTTAATATTAATTCCTAGAGTTGCATTTGTCTTTCTTCACTTCTTATAAACTCAAGCATTGCTTTTTTAAATCTTCCATTTTTTAGGGAGTGACGAAATTTTTCTTTCTATCTCTTATGTACGTTCTTTTATGTTCGTCGTTAATTTGTTGTTCTCAGTGTGAGTTCTTTCGAGCCTTGTCGCCAAGTTGTTGTGGTCGACGTGACTGTCAAATTTCCGTCGCCAGTTATTGTGTTGGAGAGCGAAAAAAATTTTTTTTTGTACGTCCGTACTTTTCGTCGTCAAGTTGTTGTGTTGACGAAAGAGAATTTTTTTATTTTTCGTGTGGGTCCGAAATTCTCGTCGCCAAGTTGTTGTGGATTCCGAGAATGGAATCCTGCACAAATAAACAAACAACGCCAGTAATTGAGATAGAAAAATAAGTGTATTAAACGTAAGAATACAGACTTGAAGTGAAGGTTAGTAGTCCAGAAATGCGGGTTAGTAGAAAGTATATGTATAAGTCTCTGTAAGTGAAGCTGTAATTATCTCTTTCTGGACTCTCTGTGAACACCTGTGTACTGTCTCCGTATCTCACACCCTGACTCAAAGTATCTCCACCTGCAGGTATTCTCTCTGTCAGTATAAGTATACTTTGGACGAGTCCATCTTGCGTAAAGGGGTCTGCCCCACAACAATTACATTCACTTACGTGCTAATACCCTTGGGAAAAGTATGAATCCTCTTCTCCCTTAGCTATGAGCAAGACAGGCCGAGTTCTATAGCCTTGGATGGCCACAGGTCTATCGCAGAAAGAAATGGCAACCTACTGCGGGAAAAAATCTGCCTCGTCAGTCATTTATCGAAAGATACATGATCGCCTAAGCGTGTATCACGCATGGCATATAACTGACTGAACGTAGAGTAGTCATTGGCCGGTCGGTGGAAAACTGGGTGAGAACTTCTTGTATTATATGTTTCCCTTTGATTCATTGATTTTTTTAATTTTTTTTTTTACTTAACTCTTTTTTGGTTATTTAAAGTCGAAATATAGTTTAGTGTGTAAGAATAAGTTTTTTTTTTTTGGCGAGTGAATTAACATTTTTTTTTTAGAATAACAATGTTTTTCCCGGTACAAATCCTACAATTAAAACCTATAGCTGAGTAAAGGTGATGGGTTCATACCATTCCCAAGGGTATTCGAATGTGAATGTAACGAATCCAACTGGAAAGAACTGGACCCTCCGATTTGCCCTCCCGTGTCGTTATCCATTACACCACCCGAACATACTGTGCGTTTGCAAACGTAGGATTTAACAAGATATTTCTTTACCAATGGATTTTATAATATCCAACTGTTTCTACATAATTTTTCTTGTTTTATGACTCACTTTGTTCACTGTTCTTGCTTATTAACCTTGTTTAATTTGCGTTCTGCACTGATTATAGAAATAAATATTCACTGAGTGTTTCTTTCACCATACTTTTAGGTCACCGTGTATATATCGATTGAAACTTTCGAAACTTGAACGTAAAAAAGCACTATGTAATGAATATTTTGCTATTCTTTATTTAAGGTCATATGTACTGATGAATCATTACATTAAAAGCCTAATTACCAAATATCACTCAGACGTGAAGTGAAGTATATTGTTTAAGTATCATTACTTGGCAAATTCGTAGCAGAGAAGCGTTTTTGACACATTAACTTTCAGACCAGCATTTACAGTAATTCCCTATGTATAATACGCATTTTTTCTAAAAAATAATAAACAAAATTAGGGATGCGTATTATGCACAGCTAAAAAAATTGCCGTTTCATAGGTCGATTTCAGTTGCGAAATGACTACTCACCACAAACATACGACAATTTGACATTAACATTCGGCGATTGCGACCCCATGAGGATGTCAAATACAATCATATCGACCTAACAATACTTACAAATGTAAAATAAAATAAGAATTATCATAAAACTAAATCAGAATAATATTATTCTATGTTTAAAGCCATTTTTAATAAGAGTAGGAAATGCCGGCCGTAATGAAATTGGATAGGTACCATTTATAGGGTTTGATTACCAAAAAAGGAGTGCGTGTTATACATGAGTTGAAGCATTTTCCCACACTTTCAGCACAAATTTGGGGTGCGTATTATGGATGAAGGAGTATTATATATGGGGAATTACGTTATTTGAATTTTTATTTTTGAAGTGTTTTTTTAACCCGAAATTATTTCTTATTACTATAAACAGGAGTAGAGGTTTATCCCTTTTTTTCCTGTTTATGACTGGATTTCCGGTTCATTCTAAAAGTTTCCGACTGACATCTGAAATATTATTCACTAATTAAATCTTGACGTCTTCAAGTGTAGAGTTAACCGTTATCTTCCCTACATAGCCACAAGAGCTTCACTTCTTGCTCTTTCTTACACTAATACAACACCACACAGTAATCCTCTACATTGAGTGTCTCTTGGGAATTGTATTGGGTGAATATTAGTAAAAAAAACAATTATTAGGTACACGTGTTTGAGTTGCTATCCAGGCTTTTAATTTTTTCTTAAACAGTGAAATCTATAACAACAGGTCGAGACCGAGAAGTTCTACTAATGAAAAACATTACCTCCAGACACGATTCGAACCTGTATCCCTTTTTCCATCAAGGAAACTACTCCTATAAAGTAATGGGGAACTTCCGCTATAATTTCTTGCTATAATTAACAGAATTACAACTTTGCCTGATGACACCAAAGAACCACAGACAAGAGTGTTTGACAAGACACACCCTTCAGACATACAGACGGCACATACACACTCGCGCACATATATAAAGAATTAATGTTTTGAGACGGACACGACCAATTACTAATATTAGTTGTACGCAAAAAATTCCAGCATGTTTTACTTGTGTATATTTAGGGTTTAGTTAAAAACAGAAAGCGCTGAGAATTTTTCATGTACTTAAAATATGTGCATATAGATGCTTAGTCTGGTACAAGGCCACGTGAGTATTAGATTTAATTGCATTCATTTTCAAAGTAAAGAAAGTCTAATTACCTTGAACATCAACATTCAAGATCCTGGTTTTTATCTTGAAAACCGATCATGAACCATGAGTGTGAAGTACTTCAATGCCAATGCAAGCCCATAAAACTAATTCAATATATATATATATATATATATATATATATATATCGTTGATGACTGGCTACTCGTATTCGATAATACCCGTCTACTAGGGCGGCGAGCTAATCCCTCTTGAAGACGCTTGCTCAGGCACATTTTGTGTTTGTTCAACACCCACTGAGCACACCTGTGGTTTGTACTGAAACTATGCTAAGCAGACCTTAGTTACAGTTTCTGGGAGAGAAGCGTGTTATATAGCATGATCAACAATCTGAACAAGACCAGTACACTGAAACACTCGGCCACGATGAATTGTGACTTCATGCTAGCACAACCATCGACGACCCCCAAGAGTTCCGTTTATCTAATTTCACTCACAAGGCTTGAGTCAACCGTAGTATGGTTTTCAGGCACTTTCCAAAGGCTCGGCATGCTGGGATCGCCTTGTCCAGGCTGATAACTTCAAAAAGTCACCTTCTTGACAAAATAGGCTATGGTGAGATTCGAACCCGGGTTTCATGGTCATTATATGTTTCATTAAAAACGACAGACAAGGTACTACGGTTAAGCTTTTTATTTAATTTTTCTTGTGTTCTAACAAGAGCTTTCTTTTCTGGACAAAGTGTGTAAAAACTGTCCAAATGTTTTATATCTATGCGTTTAGCCATTATCAAGGATGATTCGACTGAAAGACAAACACTTAGCTTTTGTCCCTCGTCTGAAATAAAACGAATTTTCTCTTTTCCCTTTCCACTCTCTCTATTTTTACTCTTTCCTTTCAGTTGAGTAATTCACCAGTGCATTTGGTTTAGGACTATTTGGCCTGTCAAATATTAGTGTATGTGCAGCATAGCGTGTGAGTTTGAACTGGACTTCATTACGCGATTCCCTTTGGTTGACGATAACAAGCGAAAAGAGTGTTGATTGCTTAAGCCTCGCTGTCACACTGACTTTTCCGATATGTTTCCCGCTCAACTTTTCATATTAGATCACGTGATTCTGCAAATGTGTGAGATGCTGTTTTTAGATCTCACCCGATTCTGTTTCTAGGGTCAGTAGCTTGTCGGCCCAGTTGTTCGCCAGACTGCTGTCTCCAACAAGTTGATAGAGAGAAGGTGAGTGAATATTACAATTAGAGAGAGTGCAAAACAGACATGGTTTGCTATAAGTGCAAAGTGTATGGAGGATTAAGGAGTTTGGCCACGTAATGATATAACAATATATACATATATCTTAAAAAGTGTGTTGTTGTTATTAACAGTTACAAAATTTTGGAGCGTGCTAAGACGTGACGCTAGATTTTTATTTTTGAATATTCTGAGAACGTTTATGAATATAGTAATGTGGCAATTCACGAATTCTATTGTGTTTTTTCCGTTAACGTGACATGGACTAATTGATCCAATCATTAGAGCAATGTCCCAGCATATTTCCAGCTTTTTTTTTTTTTTTTGTTACAGCGGATCAATTCTTTTAAATCTATTAAATTATTATGTATATATATATATATATATATATATATATATATATATATATATGCAAACGCACACACGAACATAAACAATATGGGGAAAAAAATTACATCAATGATAAGTGCATAAAAAATCGAGAAATATAAGCAGTCAATTGCTGATACCACCTGAAGAGGGAGAGGATGGGTCCGTCTACGAAACTCTGGAGTCGGGATGCTGAAGGTAACATCAATCAGTTAAGTGACAAAAGTAGACGAGAGGATGAATACTGGTGTGCTCTTTTTAGGAAGTTTTTTTTTTATCGATGCTATTTTGTATCTGACTGGGCATTCACTCTTAAAGTTAAACAACTCAGCAATGCAAAACAAACACTAGTTAACAATGGCTTCCCTAACCACCTTATAGACCACCAAATTAGACTTTCTTCACAAAATAAATAACAACGATAGTGAACACAGTTAAAAATAGCATAAATATTTTCCACAAAAGCCAAATGCGCGTCAACTACAAACAAGATTAATCTTCACTTAGAAACACCGTAAAGAAATACACTACCCCAATTGACCCGAACAAAAAATTAAATTATCTACTACAAAAAATTTAAAACAGCTAACCTTATTCTCAAAAATAACACATCAGCAAAATTAAATTACAACGAACGAATATTATTTAAGAGTTCAAATTCACTTTAAGGAACTGTGTTCCTGATCCACCCGAATTCATAAATAATTACATCGGTCAGACTATTTACATGCCTATCTAGACGTTACACCTATCCGACCGCAGCTCCATTGGAACCCATTTAAATACACACACAAACTTACCAGACTACATCCGAAACATACTAATAGAAAATACAAACATAGTAACCTCATCCACATGTAAAAATGATTAAAAATAATGGAAGCCTTAATAATAAAAAAAGAAAAAACCAACACTCAGTAATATTAACTACGAACACGGCCACAAAGTGCTGTGTTCGGAAATTAAAACATCCCTATATCTTTAGAAACATACACATAACCCATACACCAAGTTAAAAAGCAAAAATAAAATCATCCTTAATAATGTATAGCCGAAAGCGCTCGGAATTACAGAGCCTTTAGACAGTTTCTGTGTCCAGAGAAGAAAACACTTGTTTGAACACAAGAAAAATTAAATTAAAAGTTTAATTACAGAACCTATAAGACCCAAGCGGTTACTGAGAGTGAAAAAAAAACATGAGAAAATGTTATTGAAGAGAGAGGACAATAAATGAATAAAATTCAGAAGATGACGATTGATGTTGCATTTGAATTTTTGAAGATCGCAGTTGACATGAATGCAAGAAGCCGTAAGAGTGTTCCACAGACAAGAAGTACGAGAAATCAAACTATCCTGAATAGAGCTTACGGTTACATCTAACAATTTCGACAGTAAAATTATGAGACCTAGCTATCAATTTAGTGCAACGCTTAAATTCGTAAAGAGGAAAGCTCATCAAGCCGACATGCCAAATTGGGACCAATAAAGTTGCAGATTATTCTTTTGGATTTTGTCAAGAATCTCTTAATACACAGCAGAAACACCAGACCCGATACGATAGCAGTATATCTGATATTATATATTTTATTGTTAAGTTTGAGCTGTTTTTCGTACCTCATCGTTACTGTTTATCACAATTTCTTGGTAGTTTATTCCTCGATTGTTAAAGTAACTAGTATGAAGTAATAAATAAATACTCATCCAGAAGCTGATCTTTGATGGGCGACGCCTCAACCAATTCGATCAAGGAATTCATTTAACTTGTTGCTAAAAGTTTAACATTACTATTTTAAAAGGATTGGGAAACTTTCGAAAGAAACTATTGAGCAATAAGCATTTGAAAAAAAACTGTGAAAATAGATAATGGTTCCCAAATGTCAAATATTGAATTGTTTTAGTTTTCAGTTTCCTTCAATATTTTGTCTCATATCGTAACATCAGACTCCAAGGAAAGATTACTATAACGGAAATAAACATTTAAAATGAAATAAAGTATCTCGATTCACACGTTCAACCCTGAAATCTAATCACTTGAAAATACACTATCTTTAGCAATTTAAAGCAAATTTCAATATTTCGGAAATGCTTGCGTAAAATCATCAGTGTAGAGCAGCAAATGGCCAGTACAAAGTTGCTCATATGAACAATCTTATTCTACTTCCATGTTAGGCTGTGGGCAGTAGTGTGCAGAAGGGTGACAAAGTGTGCGACGGCCCCGGGCATCCATATCGGGAGGGGGGGCATCCAATCAAATAGGGAATAAAGATTTTAGTTTACTCTATTTACATTATTCGGACTATTCTCATTTTTGTTGACATATTTATCACAACGTTTCGGCCGTTGTACGCTCCGGCCTTCTTCAGGTGGTTGGAATGTCGAACTGAACCCTTTATTTCGCTCGCTGGGGGAAAACGGTTCTAGTTCTGAACGGCCAAAACGTTGTGATAAATATGGCAACAAAGATGAGGACAATAGCCAGAATAAATTAAATAGTGTACATAATACATCATCTCAGAAATATAGACAGATACTGAAGATTTAGTTTATATTTAATTTGAATAACGTATTTATTCAATGTTTCATCTGTTTTTACATATCTAAAATGTCTTGCTATTTCAGATTTCTCAGTACTAGGTCCAATAGGCCCCCTCCTAGGGGCATATAATAGGCCCCCTCTTAGGGGCATATAATCAAGAGGTTGGTCCTCGGGCATCACCAAACCTCTGCATGCCACTGGCTGTGGAATTCTTTTCGATGACTGGACGCCAGAACGTTGTTTTGTTATAGTGCAGAGATGGGGAACCACTGACCCCACTGGTCATAAACTGACCCATCAACAACTTTTGAGCTAGCCACGAAGAGTCAGTGAAATGACGTCATGAAATATGGCACAGCCAATCAAATTTATCTATTTTTCGAGGATTGTTTGCGCCTTCTTGTGTATACCTAAACACGTTTAGCTGAGCCACTTTTAGAACTTTTTGTTTGTACAGTTGTATATGAAGAAGGTTTTGTCGCTTTATATTTTATTAATCGTAGATTCATCTATTTTTAATATCTGCTCGGATAATTTAAAATTTGTGACTGTTCTGAATTCATTTGTGATAGTTCCTTTATAATTACCTGGAATTAAAAAAATTAGCAACTAAGATACAGCAAGTTTCTGATTAAAATAATATCGCTAAGTATGAGTGACTCATTTATGTTTATGAAAAATTTTAAAGTTCCAAAAAATGACCAGGCAAATATAAACTTTATAGGCGCTTACATGATTTTCTTAAATTATGTTTTACGGATAAAGTCTCCGTAAAACAACAACCAATCTGTCATCACTTGTGGTATCACACGTTAAAAATGTAAACATGGCTACTGTCGGTTAAAAACACAGCTACTGTCTGGTTTAAAAATGCATTTCTGCGTTATTTTAAACTTAAAGTAAATAATATTTGTTTCAAATCAGATTAATTATACTTTAATTCAGCTAATATTCCTCAAAGTTTTAAAAAAGTATATTTTATTTTTGGAGGATTTTTTTAATAAAGAAAATTATATTGCGATGAAAGACGACTAAAAAAGAGGATTAATCACCTATTTTAGCACAAAAACCTCCTTCCAATCAATTTAAATTAGTTTTTGAAATACAGCAAAGTATTTTGCATATTGGAAATATTAAATTTAATCTATTAGCTTGAAATTAAAACTAAAATAAAGCGTCAGAACGATTTTTCATTTTTTTTAAAGTTCATTTTAAAGTTAGTTATCGTTTTTTGTTTTTTTTTATGTCGAGGGACCTACTATAAAGGTCCGCCATCGCTGTTTTAGTAAGTTAATTTATGGAAGGGAAATAACTCAAAATTAAATTTGTAACTATTGGAATATTTATTCCATTCATGCAGTCACTTTGAAAATCAGTTCATAATTAATTTCCGTAACGTAATTTCTTCGGAAGAAACATCAGTTTAAAATATTTGCAGCAGAATTCTCCACTACTTTTAGATAGTATCTGATACACGTCATTTTGAACAATTTCATCGCAAGTAACAACAAAAAAATCTGAATTGAGTAACGCTTATTCTTTCCTACGCTAAGTCGACACAGTAACCCCTTGAGTGGCTTTTCGGCTTTGTATTGGGTGAACATTATTAAAAAAAGAAAAAAGTACCCAAAACGCAAGCAACTGAGGTGTATTTTTATTTAGAAGTATAAAAATCGGATTTGTTGGTAGCATGACGGTTATTGGCGCAGAAAATGAACTTTGCTTGTACTTTTTCACTCCGCACTAATGCCCATAGAAAAAATACGCATAAATATTTCTCTATCTCCAACTATGAGTTAAATAGAAATCAGTCTTTTAAAAAAAAAAGGGGGATCATTCTAAATTTTAGTTATCAGATTCATTTAATGTGAAATAAAATAAAAAAAATACTCCGTATAAAAGTTATTAAATATGTTATAAGTCAACTATACTAAAGCAGCACCAATACCAGTTAAGTGACAGGTCATTTTTTAAATCCAGATTTGATTATACATTTTCCGTTTTAAAATGTACAAAAAATAATTCTATCCTTTACAGGTTATTTAAAGCCATAAAATATATTTAGATTGTAAGTTTTTAGGGGCAATAATAATGATTTTTATTGATACAAGTTCCACTAATTAACCCATAGTTGGGGGAGAATATGCGGATTCATACCTGCCCCAAAGGTATTTGCATGTAAGAAAATATAACGAACCTGACTGAAATTGGAAGTCGACTCTCCGATTTCCAATTCCGAGCCGTTAGCTATCATACCACCCGCACATCAAAAGCGGTCACCCATCTAGGTACTGACCAGGCTCAACGTTGCTTAACATCAGAGGGGGTCGTACGAGAACCGGTGTTTCAACGTGATATGTCCGTAAGCTGCTTTATATCGTGAAAAGCATTCGATGTTGCATTGAGGATAGCAAAAATGTTCTTACACGCCATCGAAAATGAGCTTTATGCTTGCGGATAAAGAATTGAGAAAAGCAAATTTTCAAATATGTGAAAGAATTTAAAACAACAATTATTCACTGAAGTTTCATCGGCAAAATTTAACTTTAAATTTGCTAATTTTTCAAAGTAACCTTTCAGAAATGTATATCTTATTTTAGCGGGAATTTTAAAACTGAAAAATAAGTTCGTTTACATTTCAATAAAAAAAGTTAAAAATGGCCGTTTCGATTGTTTTTTTTCGGAAGAATCGACTAAAAATCATTCAAATTTCTATTTGAAATACTCCAGTATTTTTTTTCTGGAATTAGAAAATTTAATCCTTTAGCTTTCAATTGAAGCGGTTGGAAAACTCCTAAAATGATTTTTCCTTTATGAAAAATACATTTAAACCTTAGGTATACCGAATTGTTGGAGGTACCTAGGCAAAAGATTATTCATATATGTGAATTAAGTTGTGGTAAAATATTCATTACGTTTACATAAGATTTGTTGTAGAAATAATGTATTTACTTTCTTAGTGTATGAAGAAAGTATTACCAGCTCCAGTGATGCGGCTTTGTGGTAATGTTTGAGTTGTCCAGCAAATACTTAAAATGTAAAAAACTGGTTCTTTAGTAATACGAGGTGTGTATGTCAAAAAGGTATTTATCGATTTAATACTAACGAGAAAAATCGATAGCACGAACAATGGCGCCTTAGTCTCCTTTAAAGCAATCCCGTTGGGATCTCTCTCGCTCTCATTTATCCCAGCGTCCTTTTCAGCTCAGTCAGTAACGACCTCTTTCAGGATCGCCATCAGCTGCTTCTTCGCGTTTTCGTTAATCTTGTCCACAGTTCGAAATCTATTCCCTTTCACCTTTCAACGGTGACACCCATACATCGCAGAGAAACGGATGTAGACAGTAATGGTGGTAGTGGGAGGAGTTAATGACAAATCTCATTGATACGATGTTTGAAAAAAACTCCGAACGAGACTTGATGACCTATTTGGTCATCCCATAAGTTCTGTCCAAATTTTAACTTTTTGTTAAAATGAACGAAATTTAAAGAGTATTTTATAATGTCTAACGGAGCTGAACATTATTTTTATGTTGAGATGCATTTAAACTGATCAAATTTTATTTCAGAGAACAATAAAATTAAATTTTGTTTGATTAAAACCCTGCTAACATGGAAGTACCCAAGAATCATTTGAGGCACATAATGCTTTATGAGTTCAAGAAAGGAAACTCAGCAGCCGAAGCGGCTAGAAACATTCACTCAGTTTATGGAGAGGAATGTGTGAATGAAAGAACTTGCAGAAGATGGTTTGCAAAATTCAGAGGTGGAGATTTCACTCTTGAAGATGAAGATCGAACCGGAAGTCCAGTTGAGTTTGATGAAAAGCTTCTTGAAGCAGCCCTTGAAGAAAATCCTGTTTTATCAGTTGAGGAATTGGCAGTGGTTCTCAGTTCAAACCATACAACTGTTCATCATCATCTTTAACAACTTGGAAAAGTTCCTGAACTTGGAAAATGGGTGCTTCATGAATTGTCTGAATACAACCTCAAATCCCGAGTTGACATCTGCTCTTCTCGCCATTCTCTCCAACTTGTTTCACCTTTTTTGGATAGACTTGTGACGAAAAATGGATCTTTTATCGAAATGTTAAGCGTCGTAGACAGTGGCTAGATAAAGGGGAAGGACCCCAGCCACAGCCGAGAAGGGAACTTCATGGGCAAAAGGTTCTTCTTTCAATCTGGTGGGATTTCCAAGGAATAATCCACTTTGAATTCTTACCACTTAATGCAACAATTAATTCTCAAATATACTGTCAGCAATTAGAGCGTTTGAACCAAGCTTTGGGGAATAAAAGACCTGCTCTAGTGAATCGAAAACGGGTGATGTTTAATCAGAACAATGCGCGACCACACACAGCAAGAATCACGTCACAAAAGATCGAAGAACTTGTTTGGGAGAAAATTCCTCATCCACCTTATTCTCCCGACCTTGCTCCTTCAGACAACCATTTGTTTCGTAGCTTACAGAATCATTTGGAAGAAACAGCTTTTGTAACACAGGAAGAGGTTAAAACTGACATTTGTGAGTTCTTCGAATCAAAGCCAAAATAATTTTACAGTAATGGAATTAGTAAGCTTGTTAATAGATGGAAGGGATCATAGATAATCAGGGAAAATACATTGTTGATTGAATCTGTAATTAAATGTAACATTTGGTCACTTGTTTTCTTTATTCAAAATTCGGACAGAACTTATGGGATGACCTGATACTCGCTCAGTTATTGGGTATACGACAGGCATAAATAGTTTCACTGCTGACTGAGCAACCCTGCGAGGGTATTGACGTATGCACAGTGAGGTCATACTTTAGGCATTAAGGCCGCACAACCAGTTCATGAGATATAAAATAGCTGGATACTTTTCTGGGCATATTAGTAAGTTAAAAGAATTCTGGAGAAGTGGGTATGGCGTTTTTCTAAGTGTAGCTTAGATGTGGCACAAGGCCGAAAGCATGGGCCACTCTGTGAAGATCGGACACTCTACTTTTTTAAAAATAATGAGATAGACTGCAAAGTTAAAAGAAAGAGTTTCGACAAAAGCGTAACTGTTAATGAGCAAGAATTTCAAATTACAACATAAAATGTCGAAGTCAGTGATTCTCAACCGTCGTGCCGCGACGCACTAGTGTGCCACTCCATCCTCTTAAGTGTGCCGCGAAATATTGTCACAGCATCAATTGAGCACTGTTGAGAGATAAGTTGATTCTATAAACAACAGCTATCTGCGCTAATGCAAAGCTCTTCAGTAAAATGAATTGAAGCCCTCTGATTGACGTTTGTTTACATTCGTAAAAACAATACGCTAGAATTAGCTGTTTTTCTCTGTTGAATGATGATAGCTAAGTGGTAGAGACTCTGACTGACGCCAAATCGGTCGTGTTTCGGTCCTGACTGGCTTCAATCATTCGGATGTCTAGTCGCACTGAGGAGCTGTGATACACCGAAACAGTACTGTCTGCGAATTATATATATATATATGTGTGTGTGTGTGTGTGTTTAAGTAGTAATGATACAGCGTTAGTATTTGAATAAGTATTGAACTTTTTAAAATATTCTTCGATTATGTTATTTTAAATACTTTTTAATATTCATTTTTAAAGTAATTTTATTTTTTTAAATTAACTTTTAAAAATGTTTCTTTATTTGAATAAATGAGTATTAATCTTATTAATATTAATCATATAATTTTATTCAATATTCTTTGTTTAATTCAAACTTTTTACAAAGTTTGATTGAATTAATATTGTCGAACTTTCTGATAGATCGAGAAAACATCCAGGCACAAGTTTCACACTAAATAAACTGCGCAGATAGTTGAATAGAAACATTGAAATAAAGTAAGTTCATATGTGTGTGCGTTCTTTTTCAATCTATGATTTTATTGTAAAATATTTAAATTTGCTAAGTATGCCGTGATATTTCATTTGCTCCGAGGTGTGCCGTTGCTTAAAAAGGTTGAGAAACACTGGTGTAATTAGATAATATAAACTGAATAAAAGATATACATGTCTCATCTGTTGATGTCTTAATTACTACTTATGGTTTAAGTTTTTCGGTTGTAGGTTGGTGCAACTGAGTATTAACAGAGCTTTTCAATCAAACATAATTCATATTTTTTTATAGAACAACGCGATTATCCTTAAAAGGAGCAGAACACAGACACAATGGTAATAAAACAGGAGTCATTGTAACGAATGAAATGACAAGCATTTATATAACAAGCAAAAATGTTATTAAGCATACAGAAAAAAAAAAACAATAATTGAACAGTACTAAATAAGAGAACTAGACGATATCCCTAGACATTAGCAGTGAAATGAGAACAGTATACTCCCGTAGATTAAATAAAGGGTTAAGTTCGTAATTTACTGTAAATTATACCTGAGGACGACCGGAGGGCATAACGACCGAAACATTTTTTTATAAGAACAAAGATGAAGACCATAGTTCAATTATCTCCTTCTTTCGCCCTTAACTGCAGAAGGAGTCGTTAGATCGCCGACGTGCTTAGTTGTCTACCATTCTCCTCCATCTGTCGCGGTCGTGTGCCAAAGCCTGGGTCTCCGCGAATGGTTTTTTGGTGTGTTCATCATGTGGCGTGTCTTGTGCGTTTTAATCTGGGGGAGCCCATCCCTCTCCAGGTCCGAATATAAATAGAAAAAAAAAGAAAGATGAAAGTTTTGACCAGAAAGACGTCTGTATTTCATCACTCTTCCCGATTATTACTATCTTAACCGTTATTTACCCCACGTATTTGCATAAACTGTGTCTCTTACTCTGTAACCCTCTGCTTCGAGTGGCTCTTGGGCCTTATACAGTGTGAACATCATTGTAAAAAAAAAAAAACTATGTTGGAAATGTTTTTCGGAGTAATGCTTTCTCCATCATTGCGGCTGGCAGATGATAGAAAAAAAAAGTTGTTTATAGTTTTACTTTGTTCAAACTTTTTTTTCAATAAATATTGTTCAAATAATCTTTTTGTGTTTTGTTTCGAGGAGTAGAACTGAGAAAGCCTCTTTTCAAATATGCGAATAGGATTCAATAGTTATGCATTAAAATTTCAACAGCGGAAGACGACTATTCCTTTTATGTGTATGTATAAGTTGTGGGGAAATTATCATTTCGCATGTAAGAAGTGTATGTAGAGAGAGTGTGGTACAGTTAATTTCTCTGTGCGTCGAGAAAAGTGGTAAGGGAAGCTTGTCAGGTGTAGCTGGGGGCTGCCTGGATTAAGTTCTCACACTTTTAGTATCTGATCTATTGACTTGAAAAGATTTTTCGGCCTCTTATGTCACTTTAGAGCAGGCCCGTCGCCAGAGTATTTTTTTAATTTTTTTTTTTTTAACGAAGGGGAAATAAGAATGTGCGCAGTAAAATTACTTCATAACATTTTCACAGGAAAGGCTAATGATTTTGGTCGGGGAACAAACCCCCAAGTTCCACTCATTTGGCGGTTTAGAGTCTTCAAAATGCCACGAACATTAAGTAAATCTGATTGGCTAATAAATTTTAAAATTACGTCATGTGACGTTTCTGCTATGTTCAATCGAATTTTCAGTTTTGACATAATACTTCTGAACAGTTTTTAATTGTAAAAAAATAGTTTTGTGCTCATACAAACACTACACACTATACAAATAAAGAGACAAATATAGATAAGCAAATAGATAATATGTGAGCCAGATGGAAACATGGATAAAATAGATATTAATAGAATAGGATCGATTTTATGGTGAAGTTTATTGTTATAAATTAAAAATTTTAGAATAACCTTTTGTTGTCAGACATTTTATTATACTCTGACCTATAATGCGTTATGAAAACTTAATTACTTTTTGGAAAGTTAGCTTAATATGTGTGTCTAATATATTGTATCTGACCATGTAATTGTATTAGAAATATTTCGTGTGAAACGTATGACATATTTATTTAGAACTGAAGGAGTGGTTCACCTCACATTGAAAAAGAGAGAGAGAGAAAGAGAGAGAAAGAGAGAGAGAGAGAAAGTTTTCGTTTTAACTCTAACAGAAAAGTACTCAGACATAGGAAAATATATTTTCAAATATCAAATCAATAAAATAATTAGGGACATCAAAAAAATAAATAAATAAAATTAACAAGGAACTTTTTTTGGTATTTAGCCAAACCACGTAAATGAGCGTTGTGGCCGAGTGGTTAGAAAGTCCGCTTTCCGACCCCAAGACCCGGGTTCGATTCTTTATGGTATCAATCTCGGGAGGCGAT
This sequence comes from Acanthosepion esculentum, assembly GCA_964036315.1. Classification (NCBI taxonomy): domain Eukaryota; kingdom Metazoa; phylum Mollusca; class Cephalopoda; order Sepiida; family Sepiidae; genus Acanthosepion; species Acanthosepion esculentum. The sequence goes on from OZ038484.1 coordinate 37,746,814, forward strand.
CCCAACGTGCGGCACCTTTGGAAAGTGCATGAAAAATCATATCACGGAACAGTTAGAAAGCCGTCGATGATAGCACGAAGGCATTGGCTTTGTTCAACTGTCCATCACGAGCCAGGGTATGCGCTCTCTCCCAGAAACTAGGGTTGGGTCAATATAGATGCAGTATAAAGCAGATGTGGGCTTTGTGGGTGTTGAACAAAGACAAGTGTGCCTGAGCAGCTGAGTGTGCTCGGAAAAACGAGTAGCCGGCGATTATATATAAAATATGATTCCATCGCTACACAGGAATTGTCATATTTCAAAAACAGAAGCTAAAAACTTCCAATTCAAATTAAATTAAAGTACCTAGTTCTATTTCATTTTCAAGCGAATTTTGGAATAACTTATTTTGAAATTTACGGAGCTTTATAGAAACTAATATTATGAATGTATGTACTTATAAAGCTTTGTAAATTTCAAAATAAGTTCTTCCAAAATTCGCTTGAAAATGAAACAAGCTAGGTACTTTAATTTAATTCTATAATTGAATTGGAAGTTTTTAGCTTCTGTTTTTGAAACATAGCAATTCCTGTGTAGCGATGGAATCATTTTTTAAAAAAATAATAATCTAGGCTCTACTTGTGTATCGAGCACTGTTTTTTAAAAATAAAAACAAAAATACTAAAGAACTTCGGATCATAACTCTAACGGTTCTTTCCTATTTTATCAATATATTTTATCATATATATATATATATATATATATATATATATATATATATATATATATATATATATATGACTTGCTCTCGTTTGCCGATTAAGCTCTATGGAGAAAGGGAATTTTTAACAGCTGCTCCTCCTGCTTAACGCATAGCCCTTCGATAAAATTGAGCGTTCTGGCTGCTGGTCTAACTTTTATATACAGCACGTATATAATACGTTAAAAGATTCCTTTTCTCTGTCGTGCATCGGTAGCTTAGGTTCTACGACTGATGCTAAGTCAGTCGTGTTTCAATCCCGGCTTGAAGCAATCGGATATCTAGCCACACTGATGAGCTGTGATACAGCGAAACAGGCTGTATATATATATATATATATATATATATATATATATATATATATATATATATATATATATATAAAATGTCCGGCTATTATTATAAACAAGTCAGTAGCCTAATAATGAGAAAAAATGTTCCACAATAATTAATTATTTTCAACATAAATGTCTTGACAAGAAAGGTGATTCATTTAGTAGTCGATAATCGCATAGATCGAAAATTATACAGTGAAAATTTCAGATCAGAATTTAGCTAATAATAACGTCTTTAACTATGTCCGGGAAGCATCCAAACATTTTATATTAACGAAATGAAAACAACCTATCATTATTATATGGGAAGTGCGAAAGATAGTAAAGAGAAATCTGTGGAGACCTTAACCGCCTCATGAAGGGACGCAACATTTTTAAAAAATTAGAATCAGTATTAAGTCTCCCAAATAACATAATCCACATCATTTGAATACTTTCAACAGCAGCATCAACAACTAAAATGGATATCACATATCAAGATGTTAACATTCAACGCTATTTCAAAATGTTAGGAAGAAAACATCCATCAAAATGGGAAAGAGAGATAACAGCTAGTGAACTTGACAAATCTTCTTTCCTGAAAAACTGTTTTACTAGAATGATTTGATAAATTTCAGCCGACGGTAAGCACTGACTGTTGGATCAATGAATGCTTCCTTATAAGAAAAAGGCCAAAATTAGCATCACCAACAAAGACAGTGGACATGTTTTCTTCCCAAGTCGTGATTAACGCATCAGTTCCCAAAAGATCTCTGAAGTTAAGCAGTAATGATTCTACTTAGTATATGGATGGGTTTGCAACAGCAGGTAGATTCACACGCACAAGTGTGTGTGTGTTCATCGCTTTGATCGGACATTTGAATTTCTGTGTTAGCACAGCAACGATTTGGTAGTTACATCTTTACAAGCTTCTTGGTGTAAAATTCATCGGGAAAGAGTTCTCTCTTTTCCTTTTTTTTTTTACAAAGCCTTTCTTTTTTTTTCTTGCAAATTATATATCTGAAGATAGTTGTAGATGAAATCAAGTGAATATCTTCGTTACGACATCGACGAGACAAAGGAGTTCGAGTGCCCAAGCAAAAGGTTGGAATGTTAATCTCGTCTCAAAGTGATTGGCAATATATCATCTCTTTAGAACATTTCACACTTACCCTATAAATATTGCAAATTTTAAGTGCTCTCTCTCTCTCATATATATATATATAAAATTAAAGACAAAAAGAAAATTTATCTTAGCCAACGCGTTTCGTCCTATGACGGACTTTATTAAGGCAATGCGTCGGCTAAGATTAGTTTTCCTTTGTCTTTATTCATATTGTCCTTTTACAGACATAGTTTATCTAAAATTTTTATAGATATATAGATGCTGCGATGGATAAATTGTCGTCTAAATTACGCGAAAACGAAAATTACATTGCTATCTCATTTTAACAGATATATTTACAAAAAATACACAATGACAAAAAAATTTCTTGAAATACTGAAGAGTAAATTTATTCAATTAAATCACCATTGGCCTCAACCACGGTCTTGTTTAAGTTGGTGAGTGCTGCCATGATCCTTGCCTTCAGTTCATCTTTGGTGTGACAAGGAGTTTTGTTAGTCTCTCGCTCAGCTGCACCCCATACATAATCAAGGTGGTTGCAGTTAGGTGGCCAGATATAAGGGGTGATATGGTTTGCAGAAATTGTGTGACAGCCATGACTGGATTCTCCTGCTTGTGTGGCATGGTGCAGAGTCCTGTTGTCAGACATAAGGTCTTCCACCAGCCACCCACCTGGACCCAGGGCAGCACTACTTCATCAAGGCACTTGATGTAGGCCTCTGTGTTGAGTCTGAGGCCCGAGGGAAGATGAATGGAGGCATAACGTCGCCATCATTAGTGATCACTCCAAACACCTTTGTATTTGTGGTGCTCTTTTTCTCACAGACGATACCCGACTGACCGTACTATACCGTGCAGTCGACAAAATCAAAAACAAACAACGCGCATGCGCGAAATTAGAAAAATATAAAATGGCGATAATTTACCCATCGCACCCTGTACAGAGAGATGGTGAGGGAGAAGGATAGAGAGAAAAAGATAAAAAATCTGATTTTCGAGTACATATGTGTACCTCCATAATATCTAAAGACTAAAGATTTTATGCTTGTGTTTAAAGATACATAATTACATTAAGTGCAAGTTCTAAAGGTATTTTAATCGCGAAATCATTTAGTGACTAAAAGTGACAAGCCAAGGAAAAGGTTAGCAAAGAAAAGAATGGATTAGATTTGACATTTTAAGATAAACTTAAAAAGTTATTTTATGAAAAATAAATTGTACGAACGTGACGTGGTGTGGGGAAAGTTCTCGAGACAAACAAGCAGAGAATAAAAAAATGTTAATGTTTTATAATAATTTGTCAGCTTTTATATAACCATGCCAATTCAAATAAAAACTTCCGCCAGGAATTTTTATATAACCCGGGAGAAAATTAGTACAAAAAAAGTAAGTTTTGCTGTATCAAATAAGCCCCGTGACGGGGGTGTGGAATTAAAAGAAATCATTCAATCGTGCCGACACTTGTATTTGGTACACAAGATAGTAACCCGGATATAAGAGACCCTGATATAAGATAAACTCGGATATAAGAAAGATTTTCTCTGATCCCAAATTAGAGCCATACTTACCTAAACAAAATAGACCAAACCCGGGTATAAGAGAAACCCGGATACAAGATACTTCTTCTCCTGTCCCGACAACTCTCTTATATCCGGGTTACACTGTATATTACATTTAATACGTATTCAATAGTAGATATAAATTGATTTAGGTAAAGTAACTTCAAACATGGTACAAATGTCTTCTATTTCCACCAATTTAAAAAAAATCATAGAAATTAGCACACTCACACTATAATCTTAATCAACAATTCTAGAGTCAACCGTTATCTACCCTTCATATCATCATAATCTACACTTACTTCCTCCTCTTACGTGCATACAGCTTCTTTCATTAACTCTCTACCTTAAGTGGCTCTTGGGCCTTGTATTGGGTGAACATTAGTAAAATGAATTACAAAATATATACTTGGTAATGAAAAGGTTAAAAGCTCAACTGAATTTAATAGCCATAGTGCCACAAAATAAAAAAAAGGATGTGGCGGAGGGGCTACGTCAGATGTTAAAAGTAGTGGTGGGGGCTATATCAGATGTTAGGCTCTAAATATTCCTGATTCAATTATTTTTTTTTTTTTACCTGATCCTCTTGGGTGCAAAATTAATTTCAACTCGGAACTAAGGGTTGGGTTAAAGATTTTAAATAGAGTTGAAATTAGTTACGTCACTCGATCCTTTCATAAACTGAATATTTTTAGATTTATAATCATATAAACATTTTTTCTTTTTATCTTAAATAGACATTTTTTGCTATTCGTTTGCACTTATCTTCTAGAATGAGACTTAAGGAGCAGATGTTTCGAAAAAAAAAAAAAAAAAAAAGAAAAGAAAAAAGAAATAAGGAATATGAAGTTTTATATGTTTTTAAAATTTATGAATTAGACAAATGATAAAATCTCTGTTCAGTAGCATTGGCATAGTTTGAAACCAAGAAGACAAATTTAGTCTTCTGTTTTGTGTTCAGGTCCAACAAAAAGTCATGGGCCTGAAAACTCCCAGCATTCTCTATAGCGCCGTGGATGTAATATAACCCTTAATTTATTTCCTCCTTTTAATAAACACAACCTTTTAAATTTAAAAGATTTGCTAAATTCGTTGTCGCTTAAGTGCAACTGTTCACACAAGCAAATCGCTTGTCTTATCTTTGCTTTCTTTCTTTTTTCTTCTTGCAGCTTTTTACTCTTTAATCAATGCATTATTTGTTGCTATAAGCCGAACGATAAAATTCATCCATTAAAATTAATAACTCAGTAGAAAGTGATGCACTATAAACTTCTGTAATATCTTCATCGCTTAGTCAGTGACAGTTGTATGACGTGGTTGTGTGGCATTGGAATGCCATGTCAACAGTGTGACATTGTTGAAGTGATATCACGTAATTTGTCTATACCTGGTTGAATGGAAGTGACACGTGTGGATTAATCTAAATCACGTGGGCAGTAAGATAGCAAACTACAGGGTACAGCGACATATTTTAAAAGTACAGACCAAGAGTAAATAGACGTTGTCGCCCAGGTACTCAGTATTTCCATTCGTTCGAAGTAACCAGTGTGTAAAAATAGACAAATAAAAATCTTTACCTCCCTCCTCAAAGTGTCTCTCTCTCTCTCTCTCTCTCTCTCTCTCTCTCTCTCTCATACACCTCGAATAAAAATCTAGCTATCTTATAAAAAACGAATCAAAGATAAGTAAGAATGGAGACTAGTCGGATAAGAAAATCATTAGAGCAATAAGTGGAGAAAAACTTTGAGAGGACAGTAGCAACGAGAGGCTTTTTAAAAAAAAAAAAAAAAGAAAACAGGAAGTACAGGCCACTGACGAAGACAGACGTCCCAGACATTGCAGCCAACGAAAGGGCGTTGTCGCGCTATTAAACTTTTCTTGCGGTCCAAATCTTTCTTATGTACATGTCTTTTCAGGACGTAGGCGATCATGGCTCTCCACACGTCCCTTCCCTCTGCTTCCTCCCCCAGACCACGTTCTGTCATCCACTTGCTTAAGTCCGCCAGGTATGTCACTCGTGGTTTTCCCTTGTCTCTCTTTCCCTTTATTCGACCAGTGAGTATCAGATTCTCCAGGCCCCCCTTCCTCATTATGTGTCTCAGAAATTTCAGCTGCCTATTCCTGATATTAAGTGTAAGCCTTCTCCTTGTTTCCAAACCTCTAAGATCTCATCGTTGTTCACATGCTTGGTCCATATCCTTAGCATCCTTCTGTAGAACCACATCTCTGTCGCCTCGAGTCTCCTCTTCATCTTTGAGTAAATCGTCTAACATTCCTTGCCGTAAAAATAATCAGACGAAACTTTGCCCCTTGTTCAATATCTCTTGCTTTCTTCGTTAGCCATTTTCTATCCTGGGTGCTCCAGATAAAGAGTTCTCTCCCTTATAAATAAAAACATGGTTATACAAATGCTGATTCGCAAGAATACTTTATATTACACAAGTTTTTCGTTATTAAATCATAATCTTGATATTGTTTATCTATTCCTGATCTTCCTTTCAATTTCTTAAGTTTTTGGCAATCTATTACCTTAACTTTAATTGTATAATTGTTTGAAGGTCAATAAAATAATATTTTACACCAAGTTCTGCTAAATTAAAAAATTCTCACTTTTAGTAAATCACATCGTCATTAAGAATGGGATCCTTTATATTTTAATATCTCAACATAGAGATCAGTTTATCATAAGTAACAAAATATAACTTCATCATCAGCCCTATGAAGGGGTGTGGCCGTAGTGTTGCTGTGCAGCTGACCAGTCCCATCTATATATCTTAGTTTAGGTACCTCCACGAGATCGTTAAAAAAAAGAGCATAGCATGATGAAAAAAACGCCGAACTTGACGAAAACAAAATTTTATCGTCTAAATATATTATTAAGAGGAAAGATCAAAGTTTATTTTAATTATTTTTTTAAAATTTTCCTTTTTAGAACAATCAAAATTTTTATTTAAAAATCCTTGTTTCTCTTTGTATCACCGGAACTAGTAAAATAACATATACGATTTTTAGCACGTTATTTTTTTTGTATGACACGCATTAATTTGGAAAATCTTGCAAAAATGAAAATAATTGTCGGATATTAATGAAACTTTCAGAAAGTATTAACAGATGATCGAAATTATTATAAATATGTTTTCTTTTATTAAAGTCATGGCAGAAATTTTTTTTATAATTATTACCCCCGCCTAATTAATTTATGAAAACGCTAGAAATTCGATCGTGTCAGGTTTAGTGATTACAATAGTTAAAAGCACAAGGCTTTGAGGAATGCAAATCATGTTTTTTTTTGTTTTTAATTGGACCCACCCTACCTGAAAATCAGCTCTGAATTGTAACATACAAAACTCAATAAAACAAATATATTATTTCATTTCAAATGCTTTTATTTGCTTTTAGTTGTTTTTATGAATATGGACAATATTTTCTGAAAGCAAAAAGATTTTTCGATGAAAAATTATTTTTTAATACAATTATTTGATATTTTTTAATTATAATAGATTTTTACATTTAAGTTGTTAAAATATTATAAAATTAGTTAAAAGCCGCATCAGGTTTTGTAAGTGTCCTGATGAGATAGATCTTTTTTTAGTGCGTTGTAAATTGTATCGTTTTGACTAATCAGAAGACCCGCAGTAATTACGAAATGTAATTTTGTGTTTATAATCGGGCTGTAATTATAAAGTACGGAAGACCAACCAGGATACAATTAAGTTGCGTTATTTGAGTTAAGCATTGTTCTCCGCTGTTAAGGCCTTTACTTTTGCGAAACACGTGTGAAGTTTATTTGATTTTTCAATTTCAACTGAGAAGGGTACCTACAAGTATCAGTATCATCATATGAAATTTGTATGATCTTATTTTTATATTAATCTCAGTTATGGCATTTTTCCATATGAAATATCAAAAGTAATAATAAAAATGAATGGAAATACAAATAACACAGTAAAATGAAATAAATGTACATAAAATTATAGTATTTTATGTACACTTCTGATAAAATTTCATAAGAAAGGTACCTATAAATTAATTAGATACCTTTCTTATGAAATTTAATCTCATTCGTAACAATCTTGTTTTAATTTCTTTATAATATATTTTCCATAAAGCATCGTAAACGTAAATGTGAAAGCTAAGTACAAAAAACAAAAAAATTAGAGCGCTGAAAGTTTTCCTTAAAAATAACGAGGTAAATAATTTGTTCACTTAAATGTAAAATATTTCACTTTTCTCCTTCCGTAGAACAAATTATCCTCACGGAATCCGTCAATATGTCATTCAACACCTGTCAAGTGACGCGAAAGTTTATGACCCGCTTTGCTTTATTTTCAAATTACATCTTTTCGGCGCAGAAGCTAAGTTAAGCTTGGTTCAAAATATTTTAAATAAACATTATAATTTCTGATTTTCTTAAAATAAGTTTGGAAAAAATGATAATTGATATTTAAAAGAATTTCAAAATGGAAAAAAAATGATCAATTTTGCTGACTCAACAAAAAAGATTTTTAACGAAATTTTCGGACATGTTAGGAAAGATTTAAAAATGTAAAAAAATACCCCCAAAATACTTTGATCTTTCCTCTTAATAATAACAAACATTTAGACGATAAAATTTTGTTTTCGTCAAGTTTGGCGTCTTTTTCATCATGCTATGCTCCTTTTTTAGCGATCTCGTGGAGATACCTATCTTAGTTGAAAGCCGTAGCGTGTCTTAGGCATGTACTACTGGGTTACATTGTACTAGTCGCACTCTTATGGTAACCGGACATAAAACAATATAACGAACGTATTAAAAGAAAACCTAGTCGCAAGCTTGCATTACATCCCTTCGTAGTCTCTCATTCCCGCCCAAAATGTATATCAATCAGTGGCAGTCAAATCCACAAACCAGACAGACTCACAAACATCTCATCTTCGCTTTGTTTGACTACTCACCACTAAACTTTATTTCAAGGTAAAAGTTTGCCTTTATATACATCTACAAGGTGATGCTGTAAATTTCTCGGCTCGATCCATTTCCTAAAATCTGACCAAACATCAGTTTTCATACCTTCTTAGTTGGAAATTTTCAGCACCCCGAGAAATAAATTACAAGTTATTTATTTTTTTTAAAGTAGAAACTATGAATACCAACTACGCTAATAAAAGATAACCTATCCTGTATTACAAATATTAGGTTTTTCTTTTGTTTCATGAACGTTTTGAAGTTTCCTTCGAACAATGAAAAAAATACAAGGCTTCTAAACATTCCTTTTATCGATTAACGCTACTCACACCTTATGACATCAATCCATTATTCAATATTTCATAACTCAATCTATTCTTTCATGAAAGTCAGTATAAATTTTTTTTTGATTGACTGATTATGTCATACGGAACCAAACATTAAATGGACTGCCCTGATTCGAACGTCCGACCTGAAGTAAGCCACCAAGCGACATTCTAATACTGTTGACATATTAGGGTAAATTGATCTTTGGAATATTAGGCCTTTTTTAATATACGTAATTATGGACATGGAGAAGCCCAGCAAGAAAAACATAAACAAAACAAATCAACTATATAATTATCAATAAAAGATTTAGGAATGCAGTTTTATACTACAAAACATAACCAAGTGCCGACTGCAAAAGCAATCACCTTCCAGTGTAACTACGAAAATTGAAGAGAGCCAAGGCAGCACCCAGATTGCAATACAACAAACACTTGAATGACCCGAATGTGAAGGAGAAACATATGAACAGTGTTAAATGCAAATACAATGAACAAAATGGAAATTCGTAGTGGAGCATATTAAAAGAAACTTTAGTACTATCAGCAAATGAGATCATTCCAAAGAAAACTATACAAAGAAAAAAAAAGGAATGGATGACAGATGAAATTTTCGACATGATAAAAAGGAGACAAAAAACAATGCCAATGTATGGCACAGAATATAGAAACAAGTGTAGGCGGGCTAACGAGGAATGGTTCAACGAAAAGTGTGCAGAAATAGAAAAAATGATTAGTACAAGTTAAAGCAGATATGTATTAACAATAAAACAAACAGAATAAAAGACATGCTCATCAACAGGATGCATAAATTCTAAGGATGTGACACTGATATTAGAGAAATAAAAAAAATACTTCAGAGATGGAACAAATACACTGAAGAACTCTTCCACGACGAAAGAAGACAACCTGCAATACACAGAAATATCGAAGGACCAGAAATATTAAAATATGAAGTGAAAGCAGCACTGGCCAAACTGAACAGAAACAAAGCAACTAGACCAGACGAAATTTAATAGAGATGTCGGCATCTGTTTATGATTTTGACATTGACAAGACTACAGACATAATAAATGAAATATACAACAGTGGTGATATGCTTGTCGCAGTTAGTTCCTCCTCATTTCCTTAATCCTTCAACAGGGGTCTCTCTCTCCCACGAGTATAAATACTGGCTGACCTTTCGCCTCTTCCTCTTTTTTACGGCTTACGCACATGTGCGACCAGCTATCTCGACTCAGGCCTTCGGGCCGCAACCTTGCGCGTGATGCGAGGTAAAAAAAAAAATCTTTTTAAATTTCTCTTTTTCACTTACACCAAATGTGACCTCTAACACAAACAACGTTTCCCATATTCTGGGAACACGCTAAAAACAATATACGCGTTCGTACGGACACTCAACACACTCACCATAACTTCTCCATACAACACTCTGTAACCCTTCATGTCATTGTAATTTGTTATTAATATATATTTGTTTGCATACATGTATATCGGTCTTGTTTGTTTCTTTATCTTCTTTGAACTCCATTAAGGTCCAACATTCTTATGTAGCTGGACCGGCCAGCGGAAGTCTTAACCCAGAGATATCTCCTCATCCGTGTCACACTTCACGCCCCGGTCCACTACATGCTGAAAGACCCAAATATATCCTTTTTCATAGCATGCCTAAGAAGCCAGGTGCAAACGAATGTAAACTTCATCGAACAATCAGCCTAATCAACAGGATGCATAAATTCTAAGGATGTGACACTGATATTAGAGAAATAAAAAAATACTTCAGAGATGGAACAAATACACTGAAGAACTCTTCCACGACGAAAGAAGACAACCTGCAATACACAGAAATATCGAAGGACCAGAAATATTAAAATATGAAGTGAAAGCAGCACTGGCCAAACTGAACAGAAACAAAGCAACTAGACCAGACGAAATTTAATAGAGATGCTGGCATCTGTTTATGATTTTGACATTGACAAGATTACAGACATAATAAATGAAATATACAACAGTGGTGATATGCTGAAAGACCCAAATATATCCTTTTTCATAGCATGCCTAAGAAGCCAGGTGCAAACGAATGTGAACTTCATCGAACAATCAGCCTAATGAGCCATATAACAAAACTTATCATCCCAATTCTGATGAACAGAGCATGCAGCAAAATCAGGCCGGGCAATAACAGCGGTTCCGTTAAAGATAAAGGAACAAAATGCAATATTTATGTTCAGAATGATATCAGAAAGAGCAATACAAATGCAATAAGATGTATAGTTATGTTTTATAGAATATGCAAAATTGTTTGACAAAGTACGTCATAAAGATCTATTGGAACTGCTAGGTAACCATGACATATCTGGGAAGGATATTAGAATAATCTAGAATCTCTACTGGCAGAAACCGCCTGCATACGGATAAAAAATGAGTTCAGTAAACATGCAAAAATAGAAAAGGGGCCGTCATCTTACCGGATTTATTCAACCTATACGAAGACGGAAAATGCAACACCAAAATCCGATGGCTCATTGGGATAGCGAAAGGTGCCTTCCAAAAGCTAAGCAAAGTATTAACAGTTAGAAACGAAGAAAAAGAGTACTGAAATGTTATGTAATATCAGGCACGCTATATGGCAGTGAATGCTGAACAATCTTCTCACAGATGACGAGAAAACTTGAGACAACAAAAATGTCGTTCCACAGAAGGATACTGAGAATATCTCAACATGTGAGCAATCACGAAATTTTAGAGAAGATGGAAACAAAAAGGACATTTATACTTAAGATCAGAAAGAAACAATTGAAATGTCTAAGGCGCATAATGAGGAAAGAGGGATTGGAGAATCTGACACACACAAGTCATATTGAAAGCAAAAAGGACAGGGGAATGCAGCGCATAACCTACCTTACAATCTTGTGTAAATGGATATCAGAACAGAGTTTAGGAGAGATAGCAAAAGACAAAATTTATTAAAAACTACAAAGGACAGGAAGCTGTGGAGGACCATAGTTGCCAACGTCCCGAAGGAGCATGGCACACAGAATAAGAATTATTTCTAAGTCATTAATATTTACTTTTTCAACTAATATTGATACGTTAAGATCATTTAAAACAATTTGATATTTCTTTGAAATTTTTCGTTTTATTTTAATTTAAGTATAAGACTTTTTCCATATCAACTAAAAATGAAAAAAAAGTTAGTCAAAATTACAAAAAACTTTCTATTCTGATCCAAAATTACCTTCATAGAAATTTTTTAAAAAGGAAAAGAAAAAAAAAGGGCACTTTCAAAATTTTATTTCTGTCTTGTTTTGGCTATTTTTAACGAAATGATCCCATGGAAATCCACATATGTCAGCGAGCTTTCTGACGGCTAATAACTGCTTCGATAGCCCGCGCTGTTGTTAAATGAACCATCTCATTTACTTTTCGACCTGCTTACGAATATAACGTAATTTGTTTCTGCAGAAGCAGTAGCAGCTGTAAGAAAGAAAAAAAAGAAGCTTTGGTGAATGCAGTCAAACATGACAAGCAGCAGTAGTAATCACCAGCGGGCAGGTTAGGTTTGACATACACCTGATGAAGGCCGGAGAACACAACGATCGAAACCTTATGATAACAACTGTCCGCATGTAAATAATGTAAATGATAATTCCTCATCCCATAGTTCAAACAAAAAGCATCTCTTGTGCATAATACGCACTCACCGAGAATTTGTAGCAACTAAGTTCAACATTTGTTAATTTGCATCTATTAAATAAAACTTTAAAAAAATTATACAGCTTATGTTTTGAAACACAAAGTTTCCACAGTACGTAGAGCAGTCACACACGTATGAACAAGCAAAATGCAATGAGCTTAAGTTCACACTAGGAGAAACAAAATTATAAGCGCTCAGCTACTGCTGACCCAGATGAATTAACGCACCTATATTGGTGCACCAAATATTGGTTAATATGAAGATTAATACTTGCTTCCAACCTCTTATCTGTTCTACCCATGTATCGCTGTGTCAGATCCTATAACCAAAAATTATAAACAAACGCACTTTCTAGTGGGTATTTCTTGCTATCGGCGTAAAAACAAATTCGCCGACCAGAGCTCTCCATAAGTATTGTGGATATTGAAAGAGCATACCTAAAACAATTGTGGCAAAGGCATTCAAAAAATACATTGGATGTCAATGATGGCATGCATTTTGAGGAGTAGGAACAAGAAACTGATTCTGTCGACGACAATGACATCGAAGATGACGAAGACACCTATGACGCTGGCAACATCTATGAAACTGTCATGACGTCTCCTTTGACATGGACAACAGTAAAGCCGGTTAAAACGTCCATAACATCTATGTGAATATATTTTTTTTATAATATAGTGTTTAGTTAGTGGTTCGTTAAAAATTAGTTTAGAAGTTGCTGCAAAACAATAACATTAACCTAAGAATTCGAGATATGTGGGTCTTAGCGCGTACCACCCTTCTTCGAACCGCTACAGAATCATAAATAACAGAAATACCATCAATTGAAGACTTTCAGCAGCAGTCACAAAACGGGCAGCACATTTAACTCGAAGAGAAAAATAACAACAATCAAGATGCTGACGTTCTACACTATTTCAACCAAAAAGTTAAGGAAGCCCCCAGCAATGTTGAAATGAGCGACGATAATAGTGGACACAAGAAACATTTTCCTAAAAGATTGTTTTAATAAAAAAATTTGATAAATTTCAGCCGATAGTAACTGTCCAGTCAATGAATGTCGAATGGTTTCACATAAAGAAATGACTAATATTACCAATACCATTACCATCATTTTAAATTTATTTTCGGTCATACCTTCCTGAATAGAACACTCCGATATGATCTAATGGTTAGCAAGCTTGTCTCCCGAGATCAGTTACGACAGAATAGTGAGGTCGCGCCCCCCATACTTTCGGCCTTGGGCTACATCGAAGCTACGCTTAGAAAATCGCCATAATGTTCTGAATATGGTAATGCACGTGGTCAGAAAATAGTTAATATTCTCGTGTATAATACCCAACCCAACAATTAGGCTTAACAATCTAGGAGGATTACGTATATACACGAATACATCCTAATTTTTTTTAATTAGGAAAAATGTTAAACGACAGAGTATGACGTTCTTCATTTATTTCCCCTCTTCCGGATGGCAAATTTGATAGTGTTAGATTTAATTTATGGAACCACATAATTGTAGGCGAGTAGAGGTAAAAATTACCCCGCCGCAACATTCCGTGTCACAATAGCGTTTATGCGACACAGTGCCTTCCTTTTAGTATAATGGGGGGAGTGCTGTCTCAAGGGGGATATCCAGCTATAACGTTCACTTTTATAGGATTGTGAAATTTATGAAGAGTTCACTGTTTACATTATTCGGACTATTGTCCGAATCTTTGTCGCCATATTTATTACAACGTTCCGGCCGTTGTACGCTCCGGCCTTCTTCAGGTAGTTGGAATGTCGAACTGAACCCTTTATTTCGCTCACTGGGGTAGACTGTTCTAGTTCCACGTGCCATGTTTTTAATGGATGTCAGTTGTCAATTATCTCCTGTTAATTCCCCTCTCCAAGTTCTCCACTGACTTAACCGGGTATTGAACTCACACTCTTTGGATCCTGTCACTGGATCTAACTAACGCATTTATCCACTGTGCCATGTGTCCTCATCTCATCTCATCTCAGAAATATAGACAGATTATGAAGAGTTACTTATGTGAGTACTTCGACATGGTGTAATGGTTAGCAAGATTTGTCTTGCTAGATCAATTACGACTGAGTAGTGAGTTCGATCGTCACTGGGTGTTTTTTTCGGCCTTGTACCACATCTAAGTTATTCTTAGTGAATGATTAAATTCTACTTTTGCTCTTATACTGACTATATGACTGTAGCCTTTCGCGTCATAGTCTAAAAATATTTTTAAAGTAAACATAAAAAAGCGATAAAATGTATTACCGGGTGAACACAGGAAACGTTGTTCAAATTAATTTGGAATAAAATGGGAGACATTCTACATTAATAGGGGAAAAAAACAAAAAACAAACGAACGAAGTTTCATCTGAAAATATTTAAAAACGTCTGTTAAATCTTGCGTATGTGTGTGTAAAAAACAACTGTCTAATACGCTTGTGTAAACTGTTGTGTGACTTTGCCGCTGTGGAATGTGAATCCTTATCTGTGCTGAAAAGGCAACTTTAAAAATATGTACATCATGCCGATTCGTTTTTATATAAAATACGATACTGTCTAAAAAATAAGACGTAAGCATAGACTGAAAGAAATAAACGAAAGCAAATGTCAGTCTTTGTACAAAATATGATTCTCAATAATACAAGTGCTAAGTCTCGAAAAACACTAAAATTTGCTATTTTTATAAATAATGTTGAATGTATTAAAACTGTTCAACCTTTTAGCAAGAAAACATCTGAAGTTGATGTTAGAATTGCCGCAAAACATTGTCGATTTATTTAAGATGGAATGATCTATTACGATATGTCTAATTATTTAAGATGGAATGATCTATTATTATGACATATCTTTAATTTATATGTAGGTTACATTGTACTTATTTTCAATTTTTCGAGTTGAATTTTTCACCTGTATTGCATATGATACATTATTGTACATAATTAGGTTACAATAAAATGTGTATTTTATATGAATACAGCTTTATGAAAATTGAGATATAGTAGAGTGGAGGGCCCGTCTCATAGATTTAGTGAGGGAGCATGAGACCCTTGCAGACACACACACACGTCTTTTTGCTATCGCTGCAGTTTTTTTTTGGGGGGGGGGGCATAAATTAATTTACTAACGGCATTTTTGAGAAAATCATCTCCAGTATGTAACTTTTATTTATTCTCTTATTATTGTTAGAGAGATATGTCGGAACAATACAGGAATGGACGCAGTGAAATAATCGAGATGAAACACGTAAAAATAATTTGGATGTCTAAAAAATATTTTTTCTCGGCGTTTCGCTTCTTTCATGAGAGCATTGACAAAGCATAATTGCAAAGAATCTTAAGAAAAGTCGTTGTCATGGCAACCCTGCTACTTACAAATACTCTCATGAGAGGAACGAAACGTTTGTCGGGTTATTTCCTCCTAATTCCCGAAACTGTTCCTAGGGTACGCTCTCCAACACTATGAATACTCGGCGTAATTTTTTTCTTGCTCCTCTTCTTACTTTGACGTTTATACGACAGCAATGTAAATCTCTCGCAGGAAACGCATTGCACAATACATACACATACACGTACGTACGCACGCACATTCACTCACTACACATACTTTGGACCGCAAAGTTTCTACATTCATTTGTTACACACATATTATTGTTTTTGTCATTTGTAACTCTTTCGTTGTTAATACATATTTATTTGTTTGTATATAAACAGTGGAATCTCGGTTCACGAATTTAATTCGTTCCTGAAGGCCGTTCGTAAGCCGAAACTATTTTCCAATAGGAATCAATGTAGAGAAAAAAGTCACAGTACAATAAATTTGAAAAAGAAAAGCACGCCACAACACACGAATGTATACAACACAATTATTCCGTTCGGGTTCACTCGGTCCGGCAATGTTGTTCGAGAACCGAAATTTTGTTCGATAACCGAGGCATTTTCATCTCGAATTTTCTGTTCGAAAACCGATTTGTTCGACATGTGAGACGTTCGAGAACCGAGGTTGCACTGTATATCGGTTCTTCTTGTTTCATTATTTTCTTTTCGTGGACTCATACTCCGAGTCCGCCATGTTTGTTGTGGACATTTCAGGAAACACACGTATTTATCTCACAACGCGTACACCCGGCCAGCAACACGCTAACAAGGAAATAAAATTTTAAATCTCCAACTGGTTTTCACGTATTTTATCTTACATACTTTATTTGGATATTTTATATCAGTCATTTATCACAAATATCTAATATATATCGAGTCAAAGAGCACAGAAGGCATTCATGTCTCAGACTACGTTAAAGTTAATTTTGTTGTATTCCGCTTCATTGCAATCTTTTTTGATGAGTAAAAGTTTCTGCAAATGATAACTCATTGTCCTTTTCGAAAGGCTGCAGATGATACATCTCAAGTGTAATTTTTCTTGGATCCTCTTTCTGTCGTCAACCGATAAGTATGTTTACACTGTCAAATTTAGGAACAACGTCACTCTTCAACTGGATCCTAACTCTCGAAATATACATCGTAGTACTCTAATCGGTGTACTGAAAAGATATCGACCCAGACCAAATATCTAACTAAATTTTTTCAAGGGCGTCTTGTTTAGAGAGAGTTTTTTTTAGAATCATATTTTAAATAAAAATAAATATATATTAGGTTGAGTAATAAATAATTTCCCTTTATCAACTTTATGCTTAAAACAAAAAAAGAAAAAGAAAGTGTAATTACATTTTATTCAATTATATATTCACCATTATTTGCACCGACATGTTGCTGCTTATAAAGCAGCTCTTCGATACCCTTTAAATAAAATTTCGCGGATTTTGATGTAAAAAAACAGTTCGATTAATTCCTAAATCTGGTTTTCATTAGAGAAAGTTTCCCCTCCATCAAAGCGTTTTGCAGCGATCGAAAAAGGTAATATCGATTGATGCAAGGGGAGGTGGATATAGTGGGTTGAAGTAGAACAGACCAACCGAGTTCCAAAATTTTTGTTATTTTTGTGGTTGCCCTGGTCGAAAAATCTTTTTCCTATTGATGATCGAAGGGAGTTATTCGGCAAAACTTATGGACACGTTGCAGCTGCCGGATGTATGAATGTGCATTTAGTGTTTGATTGCATTTTAAGAATTCTAAATAAATAATACCTCGACGATCCTACTAAAGACATAACATTACTTTTCTTCCATGGTGCTCAGCTTTTGGAGGTCGATTGGGAAGATTTATCCTTGTCATTCTACTGACTTCTGCGTTAAACACCGTCATATGTACTCCAAATTTATTCTTAACTTTCACGTATTATTATTAGTTAGGATGATACATCTACGCCGGACAAGTTGAAATTCATATAAGCTTAAACCCGAGGGGGCATCCGCAATCGAGGTGCCAATACTCGGCGCCTGTGGGCCCCCACCCCCACAAAAAAGTAGCGAAAGAATTTGAGCAATTTTTCTACGGCGTTTTCGGCTTCCCACATTAAACTCCGACCTTGTGTCAGATTCTGATGCGACGTGAGAGCGCGGATAAATACCTACATTAGCCATTAGAATTGATTCCCCCAAAACGGAAATTACTTATGACTCAACCCAATAGTATGGCTGAAGACTGAAAATGTTATCAGAATATCTACTAATACGCACATACTTTACTCAAATCAAAATTGGCATCGTCTTTCAGAGTGTTAAAATTTTATTTTTCCTTCTGTGTATAAATTATTTTCCGTCTGTGTATAAATATTATGTTAGAAGTTCCCATACAAGTAAACATTGCCAGACATCTTTAAATATGGCTGACTGTGTAAATATTTCGTACTTTATTTGTAGTGACACTTCTTTGATCTAATTCTTAATGTTTTAATCACCGATGCAGAGTTTGTATGTTATATCTAAGATAATAATTTGAGGACCGTCAAAATAAATATATGTTGTAGATATTTACTAGGTTCAGTTATTTTTTGTTTAATCTATTTTTATTTATTTATGAGAAGGTCAAATACTTTAATGAATTATTTACATACAAGATGTGTTTGGAAAGTATCCAGTCATTTTGAATGCCTCGAGAACTGATTGTTCGGCCTTGGAAACTTATCAGAGAGTAGCTCACTGCGCGTGCGTGAACAGAAACTCTGCTGTAAGATACCACTGAATCAGTTTGTGCATCATGTGGCGGTCGTATTCGCAATGACCAAACGAACAAATCAGGGAAGCCTCATGCAGGGCTTTTTGGTAAATAACCACTCCATCCAAGTCTGTCAGAACTGTCCAGATGTGTCTTGCTTTCATTACTGCCTTTTTGCCAAAGCTAAAAGTTCTGTTGAAACGCCATGGACGAGAGTAAAAAGAACACGATGCAGTAGATGATAGCGATCCCAAAAGAGGACTGTTTGAGAAGAGTCGCTGTGAGGCCTAAGAAGGGTCCTAAAAGGCGTACTTTGAAAAGGACTAAGGTGTCATTCTCCTAAGTAGCCTAATTTTATGTTAATATTAAATGGTTAGACACTTTTGGACAAACTTTGAATATCCAAGTCAGAAGCACAAAGAACAAATTTCAGTTAGTTAAAAACTGCAAAGACTTTTGAATGCGAATTATTAGGGAGGTCCAACGGAGAAAAACAAAAAGTAGAGGTTTATCCTTTGTTTCCTGTTTGTGGTAGAGTTTCCAGTTCCTTCTAAAGTCTACTTCAACTCTATACTTCTAACGTCTCCGTCTAAAACTCTGAACTTTTTACTATTTTTTTCCTCAATAGGAGTGGATAGATTAGCCTATCGCCCGGTTCACACTCTTTCCCGGTCTTTTGAACAGGAGTAGAGCTTTATGTCTTGTTTCCCCGGTTAGGATTTGGTTTCTGGCTCCTTTTAAAGGATTTTCTTTCTTTTTCCCTTCCGGTGGTCCCTTGTGTTTTAGTGGCATTATCACCTTGCTTGGAGCGGTACCTCTTAATTTGTAACGGTCTACATCCAGTGGCTATGGACATGTATAAGGTAAGCATCATTGTAAAAATAAAAATAATGTTTTTCCCATGCCATTTTGGTCGATCTATTCTACAGCCTTCTTTAGGTGTATTATTCCTATGGGAAGAGAAACTTTTTCTAATAGTGCAAAACAGAAAAAAATGTTATTAAGCAGCCTGAATTTGTGCGAATAACTCGAATGTGTCACGATAATGACTCATCTTGAACAGATCATTTTATAAACGGTACCGGGTTCTATAGCCTTGGATGGCAACTGGTCTAACGCAGAAAGAAATGGCAACCTACTGCGGGAAAAATCTGCCTCGTCAGTCATGTATCGAAAGATACATGATCGCCTAAGTGTGTATCATGTATGGAACATAACTGACTGATGTCAGACGATTTTTCAAATTACTGTAACGTAAAGCATTAATAATTCTGAATTGAATATTTCAGTGCGGCCTTTACAATAATTTGAATAATAAGTCTTGCATCAAAGAAAAAATGTAAGAATTACCATATGAATCCAAGTGAATATTTGGCATGAGCTAATTTGAAACACCTTTTATATGCGGGAAGTATGACCGTTATCGACACGGAAAGTGGAATCAGAGAGCCAAGTTCAAATTCCGGACTAGTTGTGTTTACTTTCACACAAAGTCTCTTAGAAAAAGCATGAATCCATCTCTTCTCTCTTGCTATTGGTTAAATAGAAACAAAGACTGGGCTTTTATGCCGTGGCAACCAGTCAAGTAGGCGAAGAAAAAACTCTGAATTCAAACCTGTAGAGAAGGCAACGGGAAACCATTTCACTATCTTTCCAAATAAGTAATGGCAATTCCCAGATAACAAAGAAAAGGAACTTTTTGAAGAATAATTTTAACGTTTAAACTTCTATTCAGTGCTGGCTTACTTTTATTTCATAAAGTAAGCTTCGAAAAATATTCATTGTTTACCATATAATGTGCAGGAGATGTTTCATTTCGGGGTGACGGATAGGAGGTGGGGGGCTCACAATAACAGATAATTTGGGACGCTAAACTATGAGATTGCAGCTGTTCCATTTGGTCACGTTAGCAGATCATTTTGATTCTCTGTATATAGGTGAAGCAGATAGCGGTTCAGAATGAGAATTCGAAGAACCGAGTTTGATTTCCAGTCGAGTTCGTTACATTCACTTACTCACAAATACCCTTGGAAAAGGTATGAATGTTTCTTCTCCGCGTCCTAGCTAGGAGCAAATGCTAGAACCGACTGGCTTCTATAACATTGGTTGGAAACCAGCCAAGAAGAAGAAAAACTGAATTCAAACCATCGTGGAGCGGGTTGGGTTGCGTCAGGCTATCTTGCCTAAGGAACACCGCAGCTGTTACAGCTGCAATGCATCTGGTGCCCCTACAACACTAATGGGTTACGGGACTCGTGATCGTAGCAGATTCAATTATACTTCACAGAAGATACTTTGTAAATGGTGCGGTTACTATTGATCATTGAAAAAAATTTACTGATGCTGCAAAGATTTCTTTGTTACTGTGCAGTTCATGGGCATATAACGGCGTTGATAAGTTGGTGTTGATGTAGTTATCGCGACGTAATATTATTTGTTGAGTTTAACAGGGTGGGATTTTGTGGTTGTATAATGTTGTTGTTATATGGGTATTTGCAATAGTAGTTGATAGAGGAATCCTTTTTACTTTTTTATACTGAAAATGAAATGCATAAAACGTACAACGATAACAAGACTGGAGACACGTGTTGACATTAATAACAAGAATGTGCATTTTTCTTTATCGTGATGTGAATTACATATATTGGTATGGTGTGTTAAAAATGTTCTGTGTTACTGTCCCTTGTTTCTTTAAAAGTTTGAGTTTTTTTGTGGGGGGTTGCTTGTTCCGTGAATTTCGTTGGTGACGTTAACGTTTGAGATCGTCAGTTTTCGATTGTCCGGAGCGATGGTGATACAATACATTGTTTTGTGTTCATTTTTATTATTGTTCTTGCTACCCTCCTCTAGTCTATTGACTCTACTCTACTGACTGCCCCTCGGTTGTGGTAGAAGGGTCGTTTTTATAATCAGATTTTAGAATGATGAAATATCTTTCATTCCTAGCGGCAAGGTTTTTTAGGATGATTATATTTTTACTGTTTATTTCAGGGATGATGAAATATCCTTATTTTCTATCATCATTAATGTCAAAGTTGTTTTTTAGAACGATGAAATAGCATCATCATTCGGATCATAACAGACTCATTAACTTAGTCACGGAACAGGCTTGCTAGATTTGACCCCAAGTAGTGAATTAGGTACATTTGACACGATGACACAATTAAATTCTGAAATAACTTTTTATTCTTATTAGCAGACCAAGTTAGTCTCGTTTATTTTAAAATTAGCACTAAAAGTCCCAGGTAGCAAAATTGAAAATTTAGTAGCGTTTTTCTAAAATAGGCTAATCTAGCAACTCTTGTCACTGGGACATTTTTCATCACTAGTACTAAAGACAATTTTTTTCCATGTAGGCTCCTGTCAAGGTTGACAATGGGCGTAACAACTTCTTACAGTTATTTCTACTTGCGCAGTAGTTTGAGGCTTGTTTGCCCGAGTGGTTACTTATCCATTATTTTCTCAATCAACCATTGAGAAATCAAGGTATAGTTTTGTAGAGATATCTGATGATGAGACAGAGAAAAGGGGCGGTGGATCCATGCCTCTCTCAAGAGCAATAGTGTTATGTATAGTCGTAGTCTGAATTCGAAGTGTTTGTTAATACAAATTTCTGTGCCAACAGCCGTTACGTTGTTAAGTCAATATTATTTATAGTAGTTTATTTTGCATGGTAGATAGTCATGATCTAGCTGTGGTTGGCAATCATTATAGAAGGACAATTCTGAATTCGAATCCGTATATGACCCTGGCGAGACATACTTGAAGTCTAACCGAGTTGATTGCATAGTTGCAATATAAACCACAGGCCGGCTCAGTGGGTGCTGAAGAAACACTCATGGGCCTGAGCAGAGAAGCATACTCAAAAAATGAGTAGATATTCTGAAGATGAGAAATCATACTGATTTATAGTGTGCCTTCAAGCCGGAATAGCTATTATGATAATCGTCACAGAAGATATTTCATACGATCGTGCAAATTAAAAACTTTCATTTACTTCCAAAAAAATGAAAACTTTTCTAAAGCCAGCGCTTTGGATAGAACTCCACAGTAAACATCGCAAAAAACATGATTCATTATTAAAAAAAAAAAAAAGTTAGCGGAATGTGATAGCAGTTGTAGTAGTAAAGGGAATTGTATTTTAGTAGCTTCTGCGTATTGTAGTCAGGTTTTTCTTTTATATATTAGAAATGGCGCTAGTGGTAGCGTTATTGAAAATGGCACATCGAATTACTGATAAAGAAAATGAGAGTTACTTACCATAAAATTCACCACGTTTAAATGTTCATTAGTCAATTGCTATTTGTCAGAGATTCGGGCATGAATCCGGAATTCACGATCCTTCCTTCTGTTTTAAGTATCTTGCGAAGTGTTTTGCAACGGACAATTGCCACTCACCCTACTAAAGAAGAAGATAAATAGTAGTAGATTTTATGCTGGTGCAAGAAGTAAAAAAATTAATGAGTTTGTACTTTTAAGACAAACGCTGATTGTTGTTTACTGAAGTCAGCTGAAGATTGGTAAATTGCCGCTCAAATTAACCTGACTTATTAGAACTGACTTTCAACAGGTTTGTACAGTTCTGAAACTGTTGCAGAATACCGGAAAACATTTCATTTTCTTGTTCATCACTTCCAAATTTTCTAACGAGCATCCATATATACTTTTTTCTTTTTCTTAATTTATTAAATATGCTTTTTTTTTCACTTCAACTGCCCTTTCTTCCAGTCGGTCACTCTTTTTCTGTATTTTTCCTTCTTTTTCTTTCCCTTTTTTTTTATTCCAATGCCATTTTAAATATTTTTTTCTCTTTTCCCCCCACTTTTATATCATTTTCTATTTCCCCCTCGTACATCTATTCTGGTGTTTCTTCCTTTGCCCTTTTCCTCTTTTTATCCTCTTTCTTTTTATCTGTCTATCTGACTACATCTTTCTCTTATCCGTTTATCTTTATTTTACATTTTTATTAATATCCAATTGTTTTTCTTTATTTTCCGATTTATTTTATCTTTTAAATCAACATATTTCTCCACCAGACACTCTAGAGCACCAGACATTATTTCTCTTTCTACTTCCTTCTTTATCTCTAGTCTGTCCAATTTATTTTCACATACTCACATCTGCGCAGATTGGAAACTACGTTTGACATTTTGACACAAGCGTATTTAATTAAACGCACATATTATGACTCATAAAAATGCAAATACACATGGTTTTGCTTTATAATTTACGTTTGTATGTGTGTTTGTGTTAATGTGTACGTAGCCACATTTGGGCTGTTTATTTTGTTTTTATTCCACGTTCGTCTCTTCTCCTAAAGTTAAAGAATTTAACAATTAACATTTTCACTTTTACCATAAAAAAATTAAAATAAAACAACTACATATGCACTACGTGTTGCCGCTCACCATTGAGAGCGATCTTAAAGACGTAGCCTATCTCACGATCGAAAGAATTACATATTTCCTACGCTTGTTCAAACGTGTAGGGACATTCTACCTGGATTCTAGGTGTAAAAATAAAATCTGAGTGTAATGTCCGCAAATTACAATACAAAATAAACAACGCGAAAAAAGGATCTTCGCAAAAAATGAAGACTAAAATAAATATGACAATAACAATTATACAGTAGATACATGTATTTACATATTAGTATTTAATTGTCTTTTTTGTGCCCATGAAGAGACCAATAGTTCA
This sequence comes from Acanthosepion esculentum, assembly GCA_964036315.1. Lineage (NCBI taxonomy): Eukaryota > Metazoa > Mollusca > Cephalopoda > Sepiida > Sepiidae > Acanthosepion > Acanthosepion esculentum. Next base: position 37,771,334 of record OZ038484.1, read on the forward strand.
AGTATTCAAAGTGAATTGTTGCAAGTGAGTCTTCTAAGTTCGAGGTTATATGTACGCATATATATATATATATATATATATATATATATATATATATAAAAACGATTTTTATATATCAACACCATTTTTAGGGAAAAACTATGACTAAGAGGAAAAATCTTTTGTGTGACGTGTTTCGTCCTTTAGGACTTCCTTAGCCTAAAATGTTTACGTTGAGGGGATACCGAGAATTTTAAATTTAATTTTTTTTTAATATGTTTTAAATTTAATTTTTTTAATAAATGTTTTCGGTATATTCTTTCTTTTCATGTGCCGTATCCTTTCAGGACGTAGACGATCATGGTTCTCCACTTCCCCCTATCCTTTGTAGCTCTCAATAAGTTTCGTCCCTCTGCCACCTCCCCCAGACCACGTTCTGTCATTCACTTGCTTAAGCCCGCCAGATATGTCATGCGTTGCTTTTCCTTGTCTCTCTTTCCTTCTATTCGACCTGTGAGGGTCAGATTCTCCAAGCCCTTCTTTCTCATTATGTGGCCCAGAAACTTCAGTTGCCTCTTCTTGATGTTAATTATAAGCATCCTCCTTGTTTGCATCCTCTGCAAGACCTCATCGTTGCTCACACGCTCGGTCGATAAACCCTCAACATCCTTTTGTAGAACCACATCTCTGTCGCCTTGAGTCTCTTCATCATCTTTGAGGAGACCGTCTACACATTCGCTGTCGTAAAGGAGGACAGATGTTACGTAACAGCTCAGTACTCTTTTCTTTGTTACCAAAGATATCTTCCTGTTTCTCAATACTCAGTCCAGCTTTTGGAATGCGTCTTTGGCCATCCCAATACGTCTATGGATCAGTGTCACACTTAACGTCCTCTGTCAAAACACTTCCCAGATATTTAAACTTCCGTACCTGCTTGATTTTAGTGTCCCAGACCTACAAATCGCATTTCGAGCTCATCCTTTTACTGATGACCATGCATTCTGTCTTCTTGTAGTTTATGCTTAGTGTCTTCTTCTCACTCTTTGCTATCTTCTACAGGAGGTTTTGTAATTTCTTTTCCGTGTCTGCTATCAGTATTGCCAAATTCATTTATTTTTTTTATTTTTTTACTTTTGTTCCTGTTTCCATCGCTTTTGTTATTGGATACGCCACATTGGGATTATAGAACATCTACCAAGAAAGGTGAAATGTTGCAAAAAACCTAATATATATATTTATATTTCCCTAATACACACACACACGTGTTGTTTAATGTTAACAATATGTATAGGAAAGAATCGGAGATGGAACGTTTGTAAGTAGAGACAATGTGGGCGCTCCTCATGTTATCCTCTACCCTTATAAGAGCCAGATCAGGCCGAAAATGGGGTACTGTTGTAATATTTAACTGGGAGCTACACAGTCCTCCCTTCCCAGTCTTGACAGAGTTCAAAAGCGTCTCAGAGTCATTATTATAGATAGGTTGAAACTTCTCTCACGGGTGGCATGTGGTGAGCCTCTATCGCTACTTTCATGGAAGGTGCTCGGACGAAGTGTTTCCCAAGATTACTACAATCTTAATCTAAGTCTAGAGTTAATCATTATCTTCCCCTATCTATATACACTACCCCTTAACGTAGTCCTATACCTCAAGTGACCCACGAGCCTTGTACAGAGTGAACCTTACTGTAAAAAAAAAAAAAGTGCAATCTGAAGATCGTATTGGAGGTATGACTAACTGACTTTAATGTATGAATTTATTTTTTCATAAACGCTGTCTTCGTTCAATATGCGGTTATACATGACAGGACAAAATCTCTAACCCTGATCTTTTCCTCAAATGTGGCATCGGTGGTATCGAATCCCTTCTGACGCAATCACAGTTCAGATGCGCTGGTCATGTCATCAGAATGAGTGATGATCGAATGCCGAAAATCCTCATGTATAGCCAACCCTTTCATGGTAAGCGTAATGTAGACCGTCCTTGGTTTCGCTTCAAGGACAAAATTAAATACAATTTAAAAGCTTCAAATATCCATATGGAGGAGTTTGAACTCGCTGTTGAAAACCGAGTAAACTGGAGAAACACTTGCTACCGAGTTATAACTAACTTTGAAGAGAATCGTCTTAACCATCTGAGAGAATTAAGAACCAGCACGAAATCTCGGGTTAATATGACGGTCAACCCTTCAGCATTTTCCTCGTGTGGACTTGTTTGCAAATCTCGTGCAGGACTGTTGTCTCATACGAAACAAACATAAAAACAGAACTGAAAGACACTCATACGTCGAAAACGACGGGAGAGTTCATTATATATATATATATATATATATATATTACAAATACCCATTTGTGCACGATTTTATGTTTAAGTCTAGATACATAAAAGTTTACCGTTTATTTGTTGCATATCCCGCTTACTTTTCTCATTTATACTTAGTATCTTTGGAAATTAAATCTGTTCCAAATTTTAAGAAAGTCCAGGTTGATGGTATATTTGTCGTCGCTCTAAATATTAATCTTGGGCTCCTTACACTATCGCAGAAGACTGTTGCCTGAGGTGGGTATACCTGGTCTTCAGTGATTTTGAGGTAAGTAGTACACAAGGTGGCGAGTACGGCTACAATGCTGAAAACATTACCAATCAGGGAGGAGTTTCTCCAACAAGAGTGAAAAGGCCCTGAATTTGCATTTTCATTTGGTACATGACAAAATACTCCCTGCAGGAATAAGAAGTCTCACGCAGGGACTCGTAAATGCCGAAATGTTTTCCTCATGCCTACATGAGCTTGTTTTTTTTCACAGCGCATCCTCTTGCTACTGCTTCCTTGAGCTAACGATGCGCAAGTACCCTGTTTCATTTATTCAGAAGAAAGTGAAATTCATTAGTACTAAATGACTTTTTCATTGATACAAAAGTTCTGGTGTTCGTGTATCTATGGAAAATGTTTACAGTGATGAAATTACTTGAGTACTCCTACCTGCATTTACACCGCTTCATACAACTACAATGATCAATGTACAGTGTATTGCGATGCATTTCTTCCTTCACTGTGATTAAAGCTACTCACAATTGTGGAAAAGTATCCTTCTGGGACACGTAATAAGGAGGGCGGGCTCGGGCTTGGAAAATCTGATACTCATTTGACAGATAGAGGGAAAGAAGAACAGTGCAATGCAAAGTGGGATACTTAATGGGCTTGAGCAAGTGGATGGCAAAACAGGGTGTGGGAGAAATAACAAAAAGACAAAACTTATTAAGAGCTACAGGGGGACAGGAGATGGTGGAGGGCAATGATCGCCTAAGCCTGAAGGGACACGACACCTTAAATAAGAAAGATCCTTTTCTACTACTTAGCACGAAAGCCTCCGTTTACTTCTCGATCATCCAATGCCTTGTAAGAGTTCCGTGATATTTTCCTTCTCGAATCACTGCCGGTATGTACTCGCCACAACTGAACATGAGCATCCCAAGAGCAGCGAGTTTTTCGTAAATACTCTTATCGAGTTTTTTGGTCATAACGATTTGACCTTTTATCAAGGTCATTCAAATCTTTCTTGTTGCCCTTAACTGCAACATCCAACTCATCAAATTGAGATGGTTTACCTACTTGTATACCTCTGGCTTTCCTGAGATATATATATGTGTGATATTCACCCTGTACAAGGCTCGGTAGTCACTCGAGGTAAAGGGTTAAAGAATAAGAGGCACAGTTTTGGGGAGATATGTGGGGAAGATAACGGTTTGCCCTAGACTTGAACAGGTTAAGATTGTAGTGATCGGGGGAAACATCCTCTTCAGAGTCGGTTCCACAAAGCGGCGGTTCGTGGAAAGAAGCTACGACGACGAAGGAAATGAGGGTAGTTCACTACAATGTGCGTAGTATAGCGGTCTTAACTGTGAAGATTATAACTGAGGGAACTAAGGAATGTAGTTCGTCTGAGCACTTTCTATGGAAATAGCGACAGATCAGCGAGAGGCTTGCGACGTTTCGTCTGTAAGAAAGGAGTTGTATGGCGGAAAATAATTTGTCACCCACAAGGACGCGGAGATGTTTTTGGACTATATCGAAACTGGAATGTGAAGACGGGGCAGCTCCTGCATATATATGGCAACAGTACTCCATTTTAGGCCTGATCTGTAAAGGTAGAGGATAGCAGGATAAGTCCGTTACTTACTGGAACATTACCGGGAACCGAACATTTTTCCAGCACCTTTACCAATGGATCGCATATACGAGTTCCACTTGAGGTCTGGGTTGAGTTTAAGGCTTATTATAGGGGCTCAAGGCACCAGGCCTACCTGCGGAAACATCCATTCATCGTGATTGGTGCTCAGGGTCCGATCGGCGGTGATGGAATGTAACTAGTCTGGTTTTCAAAGTATTGAATGCAACCAGCCAGTTTTTGCCCGCACTGAGATATTAGAGCTCGGTCAGAGGAGAGATCAGCTCCCAATCTCTGGTTGTCTAGAATTTTGGATGTGCACCCATATACCGTTGTATCATAAGGCATAGATATTCACAAATGATCGGAATATACTCTGAGGCATATCATTTATTTAAAGTAAAAAGAGGGTGGATCCGTGATGCCAATACTGGGGGACGCCTGCGCTGATTGCTAGGGCCTCGGAGGACTGGTCGTTAACAAATACATTCGGGAAAGAACTCCCCAGCATCCTCTCTTTATTGGAAGAAGATATTTATTCGCAACAATATTTTACAGCAATTATACCAATAACAATTCGTAACAATTTACAGCAATTATACTTGTAACATTAATTATTACTGACACAGTTATTAAAATATGTATATACAATTGTTTAAAGGAGGAAAAGTGCAGTACAGGGAACCGAACATTTTTCCAGCACCTTTAGCAATGAATAGCATATACAAGTTCCACTTGACGTCTGGGTTGAGTTTAAGGCTTATAGGCGCTCGAGGCACGTGGCCTACCTGAGGAAACATCCATTCATCGTGATTGGTGCTCAGGGTCCGATCGGCGGTGATGAAAAGTAACTCGTCTGGTTTTCAAAGTATTGAATGCAACCAGCCAGTTTTTGCCCGCACTGAGATATTAGAGCTTGGTCAGAGGAGAGATCAGCTCCCAATCTCTGGTTGTCTAGAATTTTGGATGTGCACCCATATACCGTTGTATCATAAGGCATAGATATTCACAAATGATGGGAATATACTCTGAGGCAGATCATTTATGAGGGTGGATCTGTGAAGCCAACCCTGGGGGACGCCTGGGCTGATTGCTAGGGCCTCGGAGGACTGGTCGTTAACAACTACCTTCAGGAGCGTACCCTTTGGGAAGAAATTTTTCCCCATCCTCTCTTTATCGCAAGAAGATATTCGCAACAATATTTTACAGCAATTATACCAATAAAAATTCGTAACAATTTACAGCAATTATACTTATAACATTATTATTAAAATATGTACATACAATTGTTTACAGGAGGAGAAGGGTATAATGACAAAAGTACGCAGGTGTAGGTTTAAGAAAGCTTTATATAGCAGAGAATACAGGGTTCACGTATAGTGTCCTTTTATAGTCCCAGTAAACAGAAATGAAATACCTCTCTCAAAGAGAGAGAGAGCAAGAAAACAAAGGGAGACCACTCTTGATTATTCATAACAAAAGGCTCCCTAAGTAGGTTAACTAACGAGAAGGGGGGCCTTTATACAAAGATAACTCATTTAATAAAACAATATAAAGTAAAATAAAATACACGACAGTGTGCCTAATTATAGTCCTAGTTACGAAATTAAGTTTATTAATTATAGAATCGACTATCAATTGTAGATCTATTATTATTACTGATTTATTATCGAGTTATTTGGATTCAATTTATTTTAAGTTTCTTAAATGCTTGGAAGGAAAAGCAGTAATCGACATAGGTAAAGTTGTCGGAGTTAACTCCTCCTTAATTGTCCAAATATTTCACTAGGGCACGCTCGCCCTACACTATAAATACTGAGCGACTTATCGCCTCGTCCTCTCTTTTTACTTTGCATTTCAGCAGACATATTTAAAAATGTCATCTCTCGCAGAGATTTGCGTTTTTGCCCAGTTGTGGGAAAACGCCATGAAACACACATACACGTACGTACGGACATTCACCAAAATACAAACTCTTTACATTCATACACAAACACAAATGTTGATGTCATTGTCCATTGTAAATTTTTGTTATTTTAATACATATACTTGTTTGTGTGTGTGTGTATATATATATATATATATATATATATATATATATATATATATATATATATATATATATATATGTCTTGTTTGTTTTCTTTACATCTTTAGTTGGACTCAACTTGAGTCCGCATTGTTCTTGTAGTTGAACCTTCTTCTAGCAGGAATAAACAGTACGTGTTTCTAATTCAACAACTCGTAAACCCACACAGGTCCGCTACAAAGTGTTCCACAGCTGAGCTTCTAGATAGTGAATCATATTATAAAGTATTATTACGCATCAAAAAAATACCGCCATGAGTAGATAGCTTTATTGGATATTGAGGTAGAGAAAGAGAAGTAATTGTGATCACAAGAGGGGGAGATTTTGTTAATAGAATCGAACACAAGAGCTAGTAGTTTTAATTTAAATATTTCCGGAAGTCTCAATATTTTTGTATTTTGAAAGATAGAGAGTTTAAGAAAGCATGCCGACAAGAAATAGCCCTAAACACTCTCTCCTGCAGCCTAGAAATAGGATCAATGTAGAAGGAAAAAGTTTGCCCCACTCCCCACTATTATTCCGTATTGCAAAAGGAGGCCAATAAAACATTGTAAATGCATACAAGAACATTATAAGGAAACATGGTTCTAATTTTTTTTAAATATACCACCAATCTTGCTTATTTCTTTGAAAGTTTACTGAGATGGTATTTCCAATTCAGGTTTTCATCCAAAAGGACACCTAAAAATCTAACAAATTTAACCCTCTTTATGCAACCTTTACAAATCCTAATCATACCATCAAAGGAAATGTTTGTGTATCGAGAATGGAAAATAATATAATTAGTTTTATTTATGTTGAGTGATAATTATTAACACCAAGCCACTTTTTAACTGCTTTGAATTCATTGTTAACAGTTTTGAATATTGTTTTCATAGATTCTGATTCACAATAAATGTTAGTATCATCAGCAAATAAGTAAAATGTTAACCTTTTGATACATTTGGTAAATCGTTAATGAAGACGAGAAAAAGAAAGGGGTCAATGACTGAACCCTGCGGTACGCCACATGCAATCGTACAGGAATTTTTCGTTTATTTTGTTTTACGGCATATCAACCTCAATGGGTTATTTAATGCCGGCAAGATTTTTAGGGTAGGTTCGTATGAATAGAATAAGTATTTGTAAGAAATCAGTTTGTAGATCAGGTTTCATTGGCGTATTTTCATAAAGAGGGTTTTTGTCGATAATCAGATGTATTGGTGGTAATTTTTTTTAAATGTATTGGTATTTTTACTATAAAAGTCTATGTTTATATTTTCATAGTGTTTTGAACCCAATCTGGGAGTTAATTATTTGCTCATAGCTGGGACCTTAACAAGTGCTACCGCCCCGGACCAATGTAGACCTGGGAACTACAGCAATTAAGGGGTGGTTCCACTCCTCAAAACCTACCGATCAGAGGCCTTGCTGTCGGATGTAGTTTATCGTCATACCCAGGACGAACGAGAAATTGAATTAATATTACTAATTGAAACGTATTGACCTCTATCAAATAAGTACGATTTGAACCAGTTAAGAACATTTCCTCTGATGCCATAATGATAACGCTTTGACAATAGGATTTCATGGTTGACTGTATCAAAGGCATTTTGAAACTCAATAAAGACACCGCATCCAGTTTTTCCTCAATCCAATTCGGATCTTATAGCCTCAGGCATGCTTATCAAAGCATGGTCAATAGAGTGTTTGGCTTGAAATCGAAATTGCAAAGAATAAATAATGTTGTGGAAAGAATAGACACGTTTGTACAATACTTTTTCAAATATTTTACGAAATACTGATAGAGAAATCGGCCTATAGATTGCTGGTAATGTCGTGTCTCTTTAAAAAATAGGTGTAACTTTGGCAGATTTTAATTTAGCAGGAAAAATACGTTGATCAGAAGGACTGATTAATAAGTTGAACAAGAGGTCAGTCAGTTATGTGCCATACATGATACACGCTTAGGCGATCATGTATCTTTCGAGACATGACTGACGAGGCAGATTTTTCCGCAGTAGGTTGTCATTTCTTTCTGCGGCAGACCAGTTGCCATTCAAGGCTATAGAACCCGGTCTGTCCTGCTATTTACCCATAGCTGGGTGGGGGGAGAAGAGGATTCATACTTTTTCCAAGGGTATTAGCAATGTAATGGATTCGACCGGAATACGAACACGGCTCTCCGATTCCTCAATCCGAACCGCTATCCCTTACTCCACCAGCAAGGGATAGAGAAATAAAAATACAAGAATTTTCAATAATTAAACAGGTATACTGATGGGGCCAACCGATTTAGGATTAATATTTGATATAACATCTGTAACTTCCAAATGTTTAACAGGTATAAGAAATAAAGATGTTGTATTTTTATTAGAGAGGCAATCAAGAGGACATTTAGGTGTTTGAGGAGTATTCTCTGATATATTTTCTGCGACACTAATAAAATAGTCATTCAAGACGTTTGACATAGCAACAGGGTCAGATGTAACCTTTCCATTACTGTTTTTAATATTATTGATAGTATAAGTAATAGAATTTTTATAAATAATGAGCGATTTTATACCAGACCATAGTTTTTTTTTTTTCATATTTTGAATGTTAGCTGAAAAATAATCGTGGAAATAATTAGTTTTGCTTACCTTCAATTCTCTTGTAGTCACACAGTTTCTAAATTTTTTGTAAATGTAGATATTAGTTTCAGAGTTTTTTTGTTTTTTTTCCTCTCTCATTTGCCTATGGGTATGATCTCGGTTTCTCATTATTTTTTGTATTCTGTCGTTTATTTATAGTATATTCCTAAGCTTAATTTCTTTCTTGGTAAATTCCCCAATTGGTCATTCGTGTTGATTAGTGATCATTTAGAAATTTACTCTAATTATTATTAACATTTGAGTCGTTTTTATCCAGTTATGAGAAATCAATTTGATGAAAATTATTAATAGACTTTCCTTCATCAAAGTTAGAGTAATTATATTTGTACCCAGTGTGATGAATACTTGCATTTTCAAGAACCAGAAATTGAGGAAAATGGTCAGAAATGTGTGTCAAGATGTTACCACAGGTTATTCTGGCACCGAAGATATTAGTGTAAATATTATCATTAATAGATGAAGAGTGATCAGATCTTCTCATAGGATGAAGGAGACATGGCAGGAAGTTGTTCTAGAAAAAGTTATTAATGAATTCATTTGAGGGTGTATGGGTGTCATAATTAAGAAAATTAATATTAAAATCGCCCATTACAAAGACATGTTTGCTGATAGATTATGAAGAATAGATTGGAAATAAGTAGAAAGGGTTTCTGCATCTGAATTTGGATGCCTATAAGTACAACAAAATAGTATATTTTTGTCGCTCTTGCTTTCAACCACGACCCATATTGTTTCAAAGTCGTTAGACTTTTGATTTAAATCATCACGGATACAAGAAAGAGATAAATTTGATATATAATCCGGTATCACCATTTTGTGTAAGAGATGTAGTTTTGAAGAATCTATATCCTGGAATATTAATATTATGAGGTTTATAATGGAATCCCATATTTCTGATACTCCAATTACATCAAATTACGTCTTTGGGAGGGCAGCTAAAGAAAATGATTCGTCATGATGAAGAGCTGGGCTTTTTATATTAGTGTGTAGAATAGAGAGACTATACGCTTTGGTATTAAGCAAGGTTAGTTCAGGAATAGTGAAATACTGTGAATTAACGGTTTGAGGAATGTGTTCATCAATATCAGTCATTTAAACTAGTCATTTTGGAAAGACTTTAAGTCATTTCAAAAGTAGGAAGACTATTATTGAAGGAAGGCACAACAATATCATATAAGTTTGAAAGATCTACATTAGATAAATCATAAAAAAACAATTGTAATATTTTGAGAACATGAGTTAGTTTAATATAGATATTTATTCGTTTTTTTGTACAAAAATGTGGCACAAGGTCAAAAAGGAGATTGGGGAAAAGGACGGTCTTCTGTCTTAATTTCTATACTTAGCTAGCCACAAACATTGGCCCAAACATACCAACAATAGTCCTACCACCAAAACACATTCTCTCCTACCTTTCTTACTACATCCACCATAATTCCTCAAATTCTCTATGAAATCCTAACTAGTCCCCATATGTACATTTCAAAGTCTGGGGGGGGGGGATAAAACAATTAAAAAACCCCAATGATTATTTACAATATGAATCAATACTATTTACATGAAAATAAAACAAACTAAGGTTAGTAATAAAAAAAAACCCACAATCCCTAAATGTGACAGAAACATCAGTTTAACTGGACGCAAAAATGCGGGATTATAATAGTATAAAAATATATTCATGCATCCAAAAACACTCACACAAACACGCACTCATTTAGACAACAAATACGAAAAAACCGCGAAACGAAAAGCATCCCGCAACTACCAGAGAACTGACATCACTGACCACCTAACGAGGGAGGGAATGGGGAATTAAACTAAAGAAAAATAGGAACAGAAATAAAAGGGGCCAATTAGCATACATACCCTAAGTTAACCGGAAAAAGGTAATTAAAGATTCAAACTAAACCTAAACTAGGCTAATATCAGGACGAGTTGCCGCTGTTCAACCCAGGTAGGACAAAATCCTGTACCTAACCGGCATCAAAGTGCCACTCCAGGTCAGCCCCTTTCACTATACAGTCGCACAAGATTTACCCACCTTTTGCCGAATTCTGATGAAGAGAATTGCCGCCTTTCCGTCCTAATCTTGACTTTAAGCTGATGCTTAAAGTACAAGATCAGTTAGGAAGACGTGAACTTCTCCCCTCCATAGAATCCCTTCTGACGTGTTGACCAAATCACGATTCTCATAACACCTAGCAAGCAGTGGAACACAAAGTTCAGCCTTCATCAACGGCGATGCCACATTGCTACAAACAGAAGAGGCCTCAAGGACAAAGAACTTTCCCTGCAGCATGCGAACAATGAGGCCTTCAACGAACTTACACAACGGTGCTACCACCCTGAAATGAAAGACCCAGGATCTCGACCTCCCCATCACAGCGTCGGCAGTTTGGAGATTTCTCCAAGCCCGCTGAGCCAACTTTTTGACGACCCAGAGGGCCCCACGCATCACCAGCCAGATGAGGGATGCCTCATCGTTATTGAGACATCTCAATCCGGGCGCCCAATGCCAGATTGAGCGAGCTTCCTGCTTCGTAAGACCGAGCTCGTCAATCA
>OZ038484.1:37787763-37915263 GCA_964036315.1 Acanthosepion esculentum
CCTACTATTTAGCTTTTGACAGCAATTTATTTTCTACTGACGTATATAAGCATCTACGCATCTTTTTTTCCTTTCCAGAAATATGTGCTTGGAAATGGAAAAAATTCCAAAAGAGATCTCCGACAAACAACGCAGTCTGTATAAATTTGAAGCTTTTAATATTTTAGCCTATAGCCAAGATTTCTTTCTTGAGTAAACAATTTGATTACCAAAGCGATTATATCGCTGCTTTAAATCGCTATCACACTGTTACAAATTAAAACAAAAAAACAAAAAGCAGAAGACAATACTTATTGTCAAAGCTGATAAAAACTTATTTCTAACAATTGGCAGTACGCAATTTTAAAATTTGCAGCGTATACTTGCAATATCAGAATGTTATATCAATACCACACCATCAATAGTTCTCCACGAGATAGCATGATGAAAAAGACGCCGAACTTGACGAAAATAAAATTTTATCGTCTAAATATTTATTATTAAGAGGAAAGATTAAAGTTTATTAATTATTTTTTTAAAATTTTCATTCTTTTTCGAACAGTCTGAATTTTCATTTTAAAATCCTTGTTTCTCTTTGTATCACCGGAACTAGTAAAATAACTATACAATTTTTAGCACGTTTTTTTTTTTTTTGTATGACACATTAATTTGGAAAATATTGCAAAAATAAAAATAATTGTCGGATGTTAATGAAACTTTCAGAAAGTATTCACAGATGATCGAAATTATTATAAATATGTTTTCTTTTATTAAAGTCATGGCAGAAATATTTTTCTTATATTTATTACCCCCCCCCATAACTAATTTTATGAAAACCCAAGAAATTCGATCGCATCAAGTTTAGTGATTACAATAGTTAAAAGCACAAGGCTTTGAGGAATGCAAATCATGTTTTTTTTTGTTTTTAATTGGATCTCCCCTACCTGAAAATCAGCTCTGAATTGTAACATATAAAACTCAATAAAACAAATATATTATTTAATTTCAAATGCTTTTATTTGCTTTTAGTTGTTTTTATGAATATGGACAATATTTTCTGAAAACAAAAAAGTCTTTTGATGAAAAGTGAATTTTTAATACAATTACTTGTTATTTTTTAATTAACAGATTTTTACATTTAAGCTGTTACAATATTATAAAAATTGTTAAAAGCCGCATCAGGTTTTGTAAGTGTCTTTATGAGATAAATCTTTTTTTTAATGCGTTGTAAATTGTATCATTTTGACTAATCAGAGATCCGCAGTAATTAAGAAATGTAATTTTGTGTTTATAATCGGGCTGTAATTATAAAGTACGGAAGACCAACCAGAATACAATTAAGTTGCGTTATTTGAGTTAAGTATTGTTCTCCGCTGTTAAGGCCTTTACTTTTGCGAAACACGTGTGGAGAAGTTTATTTGATTTTTCAATTTCAACTGAGAAGGGTACCTACAAGTATCAGTATCATCTTATGAAATTTATATGATCTTATTTTTATATTAATCTCAGTTATGGCATTTTTTCCATATGAAATATCAACATTAATCATAAAAATGAATGGAAATACAAATAACACAGTAAAATGTAATAAATGTACATAAAATTATAGTATTTTATGTACACTTCTGATAAAATTTCATGAGAAAGGTACCTATAAATTAATTAGATATCTTTCTTATGAAATTTAATCTCATTCGTAACAGTCTTATTTTAATTTCTTTATAATATATTTTCCATAAAGCATCGCAAACGTAAAAGTGAAAGCAAAGTACAAAAACAAAAAAAAATTAGAGAGCTGAAAGTTTTCCTTAAAAATAAGGAGGTAAATAATTTGTTCACTTAAATGTAAAATATTTCACTTTTCTCCTGCCGTAGAACAAATTATCCTCACGGAATCCGTCAATATGTCATTCATTACCCGTCAAGTGACGCGAAAGTTTATGACCTGCTTTGTTTTATTTTCAAATTACATCTTTTTGGCGCAGAAGCTAAGTTAAGCTTGGTTCAAAATATTTTAAATAAGCATTATAATTTCTGATTTTCTTAAAATAAGTTTTGAAAAAATAATTGATATTTAAAAGAATTTCAAACTGAGATTTTCATTGATTTTATAAAATGGAAAAAAATGGTTACCATCTGTCAATTTTGCAGACTGAAAAGAAACAAATTTTTTTAAATTTTTGGACGTGTTAGGAACGATTAAAAAATGTAAAAAAATACTCCAAAAATACTTTGATCTTTCCTCTTAATAATAAACATTTAGACGATAAAATTTTGTTTTCGTCAAGTTTGGCGTCTTTTTCATCATGCTATGCTCTTTTTTTAGCGATCTCATGGTGGTACCTAAGTTAAGTATTTTTTACAAATGGTATGTTATGTTACAATTCGGGGTGGGGGGCTATTGACGTCAGTAAAGGAAAATTCTATTGACTTCAGTTGCGGGGAAAGGTATTGACCTCAGTTAGTGAGAAGTTATTTATCTCAGTTGCGGAAGAGGTATTGATCTCAGTTGCGGAAGAGGTATTGATTTCAGTTGTCTCGCTTTGGGATACCAAGAAACAAAAGTAGAAGAAACAAGAAATCGTGTATTGCATTAACAATTGTGTAGTGGGGTCGGTTGGGCTAATACTAATTAGCATAACCCTACCACTATATAGGCAGAACTTGAGATACGCTGGAAGAGTGTCTCTGGTGGGGACTATTACTGTTGTGTGGGTATCAACTTCATAACAAATTGGTTTAACTGATAGATCTGTCTTGCTACTTTGCGGAACACTGCTTCGGAGAACGGACCCAAAACTGGAATTGCTCTGCTTTTTGCTCTTTCTTCTCTCGGTATTGTTTTAAATGGAAAACGTATTTAATTGACCTTCACCCCAAAATCAGCGATGCCATTAGAAATGTGGATGTCACTCTACGATCCTTAACTGGTAAGAACCCGCCAGCCCAAAATGAGTTGATTACTACTATTTGTGGCTGGGTGGTCAATCTTCACACGTCTGCATCAGAGCGCTGATGTATCATTCCAGAGTAAACCACTCTCCGAATATTCCTGGGTATAGTTTAGCTTAGTCTAGAATAACCCCCGGGGTATGATTAGAGCTATTCTACTTCATACCTCGCGGGTATAAAACAGTCTAAACTATACCTACCCAGGCCAGTTTATAACTCCTTTTACTATCTGTATCAACAACTGTTTTTCTTCACTGGAAATTATATGATGGCTTCAATCTACAAACTGGTAATTAAGGGTGATATGAACTCATTCAACAGCAGTCAGATGTTGGCTGCCCAAAATTAATAGGCATCCAGAAATTAGACTAATGTACAAACAAAAATATCGTAATAAGAATAAAAGATGTAGATTGCACACAAGAGATCTCTGCGGACGTGTGGCGATGCATGATTCATATCACCGACTATCATCTGCAGATGTAATAATATACATCTTATTACATAAGAAAAAGAGAGGGGACATTCTAGCCTAACTCATTATATACTGGATGTATAAAGTGACTTAACATCTTATACGTAGAGTATAAAAACAGTCTAGCCTAAAACAGCTTCCGGGTATACTCTGGTCTGGTATTATACTTTGCGCCGGATTATCTGGAAGCTCAAGAAATTGAGTATTTTTATTGACATCTTGCAATAATTTCATCATCAGTCCTATGATCAAGTATAGGGTTGCTACCCAACTGGGCAACTGACCAATTCCATTCACATATCTGAGTTTAAAGTAGCAGAGGTATTCATTCATGCGTAGCCTGTCTTGGGCAAGTAGCCCTGGAAGAGCCTATCAACTAATCAACCAGGTCAAATCACAGTCGATGTCTTCCAACTTGAAGGCTTGCTTTGTTCACGGACACGTAGCCACCGATTCCATCAGGAGAACACACCGTTCTGGCCGTTGAATTTAGTCAATGGAGGCCGCCGCCTAGCAATGCCGTGTCATTACCACATTGACTGCATACATAGCTATGGATTCATTGTGCTTGATGGCTATTGATACGCCTTTGACAGGTCTTATTTTTAATCCTGCTGGGTGTCTAGCCACCTCCGTTACCAGAAAGGCCTGGTGGGAGAATTAATTTAGTCGCCGAATACCCGACCATTAACACACGTAGAGTGAGCTGACATAAGAAATAATTTACACAGGTACAAGGAAGGCTTTTTAACCAGACTGGCAAAACTGCCCGTGGGATTTCCTTGACGTGCTTCACTCGATAGTCTTCGTGAGGACGTACAATTTAAGGACGTTCACGGCTTTGTTCAATGG
This sequence comes from Acanthosepion esculentum, assembly GCA_964036315.1. Lineage (NCBI taxonomy): Eukaryota > Metazoa > Mollusca > Cephalopoda > Sepiida > Sepiidae > Acanthosepion > Acanthosepion esculentum. The sequence continues at coordinate 37,792,022 of OZ038484.1, forward strand.
GGCATCAGGAGTAGTTGGAAATTTGGCTATGGTTACTTACTAACCTTATGTTAGACTGACACAAGACCACAAAAAGGAGTTTGTAAATACGGAATTCATGAGATGGCGAAATTGGGATTGCACCATAGTCAAACCTGCGTTTGAAACGGGCTTCAGAATTGTTTGTACAGTGTAACCCGGATATAAGAGAAACCCGGATATAAGAGATTATCTGGTCCCAACTTAGAGTCATACTTACCTAAACAAAATAGACCAAACCCGGATATAAGAGACTTCTTCTCCGGTCTCGACAACTCTCTTATATCCGGGTTACACTGTATTACCAAGTGAACAGCTTCACGTCACGAACTGTTACGATTCTTGTTCGTGTCGGTGGGAAAGGTCCACTGTATGTTCACAAGGGAGCAGGGGAGTTGAAAACAACCCCACAGTAAGAAATAAAAACACGAATATGGTTTCAAATATAATTATTCATTCACTTCATGGTCTGGTGAGTGTAGGTAAATGAAACCTAGAACAACTTCGCTGATACTGTTTGTTTTGTTTTTAACACACCAAACACACCAGATCTTTTGGTCAGCGAAGACTACAACTCCTTATTTGTCTTGGTTCAACCGTATCTCTCTCTCCTCTCGCCCACTTCCCATCTCTACTTCACAACGTGCAGCTTCCTCGCTCTGCCTCTTTACATCTCCGCTGACAGCTGTAAAAGTAATAATTCTAACTGTGACTCTGCTTATATCAATCCTGTATAAGACTACAAACTGAATGTGCTACCTTCCAGCCAAGTGGCACTTGATCCCGAAAGTTTTGATTTATTTCCTTTTTACTAGTTCTAAACGGCGGGTGAATGCTTTGAAGATCTTACTTCTAGGCTTTACTGCTAGTCATAAAACACTTCGTAAGAAATTTAAGACTGATAAAATAATTCAGTTGGTGGGTGTTCGAAACTATAGCTGGGTTCCATTGAGTCACAACAAACATTCATGACAATATTTTCATTGACTGAATGTCTTTGTATTTTACTAGTTTGAAACTTAACGTGATATTCATTCAGCTTAAATTAGAGTGGTACAAGTCTTTAAACAAATTTTCAATTGAGTCAGTCTTTCAGTTTGAAAAGTTCTAAGAACAAAACACGTCATATAGGATTTTTTTTAATTTTCATTCAATTACTTTAATATATAGAGTTTATATATAATATTCTATCAGAGTTCCCAATGTCAAAACTGACAATGCATATAAAATGTATTTTGTTGTTATTTTAAAAGCAGAAGATCACATAAAATTGATTGCTACGCAATTCAGTTGCACACTTTTATCACTCTGCCATAATAGCATCTTTATGATAAAATACATAATTAAGATGACTGGTGAACAGTGATAGGAAGTGTCGAACTCCTGCTTTTAACAAAGCCGTCAGTGCAAACGTCTTATCAAGAATCCTAACTCTAGGTCATCTATTAAAACACTTCAGATATCTACAATTATGTACTGGTTTGATTTCGACGTTTACGAATCTCTAATGGGCTAATTTACATTTTCATTTGAATAATCAGGACAAGAGGTCGTCAGTAATAATCACAGACATCAAAGAGTGCACTGGTTCTTCTTTTCGTGTAATGAATAGAGTACTCCGTGCGAAAAAAAGCTGAAAGAATTAAATGTTAAATAAATTAGTTGCTATTTAAACGCTCATAAGTATAGTGCAACGGTGATAGAAAAACTGCTTCCGACTGTTCAAGTCACGGAAGAAGCGACTGCGTGCTCTCGTAGTGAATCGAGAACTTTTTCAGATGAATCGGACTAATTATTCAATAGTGAAAATACCACTAAATAATTCGAACAAAAATAAAGCTAATACAATTGGATGTTAAAACACACACTCATAAAGCAAACAGGAAAAGTCGATTTTTCTCCTTTGCAATTGTTCACTCACAGAAATATTGTGAAACGTTAACGCCCTGTATTGCGCTGGTTTTCAAATATCAGAAAAATAATGATTGTCCATTTCCTTTTACTACTTTTTCAATTATTCTAACTCGAAACATTTGTGGCACTATTCGATATAACCACAAAATGACTAATGAATTAGAAATACACTTATCAACTTTTACACCTCAGAAATAAAAGATTAAAAAATTCGGTGGGTAGACGCCAAGATTCAATTTTTAAATTTAACAAAATTAAATAAGACAAGAAAATATTCAAAAGAATATTACGCCAATGAAAGGACATGAAGCAGTTTGAAAACTTTAGTCTCTGAGAGCTTCTATATATACAAGGTGTTCCAAAGTCACGCGATAATTGACAGAAAACATAATAATTGTGAAATAGCAACCAGGGAAATTTTGTATGACATCATTCAACCAATAAAATTTCTTAATAATATATTGTCACATACAGATATAGGATTTCATTTGGTAAATAAATATAAAATTTGCAAGGTTATCAATGGTAATGCGACCTTTGGAACACCCTGTATTTTTAGGTACCGCCAAAACGGACATTTTTTTCGGCAATCAAAGTAAAAATCCGACACCGCCGGTTTTAAATTATTTACCAAAAATCAGGGAATTATCAGATTCAAACGAAATTTTCAGAATTTATTCAGTGATGAATGAATATTTTACTGAATCGATTATTTTAATGAAAAACTTTGGAGAAATGTTTTTGGTGGTTATGTTTTACACCCCCTTTCCGATATCGCGTGTATACTTTTTAATTTTTGGTCGGGGGAGGGAGGTGCTGTCGTCCAATTTTGTTGCAGTTATAAGAAATCCCTGAAGATATGATTTTAGTAAAAATTTATGCAATAATAGTGTGAACATAATGAAAATTCAGCCTGCATCTTGCCAGAAAGAATTCAATAAAACTCAATTTTTTTTTTTTTTGAGAATTAATCCTAACAATTTAAAACGTTATTTTCTTTCAAGTTTGACAAAATAATCTAAACTTAATATTTATTTTTAAAATTTACTTGTAACTTTTCAGTGCAATTTTGAAATTAATTCTGTTGCAGTTCGTCACAAGAGATTATTTTATTAAATAAAAACATGTTTGAAGATTTTAAAAAATGTAAAATTTAATGCTATTTTTTTTTTAGAATGTCTTACCTTTCTTTAAATAACTTTATTGCATTTTTTCCTTTTAGTAACTGTTGGATTATTTTTGCCATGGATGTAAAAAAAAAAAAAGAAAAACGTGCAAAATACCACACAGTACAGTTTGTCCCTCGTTGGTACATCAAGTAAACAAGAACTCGCGCCATACACTAAAATCTATCACTTTACTTCTGGCATCTCTGTAGAGCGTTTGCCTTTTCAAGGTTCTGAACTTTAAGTTGGAAGAGTCCATTTAAAATTTGGTTCGGAACCAAGATATATGCCTTTTCCGCAAATAAAGAATTATTTAGACCATTTGCAAAATTATAAACAAATTATCCGGTTTCCCGCAGGCCAACATTTTTGAGTGTAATAGATTCGGCACGGTCACGTTTAAAAAAATTAAATAAAAATAAGAATTTATAGTCAATTATATCACGGAAGCCAAGCCTTTCTTTTGTCACAGCCTCCAAAAGGTAGACTTGACATCCGCTGTCCCAGAGTAGGATCAAATTGACACTTTCCTTTACAAATAAGACTTTAAGCAGATCGCTGTTAACCTGTTTTCGTGAAATTAACAATTTCTCAAGTAACAGTCTTCTATTTCTCTATCAATCACATTATAGAAGGCGTGTTCAGTTTCACAAATAACTACCTAACGTGAACTCGCGTCTCACATATCAGAACGAGGCTAATTTTATTTCCTTGATGAACAAACATATGCTGTTTGAAATTCTAGATGATTTCTTTTATGGTAGGTCTTTATTAATCTATGCATTTGATAGTGCGTCAATATGGGTGTATGACTGTGAGTCTTTATTATTGCTTTTTTCGCTGGTCGCAAAGGAAACGAGTGTAAGGCACTTGAGAACCCACTGCTTGTTAGTTGCAAATTACTGAAAAAGGCAACATTGATATTTGAGTTGTAACTACATTGAATGAAACACTTTACAATTGAACTCGGTAGCTTCTTTAGCACTTGCGGATTTTGAATTTCAAAAGGGTTGTGTGGAAATTTGCCTTATGGCGCCTACACTTCGTGTCTTCTCTTAAAGTTTAAAAAATCGCCGTTTTATAAAACGATGCCATTGCAAGTGTTTATAACACCAATGAAGATTTGTTTACCTGTGCAACAATTCACTATGCAAAAAATGCTCAAGTTCTTATTCCTCTAATATTTATTTTATTAAAGTCTAAGATAGGTACCTTCATGAGCGCGTGTATTTTTTTTTTTAATTTTCTTTTTAATGGGAGCCGTTAATTTTGAAAATCTTGTAAAAATAAAAATAATTGTCGGATTTTCATGAAACTTTCAGAAACTATTCACAAATGATGGAAATTATTATAAATGTGTTTATTTTTTTTTTTTTTAAATCATGGTAATTTTTTTTATTTTATTTATTACACCCCCCCCCATAAGTAATTTCATGAAAACTCATGAAATTCTAAGGTGTTCTGATTTAGCGATTAATTAGTTAAAAGCACAAGGCTTTGACCAAAGCAAATCCATTTTACTTTTTTTTTATTTCGGACCCGTCTACCTTAAAATCAGCTCTGAATTGTAACATACAAAACTCAATAAAACAAAGATATTATTTAATTTCAAAAACTTTTAGTTGCTTTTACTTATTTGTATGACTATGGATAACATTTCCTGAAAGCAAAAAACATTTTCGATGAAAAATAAATTTTTACAACAATTATTTGTTATTTCTTATTGTTAAATTTATGTTTATTGCTTAAAGTTGTTAAATATTTTAAAATTGATCAAAATCGTGTTCCAGTTAGTCAATGTATTATTAAGTAGATAAATATCATTTACAGATTACAAAATAAACCTGGTTACAATCAGAAAGTTGCTTTTAGGTAAAAATCTAATATAACATGTTTTTTTTTTGTGTCAAAAATAGCTTAAATTCAAAAATACGGAAGACCGGAAACGAAACATCATGAAAACAAAAAAAAGTTTGCATGACTAAATGTTGTTCTCCACTGTCAGTTAGCCTTTTCATTTCAAAATTAATAAAATGAAGGGAAATACAAATAATACCATGAAATAAAATATAATAAATGTATATATTTATATTCTAAACTTAGCCTTTCATAAGAAAGATACCTAATTAAAGTAATTACAGTGTAACCCTGACATAAGAGAGTTGTCGGGGCCCGGAGACGAAGTCTCTTATATCCAGGTTTCTCTTATATCCGGGTTTGATCTATTTTGTTTAGGTAAGTATGGCTCTAATTTGGGACCACATAAAATCTCTCTTATATCCGTGTTTCTCTTATACCCGGGTCTCATATCTGAGTTACACTGTAATTAAATTATATTAATTTGTATGCACCTTATGAAATTTTTAATTTTTTCTGTCAACAGTCTTAGTTAAAAAATTTTCATAAAGCATCGTACACGTAAAGATGGAACGCTAAGAAACAATTAAAAATTAAAACGCTGTAATTTTTCCTTAATAACTGGTTACGTAATTTGGTTCAATAAAAAGCTAAATTATTTCCCTTTTGTCCATCCGTACGATGAAATTAGGTCGTGTAAGCTGTCAATTCTTGATGACAGCATCAATCAACACATCGAATGTGTCGCTACTGTTCAAACCTGCTGTCTTTTTTTTTAAAGTACACTTTTCAGCGCGTAAAGTAAGTAATGTTTTCTTTCAAAATATGTTAAATAAACATTTAAATTTTAAATTTTGTAAAAATAAATTTTTTTAAAAGTGTAACTATTTCTTGGCAGAATTTTAAACGGAAAAATTAACTTTTTTTATAAAATTTTAAAAATTAAAAAAAATGGCAGACAATCGAAAAAAAAAAAACATGATTTTAAACGACAAATTTGGACGTGCTCAAAATGATAAAAAAAATTTTTTAAATAATCAAAAAATACTTTGATCTTTCCTCTTGATTATAATATAAACAGTTAGACAAATAAAAATTATTTTCGTCAAGTTTAAGGCCATTTTTATCATGCTATGCTCATTTTCTGGCAATCTCATGAAGGTACCTAGAAGAGTACTATAATCTTTGTATGTGTGTGAACAAAGACGTAGCGACGGATCTTGTCAAGCTTAGCGAATCCACTCACAGCAGAGTTTGCTATCCTTTACAAGAACATGATTGGGTTCGTCATTCTTTACACGAGGATTATCGGGTTCGCTGTTCTATATATTAACATTTTGGTACACGTAACTTTAAGGCTCAATAGTTGTTTTCATATACTAGTTTTAATTTATTAATTAATATATCCAGGAATCCTCGAGATGGATAGATCTACGTTCGCGGAAGTTGTGAGGCCGTTACTTGGGAAGAATAGCTTACCAGTGATTGATTGGATGAAGAACAAATCACTTATTCGACGGGAGTTAAAATGTGAATCATGTAATACATTTATGAATTGGAAAAAGTACAGTGCCTCTCTGGACGGTTATGTGTAGAAGTGCCAAATGAAAGACTTTTTTGCGGTACAAACAAAATGTAACAATAAGACTCATTATTTTGCTAAATCAAAAGCGGAATTACAACAGTGGATTCATATCATTGTTGCTGTAATGAAATGAAGATTTTCTAAGCGTAGCTTAGAGATGGCACAAGGCTGGCAGTATGGAGTACCCAGTGAAGATCGAACTTACAACTCATTCTAAAATTAAATGATAATACTATTGCAGATATACATTCTCAAGTTCTTAAGAAAAGTTAATTGTCTTTTAGGCATCGTCGCAGTGAAAAGGAGTTCACTTTTTGAATAATAAGAATTATATGTCAAGTGGTGAGGGAATCAGGATTTTAGATATGCTTAGGTGGGACATGACCAAAAATAGTTTGGGAGTCACTGGTCTATACAGTCTCTCGACGAATATTACATATTTATAATTTAATTCTGTCAGTAACGCTTGTCTCAATTCCTTGACAATGACTATATCTTTTCCCTCATTTTCCACGCACTACACACAGATTGAGTGCCGAAATTTGTTTACTAAAGAAAGTTTAGATTGAAGATTAGAAAAGTGGGTACTTAATTACCAATTATTTTCTCAATTGCCAGAAATATTTTTCTTGTTTGTACAAAACAATATTAAATATTAGTAGATTAGCGGTAAACCCAAGGGACTGCGATATAAAACAAATAAAAAAAAAAACAGACACTTGTTTGCATATATTGAATTCAAATATAGAAGGATTTACAATACAACTATAATTAATGTTCTTCATTTTTCTCTTTACCATCAAAATTATCTGTCATTCTTGATGTAATCTTTAGCGTACTTCTGAGATATTAGTTTATTCCAAAAGCTAAACAAAGTATTAAGAAACTACATTTTATTAGAAATAATGAAAACAGTTCTGAACTGCTATGTAATATCAGCCCTACTACATGGTAATGAATGTCGGACAATTTTCTAACTGATGAAGAGACAATATTAGGCAAAAGAGATGAGGTTCTACAGAAAATTACTGAGAATACTATGGACGGCGCATGTGTGCAACTAGGAAGTTTTAAAGAAACAAACAGATGCTTCTACTTAGAAAAAACAATTCAAATTAAGGCTTGTAAAATTAGGTACTCAAAGGCAAGAGGGACAGTAGAAAGCAACACGTAACCTACATAACGGGCTTGTGTAAATAGATGGCAGAACAGAGAGTGGGGGATAGTAAAAAGACAAACATTGCTAAAAGCAACAAAGGATAGGAAATTGTGGAGAGCCATGAACAGCCACCTCCAGAATGAACATGGCACACAGAAGATGTCTCGGATTATTTAAGCAGCGTTGGGTTGGGTTGGTTTGGTTGATTATTAAAATCCTGTCTGGGTTATTTCATGTCGAATCTTTTTTGCTAAATATTTGATACTACTCTATAAGCATTTACTTGTTTCAGGGTTAGGTAAAAATTAGTCGTTTACATATGAATCTATAAGCATTTACATGGGACAGGTAAAAAAAATGATCGTTTATATATGAATCTAAAAGTATTTTCGGAATATATAAATATTGGTCGTTTATATTTGAGTCTATAAGCATTTACCTGGTAGATTTGGTGAGAGGTTTCTTACCCCTCTGCAAGGAATACCGTCGAAATATACTCGTTTCCGACGACAGGGCCAATAAGCTGCTAGTTTGTAGTAAAATTGTTGTACATGTCAAATAACAACGCATAATATAAATTATGGTTTGGACAAATGTATGTTTTATGGTGCAGAGTGATATTTAGCAGGTTAGTTTCATAAATCATTGCTAGCTTAGATAATTCGATTCTTGTCTGATACGCCATTATTGTGGCCTTGAGAATTTAAAACTAAGTCAATATTTGTTGACACTCATAAGCATCTCGCCGAGGAGTAATTGTTAGTTATCTCATCTAATAAACTATTACGATTGGATAGAAAATTCGATCTCCGTTTGGTGTTCTCTACTTGTGGCCTTGCATCGGATTACCTTAAGCTTTGTCAATCTCAGTAGCTCCACCCAGGGCCAACTTGTGATAAAGCAACGGTTAGTAAACTCGTTTTGCAGAACATTACTGGAGTCGAATGGCACAAATTTAAGTTTTATATTACAACTGGAGTCTTGTCTTCAAGAAAAAAAAAACACGTGACACACAGAAAGGTGAAGACGCACCTTTGAAAACCATCAAAGAAAGACAATACAAAACTCAATCATACGACGAAAGTTTTTCTTTTTTTTTTTTTTTTTAAATGGCTTATGAAAGTCAAAAGCGCTCGGAAAATATTGCGAAATGTTTATTCCAATTCTAACCGAAAAGATAAAAAAAGAAAAATGATCAAAATCATAAAAAAATTAAAATTAGATTGAAAAATATATTAAATAAAGTATTTTCCTTGTTTTTCAGCCCAAGCTGCCTAAATTAAAAATTTCTGCTTACATAAAGCTCTCTTTCTCTCTAAAAAGAATTTCTGCTTACATAAAGATCCCTTTTTGAATTTGAAGTTCTGATGAATTGAATCGTGATTACGATTCCAATGTAATAAATTATAACCATGGAATATTAGTGTTTGAGCTTTTTATATTATATTATATATATATATATATATATATATATATATATATATATATATATATATATATATATATATATATATATATATATATATAATAAATTAATGTAAATTTACATTGAGCACTGTTTTGTAGAAGTAAAAATATCAATAAGAACACCGGATTATATATCTTACTGTTCTTTCGCTTTTTACTAATTATATATATATATATATATATATATATATATATATATATATATATATATATATATATATATATATATTGTGTATATTTAGGCAGCAATTTTTCATTTATGCATGTTTCATTAAATAATATAGACAAGTTTTCTCTATTTATTTTAAGTAAGTTCCTTTCATATTGTCATAATACTGCTTCAACTAATTCCAAACATGTTAATCTCTTTTATCGTAGTCGAATGCATACTAATTATAAACAAGATGAAAATATACTAAAAAAATTAGTAAATACTAATATATCTACAACAGATCCTAGCAAAGAACTTAGGTTAATCATATACTACACTAAATCTGGTATATCCAACTTAACTATTCGCAATGATTCTTCCCCACTCGCCGTTAGCAATTTGCAAAAAACCAACATAGTTTACAAATTCAAGTGCCCTTTGGGAGATTGTATCTTCAATGGATTAAATAATATTTATGTTGGTCACACCACAAACTCGCTTTCACGGCGAGTAACTCTACATTTAAATGATAACTCTAACATTTTTAGACATTTAAAACAACATGCCTGCCCGCGTACTCAATTCCGGAAAATCCTTGTTGACAACACAACTATACTTAAACATGAAAACACTAAACAAAAATTTAAAATTCTTGAATCTATATACATAAAATAGTTGAAACCTAACCTGAACAAAATAAACTATGAAATGTCCACAAATATTCTTAAATGCCTATAATTTATAACAGAAGCCATTGGTTTATACCAACGGCTTCCCATACTTAATACTTCTCATTTTTCACTCTCGCGTGGTCATGTGTGAAGTCACGAGCTGCGACGCGATTTTTGCTTCCGCGTCTCGTATATACGAGTTTGTCGTTACTTTGAAATTTTTCAAGCAGCAAGGGCGGGCTATCATTGTGGTTTCGTCTGTGTGTTGTTGATTTATTGAAATTGTCATCTTTGATAATGGCTCATGTAAGCCGAAAGCTTAGATTGGAGTTAAACATGTATCAATATGGTGTTTTCCTTTCGTCTTTCAACGATAATGTGATTAAGCTTATCAGACAATATGAAAGGAACTTACTTAAAATAAATAGACAAAACTTGTCTATATTATTTAATGAAACATGCATATATATATATATATATATATATATATATATATATATATATATAAAGACATTTATATTATGTTTAACGTTCTTTTTATAGATACATGTATTTAAGCATATGCTCTGTTTTATAATAAACAGTATTAAATAACATTTACCGGCCTGAATGTCCGAGAAATTTTCATAGAAAATTTTCGCTCTCCGACAGGAATCGAACCTGTATCCTATACGGAACCATCATTTCGCGTGATGTGCCTTAACCTTTCGGCCACAGAGCAGCGTCTGGTTAGCAAGGTCGATTTTACTATCTTTAAACTTAAATCTTCCATGAATCTCTTCTATTCATATCTGCTCTAGCGTATCAAATGTAAACAAAAAAAGTTTAAAGATAGTAAAATCGACCTTGCTAACCAGACGCTGCTCTGTGGCCGAAAGGTTAAGGCACATCACGCGAAATGATGGTTCCGTATAGGATACAGGTTCGATTCCTGTCGGAGAGCGAAAATTTTCTATGAAAATTTCTCGGACATTCAGGCCGGTAAATGTTATTTAATACTGTTTATTATAAAACAGAGCATTTGCTTAAATACATGTATCTATAAAAAGAACGTTAAACATAATATAAATGTCTTTAAATAAATTGTCGGGCTATGTCCAATTCTAAAATATATATATATATATATATATATATATATATATATATATATATATATATATATATATATATCCAGGTAAGATGTGTTTGTTGCGTATCTTGTAATGTTGATTACAAACCTAATGGTCATGACTCATTTATGAAAAATAATTTCTTAATTTTTGCTTCTTTCCTTAGTTTAAATTTAACGAAGGTCTTATTTGATTGGTTGATCTAAGCAAAGCCCACAAACCTTATAATCACACCTACCTCGTTTCTTTTTTTCTCTTTTTTCATAAAAAGTGGCTGTATTTTGCTTTCAAATCTGATTAAATCATTCACTCAGCAGTAATTTGCAGTCGCCCGATGATATGCGTTGTGTAGATATTTTGACATGTTTTCGATGTAATATCCTAAAATAAAGTGTTTATATATATATATGTGTGTGTGTGTCTGTGTGTGTGTGTGCATGTATTTGAATAAGAATTCGCCTTTAACGCATATTTCGTTAAAGACTGTCACACACGCACAAACACACGCGTATATATATATATATATATATATATATATATATATATATATATATATATACATATATATATATACATATACATATATATATATATATATATATATATATATATATATATATATATATATATATATATATGAATATATACGAATATAAAATATCGCACTAATCGTGCTAATAAAATAGTACTGGATTTAATAACAGAGCTATAATTTATATTAATAACAAATATACATTTTTGCCTCGCCCGTAATAGATCTTTGTAATAGACGCCCGTTTTTACTTTAAACAGTGTTTATCACATTTAGCGGTCTGCACACTTAAGAAGTCTTAATAAAGAAAATATGCTCTTCGACAGAGTCCGAACCTGCGTCTCCCTTTATAAGAACGAAGAAATCTGTTTTCCTTGAAAAGGAACTAGGACCTTGCTGGGCTGTTCGCTTTCTGTGCCGAACTGCTTATGTCACGCCGGATCAAATGTTGGTTTCTCCTACAAAAAGTGGGACGCGGGTTCGAACGCTGACGGAGAAGTATATTTTCTTTATGATATATGAAAATAACGAGAAAATTCACCGACATTTATTTGCTGATACCTCATGACGAGTCGACCGAACAATTGCACAAAGGTTCGTCTACGAAATTCTGGAGTAGAGGTTCTGAATATAACATCACAAATAGCTAAGTGACAAATTGTATATTTGTATTATTCATATATATATATATATATATATATATATATATATATATATATATATATATATGCGCAGTACTTAGTTGAAAGAGCTCAATATGAGTGATAGAGCTAACATATTCAGTTCTATGAATATTAGTTTGTGACCCTGGGTTTCACGCTTTTGCGATCATCAGACAAACTCTTTGAGTTTGTCACAAACTAATAACCATACAACTGAATATATATATATATATATATATATATATATATATATATATATATATATATATGGTATCCTTGACTTACGTCGGAGATCTGTTCCTACGGTGCAACTTAACCTCATTTTCGACGTAGGGTGGAACTCACCTACATAAGCACCCACGAGTCTGCCATAATATAGTTCTCCCCCAAAAGCGACACAAACGAGAGATAGCGAATGTAGCACAATACAATATAGCGGACAGCCGACGAACAAACAACGCCCTCTTCCTCATATAGCATCGCATGACGACGTATTATATTATGGGAGATGAAGCCGTAACCACTAAACGCCGTACGTCGGGTCTGACGTAAACCAAGGACCTTCTCTGTGTGTGTGTGTGTGTGTGTGTGTGTGTGTGTGTGTGTGTGTGTGTGGGTGGGTGGGTGTGTGTGTGTACACACACACACACACACACACATATATATATATATATTTAAAAGGCTCATAACTTAAATTATATTCAATATAGATTCATTTAGAGATAATCAGATATACTGTGTCTAATTCATGGTTGAAGGTGTCAACATTTTGATTTCCGTATTTTCTGGTTTTCTTTAATACAGTTCAAATAACTTAGGAAAATAACAGTCCAGAAAGTGAAAGATAAACCACATGTATAGTAAAACGAGCAAAACCTACTTGCCTATATTTATTATTCAGAAAACGCGCATTCCCACCACCCCCGCCCCCAAAAATGTTTCACAATTCTCCTCTGTCTTATATTTCGAAGATTATAAATACTAAGCACCTTGTGTCTTGGTAAACAAGATCCAAGAGCTCACGCTGCCACTCTCTTTATCTCCAAAAATGTTTTCTTTCTAAGGAAAAACAGTTTTTAAAATTTTAATTGTCAGTATCTGTCTATATTTCTGAGATGAGGTATTATGTACACTATTTACATTATTCGGACTATTGTCGCCATATTTATTACAACGTTTCGGCGGTTGTACGCTTCGGCCTTCTTCAGGTGGTTGGAATGTCGAACTGAACCCTTTATTTCGCTCACTTGGGTAGACTGTTCTAGTTCCACGTGCCATGTCTAATGGATGTCAGTTATAAGTCATCTCCTGTTAATTCCCCTCTCCAAGTTCTCCACTACCTTAACCGGGTATTGAACTCACACTCTTTGGGTCTTGTCACAAGATCTAACCAACACCTTTATCCACTGTGCCATGTGTCCTCAAGGACAAAATGGTTGCTGAAGACATTAGGTTTATAATATCCAGAAATTCATACACAGATGTCCTCAAGGACACATGGCACAGTGGATAAAGGCGTTGGTTAGATCCAATCAAGACAATCACTATACTGGCGTTCCACACTACCCCAAAGGTTAGGAAGATAGCCCCCCCCCATATGAAGCCCCATCAATACTGGAATAACAGTTAACAGACTTAAGCAACCTATTTTCCAGAATAACTGTTTTATAAACTTTAGCCGACAGCAGCACTAAGATCCAGTGACAGGACCCAAAGAGTGTGAGTTCAATACCCAGTTAAGGCAGTGGGGAACTTGGAGAGGGGAATCAACAGGAGATAACTGATAACTGACATCCATTAAACATGGCACGTGGAACTAGAACAGTGAGCGAAATAAAGGGTTCAGTTCGACATTACAACTACCTGAAGAAGGCCGGAGCGTACAACGGCCGAAACGTTGTAATAAATATGGCGACAAAGATGAGGACAATAGTCCGAATATTATAAATAAAACTTTCTTGTACAAAAATGTGTATTATAAATAGAAAATACGGTACTTATAAATCCGACATTACCCTTAAATTATCAGAACTTTTATTGAATCGATGTTTATTAATACGATCACATTTAACTACTAACACAAAATAACATAAAAGCTTCCAAGGATGATGAACGCCAATTTACCTTCCTCCAGAATGTTTTTTATTTCCGGTCCACGCTGCTTTTGTAGACTGGTGTTACAGAATCCCAAAGAACTGTACTAAATAATAGAAACCACATCAAATGAGGACTTTCAACAGCAGCAACAACTAAAATGGATAGCACATGTAACTTGAAGAGAGAATAATGACAATCAAAATACTGACGTTCCACACTACCCCAAATGTTAGGAAGGTAGCCCCCAAATGAAGCCCCATCAATAGTGGAATAACAGTTAATAGACTTAAGCAACCTATTTTCTTGAATAATTGTTTTAAGAAAAAGATTTTATAAACGGTAGCCGACAGCAACACTAACTGCTCGGTCAATGAATGCCGAATATTTCCTTATAAGGAAACAGCTAATATTACTATTACCATTAATGCACATAGAAATAAATGTAACGATAACATTAAGGAAATAGTAACCCAAATAATAAAAATAACAAGATATGTGGAGCGAAGGCAGAAATAGATAGCAAGAAGGTCAAACATCAAATGACATGTCGGAGGATTCGCAATCTTTCCGGTTAATAAATTAATCTTTTGAAATTAAATATTCAATATTTTTTTCAAAGAACAGGTCGCGATCCCGCCGACAATAAAAAAAAAACACATGCTTTGTGATCCCTTTGAAGATTATTTAAACAAAGTCTCTAGACGGACAAAACCGGTAAGGAGATAGAGACAAACACACACGACATCAGTTCACAACGGCGGCTTCAAAGATATTCCCTTAATCATTCACCCGTGTTCTTCACCAAGCTACGTGACACTTACACTTTCCGCCTCCCTTTTCCCTTGCCTCCTTTTTCTCTCACATACACGCAAAGAAATCACAATTCTTTTCATCTTATCACACAAACTACAAACAAAAAATGTTAACACTCGGGAACGCTGAGAAAAATTTAGTTGAATAAAACACGAAAATAAAAATATTTGTATTTTTATATTTAAAAATCTTTCTCAAATTTTTATTTTTCTGTGTTGATTGAAATCCGCAACAGATATATCATTATTAATCTTTACTTCTCCTTAATTTCGGTTACGTTTCATTACAACTCGAAGTTTTTTTTCTTCCGCCATGAATAAACAGGTGAATTGACATTAAGGGGTAAGTTACATTTTAGATTCGAACTCTACGCCCTTTTATCTTGGGACGCTTGCCTCTATACAACAGCTGCTCTACCGCGCGTCCCACGAGAACGAATGATACAGTAGCTGAAGTCTAACCTGATAAATATAAACTTATTCCTTATTTTTCCTGAACACTTGGCGTCGTCATATTATGTTTTACTAATAGTATTAGTAATAGCAATTAAATTTTTATTAATAGATGTAGTATTGTTAACCATTATTATGTTTTACTGGTATTTCTTTCGTCTTAATTTTATTGTTTGTTAATAATTGTCGAATGACAGTTTGCGATTACAATCAACAGAAAGGAAGAGGAAAGAAATACTGCCGGAAAAATTAATGATGGTTGACAATGCTTTATCTAATAATAATACAATTCAAGAGAATATGACAAGAGAGACAAAGTTTAATGTTTTAGCTTAGAGAGAGACAGACGGCAAGATTATATAGAAGTGAAGTTTTGTAACAAAATTATCACGGCTCAATGAATAAAATAAATTTAACTCAAAGCCTGGGTCGTGGACTAATCGGTAGAAACAAACTCACTAGTGACAGCTTGTGGAAGTGGCAGTTGAAATATTGCCTTAAAACTGGTTCTCATTCAAGGTTTTGTAAATCGATTTGAATTCTCGTCATAGTTCAATGATTATTAAGTTAATCATGTCGGTCATTGCTAAAGAGAAAGCAGCAACAAAGACCGGGAGTGGTGGCACACTCCTGCAATCCAGCTGTTTGGAGTCGTAGTTCGGTGAGTAGATTGTGCGTTGCATTATGGAGATACTAAACCTGAAAAAAAAGTTCTAGCGACAATAGTAACAAAAAGGACACTTATATTTAACATTAGGAAGGGACAGATGAGGTTTCTAGAATGCATAATGACGAATGAGGTTTTGGAAAATATGATCCTCACAGGACAGATTTAAAGAACAAACGAAATCAACAGAAATATGGTTCTACAGAAGGATGCTGAGAATACTCTGGATTGTACATGTGAGCAACAGCAAAGTTCTAGAGACCATGGCAACAAAACGGACACATATGCTTAACAACAAGAACAGACAGTTGAAATTTCTTGGGCACATAATGAGAAAGGACGGCTTGGAAAATTTGATACTTACAGGACAAATTGAAGATAAGAGTAACAGAGGAAAGCAACGCACAACCTACTTGGTGAGCTTGAGTGAATGGATGGTTTTGGGAGAGATGGCAAAAAGATAAAAGTTATTAAGACCTACAAGGGACAGGAAATTGTGGAGAGCCGTGATCGTCAACGTTCTGCAGGGACACAGTACATAGAAGAAGCCTGAACATGCAGACTAACGAGCGGTAGTTTAATGGAAAGTAGAAATGAAGTTGACGTCATCGTGTTAGGAAATAGGGTAATTGCGCCAGGGAATATAGCTTGTGCATCATCCAGCCCCTCCACAAAAAATGCTGCTTTTTAAAAATCCGCAGGCTCTCCCAATTTGGAAGATCTTATTCTGTGTCTCGTCCTGGGTATGACGATAAACTACATCCAGCAGCAATACCTCTGATTGGAAAGTTTTGAAGAGGACGAAACTATTTCTTAATTGCTGTTGTTCCCAGGTCCACCCTGACCCAAGTGGTAACACCTCTAGGGTACCAGCTGTGGTCAAAACTGGGGTCAAAACACTATAAAAGTATAATATTTTTATAGTAAAAATACCAGAAATACATTTTCATAGTAAAATAATTACCAGTAATACATTTTACCAACA
Organism: Acanthosepion esculentum; assembly: GCA_964036315.1. NCBI lineage: Eukaryota > Metazoa > Mollusca > Cephalopoda > Sepiida > Sepiidae > Acanthosepion > Acanthosepion esculentum. The sequence goes on from OZ038484.1 coordinate 37,809,327, forward strand.
ATACATTTTTAAAAGAAATTACTAATGTTCCCAAGAAAATTAAATGTCGGCATTAAATGACCCATAAGGAGTTGATATGCTGTTAAACAAACAATTTGTGCCGTTTCCCTTCAGGACGGGGGTGATAATGGCTCTCTACAACATCCTATCCTTTGTAGCTCTAAAGCAGCTGTCTTAAACACGCGATCCCCTAGCCTGCAGATTATCTTTCAGTAGCCTGCGGGTAGCCATTCTCGTGACAATTATTTTCCTCAAATTTTAGTAAATTTAATAAATTTTCCTTCGCCCCTCCCAAGTCAACAAACTTTCTCACCCCATGAGTCAATGGCACGAAACGATCGATTCCTCAATCCGAGTCGCTATCCACTACTCCACCCTGAATTCAGTAAAAAAAAAAATCATATTATTTTTTACATCATCATTATCATCACTTATGTGTCATGTCTCTCCAGGATGTGGGTGATCACGGCTCTTCACAACTTCCTATTCATTTTAGCTCTAAGGAACGTTAAACTCGTCATCATCTCTCCTTGTCCCTGTTCTGTCATCTATTCACACAAACTCATTACGTAATGTGCTCACTGTTTCTCTCTTCCTTTCCTTTCCTCAATACGTCCTGTGAGTATTAAATTTTCCAAGCCAACCTTCCTTATAATATATCCTAATAATTGCAACTGTATAAATATACAGTACAACCAACGCCGAAGCTTTCCACCGACAAGTTAGTAATCACTCCACGTTATATTCCGATCCTCAATCACGTCGGTGTGCACCAAAATTTAGGGAAGGGTGGGTGTGCTACATGCTCACAAGGTAACACAATGAAAGACAAACGATACGCCGTGAAATAAGAACGCGAACCCCGTCTCCCATATTATATGGAGGAGTTTAATTCAGAGCTTCACCTGCTCGTCTGGATGGCTAGGTAGGTAATATCTGGGACAACTTCTACTATGTCAGTTGTTCCCCATACTAACTCCTCATCCCGACGTGACGGTTGACATTACGAAATGGATGCTTCGAAATCGTTCAACGGACGCGTCCGTCTAACGCCAAGTATGACCCTAAGTATGACTGTTAATATAGACAAGCACCCGGATATACTTTATTTCCGTTTTTGTTGCCACTTAATCCCCGAAAATCATATTTCCCTTTCCCTTCAGTTAAAGTGGATGTCACTAGGAGGCCGAACTTCAAAAGGAACATCCGCTGGTTTTACACTTAAGATCTCGATAAAAAAAAATATATACCCCCTGTCTTTCTATGTGTGTGTCCATAGTATCACAACTGTCTCTTTCTGATTTTAAGTAACTACATAATAATCATTAATTGTGAAGTGAAATAATTGTGTATTAACAATCAGTATTAATATTTATCTGCCTTCGCAAGGATGTTAAGACAATGATGATTTAACGTGAGATATGAGCTAAAGAGAAAAATTGCGCAGTCCTTGCGACCACTGTCACGCTGGTGTTGTTATCCACCGACCTTAACTCCTTAATGCAATGAAGGAGATACTGCCACAAGGTTGGAATTGTCGGGACAAAACTTCCCTTGTGGTTTAAAATGGAGAACAGATACGACATATTGATCCAAAGGAGAGGAAAGACAAGCCTTCCCGGTGCGAAATCGAACCCGCGTAAGCGCTAGTTCCAAATAAAAAATAGATTTTCGTTTACTGTTCTCCGAATCAGCACAGTTTTTAACTCCCATATAACTTACTGTTAGACTAAATTAATATATCAACATAACGATTAATTTTAATTCGTTTGCCTAATGTATAAATGCAATGCAGTAAACCCAAACAGATTTTAAAGCGTACTTTATTATTAAAATAAAATTTTATATTTTAAAAAAAGTGCACAGGTAAAAAATAATAAACTGGACAGGATACAAAGCTTTCAGTAAAAAATTAAAAAATAAAAAATAGTGTGTATACTCGAAATAGTCTCTCCTGAGGTGAGAGGTAGACTTGTCGCAGTTAGCTCCTCCTCATTTCCTTAATCCTTCAACAGGGGTCTCGATCCCCTGACTATAAATACTGGCTGACCCTTCTCTCTCTCTCTCTCTTTCGACCCAGGCCCTGGGCCTCTACCTCGCGCGTGAGGCGAGGTAAAAAAACTTTCTCTTTTTCACTTACACCAATATGTGACCTCGCACAGAGACAGCGTTTCCAAAATTCTGGGAACACGCTAAAAACAATATACGCGTTCGTACGGACACTTAACACACACATAACTGCTCCATGCAAACACTCTGTAACTTTTCATGTTTTCGTGTCATTGTAATTTGTTATTAATATATATTTGTTGCATACATGTATATCGGTCTTGTTTGTTTCTTTATCTTCTTTGGACTCCATTAAAGTCCAACATTCCTATGTAGCTGGACCGACTAGCACAGAAATCTTAACCCAGAGATATCTCCTCATCTCTTTACATCTTCATACCCCGCACGGTCCTCTACAGACTGTCTTCCTTGTGGCGAGAGTCTGCCTACCTTAACAGTCAGCATTCAAAACACTAGTTTTCAACGATTTTTTTAATGTCATGCTCATTCAGGGGGTAGGCTATCATGACTCTCCTCAGATTCCTTCTTTTTTTTTTCTTTTTTTTGTCATTTGTAAATTGCCATAATTTCTTGGGAAAAATAATGGAGTAGATTCCAGTTGATTTCTCCATAGTTTTGGTTTTAGAAATGTCCTTCTCTTAGGTGGGCTGTCGCTCAAGGCAAACCATACTATTTATGGCTGGTGAGAAGAGAAATGGATTCAAGCTTTTCCCAAGAGTATTAATGGGAAGCGAACACAACAGAATAAACTGAAATTTGAACTCGGCTCGTCGATTTCATTTTTCGCGCCAATAAATGTTACGCTATTTAAACGATAGAAAACACAAGTTGCAAGGAAGCCTTGTATGTCTAAAATAAATTTATACACTGTCATGGTTGACGATAGCGATAATTATTTTTTATGCTACTGCTTGGACAAGTAAGGCAGTTATAAGAAAGGGTTTTACCTAAGTACTCAATCACCCAGTCTTTTTGTCAAACTTCGTGGAATACCAGTGACAAGATATTATGTCAAGATATCTGACAATGAAACAAAGAAACGATTTCAGTCCTTCTCCCAAAGACATTGGTGCTTAGTGAATATAAGTAGCTTTTCGAAACTTCAAATTTGTTCACTCGTTCCATTGTCTACGCTGCTAACCATTAAGCTACCTCACATGTCATTTCCTTAAAAATATACAAAGAAAAATATTCAACTGGTCTTTGTCACGAGGCTTCGGTCGACGATAATAATCTCAATGGCGCCTCCACGGGGGAAAAACGACGCTGGAATAGAAATCTTGGGAGTGGTTTCCTTTTGCTGACTCGAAACTTTTTCCTTTGTTTATTTATTTCTCTGAAACGTTTCGGCAAAATTCGATACTGCAAAAGTTGAACTATATAATCACTCGAAAGTAGACAGCAGTTTTTCAATAACACATATTGTAATATATACGACGGCCGCCATTTAGAGGCGTATAATAAAAGGTGAAAGGGGATGTCGAACAGGGAAAAAGATTCCTTCTTTTCGGATCGTCTGACCACTTCCAACACTACTTGAAAATACAAAAAAAGCGAACTGGAATACTTACTGACTGATATCTATCTACATATCTATCATATATATATATATATATATATGTGTGTGTGTGTGTGTGTGTGTGTGTGTGTGTGTGTGTGTGTCTAACAACGTATCCTTTGATAGTCACGTGATCTTCCTTTAATCCCGTCCTGGGTATGACGATAAACTACATCCGCGTCCTGGGTAAGACGATAAACTACGTCCAGCAGCAAGGCCTCTGATCAGGAGGTTTTGAGGAGCGTGGAACCACCTCTTAATTGCTGGTGTTCCCTGGTCCACCCTGACCCGCGGTGGTAGCACCTGTTAGGGTCCCAGCTACGGGTAAATAGTTAACACCGAAACTTGTGTAAAAATAGGTTTTAATACCAGAAATACTTTGTAATATATACTGTTAGAGTGTAGATTTTGATCTAGTGCGAATAAAATATTACCAAGTGAGTATTAAAAAAAAACTTTTTACGAAAATTAAAACCATCCAAGATTGTAAATTTCCTAAAAGAAGTTGGATTTTACTAAAAAATATGAGTAATTGAAAAATGGTTCAGATATATATGTATACATACACACCTTTTAAACCAAACTATCGCTATGAATCTATTTCAAAAATTTTGTTGACATTAAATGACCCACTGATGTTGATATGCCATAAAACAACCAACCAATCAACTCTTCCTTTAATTACTCCTTGTTACTGAGTATGATAAAAAGTATCCTCTGATCGCGCTAGCCATGCTATAATATTAAATCTTTATTAATATTAAATATTAAAATTTTACGTCTGTAAAGTTTTCCATTCATTACAACCACGTTTTATGAATAAACAAGTTATAAACTAAATGTCAGCTGTCCCTCTCGTCGTTACTCCTACAAATTTTTTTTCTACTTAAGGCTGCTTTTTATATATACTTACTCTGACCAATGAGAATTTCACAGAAGAAATATTTTCTAATTTTCACTTAGCCGAGCTTACCCTGGGATTCTGTACAGAAAAATAATAGGATTCAAAAATAATAAGTATGTTGCTCATGAATAACTTGAATTTGCCTGCCAGCATCTACTCTCTCGACGGATAGGTCCTTTCAGCTTCACCACACTTCTGACATATTTCTATCCGGGTTTTGTCAGGGTACAATTCTATACGTATCATGCAGAACCACTCGTGAACGTATGTGACTTATTTTTCTGGACGTCTTTTCGGTTGCTATCATGACAATCTAGTCAGTCATGTGCCATGCGTGATACACGCGTAGGTGATCATGTATCTTTCGATACATGACTGACGAGTCAGATTTTTTCCCGCAGTAGGTTGTCATTTCTTTCTGGGGTAGACCTGTTGCCATCCAAGGCTATAGAACCCGGAAGTCTGAAAACTCTTAATATTCTCAACGTCTTTCAAATACTGGCAATAAATTCATTTGTTATTGTTGTTTTAAATTTGTTTTTTTTGGAGGGGGTTCCCAACCAATTACTAACATCTCTTTTGGGCACCTCGGTATGTGGTCATTTCTAGTGAGCTTATTTGATTAACTGTTACTACTGATTAGTGAGCTTGACTCTCACTAAGTGATCGGAATTTCTGACTTTGTGCTAAACTAAAGTCAAGTTTAGTAAGAAACAATTACAAACATTCCTTTTAATGTTCAATCTAACGTGGTGACTCCTTTCACATTGGTAATTATGTTACAAATATATAAATGCAAGCATTTACTTGTTTACGCCATGCCTCCCACAAATCAACATTTCAGGGCGAATGAGAAGATTGTTCATTACCTGTATTCTGGGACAAGCCTGCTTGTCATGAAATTCAAAATACAAAATCTTGCCTGGTTTTGAACTCCAAAACCTTTAATAATTCCGATGTGATTTAGATTCGAAATACAGTGTAACCCAGATATAGGAGAGTTGTCGGGACCGGATAGGAAGTCTCTTATATTCGGGTTTCTCTTATATCCGGGTTTGGTCTATTATATATACATTAACACAGGCTCTAATTTTGGACCAGAGAAAATGTCTCTTATATCCGGGTTACACTCCATATATATATATATATATATATATATATATATATGTATACAGTGTAACCCGGATATAAGAGAGTTGTCGGGACCGGAGAAGAAGTATCTTATATCCGGGTTTCTCTTATATCCAGGTTTGGTCTATTATAACACAGGCTCTAATTTTGGAACAGAGAAAATATATCTTATATCCGGGTTTCTCTTATATCCGGGTTACACTATATATATATCAGAACCAATCGAATGTCTCATTGTGAGGAAATGGCTACCAACCTCATATAATCAGTTCCTAGTGTTTGCGAAGAAAAACTTTAAAAACCTACATAAATTAAGATTTGATACAATAAACAAATTAGAGATTCAAATTGTAGCAAGCGTGTATTCTATTAATAAGTTTCAGACAAAAACCTCCATTTATTCAAAATTTTTAATAAAATACGTTATCCCGACTGAGTGGATGTCAACTTAAAATAAAATTTAATTAAATTATTTTTTATGCAGAAAGATAAGATTTACACAGCATTTAAAACATATATCAAATTATTAATCGGCAGAGTGTCAGTGTTTGTAACGGACATTAAACCATTTCACTAGACAAGCACGCGTTGATAACCCTATTAGCATTAATAACCCTTTTCAATTTTTATGGATGAGTAAAAGGAAAAGAAACTGAGAGCAGGCATATTGTGAATCCAAAGAGGCTAGCTCTATTTCACTGCGGGTAGAGATTGAGATAGGACGTTAAAAAAGATAAAAGATGGCGTAGAACATACATATCACTCACTCTTTAATTTATAGCATCCTGCTACCACTTTCTTTCAATACCAAAATCTGTGCAAAAAGTGAACCACAGAGCCTTGATATGTTTTTTCACTTTTCATTGGTCAGTTAATATTTATATCATGTTCTCAACTACGTTCAAATAACATCGACCTAGTTCCTGACCTGACAAAAATACAATTCCGCCAAAATCTGTCTATGCCTATCGGAGCGTTCCCGTGACCACGTTGGTTATAAATACTTTGACACAAGTTCGTTCTTCCTCTTTTAATTTCTCTTGCCTATCAACAATGTAGGACTTTAAGAAAAAGTGTTTCGACCCAGTTCGGGCGAACGCTATGAAACGCCATCACACACACTCACATACACATATACGTACGTACATTACGGGACATTACTAGCAACAGAAACTTGAACATTACAAGCAACAGTATCTTAATTACAAACATTACGGAACATTCACTGCTTCAACTCTTCAGAAGCTAAAAGTTTATCAATACATTCTCAGCTTTACAGAATTCTTTCAACTCTCTCAAGGTGAACATTTTGAGTGGCAAATTCATTCAACTTTCTATCAGCTCAGATAAAAATATTTCCTTCGTAAAAGGGAAGTAACTCCTATGCTTGTATATCATTGACATACATAAATATAAATATTGTTTGTTATAAAAACAGCTTTTCGTGTTGTTTCTCTTGTTTGCTTTTCGTTTTCTTACACATTTGTAAAGTAAAAAGTGTACGGATTGAATTTGGCCATCAACACCGCAACAAATTCCCCAACAGAGCCAGTTCAACTTTTCCTTCATTCTTTACAGAGATTCTTAAGAACATTCCTTGAATACGCACTTTCTTTTGGGAATTATCCTCAAAGTTTCCTCTACATGAAAATGTTCCCGATAGAATAAAAATGTCTCTCTCGTTTTGTTTCACTCTTTTGTGTGTCTATTTTCTTAACCAATTCAACGCTTTTTCTTTTTGTTCATCAACACACTGTCGGAGTTAACGCCTTCTTAATTGCCCAAATTGTTCACTAGGGGTCGCTCTCTCTACGCTATAAATACTGAGCGATTTCTTGTCTCGTTCTCTTTTTCATTTCTGCATTTTCAGCGAACACATCTACAATGTAATCACTCACAGAAGACTGCGTTTTCCCATTTGTGGGAGACGCCATGAACATTATACACACATACACGTACGTACGAACATTCACCAAAATACGAAATCTTTACGTTCACACACAAACATAAATGTTAATGTCTATGTCCATTGTAAATTTTGTTGTTTAATACATATATTTGTTGATATATATATATATATATATATATATATATATATATATATATATATATATCGGTCTTGTTGGTTTTTACACTTCTTTATGGTGGATTCAATCTCTGAGTCCGCCATGTTCTTGTAATTGGACCTTCTTCTAGCAGGAATAAACACACGTGTTCCTAATTTAACAACACGTAAACCCACGGTCCGCTACAACACGATACCTTCTCAAATTCAAACGACGACTCCTAACTTAATAACCACAGCACATTTAAGCATGTCTAGTTATTACGTTATTAGAAATTTCATACCCTTCAAGTAACATACATTCGAACAAAGCCAAGCATTTTTGTGTTAGATATTTACTAGTTTTCTTGCGTTCACTACTACGTCCACGTGCCATGCATAAATAAAAGACAACGTATCAAAGAGCCAGTCCAAGTAGCAGATGGAGTAATAGTCAAAGTTGAGATAATAAGAGGTGTTATTAAGAAATCTTTCTGTGTCTAGTCTCTTTCCCGTCGTGCAAAAGACCTCTTTATGTGACGACACTGGGCCCTTTTTTAAATCACCTCAGCTATTTCTGGATTATAAAAATTTACATTTTATCTGCTTTCTTCTTTTCTTTTCCTTTTTTTCTTTGTAGATGAGTTGAGTATTTTTTTTACAAGACCAAATTTGTATCCCATGAGCCGATCATTATTACAGTAATGAGTTCGATTCTCACAAGGTGCCATACTATTTGTTGAGTCTTGACTCAATGTTGAATCTCGCCTATTGCATGGAATAATAATGCAACACAAAATGTACTTAGAACAAGAATGTATTATAACAAGAAAGTGTACACAATAAGTACATATAGTATTTCTGTATATTTCTGGGAAGACGTTCCTGGAGAATGTGTTGACTAGTCGCAGTCGATCAGAGTCTCTAGTTGGATCTCGTGATTCCACTTCCGTCTTCCGGTACCAACCATTATTTATATAGTTGGTAGTCACCTATGCAGATTAGGTGGATCCCACCACAACACTATTGTAGCCTTGTTTTAAACTAAGTTCAAATTAAGTGTTAGATTACACTGAACGCACCGGTTTCTACTAGATTACTGAAGTTAAGCACTATTGTCGTTGTTCAATAAATGCAGCTTAGATATATCAAGTACTCTTTAGTAAATAAAGGCTTAATAAATAACCACAAGAATAGGTGTTAATTCAATCGACATATCATCACGAGTAGTAAATAATTTAAAAATTCTATCAGATTTTCTTTATTCTTAGTTAAATAACAATTGTCTCTGCCTTTCGGGGTTAATTTCATTTTTGTCATAATTGACAGATTTTTGTGTTTTAATTCCTAGCAACAACCATCCGGAATCCTTTGCATTCCTTATTTGAAAGGCTTTTATCGCGTTATTTTTTTATTGTATTTTCCTACCTCTTTCGAAAAATATTTTCGCTATGTGCTTGCTTGTATTACGTGTTCCTTTTGAATGGACACAGATAAAAAAAATCGACAAATACTTCCCATATCTGACCCTCATTTGAGTCCCGCTTTTCAAAGATCAGGTGAGAATGTATGAAGAAAAAGAAAAAGAAGACACAGATATGCGAGCAAAAAGAGAGAGATAACTCGATGTCAGGACAAAGAGACGCACAAACGAAGAAAAAAAGATAGGGGGAAAGAAAATAAAATAAAAAGAGAGTTAAGAAGAATGCAAAAGAATGATCAATGAAAAGAAGAGAATAAAGAGAAGATAAAAAAAATATTAAAGCAAAAAATGAAGGAGACAGACAAGGATAAGGAAATGAATAGAAAGGAAAGAGAAAAGACAGAGAAAGAATAGTGAAAAGAAAGAAATAGAAAATAAAGAGAGTAAGAAAAAAGAAAGGAAATGAGAAAGAATGAGAGTAAATGTGAAACGATAAAAAAAAAAAACTAGCTAAAGAAATGATGAAAAGAAAAAAAAACCTTTTTCTCAACCTAACTTAATATCTACACTACTTTATTGTTGCAGAAAACCTCCAATTAACCGAGCCAATCTAACTCCAGACCAAGGCCAGAAAAACGACTTGGATTCAGCGTCTGTTCATTTCTTTGTGTGACTCTGTAAATATACTCACTCTCTCTCTCTTTCTCACTCTCTTTCTTCCTCTCACTCACTCACTCATTCCCTCTCTCTCACTCTCTCTACGTTACAAAAAAGATACATTTCCTTCTTAGACAAACGTGGTTCTGTTCGACACAATAAAAGCACACACATTAAACAATTTTGATAATTTTAGGATTGGCACGCAACAAATTAAATTAGGAATTCTAAACTTGAACTAATTGTTTGACGCTTGTTTTAATTTTTTTACTTTTTGTTTAACATATTTTTTTTATTTATTCATCTAGCAATTTTTCCAAGTTCTTTTAAATTAAAAATACGATATATATCAGAAGTGAAAAAGTATTCATCGATTTTATTTATTTTTAATAAATATATAATGAAATATTTTTCTCAGTCGCCAGAATTTCTGTTTCTGTTACTTAATAAGTATAGACAGTTGTCTCAACGTTATAGCCAGCTGCCGCACATGTATGGTTTCCACAGCAGTCACAAACTGATATACAATAGAAACCTATATAGTCCAGTGTAGAGGTTCCACATACCACCCACTGAGCAGATTCCTAGTGGATATAATCAACCCACTAACAGAGAATTCCTCGCCCGAGGTTAGAAACTCAAAACACTTTGTGGAATCGATCCGAAATGCTCTCATCCATAGCAATCAGATAGTAACCTTGGGTATGGTGAGTTTGTTCACGAGAGTTCCTACAGATGAGGCCCTGACATTGGTTCGAAATCGATTGTAACCAGACCCCTCTCTATGAGAACATATTAACATTCCAATTAATCTGATGGAAATGTTGATGTCCTATGTGCAAACAACATTCTTCCAACTAGAGTTTGACATATACAAAAAGGACGATGGCTTGGCCATGGGTTCACCGTTGTCTCTAGTGATGGCGAACATATACATAGAATGCTTCGAGGAAGTGGTTATAGGAACGGCACAACCCACCAAAGTCAAGAATATGGCTGAGACACGTAGATGACACGTTCATACTCTGGCCGCACCAAGAAGCCGTACAAATACTGCTGGATCATGTGTGCTCAATAAGACCTCCAAGCCAGTTCACAATAGAAGAAAATAATAATCAGCTAGCCTTCCTGGATGTACAAATAACTCGCACATCATAAGCCAACCTTCACCGGACAATATATCAACTTCAATTCCAACCATAAATACAGTGTTCACAAAGGCATCGTCCGATGCCGCCAACGCTGGGTAAAAATCATGTTTGGCGACCCCGACATATACCAACAAGAAATGATCAGCATCAAGCGTATATTTCAGAACAATAACTACCCTGCAAACACAACATCAACGCCTGCAGGTAGAAACAGAAAGGGCAAGGAATAATACTATAAAATTGCTACTGTCTGTCTGGTGTACGTTAAGGGCTTATTGGAAAAGATTCAGATGATCTGTGGTTCTTACAATATCGGTACGATATTCAGAAGCAGATCCAATGTACGGAGAAATCTCTGTCTAGTAAAGTCTAACACGGGGCAAGGGGGATGACCAAGAACTGTGTGTACTCCATTCCTTGCAGTTGTGACAGGTGAAACAAGCCGCCTCCTAAAAATAAGGTTGGAGGAACATAGAAAAGCCCTGGTAAGGAGTTAGACAATGACAGTTATCACAGCCCCTTTTTGAATGAAGTGAGAATACTGGACATACTGGACACTGGAGAGTTTTATACGTCTGAAAGAACTAGTGCATATGCCAAACTATAAGGATCTCCTGAATAGACCTAGCATGAAAATAAATACGATATGAGAGCCGTTAATAAATAAATAAAAAAAGACTAATGATACAAGTCTTCAATAGCAGTAGCAGCAACAGCTGTAACAAAAGAAAAAACTTCGATGAGTGCAGTCAAGCATGACAAAACAACAGCAGCACTCATCAATGGGTAGGCATGCAGGTTAGGTTTGAGATTCTAAATTAATGCGAGAAATAACTGAACAGTACTAAAAATAAAACTTAAAGGATATTTCTAGACAGGGACAGTGGAACGAAAACAGTCTACTCTTGTACATTAAATAAAGAGTTAAATTCGGAATTCCCTTTAGGTTACTGGGATCGATATATACCTGATGAAGGACGGAGGGCACAACGGCTGAAACGTTGTGATAACTGTAGAAGGGAAAACGGCTTACCCCCTGGAAGAAAACACTCTCGTACGTGTCTTGTGTGAAAAATACTTAAAAGAAAAAATAGCCGATCCGAAAGCTACAATTAAAAAAAAACTGATCTCGTAGCTCAGAGATTTTGTGAGACTAATTTGTGGCTTACGCCTCAGCCAATAGATGGAATGGGCATGATCGAGAGAACATCGGAGCGGCAGCAGAGACCGACGAGTATGGTAGTCGTACTTTATGGAGTTCCGATGTAGTTTCATCGATTGTGATTGTAAAAAGACAGGTTACAACTGGTACTCCAAATAAACGTACCTTGTTGCAACAATAACAGCAACAAAAATGATGACAATAGTCAGATTGTGAAATGAATCTTTTTTATTAGATTGACGAAGCCAAAATAAATAATAACTTTCGACTAATTTACCAAGAAAAGATAAATCGAAACGTTTAGATAATGAGATTCAGATTTCATTTCTGCCTGTCTTTGAATTTCAAATCGGCTGGTCAGAACGATTATTCCTTTTTGGAGAAAAATCCACCCGGAACATCCTTATTCAAACCACTGCTTTTATTAAATATACAGGAAATGTGCTTCTACCCCTTAATTTGGTCTGCGTGAATTCTCTGACTAAATGTTTCATTACTGAAAACTTTTTTTAAAAATAATTTTAAATTATTTAAAAAATTCTCGACCCCTTTTATTCCAACCACCGCGCCTATTTGAAATTCAGGTATAGTCTTTTCTTTCATCTTATTTTCTTTACTTTTTAACGCATTATATTATATCGTTGAGTTCACCAAATTTGGGGCTCCACTTATAGTTGAAGTGATCCCGGACCTCATGACTGTGGTTGTTGATTAGTTTATTATCACCTATTGAAAATATCTGATGGTCGCTCCTTGTCGTGGTGGAGAGGCTTACGTTGTCCAAACCCAAAGACCCCAACGGTGGAACAAGCGGATGATGATTATAACAGATCTCAGCGGACGAACCAGTGGGTGAAGAGGGCTACGCGTGACGGGCATGCTACAGAAGGCGCCACACAAAATTATAACAGAATCAGAGGCAGTCTGTTGCAGTTTCATAACCGGATTATGCATGTCTCATTCCATATGTTCCGCAGAGGAAGGTCATGAAATCAAGTGTGTGGATCACTTCATGGCAAGTTGAGGTCCACCTTAAACAAATTCACGCTATCGGCACTTTTTTCTACTCTGATTCTGTTTCATCAATCAAAACTTGCAAAGGCAAACGGCGAGAGGGAATGGATGACGGGAACAGATTTTCGTGAAAATGGAAGCTTCTAGTCCTGAACCTGCACGTTGGCGGCGAATTTAGTCGTCATAAAAGAAGCGATCAGCAAAGAAGAAATTAAATTCTTGGATACGAGATAAAGCCGACGATTGAAAATACTCTTTATGCAAAGAAAGGTTTTGGTTTCAGCTGAAGGGTAGAGACTACATTTTGAGTTTTTACAGTTATGGAAGCAACTTTACGTTTTATAAAGAGTAAACATTGCATTTAATTGGTTTAGAGGCAAAATAAAGTAATTTACTGGTTTCGATAAAAAGGTAAAAGTATTTAATAGCATAGAATATACAAATTGGGATTGATTCATTCCGTATTAATCAACGATGAATTAACAAATCAATTATAATCCACAAAGCGTGTTCACAGTAGAACAGATACAATAGAATTGTCTTGTACAAGACAAATTCTTAGTTACACAGTATATATATGATCCAGAAACAAAAATCAAGTTTTTTCGAGTTTTTTTTATAATTTCAGCCCAAGCAAGGCAATAAAGTCACCAAGACGCAAGGAGTTACTGAGTGTGAGAGAATACGAGAAAAAACATTAAAAAGATAGAATAATAAAATAACAGGAATTAATAAGGTAGAAGATAATGATTGACATTGTATTTAAACATTTTGAAGATCAAAGTTAGCTGGAAGCTTACGGTTACATCTAGCCATTTTAACGATAAAATGATGAAACCTTGTACTGCGATAAATTCATAAAATCTAGCTACCATAAAGGAATGTTCATCAGAACAAATAACATGAAAGTATTTATAGAAAAGGCAAGGAGAAGATGCGATACGGTGGTGGAAAAATGACTGAAGCCAAGATGCCAGATCAGGACCAATAACATTGCAGTTTCTTCTTTATATTTTATTTAGAATCTGTAAATACATACAAACCTAGCAATTAATTCAATTTAATGTCAGCGGAAAACGTTAGTATACAGACATTATTAAAGTTTCACAATACGAAAGTTTTAACGGGATTCTTTTTTCTCTTCCGTGCCGTGAGTGGTCATGGCTCTCCACAATTTTCTGCCCCTGTTTGACTCTTAACCATCCATCTTTGTCCTCGCTCTGGCATCCATTCTCGTTTAGAAAGTTAATCACTCTTTCTCTCTAGTCCTCCATAATCCCTGTGTGCGTTAAATTTTTCAAGTCCACTTTCCTCATAATATGCCCCAGAAATTTCTATTGTTTCTTTCTGACTTAAGTATGTGTCTTCATAGCTCCCGATATCTTTAGAACTTCCTCGTTGCTCACATGCATTCTCCATGATATTAACCTCCGTCTATAGAACTGCATGTCTTTCGCTTTGTCTTTTTCTTCATCTGTAAGGAAGTAGTCCAGCATTCATTGACATACAAAAGAATAGATATGACATAGCAGCTCAACACACTTTGTCTCTCACGAACCTTTCCTGTGTCATAATACTTTGCTTAGTATCTGGAAGGCTTCTTTAGCTATTCCGAATTGCCTTCGGATCTCTGCATCATACTTTCCGTCGTTTATAGTAATATTTATGTACCTGTTTGATTCTGGAGTCTACATCTCGAAGCTCACACTTTCGTCTGCTTCTTTCCTGCTGACGACCATACATCTTCTTATAGATAATGGTTAGTATTTACTTTTTTCTTACTGAGTCTGCCATCAACACAGTATCACCCGCATATCTTATAGTTAGTAGTTTTTTCAGTTTGCCATCTGAGTCCGCTATCAGGACAGTGTCATCCGCGTATCTTTTGTTGCTAAGATTATGCCCGTCGATAATAAATCCTAGTAGGACTTCTAGTTTTCTTAGAATTAAACTTTCCATTTTACCTCAGGATGGAAGGATTGTTGCAACAGGTCAGTATTTGGTTTGGTCTGGTTTGGTTTCTTTTATGGTATATCAACTACAATGGGTTATTTAATGCCGACAAGATTTTTATTGCTGGCAATATTTTTTTCATAAATGTATTGTTGGTAATATTTTTCAAAAAATAAATAGCTGGTAACATCTATTTTCCAAAAATGTATTGCTGGTAATATTTTCCTTTTTCAAAAATGTATTGCTGGTAATAATGTATTTTCCAAAAAATATTGCTGGTATTAAAACCTATTTTTATACTTTCATAGTGTTTTGACCACTTTTGGGAGGTTAACTATTTACCTATAGCTGGGACCCTGACAGGTGCTACCACCCCGGGTCAGGGTAAACCTGGAAACACCAGCAATTAAGAGGTAGTTCCACGTTCCTCAAAACCTCCTTTTCAAAGGCTTTGCTGTTAGATGTAGTTTATCGTCATATTCCAGGACGCGGATGTAGTTTATCGTCTTACCCAGGACAGAGGTCAGTATTTATTTCCACGCCTATTTAAATGAAATATGACATAATGCTGAGTTTAAAGTGGAAGACCCAAGTGACATGGGACCAGAGGGCAAAATTAGTTCACCTCTCTTGTCACTTCATTTTTGCTACGCCTCAGGTTCTTGCTATTAATCCTAACCTTCCTCTTCTAAATAGAATGGAAAAAATGCTACCTGGGAGAAAGGATTCCTGGAAATTTGCTTCAAAGTCCACAGACCACGAAGCGTACGTATTTCTACGCGCGTACACTCGAACGGTATTTGACACAAGGCCGAGTTTAAAGTGAAAGTCCTACACGTACATAGGACCAAAATGTTAAAATAAGCACCAAGAAGGTGGTATGTTTCCTTTTGATTTAAGGCCACGGACGTAGTTGAAGACTCATATATGTTCATAAACATTCTTATCGCTAATAGAAAAACTTATAGAGAGTTCCAACGACGATAAGAATTTCTTTTACAAATTAACAGCGTTCACACAAACCTGCTACAAGAACTATACGGCTATAATTCAACAGAAAGCACTTACTAGATTTAACATGCCATACCCTATCAGAAATCCAATACTTTAACTCAAACGGAAGTACTCACTTACTTCGACATCCACAATTCATATGACAAAAACAGACCTTAATGTCTTGCCAGGGTCATAAAACATCTTTTTGGTGAATCAGAAAATGTCCACGCGATTTTTTCAGTAGCCTTTTCTGAGCCACCCACAGACTATAAAGTCAACGCCGTTTTTTTTTTGTTTTTTTTTTCACCCACAAAGATAGATCCGACTCGGCTGGCATCAGCGACGGACCCCAACGGCAGTCAAGCTTAACCAGGCCATCCACAGCGATATCAAGGCGCTTCCATCAACAGCAATGCCTTCGACCAGCGATGAAACCAGCAGCAACAAAGATTAACTCTCGACTAATGGATAATTCGTGGACTATTTCTACAGATCAATCTTACTTGACTACATATGTGTGTTGATTTTCTTCACGTGTCTATGTCGACTACTACTTTGGGTTATACCCCGAACGAACACTCAGTCCCCCACGACTGATATACGATACCCCGAAATGAACACAACAAGAATCTCTAAGAAATAAAAACTGTTTTATTTATCTCAACCACGTATTATCTCTATTTGTTGTTTGCTCACGTTTTCTCTTGTTAACGACAAGACCGCCGTTACAAATATCTATGTTGCTGGAATTTCATTGCTATAAAATAAAAGTTATAAAAAGGCTATAATTCACTACAATATATTATTTTATGAGCGTTGCGATAAAAAGACCGGAATGAGAAGAAAAACGAATTAAAAACTGATAATAATGCTTTTTCTTTTAAGAAATTAGGACAATTTAAGTATGAGATTTCTCAACGAATTCTATATGCGATCAAATTTTATCCATAAATTTCTTCTACGTGCCGTATCCTTTCAGAGCGTGAGTAATCATAGCTCTCCACGTGTCCTTTGTTGCTCTTAGTAAAATGATAGTGTATCTTTTTGCTATTTCTTCTAATCTCTGTTCTGCGAAACATTTACACAAGGTCATCGGGTAAGTTATACGCTGCTTTTATCTGTCCCTCCTGCATTCATCATGTCCTGTGAGTGTGAAATTTTCTACTCTGGTGTAAAATAAAAAAAATTAAAAAAAATCATTTTTAAAATGTTAATATCATTCAATTTTTTTCAAACGTTTTTTTAATGAATGTAGTTGAACAGGTACAGATTTTATTTTATTTGAAATCGAGTTTAAAACGTTATTACTCATTGAATTACGGTGACTATTTCGACTTGAATGTTAAATGCACATAGAAATAAATTCATCGTTTCTACAACATTCATAATCGAAAAAACCAGTACAGATGATTCATAAAGCAAACGTGTTGTAAAACAAATAAATATTGTTCGGCTGCTTTTAAATATTTTATCATAGAAAGTATTATTAACGATATTTATTTAGGATAGTGTTGTGGTGGGATCCACCTAATCTGCATAGGTGACTACCAACTATATAAATAATGGTTGATACCGGAAGACGAGGAAGAGAGGAATCACGAGATCCAACGGCCGTCTTGTTATTCCTTTTCTCTTTGTTGTAGACCGCAGACCGACTGCACGTTTGCCGGAATTCTGTTTGACTGCTGACAGACTGCTCGTTTGCCCGAATTCTGTGTTGCATTGTATTTAGCTAAGTTTGTTTTTTATTATTTCCATTTGACTGTTTCAGGAAAAAAAAGAAAAAAAAAAGAAAAAAAAAAAAAAAGAAAAAAAAAAAAGTCCTTTTGATTTTTGCTTCTCTCCATTTTTTTTACCCCCCTCTTTTAATTTCTGTTATTTTTTCGTTTTATTTCAGTTTTCCAATTTTCCCCCTTTAATTTTTGTTTTCCTTTTAATTTTCTTTTTACCCCCGGTAATTCTTTGTTTTTTATTTTTTTTACCCCTTTTTAATTTGCAGGCCTTGTTCTTTTTATTCTAGTTTCCCGTTTTAATTTCCTTCCAACCTTTAATTTTTGTTTTTCGTTTCCACGCTTTTTCTTTTTAGCCTCCGTTAAAATTTTCATTTTCCTTTAATTTCTGATTTTCGCGTTTATTAATTTTAATTTCTGTTTTTTTTTTCCTAACCTAACGTTTTTCCGTGTTTTTCGTTTTATAATTTGTTTGTATTAATTTCTTTTTGAAATCCTTGTATTGTATAATTTATTTGTTTATTTTTCCTTTGTTTATCGGTTCGACTCGCTTTTCTGTGGGTCGGCCATTTTGAATTTTTGTTTCTAGCTTTGGTTGTCGTCGAAAGTTACGTATTTTCTTTTGTTTATTCTTTTCGACTAGTGTCGGCCATTTTGTTTTTTTTTGTTAATAGCTCCGGCTATTTGCCGAAGTTTATTATTGTCTTTGTTTACCTTGTTTTGAACCGTTTTCTTTGTATTATTTAATTTTCCTCCTTGTGTTTTTTATTTTTCGCCTTTAGGTGATATTTGTTTAAGTTTTTTACGTGTTATTTTTGTTGTGTTTGTAATTGTTTAATTTAGCTGTCTAGTCTCGCTTCTTAAAGTCGGCCATCTTTTTATTTTATTTTTAACTAGCTTCGGCTAGAGTTTATTCTTATTAGTTTTTCTTATCTATCTTTTCTTTGAATTTTTTGTCTAAATCCCCCCCCTTTTATTTTTTTTGCGCCTTTTGGCGTTATTCGTTCCTTTTTGTTTCGCCTTTAGGCGAAATTTAGTAAATATCCCTCCCCCTATTCCTCCACTCCCGACCCTCCCCCTTACTTCATTATGGAGAAGAAGGGAAAAAAAGCCCCTTCTTTCCTGATCACAAAGAAAAAAACTTCCACCCTGGCTACTATCAAAAAATCGGTTAGGAAGCATCTTTTTAACCCGAAAAAAGACCCCCCGGACAAAGATAATCCCAATGAATATCCTGCCCTGCCACGAACCCCTACTAATGAGGAGATTGTGGACGTCCTTAAGCAGGCGGCCAAAGCCAGGATAGCTAAGGAAATCCTGGAAAAGGAAAAAAACAATGAAAAGCCTAAAGTCAGTACCGAGGTCGGGGATTCGCCCTCTTGTTGGAAGTCCCCTCCGAATTGTATTATCGACATCGCGGAGTTCCTGGAGCGTGCCAAGAGTTACGCTCACCTCGTGGTGAAAGACGGGCTCTTGGAGGATCCAGTGGAACTGAAGAGAGTCGAAAAAAGAATAGTGTCTGTTTTTGTCGTCGACAAGCGTTCGCGCAAAATTTGTCGTTCGACTAAAGACACAGTGTTTAAAGCACTGGAGTCCCTGGGGTTCAAACCCCTAAGAATTGTCAAAGGCAAGGGTTTCTTCATGTGGGACGTGCTGCTGCCCACTGCAGAAGACTGCGTGAGAGCCACCCGGAGAGAATTAATCACCAAAGATCTCATCCTCCGAACAGAGTACGAGGGTCGGCGAAGGACCAGGGTGGCAGTGTACGAGGTCCCTCCTCAGGTTATCGGGGAACACCTCGCGGCTTTCCTGGCCCAATACGGGGAAATATTGGCCGCTTCCTGCGATAGCCTGACCGGGGGATGGAGCTTTGATATGATGCTCGATCGAAAGGCCTTCAGCTCCGTCCCCAACTGGATTGACGTAGGTGACCTGAAGCTGCCGGTCATCGTGACCGGTCGTAAACCAGCCTGTTGGAAGTGTGGAGTGACTGGTCATCTCTCCTCTTCCTGCCCAGAGAAGAAGGCCTCTGGGACTCAGGTCACTAAAGACCAAGCTCCCCCTCTGACCGAGTCTGCAAAATCCGCCGCGCCTGTAATGGGCATGCCAGCTGCCGGGACCGGAGAGGTTGTTCCCCCGGTTGGGTCACCATCCAAGCCCCCATCCCCCGAAGAGCCCTCTTCCGCCGCTCCTGTGGCTAAGAAGGGGGAAGAAGGGGAATGGCAGGTAGTTGGCAGGGTCAGAGGGAAGCGTCAGCCAGCGGGTCCTCAGTCCCCTGAAGCCTCGGGGACTAAAGACACACACAGTCCCACTCCCTCTATCAACAGCAAGGGCGACGTCCCGACCTCCACTCTTTCAATTGAAGAGCAAAAATTGAAATATGAGCCAAGCCACGAAAAAGTGGAGAAACTAAAAAAACTCAAAAAACATCTGGACGACCAAAAAAAACCCACAAAATCTCCTCCGAAAAAAACCATCCCCTTACAGTCACCTAAATTAATTTCCCCCATCAAATCTCCCCCCAAGAAGAAGGCCACCCTTTGTGTATCCTCCATCCCCATGCCTCCCACTTCAACCCCTCTCTCCAGAGTGAAGCCTTCTCCTGCTATGCCGTCCACCTCCCATGCCCAATCCCAAATCCCGCTCAGTAGAGATCCCAGTCCCTTTAGACAACCCTGCACTCCTTGCCACACTCCCAGTCCTTCTCCCACTAAAAACTCTCAGATGTTACCACCGGTCACCAAAAGGCCCCGAAGCCCCACTCAAGATCCCGGCGAAAAGAAAAAAAAAACAAAGGGCATTTTCAATCATGGATTGGACATTTGTAAGATCTCCCCTAGGCAGGCGGAAAAAGCTAGGGATTATGGGAACCGTATCCCTAATCTAAAGTTCCTCCTGTCCATCAAACAGTTCAGCGACAAAGACATCGACAACCCGTTGAACTTCCCAGATGCCCAGCGGGTTTTAACCGTGGTGGGCGTTGACACGGGAGCAAAACAGATTTGGGCCATGTTGGACGAGGCCATATCCTCGTTCAACATGAGCCCGCCCATTGCTATCATTCAGAGCGACAAGCTCCGGAAAATGAACTCTTTTTGCGCAGGGAGGGTCCCAATTTTTGTTCACCCCTCCCTCTATAGGGCTCTTAAACTCACTTTCCCGTGGGATATCGGCGGGATCTCCCAGGACGGTAACATCAACACTGAGATGGGCCATGGGTCTATGGGAGATGCTGTCGGTATCCTCACCCCGGCCATGTTCAAAACAGGTAAGCAACCCTAATCAGTTTTCACTATGGCTCTCTGGTTGGCTACTTTAAATGTCCGGGGCCTGAGGTCGGAGTCTCGCAGGGCGAGGCTCTCTCGCGACCTTCAGCGCCTCGGGGTGAATATCTGTTGTGTGCAAGAGACCCGGTTTTCTTCTCATGATCGTGAGGATGTGCTGTCTAAGGGGTTCGCCCTTTATTCAGCATGTTTTGATGGTCGTTCGAGGGGTGTCTCTTGGCTAGTGAGCAGGTCTTTAGACGCTGCATGTACTCTTGTTTTCGCAGATCCGGCGGGCAGGCTTTGTGTGCTGGACGTTACCATAAAAGGTAAGGCTTTACGTCTCATCGGCGTTTATGCGCCTAATACCCATGCTGAGCGACCTGGTCTGTTTCGGCAGATCGAGCCGTTTTTGACGACATCTCGTCGGGTAGTTTTAGCGGGCGATTGGAATGCCGTCCTTGAGCCCGATATAGATCGTATAGGGAAAAAACGGGGTACTAACAATCCTGATGTGAAACCATTTCGGGACTTTATCGGCGGGTTTGATCTCGTCGATAAGTACCGGAATGAGCATCCTCGGGAGGTAGCATGGACTTGGACTAATAGTGGCAACTCGGCTCCTGGGACGCTTGCGAGCTACCTCGACCGGGTCTTAGTTAAGAGAGTCGATGTAGGGCTCTTAGGGTGTCCAAGTTTCCATTACATAGTTTATTCGGATCATAGGCTTGTCCGGGTCCGGGTAAACTTAGATAAGCCTAAGGTTAGGTTGGCTGGTTACTGGAAATTCAACTGTTCACTGTTTGGTGAGCAGGGATTTCGGGACCAGCTGGTACTAATGATACAACGGGAATTGTCGGGAGCGGTTTTCGGGAACGCCTGGTGGGGTAAACTTAAATCCAAAATTAGAACGTTTGCTGCCGATTTTAGTCGTCGACTCAATCGAGATAGATTAGCGGCGCAAACTGCTTTAGAAGAAAAAGTTGATCGGGCCGTGAAATCCCGTGTTAGTGGGGATGTAGCCTTAGCTAAGGCAGAGTTGGCCTCCTTGCTTATCAAGAAGGATCAAGCTCTGGTAGTTAGGGCTAGGTTAAAAAGAATGTCCTCTGAGGCGACGAATATGGCCGCTGAATTGCGTGCAGAGGAGAGTAGGAGTGCGTCTCGACGACATATCGCGTGCGTCACATTACCGGATAATCGGACCGTGACTACAAACGCGGGCATATGTGAGGTCTTTCGTGATTACTTTCAGGATCTTTTCACCAGGGAGCCCGGTCTGAGCTCTGCTCAGTTCGACTCCTATTTAGCCGACTTTCCCTGCCTCGAGGCAGCTGAAGCGGCTGGGTGCGAGGGTCCCATAACAGAGTCCGAGATCTGGGATGCGCTGAAGCAGGTTGGCCTGGATAAGTCTCCGGGACTCGATGGTCTTCCCTACGAAGTGTACTTGAGGCTGTCGCCCGTTTTTGTTCCTTTGCTGGAGCTGATTTTCAACCACTGGATGAAGCAGGGGTCTATACCCCAACGCTTCACCAGGGGTGTGATCAAGTTGCTGCGTAAGGACAAGAACGGTGGGGATGGGTTAGGGAACTTTCGCCCTTTAACAATGTTAAACACGGAGTTAAAGATTTTGGCGAAGATCTTAGCCAACCGTTTGCAGCTTGTCCTGTCTAGTCTGATTGGTCCCGAGCAGACTTGTGCTGTGAAGGGCAGGACTATTCAGGATAACCTGCATATGGTACGCTTGATCTTAGAACAAGTCGACGGTGAAGCCGCGCTGATCAATTTAGATCAGTCCAAGGCCTTCGATAGGGTTGACCATCGTTTTCTGGAGGCTGTCCTTTCGGCGGCCGGTTTCGGAGCCGACTTTCGCTCCTGGATCCGACTCTTGTATGCGACCCCCGGTGCGCTGGTGGAAGTGAATGGAGTAAGATCGAAGCCTTTCGTATTGTCTCGCTCTATTCGTCAGGGTTGTCCGCTCTCGCCTTTGCTGTACGTTCTTGCGTTGGAACCGTTCCTTCGCAAGTTAAAGGCGAATCCGGTCCTGCGTGGAATATCTCTGCCTGGGGCCACCACCTCAGCAAGGTATTCTGCCTATGCTGACGACGTTTCGGTTCTTGTGTCGAGCAGAGCCGAGATTGACGAAGTCAGCAAAGTGGTCAGTGGTTATGAGATGGTGACAGGGGCCAAGATCAATCGCGATAAGTCTGTGGGCTTGCGATTGGGTGCGTGGAAGGGAGTTTCTCTTCCCGGACCTTTCCTCTGGACGGATGGGCCGATCAAGATACTCGGCGTCTGGTTCGGTCCGGATCTCCAGTTGGAAATGAATTGGTCGGAGGTACGAGGGAAGGCCGAGATCGCGGTTGGTCTGTGGTCTCGGAGGAGGCTTTCCCTGAAGGGAAGGGCGGAAGTATGTGTTTCTCACATATATCCTATTCTCGTGTACCGACTCTCTGTACTTCCACTTCCGTTTACCGCACTAAGTTTATTAGTAAGGCTCTTGTTCTCTTTCTTGTGGAGAGGCAAGGCCGCTATGGTATCTCGCAAGATCTGTTGCCTTCATACCGCTGAGGGCGGCCTGGGAATGCCAAGCATTGAGATTCGTCAACATATGCTTCGCATTGCATTCCTGGACCGATTGTGTCGCGAACCGGACGAGGTGGGAGCCTTCTGGAAGGAAGATGCCCGGAAAAATTTCCCGTCCCTGAGAAGTGTGCACTCGTGCGAGGGGGAGGCCCGCCGTAGACCCCGAGCCGAAAGCTCCTTCTATCACGAATGTCGTCGCGCTCTGAAATGCCTCTTACGGGCGTCGGAAGGCCTCTCCAACGTCCAGGCGTTGTCTCGTAGGGCATTGTATCAAGTGTTAGTTCGGGGGTCCGTTCAAGATGCTCTGATTAGCGAGCTCGGTCTTACGAAGCAGCAGGCTCGCTCAATATGGCCTTGGGCGACAGGGTTGAAATGCCTCACTAACGACGAGGCATCACTCACCTGGCAGGTGATTCGTGGAGCCCTCTGGGTCGGCAAAAGACTTTGTGCAGCGGGCTTGGAGAATTCTCCAAACTGCCGCCGCTGTGTTGGGGAAGTCGAGACCATTGGTCACGCCTTCTTTCAGTGCAGAGTGGTAGTGCCGTTGTGCAAGTTTGTTGAAGGTCTCATGGTTCGCGTCTTGCGGAGAAAGACCTTTGTCCTGGATGTCGTTTCTGTTTGCAGCAATGTGGTACCGCAGATGTCGAGGGCTGAGAATTATGTGTTCTGTTGCTTACTAGGCGTTATGAGAGTCGTGATTTGGACGACGCGTCAGAAGGAATTCTATGGTGGCGAGAAGTTTGTTTCTTCCGAACTGATCTTGTTCTTTAGGCATCTGCTTAAAGTCAAGATTAGGACGGAAAGGCGGCGACTCACATCATCTGAATTTGGCGAAAGGTGGGTGACTCTTGCGCGTTTGTGCCGTGTGAAAGGGGCTGACCTTGAGTGGCATTTTGATGCCGGTTAGGCATAGGATATTGTTTACCTGGGTTGAACTTGGGCAACCCATCCATGCTTAGGCTAGATTAGGGTTTTTGGTGTTTTATTTTTAGTTTCTTAGGATTATGTAAACTTAGCTAAGGTATGTTTTCTCATTGGCCCCTTTTTTTTCTGTCCCCTTTTCTTTTCCTTTAGTTTAACTCCCCATCCCTCCCATCTTTAGGTGCTCAGTGATTTCAGTTCTCTGGATGATGCGGGACGCCTTTCGTTTTCGTGTGTGTGATCCTTTTCGTATGTTTGTGTGTGATTCAGTGCGTGTTTGTGCGAGTGGTTGGGATGGATAAATGTGTATTTTATATTGTCAAAGTCCCGTGTCGATTTCGCCCAGTTAATTGATTTTACTGGCACATTTAGGATTTGTCGGGGGGTTTTTAATTACTAACATGATTTTGTTTAGTTTTCTTGTACATATTTGTATGCATATTGTATATAGTCATTGGGGATTATTTTATTTAATTTTTATGCCCGCCCCCCAACAGACTTTATTGTATATATGGGGTTATTTAGGATTTTCATAGAGACAATGAGGTATTTTGGTGGTTGTAGAACGAATGGTATGTATGAATGTGGTGTTTTGGTGAAAGGAATATTGTTTTGTATGCTTGGGTCAGTGCGTGCGACTAGCTAAGTTTAATTTTAAGACAAGCGATGACCTTCCTTTCCCAATCCCCATTTTTGGCTTTGTGCCACATTTACCGTGTTTTGTATACGGTAATAAATATTATCACGAGATCCAACGGCCGTCTTGTTATTCCTTTTCTCTTTGTTGTAGACCGCAGACCGACTGCACGTTTGCCGGAATTCTGTTTGACTGCTGACAGACTGCTCGTTTGCCCGAATTCTGTGTTGCATTGTATTTAGCTAAGTTTGTTTTTTATTATTTCCATTTGACTGTTTCAGGAAAAAAAAGAAAAAAAAAAGAAAAAAAAAAAAAAAGAAAAAAAAAAAAGTCCTTTTGATTTTTGCTTCTCTCCATTTTTTTTACCCCCCTCTTTTAATTTCTGTTATTTTTTCGTTTTATTTCAGTTTTCCAATTTTCCCCCTTTAATTTTTGTTTTCCTTTTAATTTTCTTTTTACCCCCGGTAATTCTTTGTTTTTTATTTTTTTTACCCCTTTTTAATTTGCAGGCCTTGTTCTTTTTATTCTAGTTTCCCGTTTTAATTTCCTTCCAACCTTTAATTTTTGTTTTTCGTTTCCACGCTTTTTCTTTTTAGCCTCCGTTAAAATTTTCATTTTCCTTTAATTTCTGATTTTCGCGTTTATTAATTTTAATTTCTGTTTTTTTTTTCCTAACCTAACGTTTTTCCGTGTTTTTCGTTTTATAATTTGTTTGTATTAATTTCTTTTTGAAATCCTTGTATTGTATAATTTATTTGTTTATTTTTCCTTTGTTTATCGGTTCGACTCGCTTTTCTGTGGGTCGGCCATTTTGAATTTTTGTTTCTAGCTTTGGTTGTCGTCGAAAGTTACGTATTTTCTTTTGTTTATTCTTTTCGACTAGTGTCGGCCATTTTGTTTTTTTTGTTTTTTTTGTTAATAGCTCCGGCTATTTGCCGAAGTTTATTATTGTCTTTGTTTACCTTGTTTTGAACCGTTTTCTTTGTATTATTTAATTTTCCTCCTTGTGTTTTTTATTTTCGCCTTTAGGTGATATTTGTTTAAGTTTTTTACGTGTTATTTTTGTTGTGTTTGTAATTGTTTAATTTAGCTGTCTAGTCTCGCTTCTTAAAGTCGGCCATCTTTTATTTTATTTTTAACTAGCTTCGGCTAGAGTTTAAATCTTATTAGTTTTTCTTATCTATCTTTTCTTTGAACTTTTTTGTCTAAATCCCCCCCCCTTTTTATTTTTTTTTTGCGCCTTTTGGCGTTATTCGTTCTTTTTTTTTCGCCTTTAGGCGAAATTTAGTAAATATCCCTCCCCCTATTCCTCCACTCCCGACCCTCCCCCTTACTTCATCATGGAGAAGAAGGAAAAAAAAGCCCCTTCTTTTCTGATCACAAAGAAAAAGACTTCGACCCTGGCTACCATCAAAAAATCGGTTAGGAAGCATCTTTTTAACCCGAAAAAAGACCCCCCAGACAAAGATAATCCCAATGAATATCCTGCCCTGCCACGAACCCCTACTAATGAGGAGATTGTGGACGTCCTTAAGCAGGCGGCCAAAGCCAGGATAGCTAAGGAAATCCTGGAAAAGGAAAAAAACAATGAAAAGCCGAAAGTTAGTACCGAGGTCGGGGATTCGCCCTCTTGTTGGAAGTCCCCTCCGAATTGTATTATCGACATCGCGGAGTTCCTGGAGCGTGCCAAGAGTTACGCTCACCTCGTGGTGAAAGACGGGCTCTTGGAGGATCCAGTGGAACTGAAGAGAGTCGAAAAAAGAATAGTGTCTGTTTTTGTCGTCGACAAGCGTTCGCGCAAAATTTGTCGTTCGACTAAAGACACAGTGTTTAAAGCACTGGAGTCCCTGGGGTTCAAACCCCTAAGAATTGTCAAAGGCAAGGGTTTCTTCATGTGGGACGTGCTGCTGCCCACTGCAGAAGACTGCGTGAGAGCCACCCGGAGAGAATTAATCACCAAAGATCTCATCCTCCGAACAGAGTACGAGGGTCGGCGAAGGACCAGGGTGGCAGTGTACGAGGTCCCTCCTCAGGTTATCGGGGAACACCTCGCGGCTTTCCTGGCCCAATACGGGGAAATATTGGCCGCTTCCTGCGATAGCCTGACCGGGGGATGGAGCTTTGATATGATGCTCGATCGTAAGGCCTTCAGCTCCGTCCCCAACTGGATTGACGTCGGTGACCTGAAGCTGCCGGTCATCGTGACCGGTCGTAAACCAGCCTGCTGGAAGTGTGGAGTGACTGGTCATCTCTCCTCTTCCTGCCCAGAGAAGAAGGCCTCTGGAACTCAGGTCACAAAAGACCAAACTCCCCCTCTGACCGAGTCTGCAAAATCCGCCGCGCCTGTAATGGGCATGCCAGCTGCCGGGACCGGAGAGGTTGTTCCCCCGGTTGGGTCACCATCCAAGCCCCCATCCCCCGAAGAGCCCTCTTCCGCCGCTCCTGTGGCTAAGAAGGGGGAAGAAGGGGAATGGCAGGTAGTTGGCAGGGTCAGAGGGAAGCGTCAGCCAGCGGGTCCTCAGTCCCCTGAAGCCTCGGGGACTAAAGACACACACAGTCCCACTCCCTCTATCAACAGCAAGGGCGACGCCCCGACCTCCACTCTTTCAATTGAAGAGCAGAGGCTAAAATACGAGCCGAGCCACGAAAAAGCGGAGAAACTAAAAAAACTTAAAAAACATCTGGACGACCAAAAAAAACCCACAAAATCTCCTCCAAAAAAAAACATCCCCTTACAGTCACCTAAATTAATTTCCCCCATCAAATCTCCCCCGAAGAAGAAGGCCACCCTTTGTGTATCCTCCATCCCCATGCCTCCCACTTCAACCCCTCTCTCCAGAGTGAAGCCTTCTCCTGCTATGCCGTCCACCTCCCATGCCCAATCCCAAATCCCGCTCAGTAGAGATCCCAGTCCCTTTAGACAACCCTGCACTCCTTGCCACACTCCCAGTCCTTCTCCCACTAAAACCTCTCAGATGTTACCACCGGTCACCAAAAGGCCCCGAAGCCCCACTCAAGATCCCGGCGAAAAGAAAAAAAAACCAAAGGGCATTTTCAATCATGGATTGGACATTTGTAAGATCTCCCCTAGGCAGGCGGAAAAAGCTAGGGATTATGGGAACCGTATCCCTAATCTAAAGTTCCTCCTGTCCATCAAACAATTCAGCGACAAAGACATCGACAACCCGTTGAACTTTCCAGATGCCCAGCGGGTTTTAACCGTGGTGGGCGTGGACACGGGAGCAAAACAGATTTGGGCCATGTTGGACGAGGCCATATCCTCGTTCAACATGAGCCCGCCCATTGCTATCATTCAGAGCGACAAGCTCCGGAAAATGAACTCATTTTGTGCAGGGAGGGTCCCAATTTTTGTTCACCCCTCCCTCTATAGGGCTCTTAAACTTACTTTCCCGTGGGATATCGGCGGGATCTCCCAGGACGGTAACATCAACACTGAGATGGGCCATGGGTCTATGGGAGATGCTGTCGGTATCCTCACCCCGGCCATGTTCAAAACAGGTAAGCAACCCTAATCAGTTTTCACTATGGCTCTCTGGTTGGCTACTTTAAATGTCCGGGGCCTGAGGTCGGAGTCTCGCAGGGCGAGGCTCTCTCGCGACCTTCAGCGCCTCGGGGTTAATATCTGTTGTGTGCAAGAGACCCGGTTTTCTTCTCATGATCGTGAGGATGTGCTGTCTAAGGGGTTCGCCCTTTATTCAGCATGTTTTGATGGTCGTTCGAGGGGTGTCTCTTGGCTAGTGAGCAGGTCTTTAGACGCTGCATGTACTCTTGTTTTCGCAGATCCGGCGGGCAGGCTTTGTGTGCTGGACGTTACCATAAAAGGTAAGGCTTTACGTCTCATCGGCGTTTATGCGCCTAATACCCATGCTGAGCGACCTGGTCTGTTTCGGCAGATCGAGCCGTTTTTGACGACATCTCGTCGGGTAGTTTTAGCGGGCGATTGGAATGCCGTCCTTGAGCCCGATATAGATCGTATAGGGAAAAAACGGGGTACTAACAATCCTGATGTGAAACCATTTCGGGACTTTATCGGCGGGTTTGATCTCGTCGATAAGTACCGGAATGAGCATCCTCGGGAGGTAGCATGGACTTGGACTAATAGTGGCAACTCGGCTCCTGGGACGCTTGCGAGCTACCTCGACCGGGTCTTAGTTAAGAGAGTCGATGTAGGGCTCTTAGGGTGTCCAAGTTTCCATTACATAGTTTATTCGGATCATAGGCTTGTCCGGGTCCGGGTAAACTTAGATAAGCCTAAGGTTAGGTTGGCTGGTTACTGGAAATTCAACTGTTCACTGTTTGGTGAGCAGGGATTTCGGGACCAGCTGGTACTAATGATACAACGGGAATTGTCGGGAGCGGTTTTTGGGAACGCCTGGTGGGGTAAACTTAAATCCAAAATTAGAACGTTTGCTGCCGATTTTAGTCGTCGACTCAATCGAGATAGATTAGCGGCGCAAACTGCTTTAGAAGAAAAAGTTGATCGGGCCGTGAAATCCCGTGTTAGTGGGGATGTAGCCTTAGCTAAGGCAGAGTTGGCCTCCTTGCTTATCAAGAAGGATCAAGCTCTGGTAGTTAGGGCTAGGTTAAAAAGAATGTCCTCTGAGGCGACGAATATGGCCGCTGAATTGCGTGCAGAGGAGAGTAGGAGTGCGTCTCGACGACATATCGCGTGCGTCACATTACCGGATAATCGGACCGTGACTACAAACGCGGGCATATGTGAGGTCTTTCGTGATTACTTTCAGGATCTTTTCACCAGGGAGCCCGGTCTGAGCTCTGCTCAGTTCGACGCCTATTTAGCCGACTTTCCCTGCCTCGAGGCAGC
Organism: Acanthosepion esculentum; assembly: GCA_964036315.1. Classification (NCBI taxonomy): domain Eukaryota; kingdom Metazoa; phylum Mollusca; class Cephalopoda; order Sepiida; family Sepiidae; genus Acanthosepion; species Acanthosepion esculentum. Next base: position 37,839,370 of record OZ038484.1, read on the forward strand.
TGAAGCGGCTGGGTGCGAGGGTCCCATAACAGAGTCCGAGATCTGGGATGCGCTGAAGCAGGTTGGCCTGGATAAGTCTCCGGGACTCGATGGTCTTCCCTACGAAGTGTACTTGAGGCTGTCGCCCGTTTTTGTTCCTTTGCTGGAGCTGATTTTCAACCACTGGATGAAGCAGGGGTCTGTACCCCAACGCTTCACCAGGGGTGTGATCAAGTTGCTGCGTAAGGACAAGAACGGTGGGGATGGGTTAGGGAACTTTCGCCCTTTAACAATGTTAAACACGGAGTTAAAGATTTTGGCGAAGATCTTAGCCAACCGTTTGCAGCTTGTCCTGTCTAGTCTGATTGGTCCCGAGCAGACTTGTGCTGTGAAGGGCAGGACTATTCAGGATAACCTGCATATGGTACGCTTGATCTTAGAACAAGTCGACGGTGAAGCCGCGCTGATCAATTTAGATCAGTCCAAGGCCTTCGATAGGGTTGACCATCGTTTTCTGGAGGCTGTCCTTTCGGCGGCCGGTTTCGGAGCCGACTTTCGCTCCTGGATCCGACTCTTGTATGCGACCCCCGGTGCGCTGGTGGAAGTGAATGGAGTAAGATCGAAGCCTTTCGTATTGTCTCGCTCTATTCGTCAGGGTTGTCCGCTCTCGCCTTTGCTGTACGTTCTTGCGTTGGAACCTTTCCTTCGCAAGTTAAAGGCGAATCCGGTCCTGCGTGGAATATCTCTGCCTGGGGCCACCACCTCAGCAAGGTATTCTGCCTATGCTGACGACGTTTCGGTTCTTGTGTCGAGCAGAGCCGAGATTGACGAAGTCAGCAAAGTGGTCAGTGGTTATGAGATGGTGACAGGGGCCAAGATCAATCGCGATAAGTCTGTGGGCTTGCGATTGGGTGCGTGGAAGGGAGTTTCTCTTCCCGGACCTTTCCTCTGGACGGATGGGCCGATCAAGATACTCGGCGTCTGGTTCGGTCCGGATCTCCAGTTGGAAATGAATTGGTCGGAGGTACGAGGGAAGGCCGAGATCGCGGTTGGTCTGTGGTCTCGGAGGAGGCTTTCCCTGAAGGGAAGGGCGGAAGTATGTGTTTCTCACATATATCCTATTCTCGTGTACCGACTCTCTGTACTTCCACTTCCGTTTACCGCACTAAGTTTATTAGTAAGGCTCTTGTTCTCTTTCTTGTGGAGAGGCAAGGCCGCTATGGTATCTCGCAAGATCTGTTGCCTTCATACCGCTGAGGGCGGCCTGGGAATGCCAAGCATTGAGATTCGTCAACATATGCTTCGCATTGCATTCCTGGACCGACTGTGTCGCGAACCGGACGAGGTGGGAGCCTTCTGGAAGGAAGATGCCCGGAAAAATTTCCCGTCCCTGAGAAGTGTGCACTCGTGCGAGGGGGAGGCCCGCCGTAGACCCCGAGCCGAAAGCTCCTTCTATCACGAATGTCGTCGCGCTCTGAAATGCCTCTTACGGGCGTCGGAAGGCCTCTCCAACGTCCAGGCGTTGTCTCGTAGGGCATTGTATCAAGTGTTAGTTCGGGGGTCCGTTCAAGATGCTCTGATTAGCGAACTCGGTCTTACGAAGCAGCAGGCTCGCTCAATATGGCCTTGGGCGACAGGGTTGAAATGCCTCACTAACGACGAGGCATCACTCACCTGGCAGGTGATTCGTGGAGCCCTCTGGGTCGGCAAAAGACTTTGTGCAGCGGGCTTGGAGAATTCTCCAAACTGCCGCCGCTGTGTTGGGGAAGTCGAGACCATTGGTCACGCCTTCTTTCAGTGCAGAGTGGTAGTGCCGTTGTGCAAGTTTGTTGAAGGTCTCATGGTTCGCGTCTTGCGGAGAAAGACCTTTGTCCTGGATGTCGTTTCTGTTTGCAGCAATGTGGTACCGCAGATGTCGAGGGCTGAGAATTATGTGTTCTGTTGCTTACTAGGCGTTATGAGAGTCGTGATTTGGACGACGCGTCAGAAGGAATTCTATGGTGGCGAGAAGTTTGTTTCTTCCGAACTGATCTTGTTCTTTAGGCATCTGCTTAAAGTCAAGATTAGGACGGAAAGGCGGCGACTCACATCATCTGAATTTGGCGAAAGGTGGGTGACTCTTGCGCGTTTGTGTCGTGTGAAAGGGGCTGACCTTGAGTGGCATTTTGATGCCGGTTAGGCATAGGATATTGTTTACCTGGGTTGAACTTGGGCAACCCATCCATGCTTAGGCTAGATTAGGTTTTTTTGGTGTTTTATTTTTTAGTTTCTTACGATTATGTAAACTTAGCTAAGGTATGTTTGCTCATTGGCCCGTTTTTTTTCTGTCCCCCTTTTCTTTTCCTTTAGTTTAACTCCCCGTCCCTCCCCTCTTTAGGTGCTCAGTGATTTCAGTTCTCTGGATGATGCGGGACGCCTTTCGTTTTTCGTGTGTGTGATCCTTTTCGTATGTTTGTGTGTGAATCAGTGCGTGTTTGTGTGAATGGTTGGGATGGATAAATGTGTATTTTATATTGTCAAAGTCCCGTGTCGATTTCGCCCAGTTAATTGATTTTACTGGCACATTTAGGATTTGTGGGGGGTTTTTAATTACTAACATGATTTTGTTTAGTTTTCTTGTACATATTTGTATTCATATTGTATATTTTCATTGGGGATTATTTTATTTAATTTTTATGCCCGCCCCCCCAACAGACTTTATTGTACATATGGGGTTATTTAGGATTTTCATAGAGACAATGAGGTATTTTGGTGGTTGTAGAACGAATGGTATGTATGAATGTGGTGTTTTGGTGAAAGGAATATTGTTTTGTATGCTTGGGTCAGTGCGTGCGACTAGCTAAGTTTAATTTTAAGACAAGCGATGACCTTCCTTTCCCAATCCCCATTTTTGGCTTTGTGCCACATTTACCGTGTTTTATATACGGTAATAAATATTATCACGAGATCCAACGGCCGTCTTGTTATTCCTTTTCTCTTTGTTGTAGACCGCAGACCGACTGCACGTTTGCCGGAATTCTGTTTGACTGCTGACAGACTGCTCGTTTGCCCGAATTCTGTGTTGCATTGTATTTAGCTAAGTTTGTTTTTTATTATTTCCATTTGACTGTTTCAGGAAAAAAAAGAAAAAAAAAAGAAAAAAAAAAAAAAAGAAAAAAAAAAAAGTCCTTTTGATTTTTGCTTCTCTCCATTTTTTTTACCCCCCTCTTTTAATTTCTGTTATTTTTTCGTTTTATTTCAGTTTTCCAATTTTCCCCCTTTAATTTTTGTTTTCCTTTTAATTTTCTTTTTACCCCCGGTAATTCTTTGTTTTTTATTTTTTTTACCCCTTTTTAATTTGCAGGCCTTGTTCTTTTTATTCTAGTTTCCCGTTTTAATTTCCTTCCAACCTTTAATTTTTGTTTTTCGTTTCCACGCTTTTTCTTTTTAGCCTCCGTTAAAATTTTCATTTTCCTTTAATTTCTGATTTTCGCGTTTATTAATTTTAATTTCTGTTTTTTTTTTCCTAACCTAACGTTTTTCCGTGTTTTTCGTTTTATAATTTGTTTGTATTAATTTCTTTTTGAAATCCTTGTATTGTATAATTTATTTGTTTATTTTTCCTTTGTTTATCGGTTCGACTCGCTTTTCTGTGGGTCGGCCATTTTGAATTTTTGTTTCTAGCTTTGGTTGTCGTCGAAAGTTACGTATTTTCTTTTGTTTATTCTTTTCGACTAGTGTCGGCCATTTTGTTTTTTTTTGTTAATAGCTCCGGCTATTTGCCGAAGTTTATTATTGTCTTTGTTTACCTTGTTTTGAACCGTTTTCTTTGTATTATTTAATTTTCCTCCTTGTGTTTTTTATTTTTCGCCTTTAGGTGATATTTGTTTAAGTTTTTTACGTGTTATTTTTGTTGTGTTTGTAATTGTTTAATTTAGCTGTCTAGTCTCGCTTCTTAAAGTCGGCCATCTTTTTATTTTATTTTTAACTAGCTTCGGCTAGAGTTTATTCTTATTAGTTTTTCTTATCTATCTTTTCTTTGAATTTTTTGTCTAAATCCCCCCCCTTTTATTTTTTTTGCGCCTTTTGGCGTTATTCGTTCCTTTTTGTTTCGCCTTTAGGCGAAATTTAGTAAATATCCCTCCCCCTATTCCTCCACTCCCGACCCTCCCCCTTACTTCATTATGGAGAAGAAGGGAAAAAAAGCCCCTTCTTTCCTGATCACAAAGAAAAAAACTTCCACCCTGGCTACTATCAAAAAATCGGTTAGGAAGCATCTTTTTAACCCGAAAAAAGACCCCCCGGACAAAGATAATCCCAATGAATATCCTGCCCTGCCACGAACCCCTACTAATGAGGAGATTGTGGACGTCCTTAAGCAGGCGGCCAAAGCCAGGATAGCTAAGGAAATCCTGGAAAAGGAAAAAAACAATGAAAAGCCTAAAGTCAGTACCGAGGTCGGGGATTCGCCCTCTTGTTGGAAGTCCCCTCCGAATTGTATTATCGACATCGCGGAGTTCCTGGAGCGTGCCAAGAGTTACGCTCACCTCGTGGTGAAAGACGGGCTCTTGGAGGATCCAGTGGAACTGAAGAGAGTCGAAAAAAGAATAGTGTCTGTTTTTGTCGTCGACAAGCGTTCGCGCAAAATTTGTCGTTCGACTAAAGACACAGTGTTTAAAGCACTGGAGTCCCTGGGGTTCAAACCCCTAAGAATTGTCAAAGGCAAGGGTTTCTTCATGTGGGACGTGCTGCTGCCCACTGCAGAAGACTGCGTGAGAGCCACCCGGAGAGAATTAATCACCAAAGATCTCATCCTCCGAACAGAGTACGAGGGTCGGCGAAGGACCAGGGTGGCAGTGTACGAGGTCCCTCCTCAGGTTATCGGGGAACACCTCGCGGCTTTCCTGGCCCAATACGGGGAAATATTGGCCGCTTCCTGCGATAGCCTGACCGGGGGATGGAGCTTTGATATGATGCTCGATCGAAAGGCCTTCAGCTCCGTCCCCAACTGGATTGACGTAGGTGACCTGAAGCTGCCGGTCATCGTGACCGGTCGTAAACCAGCCTGTTGGAAGTGTGGAGTGACTGGTCATCTCTCCTCTTCCTGCCCAGAGAAGAAGGCCTCTGGGACTCAGGTCACTAAAGACCAAGCTCCCCCTCTGACCGAGTCTGCAAAATCCGCCGCGCCTGTAATGGGCATGCCAGCTGCCGGGACCGGAGAGGTTGTTCCCCCGGTTGGGTCACCATCCAAGCCCCCATCCCCCGAAGAGCCCTCTTCCGCCGCTCCTGTGGCTAAGAAGGGGGAAGAAGGGGAATGGCAGGTAGTTGGCAGGGTCAGAGGGAAGCGTCAGCCAGCGGGTCCTCAGTCCCCTGAAGCCTCGGGGACTAAAGACACACACAGTCCCACTCCCTCTATCAACAGCAAGGGCGACGTCCCGACCTCCACTCTTTCAATTGAAGAGCAAAAATTGAAATATGAGCCAAGCCACGAAAAAGTGGAGAAACTAAAAAAACTCAAAAAACATCTGGACGACCAAAAAAAACCCACAAAATCTCCTCCGAAAAAAACCATCCCCTTACAGTCACCTAAATTAATTTCCCCCATCAAATCTCCCCCCAAGAAGAAGGCCACCCTTTGTGTATCCTCCATCCCCATGCCTCCCACTTCAACCCCTCTCTCCAGAGTGAAGCCTTCTCCTGCTATGCCGTCCACCTCCCATGCCCAATCCCAAATCCCGCTCAGTAGAGATCCCAGTCCCTTTAGACAACCCTGCACTCCTTGCCACACTCCCAGTCCTTCTCCCACTAAAAACTCTCAGATGTTACCACCGGTCACCAAAAGGCCCCGAAGCCCCACTCAAGATCCCGGCGAAAAGAAAAAAAAAACAAAGGGCATTTTCAATCATGGATTGGACATTTGTAAGATCTCCCCTAGGCAGGCGGAAAAAGCTAGGGATTATGGGAACCGTATCCCTAATCTAAAGTTCCTCCTGTCCATCAAACAGTTCAGCGACAAAGACATCGACAACCCGTTGAACTTCCCAGATGCCCAGCGGGTTTTAACCGTGGTGGGCGTTGACACGGGAGCAAAACAGATTTGGGCCATGTTGGACGAGGCCATATCCTCGTTCAACATGAGCCCGCCCATTGCTATCATTCAGAGCGACAAGCTCCGGAAAATGAACTCTTTTTGCGCAGGGAGGGTCCCAATTTTTGTTCACCCCTCCCTCTATAGGGCTCTTAAACTCACTTTCCCGTGGGATATCGGCGGGATCTCCCAGGACGGTAACATCAACACTGAGATGGGCCATGGGTCTATGGGAGATGCTGTCGGTATCCTCACCCCGGCCATGTTCAAAACAGGTAAGCAACCCTAATCAGTTTTCACTATGGCTCTCTGGTTGGCTACTTTAAATGTCCGGGGCCTGAGGTCGGAGTCTCGCAGGGCGAGGCTCTCTCGCGACCTTCAGCGCCTCGGGGTGAATATCTGTTGTGTGCAAGAGACCCGGTTTTCTTCTCATGATCGTGAGGATGTGCTGTCTAAGGGGTTCGCCCTTTATTCAGCATGTTTTGATGGTCGTTCGAGGGGTGTCTCTTGGCTAGTGAGCAGGTCTTTAGACGCTGCATGTACTCTTGTTTTCGCAGATCCGGCGGGCAGGCTTTGTGTGCTGGACGTTACCATAAAAGGTAAGGCTTTACGTCTCATCGGCGTTTATGCGCCTAATACCCATGCTGAGCGACCTGGTCTGTTTCGGCAGATCGAGCCGTTTTTGACGACATCTCGTCGGGTAGTTTTAGCGGGCGATTGGAATGCCGTCCTTGAGCCCGATATAGATCGTATAGGGAAAAAACGGGGTACTAACAATCCTGATGTGAAACCATTTCGGGACTTTATCGGCGGGTTTGATCTCGTCGATAAGTACCGGAATGAGCATCCTCGGGAGGTAGCATGGACTTGGACTAATAGTGGCAACTCGGCTCCTGGGACGCTTGCGAGCTACCTCGACCGGGTCTTAGTTAAGAGAGTCGATGTAGGGCTCTTAGGGTGTCCAAGTTTCCATTACATAGTTTATTCGGATCATAGGCTTGTCCGGGTCCGGGTAAACTTAGATAAGCCTAAGGTTAGGTTGGCTGGTTACTGGAAATTCAACTGTTCACTGTTTGGTGAGCAGGGATTTCGGGACCAGCTGGTACTAATGATACAACGGGAATTGTCGGGAGCGGTTTTCGGGAACGCCTGGTGGGGTAAACTTAAATCCAAAATTAGAACGTTTGCTGCCGATTTTAGTCGTCGACTCAATCGAGATAGATTAGCGGCGCAAACTGCTTTAGAAGAAAAAGTTGATCGGGCCGTGAAATCCCGTGTTAGTGGGGATGTAGCCTTAGCTAAGGCAGAGTTGGCCTCCTTGCTTATCAAGAAGGATCAAGCTCTGGTAGTTAGGGCTAGGTTAAAAAGAATGTCCTCTGAGGCGACGAATATGGCCGCTGAATTGCGTGCAGAGGAGAGTAGGAGTGCGTCTCGACGACATATCGCGTGCGTCACATTACCGGATAATCGGACCGTGACTACAAACGCGGGCATATGTGAGGTCTTTCGTGATTACTTTCAGGATCTTTTCACCAGGGAGCCCGGTCTGAGCTCTGCTCAGTTCGACTCCTATTTAGCCGACTTTCCCTGCCTCGAGGCAGCTGAAGCGGCTGGGTGCGAGGGTCCCATAACAGAGTCCGAGATCTGGGATGCGCTGAAGCAGGTTGGCCTGGATAAGTCTCCGGGACTCGATGGTCTTCCCTACGAAGTGTACTTGAGGCTGTCGCCCGTTTTTGTTCCTTTGCTGGAGCTGATTTTCAACCACTGGATGAAGCAGGGGTCTATACCCCAACGCTTCACCAGGGGTGTGATCAAGTTGCTGCGTAAGGACAAGAACGGTGGGGATGGGTTAGGGAACTTTCGCCCTTTAACAATGTTAAACACGGAGTTAAAGATTTTGGCGAAGATCTTAGCCAACCGTTTGCAGCTTGTCCTGTCTAGTCTGATTGGTCCCGAGCAGACTTGTGCTGTGAAGGGCAGGACTATTCAGGATAACCTGCATATGGTACGCTTGATCTTAGAACAAGTCGACGGTGAAGCCGCGCTGATCAATTTAGATCAGTCCAAGGCCTTCGATAGGGTTGACCATCGTTTTCTGGAGGCTGTCCTTTCGGCGGCCGGTTTCGGAGCCGACTTTCGCTCCTGGATCCGACTCTTGTATGCGACCCCCGGTGCGCTGGTGGAAGTGAATGGAGTAAGATCGAAGCCTTTCGTATTGTCTCGCTCTATTCGTCAGGGTTGTCCGCTCTCGCCTTTGCTGTACGTTCTTGCGTTGGAACCGTTCCTTCGCAAGTTAAAGGCGAATCCGGTCCTGCGTGGAATATCTCTGCCTGGGGCCACCACCTCAGCAAGGTATTCTGCCTATGCTGACGACGTTTCGGTTCTTGTGTCGAGCAGAGCCGAGATTGACGAAGTCAGCAAAGTGGTCAGTGGTTATGAGATGGTGACAGGGGCCAAGATCAATCGCGATAAGTCTGTGGGCTTGCGATTGGGTGCGTGGAAGGGAGTTTCTCTTCCCGGACCTTTCCTCTGGACGGATGGGCCGATCAAGATACTCGGCGTCTGGTTCGGTCCGGATCTCCAGTTGGAAATGAATTGGTCGGAGGTACGAGGGAAGGCCGAGATCGCGGTTGGTCTGTGGTCTCGGAGGAGGCTTTCCCTGAAGGGAAGGGCGGAAGTATGTGTTTCTCACATATATCCTATTCTCGTGTACCGACTCTCTGTACTTCCACTTCCGTTTACCGCACTAAGTTTATTAGTAAGGCTCTTGTTCTCTTTCTTGTGGAGAGGCAAGGCCGCTATGGTATCTCGCAAGATCTGTTGCCTTCATACCGCTGAGGGCGGCCTGGGAATGCCAAGCATTGAGATTCGTCAACATATGCTTCGCATTGCATTCCTGGACCGATTGTGTCGCGAACCGGACGAGGTGGGAGCCTTCTGGAAGGAAGATGCCCGGAAAAATTTCCCGTCCCTGAGAAGTGTGCACTCGTGCGAGGGGGAGGCCCGCCGTAGACCCCGAGCCGAAAGCTCCTTCTATCACGAATGTCGTCGCGCTCTGAAATGCCTCTTACGGGCGTCGGAAGGCCTCTCCAACGTCCAGGCGTTGTCTCGTAGGGCATTGTATCAAGTGTTAGTTCGGGGGTCCGTTCAAGATGCTCTGATTAGCGAGCTCGGTCTTACGAAGCAGCAGGCTCGCTCAATATGGCCTTGGGCGACAGGGTTGAAATGCCTCACTAACGACGAGGCATCACTCACCTGGCAGGTGATTCGTGGAGCCCTCTGGGTCGGCAAAAGACTTTGTGCAGCGGGCTTGGAGAATTCTCCAAACTGCCGCCGCTGTGTTGGGGAAGTCGAGACCATTGGTCACGCCTTCTTTCAGTGCAGAGTGGTAGTGCCGTTGTGCAAGTTTGTTGAAGGTCTCATGGTTCGCGTCTTGCGGAGAAAGACCTTTGTCCTGGATGTCGTTTCTGTTTGCAGCAATGTGGTACCGCAGATGTCGAGGGCTGAGAATTATGTGTTCTGTTGCTTACTAGGCGTTATGAGAGTCGTGATTTGGACGACGCGTCAGAAGGAATTCTATGGTGGCGAGAAGTTTGTTTCTTCCGAACTGATCTTGTTCTTTAGGCATCTGCTTAAAGTCAAGATTAGGACGGAAAGGCGGCGACTCACATCATCTGAATTTGGCGAAAGGTGGGTGACTCTTGCGCGTTTGTGCCGTGTGAAAGGGGCTGACCTTGAGTGGCATTTTGATGCCGGTTAGGCATAGGATATTGTTTACCTGGGTTGAACTTGGGCAACCCATCCATGCTTAGGCTAGATTAGGGTTTTTGGTGTTTTATTTTTAGTTTCTTAGGATTATGTAAACTTAGCTAAGGTATGTTTTCTCATTGGCCCCTTTTTTTTCTGTCCCCTTTTCTTTTCCTTTAGTTTAACTCCCCATCCCTCCCATCTTTAGGTGCTCAGTGATTTCAGTTCTCTGGATGATGCGGGACGCCTTTCGTTTTCGTGTGTGTGATCCTTTTCGTATGTTTGTGTGTGATTCAGTGCGTGTTTGTGCGAGTGGTTGGGATGGATAAATGTGTATTTTATATTGTCAAAGTCCCGTGTCGATTTCGCCCAGTTAATTGATTTTACTGGCACATTTAGGATTTGTCGGGGGGTTTTTAATTACTAACATGATTTTGTTTAGTTTTCTTGTACATATTTGTATGCATATTGTATATAGTCATTGGGGATTATTTTATTTAATTTTTATGCCCGCCCCCCAACAGACTTTATTGTATATATGGGGTTATTTAGGATTTTCATAGAGACAATGAGGTATTTTGGTGGTTGTAGAACGAATGGTATGTATGAATGTGGTGTTTTGGTGAAAGGAATATTGTTTTGTATGCTTGGGTCAGTGCGTGCGACTAGCTAAGTTTAATTTTAAGACAAGCGATGACCTTCCTTTCCCAATCCCCATTTTTGGCTTTGTGCCACATTTACCGTGTTTTGTATACGGTAATAAATATTATCACGAGATCCAACGGCCGTCTTGTTATTCCTTTTCTCTTTGTTGTAGACCGCAGACCGACTGCACGTTTGCCGGAATTCTGTTTGACTGCTGACAGACTGCTCGTTTGCCCGAATTCTGTGTTGCATTGTATTTAGCTAAGTTTGTTTTTTATTATTTCCATTTGACTGTTTCAGGAAAAAAAAGAAAAAAAAAAGAAAAAAAAAAAAAAAGAAAAAAAAAAAAGTCCTTTTGATTTTTGCTTCTCTCCATTTTTTTTACCCCCCTCTTTTAATTTCTGTTATTTTTTCGTTTTATTTCAGTTTTCCAATTTTCCCCCTTTAATTTTTGTTTTCCTTTTAATTTTCTTTTTACCCCCGGTAATTCTTTGTTTTTTATTTTTTTTACCCCTTTTTAATTTGCAGGCCTTGTTCTTTTTATTCTAGTTTCCCGTTTTAATTTCCTTCCAACCTTTAATTTTTGTTTTTCGTTTCCACGCTTTTTCTTTTTAGCCTCCGTTAAAATTTTCATTTTCCTTTAATTTCTGATTTTCGCGTTTATTAATTTTAATTTCTGTTTTTTTTTTCCTAACCTAACGTTTTTCCGTGTTTTTCGTTTTATAATTTGTTTGTATTAATTTCTTTTTGAAATCCTTGTATTGTATAATTTATTTGTTTATTTTTCCTTTGTTTATCGGTTCGACTCGCTTTTCTGTGGGTCGGCCATTTTGAATTTTTGTTTCTAGCTTTGGTTGTCGTCGAAAGTTACGTATTTTCTTTTGTTTATTCTTTTCGACTAGTGTCGGCCATTTTGTTTTTTTTGTTTTTTTTGTTAATAGCTCCGGCTATTTGCCGAAGTTTATTATTGTCTTTGTTTACCTTGTTTTGAACCGTTTTCTTTGTATTATTTAATTTTCCTCCTTGTGTTTTTTATTTTCGCCTTTAGGTGATATTTGTTTAAGTTTTTTACGTGTTATTTTTGTTGTGTTTGTATTTGTTTAATTTAGCTGTTAGTCTCGCTTCTTAAAGTCGGCCATCTTTTATTTTATTTTTAACTAGCTTCGGCTAGAGTTTAAATCTTATTAGTTTTTCTTATCTATCTTTTCTTTGAACTTTTTTGTCTAAATTCCCCCCCCCTTTTTATTTTTTTTTTTTTTGCGCCTTTTGGCGTTATTCGTTCTTTTTTGTTTCGCCTTTAGGCGAAATTTAGTAAATATACCTCCCCCTATTCCTCCACTCCCGACCCTCCCCCTTACTTCATTATGGAGAAGAAGGAAAAAAAAGCCCCTTCTTTCCTGATCACAAAGAAAAAAACTTCCACCCTGGCTACTATCAAAAAATCGGTTAGGAAGCATCTTTTTAACCCGAAAAAAGACCCCCCGGACAAAGATAATCCCAATGAATATCCTGCCCTGCCACGAACCCCTACTAATGAGGAGATTGTGGACGTCCTTAAGCAGGCGGCCAAAGCCAGGATAGCTAAGGAAATCCTGGAAAAGGAAAAAAACAATGAAAAGCCTAAAGTCAGTACCGAGGTCGGGGATTCGCCCTCTTGTTGGAAGTCCCCTCCGAATTGTATTATCGACATCGCGGAGTTCCTGGAGCGTGCCAAGAGTTACGCTCACCTCGTGGTGAAAGACGGGCTCTTGGAGGATCCAGTGGAACTAAAGAGAGTCGAAAAAAGAATAGTGTCTGTTTTTGTCGTCGACAAGCGTTCGCGCAAAATTTGTCGTTCGACTAAAGACACAGTGTTTAAAGCACTGGAGTCCCTGGGGTTCAAACCCCTAAGAATTGTCAAGGGCAAGGGTTTCTTCATGTGGGACGTGCTGCTGCCCACTGCAGAAGACTGCGTGAGAGCCACCCGGAGGGAGTTGATCACCAAGGATCTCATCCTCCGAACGGAGTACGAGGGTCGGCGAAGGACCAGGGTGGCAGTGTACGAGGTCCCTCCTCAGGTTATCGGGGAACACCTCGCGGCTTTCCTGGCCCAATACGGGGAAATATTGGCCGCTTCCTGCGATAGCCTGACCGGGGGATGGAGCTTTGATATGATGCTCGATCGAAAGGCCTTCAGCTCCGTCCCCAACTGGATTGACGTCGGTGACCTGAAGCTGCCGGTCATCGTGACCGGTCGTAAACCAGCCTGTTGGAAGTGTGGAGTGACTGGTCATCTCTCCTCTTCCTGCCCAGAGAAGAAGGCCTCTGGGACTCAGGTCACTAAAGACCAAACTCCCCCTCTGACCGAGTCTGCAAAATCCGCCGCGCCTGTAATGGGCATGCCAGCTGCCGGGACCGGAGAGGTTGTTCCCCCGGTTGGGTCACCATCCAAGCCCCCATCCCCCGAAGAGCCCTCTTCCGCCGCTCCTGTGGCTAAGAAGGGGGAAGAAGGGGAATGGCAGGTAGTTGGCAGGGTCAGAGGGAAGCGTCAGCCAGCGGGTCCTCAGTCCCCTGAAGCCTCGGGGACTAAAGACACACACAGTCCCACTCCCTCTATCAACAGCAAGGGCGACGCCCCGACCTCCACTCTTTCAATTGAAGAGCAGAGGCTAAAATACGAGCCGAGCCACGAAAAAGCGGAGAAACTAAAAAAACTCAAAAAACATCTGGACGACCAAAAAAAAACCACAAAATCTCCTCAAAAAAAAAACATCCCCTTACAGTCACCTAAATTAATTTCCCCCATCAAATCTCCCCCCAAGAAGAAGGCCACCCTTTGTGTTTCCTCCATCCCCATGCCTCCCACTTCAACCCCTCTCTCCAGAGTGAAGCCTTCTCCTGCTATGCCGTCCACCTCCCATGCCCAATCCCAAATCCCGCTCAGTAGAGATCCCAGTCCCTTTAGACAACCCTGCACTCCTTGCCACACTCCCAGTCCTTCTCCCACTAAAACCTCTCAGATGTTACCACCGGTCACCAAAAGGCCCCGAAGCCCCACTCAAGATCCCGGCGAAAAGAAAAAAAAACCAAAGGGCATTTTCAATCATGGATTGGACATTTGTAAAATCTCCCCTAGGCAGGCGGAAAAAGCTAGGGATTATGGGAACCGTATCCCTAATCTAAAGTTCCTCCTGTCCATCAAACAGTTCAGCGACAAAGACATCGACAACCCGTTGAACTTCCCAGATGCCCAGCGGGTTTTAACCGTGGTGGGCTTTGACACGGGAGCAAAACAGATTTGGGCCATGTTGGACGAGGCCATATCCTCGTTCAACATGAGCCCGCCCATTGCTATCATTCAGAGCGACAAGCTCCGGAAAATGAACTCATTTTGTGCAGGGAGGGTCCCAATTTTTGTTCACCCCTCCCTCTATAGGGCTCTTAAACTCACTTTCCCGTGGGATATCGGCGGGATCTCCCAGGACGGTAACATCAACACTGAGATGGGCCATGGGTCTATGGGAGATGCTGTCGGTATCCTCACCCCGGCCATGTTCAAAACAGGTAAGCAACCCTAATCAGTTTTCACTATGGCTCTCTGGTTGGCTACTTTAAATGTCCGGGGCCTGAGGTCGGAGTCTCGCAGGGCGAGGCTCTCTCGCGACCTTCAGCGCCTCGGGGTTAATATCTGTTGTGTGCAAGAGACCCGGTTTTCTTCTCATGATCGTGACGATGTGCTGTCTAAGGGGTTCGCCCTTTATTCAGCATGTTTTGATGGTCGTTCGAGGGGTGTCTCTTGGCTAGTGAGCAGGTCTTTAGACGCTGCATGTACTCTTGTTTTCGCAGATCCGGCGGGCAGGCTTTGTGTGCTGGACGTTACCATAAAAGGTAAGGCTTTACGTCTCATCGGCGTTTATGCGCCTAATACCCATGCTGAGCGACCTGGTCTGTTTCGGCAGATCGAGCCGTTTTTGACGACATCTCGTCGGGTAGTTTTAGCGGGCGATTGGAATGCCGTCCTTGAGCCCGATATAGATCGTATAGGGAAAAAACGGGGTACTAACAATCCTGATGTGAAACCATTTCGGGACTTTATCGGCGGGTTTGATCTCGTCGATAAGTACCGGAATGAGCATCCTCGGGAGGTAGCATGGACTTGGACTAATAGTGGCAACTCGGCTCCTGGGACGCTTGCGAGCTACCTCGACCGGGTCTTAGTTAAGAGAGTCGATGTAGGGCTCTTAGGGTGTCCAAGTTTCCATTACATAGTTTATTCGGATCATAGGCTTGTCCGGGTCCGGGTAAACTTAGATAAGCCTAAGGTTAGGTTGGCTGGTTACTGGAAATTCAACTGTTCACTTTTTGGTGAGCAGGGATTTCGGGACCAGCTGGTACTAATGATACAACGGGAATTGTCGGGAGCGGTTTTCGGGAACGCCTGGTGGGGTAAACTTAAATCCAAAATTAGAACGTTTGCTGCCGATTTTAGTCGTCGACTCAATCGAGATAGATTAGCGGCGCAAACTGCTTTAGAAGAAAAAGTTGATCGGGCCGTGAAATCCCGTGTTAGTGGGGATGTAGCCTTAGCTAAGGCAGAGTTGGCCTCCTTGCTTATCAAGAAGGATCAAGCTCTGGTAGTTAGGGCTAGGTTAAAAAGAATGTCCTCTGAGGCGACGAATATGGCCGCTGAATTGCGTGCAGAGGAGAGTAGGAGTGCGTCTCGACGACATATCGCGTGCGTCACATTACCGGATAATCGGACCGTGACTACAAACGCGGGCATATGTGAGGTCTTTCGAGATTACTTTCAGGATCTTTTCACCAGGGAGCCCGGTCTGAGCTCTGCTCAGTTCGACTCCTATTTAGCCGACTTTCCCTGCCTCGAGGCAGCTGAAGCGGCTGGGTGCGAGGGTCCCATAACAGAGTCCGAGATCTGGGATGCGCTGAAGCAGGTTGGCCTGGATAAGTCTCCGGGACTCGATGGTCTTCCCTACGAAGTGTACTTGAGGCTGTCGCCCGTTTTTGTTCCTTTGCTGGAGCTGATTTTCAACCACTGGATGAAGCAGGGGTCTATACCCCAACGCTTCACCAGGGGTGTGATCAAGTTGCTGCGTAAGGACAAGAACGGTGGGGATGGGTTAGGGAACTTTCGCCCTTTAACAATGTTAAACACGGAGTTAAAGATTTTGGCGAAGATCTTAGCCAACCGTTTGCAGCTTGTCCTGTCTAGTCTGATTGGTCCCGAGCAGACTTGTGCTGTGAAGGGCAGGACTATTCAGGATAACCTGCATATGGTACGCTTGATCTTAGAACAAGTCGACGGTGAAGCCGCGCTGATCAATTTAGATCAGTCCAAGGCCTTCGATAGGGTTGACCATCGTTTTCTGGAGGCTGTCCTTTCGGCGGCCGGTTTCGGAGCCGACTTTCGCTCCTGGATCCGACTCTTGTATGCGACCCCCGGTGCGCTGGTGGAAGTGAATGGAGTAAGATCGAAGCCTTTCGTATTGTCTCGCTCTATTCGTCAGGGTTGTCCGCTCTCGCCTTTGCTGTACGTTCTTGCGTTGGAACCGTTCCTTCGCAAGTTAAAGGCGAATCCGGTCCTGCGTGGAATATCTCTGCCTGGGGCCACCACCTCAGCAAGGTATTCTGCCTATGCTGACGACGTTTCGGTTCTTGTGTCGAGCAGAGCCGAGATTGACGAAGTCAGCAAAGTGGTCAGTGGTTATGAGATGGTGACAGGGGCCAAGATCAATCGCGATAAGTCTGTGGGCTTGCGATTGGGTGCGTGGAAGGGAGTTTCTCTTCCCGGACCTTTCCTCTGGACGGATGGGCCGATCAAGATACTCGGCGTCTGGTTCGGTCCGGATCTCCAGTTGGAAATGAATTGGTCGGAGGTACGAGGGAAGGCCGAGATCGCGGTTGGTCTGTGGTCTCGGAGGAGGCTTTCCCTGAAGGGAAGGGCGGAAGTATGTGTTTCTCACATATATCCTATTCTCGTGTACCGACTCTCTGTACTTCCACTTCCGTTTACCGCACTAAGTTTATTAGTAAGGCTCTTGTTCTCTTTCTTGTGGAGAGGCAAGGCCGCTATGGTATCTCGCAAGATCTGTTGCCTTCATACCGCTGAGGGCGGCCTGGGAATGCCAAGCATTGAGATTCGTCAACATATGCTTCGCATTGCATTCCTGGACCGATTGTGTCGCGAACCGGACGAGGTGGGAGCCTTCTGGAAGGAAGATGCCCGGAAAAATTTCCCGTCCCTGAGAAGTGTGCACTCGTGCGAGGGGGAGGCCCGCCGTAGACCCCGAGCCGAAAGCTCCTTCTATCACGAATGTCGTCGCGCTCTGAAATGCCTCTTACGGGCGTCGGAAGGCCTCTCCAACGTCCAGGCGTTGTCTCGTAGGGCATTGTATCAAGTGTTAGTTCGGGGGTCCGTTCAAGATGCTCTGATTAGCGAGCTCGGTCTTACGAAGCAGCAGGCTCGCTCAATATGGCCTTGGGCGACAGGGTTGAAATGCCTCACTAACGACGAGGCATCACTCACCTGGCAGGTGATTCGTGGAGCCCTCTGGGTCGGCAAAAGACTTTGTGCAGCGGGCTTGGAGAATTCTCCAAACTGCCGCCGCTGTGTTGGGGAAGTCGAGACCATTGGTCACGCCTTCTTTCAGTGCAGAGTGGTAGTGCCGTTGTGCAAGTTTGTTGAAGGTCTCATGGTTCGCGTCTTGCGGAGAAAGACCTTTGTCCTGGATGTCGTTTCTGTTTGCAGCAATGTGGTACCGCAGATGTCGAGGGCTGAGAATTATGTGTTCTGTTGCTTACTAGGCGTTATGAGAGTCGTGATTTGGACGACGCGTCAGAAGGAATTCTATGGTGGCGAGAAGTTTGTTTCTTCCGAACTGATCTTGTTCTTTAGGCATCTGCTTAAAGTCAAGATTAGGACGGAAAGGCGGCGACTCACATCATCTGAATTTGGCGAAAGGTGGGTGACTCTTGCGCGTTTGTGCCGTGTGAAAGGGGCTGACCTTGAGTGGCATTTTGATGCCGGTTAGGCATAGGATATTGTTTACCTGGGTTGAACTTGGGCAACCCATCCATGCTTAGGCTAGATTAGTTTTTTTTGGTGTTTTATTTTTTAGTTTCTTACGATTATGTAAACTTAGCTAAGGTATGTTTGCTCATTGGCCCCTTTTTTTTTCTGTCCCCCTTTTCTTTTCCTTTAGTTTAACTCCCCGTCCCTCCCCTCTTTAGGTGCTCAGTGATTTCAGTTCTCTGGATGATGCGGGACGCCTTTCGTTTTTCGTGTGTGTGATCCTTTTCGTATGTTTGTGTGTGAATCAGTGCGTGTTTGTGTGAATGGTTGGGATGGATAAATGTGTATTTTATATTGTCAAAGTCCCGTGTCGATTTCGCCCAGTTAATTGATTTTACTGGCACATTTAGGATTTGTGGGGGGGGTTTTAATTACTAACATGATTTTGTTTAGTTTTCTTGTACATATTTGTATTCATATTGTATATTTTCATTGGGGATTATTTTATTTAATTTTTATGCCCGCCCCCCCAACAGACTCTTATTGTACATATGGGGTTATTTAGGATTTTCATAGAGACAATGAGGTATTTTGGTGGTTGTAGAACGAATGGTATGTATGAATGTGGTGTTTTGGTGAAAGGAATATTGTTTTGTATGCTTGGGTCAGTGCGTGCGACTAGCTAAGTTTAATTTTAAGACAAGCGATGACCTTCCTTTCCCAATCCCCATTTTTGGCTTTGTGCCACATTTACCGTGTTTTGTATACGGTAATAAATATTATCACGAGATCCAACGGCCGTCTTGTTATTCCTTTTCTCTTTGTTGTAGACCGCAGACCGACTGCACGTTTGCCGGAATTCTGTTTGACTGCTGACAGACTGCTCGTTTGCCCGAATTCTGTGTTGCATTGTATTTAGCTAAGTTTGTTTTTTATTATTTCCATTTGACTGTTTCAGGAAAAAAAAGAAAAAAAAAAGAAAAAAAAAAAAAAAGAAAAAAAAAAAAGTCCTTTTGATTTTTGCTTCTCTCCATTTTTTTTACCCCCCTCTTTTAATTTCTGTTATTTTTTCGTTTTATTTCAGTTTTCCAATTTTCCCCCTTTAATTTTTGTTTTCCTTTTAATTTTCTTTTTACCCCCGGTAATTCTTTGTTTTTTATTTTTTTTACCCCTTTTTAATTTGCAGGCCTTGTTCTTTTTATTCTAGTTTCCCGTTTTAATTTCCTTCCAACCTTTAATTTTTGTTTTTCGTTTCCACGCTTTTTCTTTTTAGCCTCCGTTAAAATTTTCATTTTCCTTTAATTTCTGATTTTCGCGTTTATTAATTTTAATTTCTGTTTTTTTTTTCCTAACCTAACGTTTTTCCGTGTTTTTCGTTTTATAATTTGTTTGTATTAATTTCTTTTTGAAATCCTTGTATTGTATAATTTATTTGTTTATTTTTCCTTTGTTTATCGGTTCGACTCGCTTTTCTGTGGGTCGGCCATTTTGAATTTTTGTTTCTAGCTTTGGTTGTCGTCGAAAGTTACGTATTTTCTTTTGTTTATTCTTTTCGACTAGTGTCGGCCATTTTGTTTTTTTTGTTTTTTTTGTTAATAGCTCCGGCTATTTGCCGAAGTTTATTATTGTCTTTGTTTACCTTGTTTTGAACCGTTTTCTTTGTATTATTTAATTTTCCTCCTTGTGTTTTTTATTTTGCCTTTAGGTGATATTTGTTTAAGTTTTTTTTTACGTGTTATTTTTGTTGTGTTTGTAATTGTTTAATTTAGCTGTCTAGTCTCGCTTCTTAAATTCGGCCATCTTTTTATTTTATTTTTAACTAGCTTCGGCTAGAGTTTATTCTTATTAGTTTTTCTTATCTATCTTTTCTTTGAATTTTTTGTCTAAATTTCCCCCCCCTTTTATTTTTTTTTTGCGCCTTTTGGCGTTATTCGTTCTTTTTTTTTCGCCTTTAGGCGAAATTTAGTAAATATCCCTCCCCCTATTCCTCCACTCCCGACCCTCCCCCTTACTTCATCATGGAGAAGAAGGAAAAAAAAGCCCCTTCTTTTCTGATCACAAAGAAAAAGACTTCGACCCTGGCTACCATCAAAAAATCGGTTAGGAAGCATCTTTTTAACCCGAAAAAAGACCCCCCAGACAAAGATAATCCCAATGAATATCCTGCCCTGCCAAGAACCCCTACTAATGAGGAGATTGTGGACGTCCTGAAGAAGGCGGCCAAAGCCAGGATAGCTAATGAAATCCTGGAAAAGGAAAAAAGTCAAGAAAAGCCGAAAGTTAGTACCGAGGTCGGGGATTCGCCCTCTTGTTGGAAGTCCCCTCCGAATTGTATTATCGACATCGCGGAGTTCCTGGAGCGTGCCAAGAGTTACGCTCACCTCGTGGTGAAAGACGGGCTCTTGGAGGATCCAGTGGAACTGAAGAGAGTCGAGAAAAGAATAGTGTCTGTTTTTGTCGTCGACAAGCGTTCGCGCAAAATTTGTCGTTCGACTAAAGACACAGTGTTTAAAGCACTGGAGTCCCTGGGGTTCAAACCCCTAAGAATTGTCAAAGGCAAGGGTTTCTTCATGTGGGACGTGCTGCTGCCCACTGCAGAAGACTGCGTGAGAGCCACCCGGAGGGAGTTGATCACCAAGGATCTCATCCTCCGAACGGAGTACGAGGGTCGGCGAAGGACCAGGGTGGCAGTGTACGAGGTCCCTCCTCAGGTTATCGGGGAACACCTCGCGGCTTTCCTGGCCCAATACGGGGAAATATTGGCCGCTTCCTGCGATAGCCTGACCGGGGGATGGAGCTTTGATATGATGCTCGATCGTAAGGCCTTCAGCTCCGTCCCCAACTGGATTGACGTCGGTGACCTGAAGCTGCCGGTCATCGTGACCGGTCGTAAACCAGCCTGCTGGAAGTGTGGAGTGACTGGTCATCTCTCCTCTTCCTGCCCAGAGAAGAAGGCCTCTGGAACTCAGGTCACAAAAGACCAAACTCCCCCTCTGACCGAGTCTGCAAAATCCGCCGCGCCTGTAATGGGCATGCCAGCTGCCGGGACCGGAGAGGTTGTTCCCCCGGTTGGGTCACCATCCAAGCCTCCATCCCCCGAAGAGCCCTCTTCCGCCGCTCCTGTGGCTAAGAAGGGGGAAGAAGGGGAATGGCAGGTAGTTGGCAGGGTCAGAGGGAAGCGTCAGCCAGCGGGTCCTCAGTCCCCTGAAGCCTCGGGGACTAAAGACACACACAGTCCCACTCCCTCTATCAACAGCAAGGGCGACGCCCCGACCTCCACTCTTTCAATTGAAGAGCAGAGGCTAAAATACGAGCCGAGCCACGAAAAAGCGGAGAAACTAAAAAAACTCAAAAAACATCTGGACGACCAAAAAAAAACCACAAAATCTCCTCCAAAAAAAAACATCCCCTTACAGTCACCTAAATTAATTTCCCCCATCAAATCTCCCCCGAAGAAGAAGGCCACCCTTTGTGTATCCTCCATCCCCATGCCTCCCACTTCAACCCCTCTCTCCAGAGTGAAGCCTTCTCCTGCTATGCCGTCCACCTCCCATGCCCAATCCCAAATCCCGCTCAGTAGAGATCCCAGTCCCTTTAGACAACCCTGCACTCCTTGCCACACTCCCAGTCCTTCTCCCACTAAAACCTCTCAGATGTTACCACCGGTCACCAAAAGGCCCCGAAGCCCCACGCAAGATCCCGGCGAAAAGAAAAAAAAAACCAAAGGCATTTACAATCATGGATTGGACATTTGCAAGATCTCCCCTAGGCAGGCGGAAAAAGCTAGGGATTATGGGAACCGCATCCCTAATCTAAAGTTCCTCCTGTCCATCAAACAGTTCAGCGACAAAGACATCGACAACCCGTTGAACTTCCCAGATGCCCAGCGGGTTTTAACCGTGGTGGGAGTAGACACGGGAGCAAAACAGATTTGGGCCATGTTGGACGAGGCCATATCCTCGTTCAACATGAGCCCGCCCATTGCTATCATTCAGAGCGACAAGCTCCGGAAAATGAACTCATTTTGTGCAGGGAGGGTCCCAATTTTTGTTCACCCCTCCCTCTATAGGGCTCTTAAACTTACTTTCCCGTGGGATATCGGCGGGATCTCCCAGGACGGTAACGTCAACACTGAGATGGGCCATGGGTCTATGGGAGATGCTGTCGGTATCCTCACCCCGGCCATGTTCAAAACAGGTAAGCAACCCTAATCAGTTTTTACTATGGCTCTCTGGTTGGCTACTTTAAATGTCCGGGGCCTGAGGTCGGAGTCTCGCAGGGCGAGGCTCTCTCGCGACCTTCAGCGCCTCGGGGTTAATATCTGTTGTGTGCAAGAGACCCGGTTTTCTTCTCATGATCGTGAGGATGTGCTGTCTAAGGGGTTCGCCCTTTATTCAGCATGTTTTGATGGTCGTTCGAGGGGTGTCTCTTGGCTAGTGAGCAGGTCTTTGGACGCTGCATGTACTCTTGTTTTCGCAGATCCGGCGGGCAGGCTTTGTGTGCTGGACGTTACCATAAAAGGTAAGGCTTTACGTCTCATCGGCGTTTATGCGCCTAATACCCATGCTGAGCGACCTGGTCTGTTTCGGCAGATCGAGCCGTTTTTGACGACATCTCGTCGGGTAGTTTTAGCGGGCGATTGGAATGCCGTCCTTGAGCCCGATATAGATCGTATAGGGAAAAAACGGGGTACTAACAATCCTGATGTGAAACCATTTCGGGACTTTATCGGCGGGTTTGATCTCGTCGATAAGTACCGGAATGAGCATCCTCGGGAGGTAGCATGGACTTGGACTAATAGTGGCAACTCGGCTCCTGGGACGCTTGCGAGCTACCTCGACCGGGTCTTAGTTAAGAGAGTCGATGTAGGGCTCTTAGGGTGTCCAAGTTTCCATTACATAGTTTATTCGGATCATAGGCTTGTCCGGGTCCGGGTAAACTTAGATAAGCCTAAGGTTAGGTTGGCTGGTTACTGGAAATTCAACTGTTCACTTTTTGGTGAGCAGGGATTTCGGGACCAGCTGGTACTAATGATACAACGGGAATTGTCGGGAGCGGTTTTTGGGAACGCCTGGTGGGGTAAACTGAAATCCAAAATTAGAACGTTTGCTGCCGATTTTAGTCGTCGACTCAATCGAGATAGATTAGCGGCGCAAACTGCTTTAGAAGAAAAAGTTGATCGGGCCGTGAAATCCCGTGTTAGTGGGGATGTAGCCTTAGCTAAGGCAGAGTTGGCCTCCTTGCTTATCAAGAAGGATCAAGCTCTGGTAGTTAGGGCTAGGTTAAAAAGAATGTCCTCTGAGGCGACGAATATGGCCGCTGAATTGCGTGCAGAGGAGAGTAGGAGTGCGTCTCGACGACATATCGCGTGCGTCACATTACCGGATAATCGGACCGTGACTACAAACGCGGGCATATGTGAGGTCTTTCGTGATTACTTTCAGGATCTTTTCACCAGGGAGCCCGGTCTGAGCTCTGCTCAGTTCGACTCCTATTTAGCCGACTTTCCCTGCCTCGAGGCAGCTGAAGCGGCTGGGTGCGAGGGTCCCATAACAGAGTCCGAGATCTGGGATGCGCTGAAGCAGGTTGGCCTGGATAAGTCTCCGGGACTCGATGGTCTTCCCTACGAAGTGTACTTGAGGCTGTCGCCCGTTTTTGTTCCTTTGCTGGAGCTGATTTTCAACCACTGGATGAAGCAGGGGTCTATACCCCAACGCTTCACCAGGGGTGTGATCAAGTTGCTGCGTAAGGACAAGAACGGTGGGGATGGGTTAGGGAACTTTCGCCCTTTAACAATGTTAAACACGGAGTTAAAGATTTTGGCGAAGATCTTAGCCAACCGTTTGCAGCTTGTCCTGTCTAGTCTGATTGGTCCCGAGCAGACTTGTGCTGTGAAGGGCAGGACTATTCAGGATAACCTGCATATGGTACGCTTGATCTTAGAACAAGTCGACGGTGAAGCCGCGCTGATCAATTTAGATCAGTCCAAGGCCTTCGATAGGGTTGACCATCGTTTTCTGGAGGCTGTCCTTTCGGCGGCCGGTTTCGGAGCCGACTTTCGCTCCTGGATCCGACTCTTGTATGCGACCCCCGGTGCGCTGGTGGAAGTGAATGGAGTAAGATCGAAGCCTTTCGTATTGTCTCGCTCTATTCGTCAGGGTTGTCCGCTCTCGCCTTTGCTGTACGTTCTTGCGTTGGAACCGTTCCTTCGCAAGTTAAAGGCGAATCCGGTCCTGCGTGGAATATCTCTGCCTGGGGCCACCACCTCAGCAAGGTATTCTGCCTATGCTGACGACGTTTCGGTTCTTGTGTCGAGCAGAGCCGAGATTGACGAAGTCAGCAAAGTGGTCAGTGGTTATGAGATGGTGACAGGGGCCAAGATCAATCGCGATAAGTCTGTGGGCTTGCGATTGGGTGCGTGGAAGGGAGTTTCTCTTCCCGGACCTTTCCTCTGGACGGATGGGCCGATCAAGATACTCGGCGTCTGGTTCGGTCCGGATCTCCAGTTGGAAATGAATTGGTCGGAGGTACGAGGGAAGGCCGAGATCGCGGTTGGTCTGTGGTCTCGGAGGAGGCTTTCCCTGAAGGGAAGGGCGGAAGTATGTGTTTCTCACATATATCCTATTCTCGTGTACCGACTCTCTGTACTTCCACTTCCGTTTACCGCACTAAGTTTATTAGTAAGGCTCTTGTTCTCTTTCTTGTGGAGAGGCAAGGCCGCTATGGTATCTCGCAAGATCTGTTGCCTTCATACCGCTGAGGGCGGCCTGGGAATGCCAAGCATTGAGATTCGTCAACATATGCTTCGCATTGCATTCCTGGACCGATTGTGTCGCGAACCGGACGAGGTGGGAGCCTTCTGGAAGGAAGATGCCCGGAAAAATTTCCCGTCCCTGAGAAGTGTGCACTCGTGCGAGGGGGAGGCCCGCCGTAGACCCCGAGCCGAAAGCTCCTTCTATCACGAATGTCGTCGCGCTCTGAAATGCCTCTTACGGGCGTCGGAAGGCCTCTCCAACGTCCAGGCGTTGTCTCGTAGGGCATTGTATCAAGTGTTAGTTCGGGGGTCCGTTCAAGATGCTCTGATTAGCGAGCTCGGTCTTACGAAGCAGCAGGCTCGCTCAATATGGCCTTGGGCGACAGGGTTGAAATGCCTCACTAACGACGAGGCATCACTCACCTGGCAGGTGATTCGTGGAGCCCTCTGGGTCGGCAAAAGACTTTGTGCAGCGGGCTTGGAGAATTCTCCAAACTGCCGCCGCTGTGTTGGGGAAGTCGAGACCATTGGTCACGCCTTCTTTCAGTGCAGAGTGGTAGTGCCGTTGTGCAAGTTTGTTGAAGGTCTCATGGTTCGCGTCTTGCGGAGAAAGACCTTTGTCCTGGATGTCGTTTCTGTTTGCAGCAATGTGGTACCGCAGATGTCGAGGGCTGAGAATTATGTGTTCTGTTGCTTACTAGGCGTTATGAGAGTCGTGATTTGGACGACGCGTCAGAAGGAATTCTATGGTGGCGAGAAGTTTGTTTCTTCCGAACTGATCTTGTTCTTTAGGCATCTGCTTAAAGTCAAGATTAGGACGGAAAGGCGGCGACTCACATCATCTGAATTTGGCGAAAGGTGGGTGACTCTTGCGCGTTTGTGCCGTGTGAAAGGGGCTGACCTTGAGTGGCATTTTGATGCCGGTTAGGCATAGGATATTGTTTACCTGGGTTGAACTTGGGCAACCCATCCATGCTTAGGCTAGATTAGGTTTTTTGGTGTTTTATTTTTTAGTTTCTTAGGATTATGTAAACTTAGCTAAGGTATGTTTGCTCATTGGCCCCTTTTTTTTTTCTGTCCCCTTTTCTTTTCCTTTAGTTTAACTCCCCATCCCTCCCCTCTTTAGGTGCTCAGTGATTTCAGTTCTCTGGATGATGCGGGACGCCTTTCGTTTTTCGTGTGTGTGATCCTTTTCGTATGTTTGTGTGTGAATCAGTGCGTGTTTGTGTGAATGGTTGGGATGGATAAATGTGTATTTTATATTGTCAAAGTCCCGTGTCGATTTCGCCCAGTTAATTGATTTTACTGGCACATTTAGGATTTGTCGGGGGGTTTTTAATTACTAACATGATTTTGTTTAGTTTTCTTGTACATATTTGTATGCATATTGTATATAGTCATTGGGGATTATTTTATTTAATTTTTATGCCCGCCCCCCAACAGACTTTATTGTATATATGGGGTTATTTCGGATTTTCATAGAGACAATGAGGTATTTTGGTGGTTGTAGAACGAATGGTATGTATGAATGTGGTGTTTTGGTGAAAGGAATATTGTTTTGTATGCTTGGGTCAGTGCGTGCGACTAGCTAAGTTTAATTTTAAGACAAGCGATGACCTTCCTTTCCCAATCCCCATTTTTGGCTTTGTGCCACATTTACTGTGTTTTGCATGCAGTAATAAATATTATCACGAGATCCAACGGCCGTCTTGTTATTCCTTTTCTCTTTGTTGTAGACCGCAGACCGACTGCACGTTTGCCGGAATTCTGTTTGACTGCTGACAGACTGCTCGTTTGCCCGAATTCTGTGTTGCATTGTATTTAGCTAAGTTTGTTTTTTATTATTTCCATTTGACTGTTTCAGGAAAAAAAAGAAAAAAAAAAGAAAAAAAAAAAAAAAGAAAAAAAAAAAAGTCCTTTTGATTTTTGCTTCTCTCCATTTTTTTTACCCCCCTCTTTTAATTTCTGTTATTTTTTCGTTTTATTTCAGTTTTCCAATTTTCCCCCTTTAATTTTTGTTTTCCTTTTAATTTTCTTTTTACCCCCGGTAATTCTTTGTTTTTTATTTTTTTTACCCCTTTTTAATTTGCAGGCCTTGTTCTTTTTATTCTAGTTTCCCGTTTTAATTTCCTTCCAACCTTTAATTTTTGTTTTTCGTTTCCACGCTTTTTCTTTTTAGCCTCCGTTAAAATTTTCATTTTCCTTTAATTTCTGATTTTCGCGTTTATTAATTTTAATTTCTGTTTTTTTTTTCCTAACCTAACGTTTTTCCGTGTTTTTCGTTTTATAATTTGTTTGTATTAATTTCTTTTTGAAATCCTTGTATTGTATAATTTATTTGTTTATTTTTCCTTTGTTTATCGGTTCGACTCGCTTTTCTGTGGGTCGGCCATTTTGAATTTTTGTTTCTAGCTTTGGTTGTCGTCGAAAGTTACGTATTTTCTTTTGTTTATTCTTTTCGACTAGTGTCGGCCATTTTGTTTTTTTTGTTTTTTTTGTTAATAGCTCCGGCTATTTGCCGAAGTTTATTATTGTCTTTGTTTACCTTGTTTTGAACCGTTTTCTTTGTATTATTTAATTTTCCTCCTTGTGTTTTTTATTTTGCCTTTAGGTGATATTTGTTTAAGTTTTTTTTTACGTGTTATTTTTGTTGTGTTTGTAATTGTTTAATTTAGCTGTCTAGTCTCGCTTCTTAAATTCGGCCATCTTTTATTTTATTTTTTTAACTAGCTTCGGCTAGAGTTTAATCTTAGTTTTTCTTATCTATCTTTTCTTTGAACTTTTTTGTCTAAATTTCCCCCCCCTTTTTATTTTTTTTTGCGCCTTTTGGCGTTATTCGTTCTTTTTTGTTTCGCCTTTAGGCGAAATTTAGTAAATATCCCTCCCCCTATTCCTCCACTCCCGACCCTCCCCCTTACTTCATTATGGAGAAGAAGGAAAAAAAAGCCCCTTCTTTTCTGATCACAAAGAAAAAGACTTCGACCCTGGCTACCATCAAAAAATCGGTTAGGAAGCACCTTTTTAACCCGAAAAAAGACCCCCCAGACAAAGATAATCCCAATGAATATCCTGCCCTGCCACGAACCCCTACTAATGAGGAGATTGTGGACGTCCTGAAGAAGGCGGCCAAAGCCAGGATAGCTAATGAAATCCTGGAAAAGGAAAAAAGTCAAGAAAAGCCGAAAGTTAGTACCGAGGTCGGGGATTCGCCCTCTTGTTGGAAGTCCCCTCCGAATTGTATTATCGACATCGCGGAGTTCCTGGAGCGTGCCAAGAGTTACGCTCACCTCGTGGTGAAAGACGGGCTCTTGGAGGATCCAGTGGAACTGAAGAGAGTCGAGAAAAGAATAGTGTCTGTTTTTGTCGTCGACAAGCGTTCGCGCAAAATTTGTCGTTCGACTAAAGACACAGTGTTTAAAGCACTGGAGTCCCTGGGGTTCAAACCCCTAAGAATTGTCAAAGGCAAGGGTTTCTTCATGTGGGACGTGCTGCTGCCCACTGCAGAAGACTGCGTGAGAGCCACCCGGAGAGAATTAATCACCAAAGATCTCATCCTCCGAACAGAGTACGAGGGTCGGCGAAGGACCAGGGTGGCAGTGTACGAGGTCCCTCCTCAGGTTATCGGGGAACACCTCGCGGCTTTCCTGGCCCAATACGGGGAAATATTGGCCGCTTCCTGCGATAGCCTGACCGGGGGATGGAGCTTTGATATGATGCTCGATCGTAAGGCCTTCAGCTCCGTCCCCAACTGGATTGACGTCGGTGACCTGAAGCTGCCGGTCATCGTGACCGGTCGTAAACCAGCCTGCTGGAAGTGTGGAGTGACTGGTCATCTCTCCTCTTCCTGCCCAGAGAAGAAGGCCTCTGGAACTCAGGTCACAAAAGACCAAACTCCCCCTCTGACCGAGTCTGCAAAATCCGCCGCGCCTGTAATGGGCATGCCAGCTGCCGGGACCGGAGAGGTTGTTCCCCCGGTTGGGTCACCATCCAAGCACCCATCCCCCGAAGAGCCCTCTTCCGCCGCTCCTGTGGCTAAGAAGGGGGAAGAAGGGGAATGGCAGGTAGTTGGCAGGGTCAGAGGGAAGCGTCAGCCAGCGGGTCCTCAGTCCCCTGAAGCCTCGGGGACTAAAGACACACACAGTCCCACTCCCTCTATCAACAGCAAGGGCGACGCCCCGACCTCCACTCTTTCAACTGAAGAGCAGAGGCTAAAATACGAGCCGAGCCACGAAAAAGCGGAGAAACTAAAAAAACTCAAAAAACATCTGGACGACCAAAAAAAACCCACAAAATCTCCTCCAAAAAAAAACATCCCCTTACAGTCACCTAAATTAATTTCCCCCATCAAATCTCCCCCGAAGAAGAAGGCCACCCTTTGTGTATCCTCCATCCCCATGCCTCCCACTTCAACCCCTCTCTCCAGAGTGAAGCCTTCTCCTGCTATGCCGTCCACCTCCCATGCCCAATCCCAAATCCCGCTCAGTAGAGATCCCAGTCCCTTTAGACAACCCTGCACTCCTTGCCACACTCCCAGTCCTTCTCCCACTAAAACCTCTCAGATGTTACCACCGGTCACCAAAAGGCCCCGAAGCCCCACTCAAGATCCCGGCGAAAAGAAAAAAAAACCAAAGGGCATTTTCAATCATGGATTGGACATTTGTAAGATCTCCCCTAGGCAGGCGGAAAAAGCTAGGGATTATGGGAACCGTATCCCTAATCTAAAGTTCCTCCTGTCCATCAAACAGTTCAGCGACAAAGACATCGACAACCCGTTGAACTTCCCAGATGCCCAGCGGGTTTTAACCGTGGTGGGCGTTGACACGGGAGCAAAACAGATTTGGGCCATGTTGGACGAGGCCATATCCTCGTTCAACATGAGCCCGCCCATTGCTATCATTCAGAGCGACAAGCTCCGGAAAATGAACTCTTTTTGCGCAGGGAGGGTCCCAATTTTTGTTCACCCCTCCCTCTATAGGGCTCTTAAACTCACTTTCCCGTGGGATATCGGCGGGATCTCCCAGGACGGTAACATCAACACTGAGATGGGCCATGGGTCTATGGGAGATGCTGTCGGTATCCTCACCCCGGCCATGTTCAAAACAGGTAAGCAACCCTAATCAGTTTTCACTATGGCTCTCTGGTTGGCTACTTTAAATGTCCGGGGCCTGAGGTCGGAGTCTCGCAGGGCGAGGCTCTCTCGCGACCTTCAGCGCCTCGGGGTTAATATCTGTTGTGTGCAAGAGACCCGGTTTTCTTCTCATGATCGTGAGGATGTGCTGTCTAAGGGGTTCGCCCTTTATTCAGCATGTTTTGATGGTCGTTCGAGGGGTGTCTCTTGGCTAGTGAGCAGGTCTTTAGACGCTGCATGTACTCTTGTTTTCGCAGATCCGGCGGGCAGGCTTTGTGTGCTGGACGTTACCATAAAAGGTAAGGCTTTACGTCTCATCGGCGTTTATGCGCCTAATACCCATGCTGAGCGACCTGGTCTGTTTCGGCAGATCGAGCCGTTTTTGACGACATCTCGTCGGGTAGTTTTAGCGGGCGATTGGAATGCCGTCCTTGAGCCCGATATAGATCGTATAGGGAAAAAACGGGGTACTAACAATCCTGATGTGAAACCATTTCGGGACTTTATCGGCGGGTTTGATCTCGTCGATAAGTACCGGAATGAGCATCCTCGGGAGGTAGCATGGACTTGGACTAATAGTGGCAACTCGGCTCCTGGGACGCTTGCGAGCTACCTCGACCGGGTCTTAGTTAAGAGAGTCGATGTAGGGCTCTTAGGGTGTCCAAGTTTCCATTACATAGTTTATTCGGATCATAGGCTTGTCCGGGTCCGGGTAAACTTAGATAAGCCTAAGGTTAGGTTGGCTGGTTACTGGAAATTCAACTGTTCACTGTTTGGTGAGCAGGGATTTCGGGACCAGCTGGTACTAATGATACAACGGGAATTGTCGGGAGCGGTTTTCGGGAACGCCTGGTGGGGTAAACTTAAATCCAAAATTAGAACGTTTGCTGCCGATTTTAGTCGTCGACTCAATCGAGATAGATTAGCGGCGCAAACTGCTTTAGAAGAAAAAGTTGATCGGGCCGTGAAATCCCGTGTTAGTGGGGATGTAGCCTTAGCTAAGGCAGAGTTGGCCTCCTTGCTTATCAAGAAGGATCAAGCTCTGGTAGTTAGGGCTAGGTTAAAAAGAATGTCCTCTGAGGCGACGAATATGGCCGCTGAATTGCGTGCAGAGGAGAGTAGGAGTGCGTCTCGACGACATATCGCGTGCGTCACATTACCGGATAATCGGACCGTGACTACAAACGCGGGCATATGTGAGGTCTTTCGTGATTACTTTCAGGATCTTTTCACCAGGGAGCCCGGTCTGAGCTCTGCTCAGTTCGACTCCTATTTAGCCGACTTTCCCTGCCTCGAGGCAGCTGAAGCGGCTGGGTGCGAGGGTCCCATAACAGAGTCCGAGATCTGGGATGCGCTGAAGCAGGTTGGCCTGGATAAGTCTCCGGGACTCGATGGTCTTCCCTACGAAGTGTACTTGAGGCTGTCGCCCGTTTTTGTTCCTTTGCTGGAGCTGATTTTCAACCACTGGATGAAGCAGGGGTCTATACCCCAACGCTTCACCAGGGGTGTGATCAAGTTGCTGCGTAAGGACAAGAACGGTGGGGATGGGTTAGGGAACTTTCGCCCTTTAACAATGTTAAACACGGAGTTAAAGATTTTGGCGAAGATCTTAGCCAACCGTTTGCAGCTTGTCCTGTCTAGTCTGATTGGTCCCGAGCAGACTTGTGCTGTGAAGGGCAGGACTATTCAGGATAACCTGCATATGGTACGCTTGATCTTAGAACAAGTCGACGGTGAAGCCGCGCTGATCAATTTAGATCAGTCCAAGGCCTTCGATAGGGTTGACCATCGTTTTCTGGAGGCTGTCCTTTCGGCGGCCGGTTTCGGAGCCGACTTTCGCTCCTGGATCCGACTCTTGTATGCGACCCCCGGTGCGCTGGTGGAAGTGAATGGAGTAAGATCGAAGCCTTTCGTATTGTCTCGCTCTATTCGTCAGGGTTGTCCGCTCTCGCCTTTGCTGTACGTTCTTGCGTTGGAACCTTTCCTTCGCAAGTTAAAGGCGAATCCGGTCCTGCGTGGAATATCTCTGCCTGGGGCCACCACCTCAGCGAGGTATTCTGCCTATGCTGACGACGTTTCGGTTCTTGTGTCGAGCAGAACCGAGATTGACGAAGTCAGCAAAGTGGTCAGTGGTTATGAGATGGTGACAGGGGCCAAGATCAATCGCGATAAGTCTGTGGGCTTGCGATTGGGTGCGTGGAAGGGAGTTTCTCTTCCCGGACCTTTCCTCTGGACGGATGGGCCGATCAAGATACTCGGCGTCTGGTTCGGTCCGGATCTCCAGTTGGAAATGAATTGGTCGGAGGTACGAGGGAAGGCCGAGATCGCGGTTGGTCTGTGGTCTCGGAGGAGGCTTTCCCTGAAGGGAAGGGCGGAAGTATGTGTTTCTCACATATATCCTATTCTCGTGTACCGACTCTCTGTACTTCCACTTCCGTTTACCGCACTAAGTTTATTAGTAAGGCTCTTGTTCTCTTTCTTGTGGAGAGGCAAGGCCGCTATGGTATCTCGCAAGATCTGTTGCCTTCATACCGCTGAGGGCGGCCTGGGAATGCCAAGCATTGAGATTCGTCAACATATGCTTCGCATTGCATTCCTGGACCGATTGTGTCGCGAACCGGACGAGGTGGGAGCCTTCTGGAAGGAAGATGCCCGGAAAAATTTCCCGTCCCTGAGAAGTGTGCACTCGTGCGAGGGGGAGGCCCGCCGTAGACCCCGAGCCGAAAGCTCCTTCTATCACGAATGTCGTCGCGCTCTGAAATGCCTCTTACGGGCGTCGGAAGGCCTCTCCAACGTCCAGGCGTTGTCTCGTAGGGCATTGTATCAAGTGTTAGTTCGGGGGTCCGTTCAAGATGCTCTGATTGGCGAGCTCGGTCTTACGAAGCAGCAGGCTCGCTCAATATGGCCTTGGGCGACAGGGTTGAAATGCCTCACTAACGACGAGGCATCACTCACCTGGCAGGTGATTCGTGGAGCCCTCTGGGTCGGCAAAAGACTTTGTGCAGCGGGCTTGGAGAATTCTCCAAACTGCCGCCGCTGTGTTGGGGAAGTCGAGACCATTGGTCACGCCTTCTTTCAGTGCAGAGTGGTAGTGCCGTTGTGCAAGTTTGTTGAAGGTCTCATGGTTCGCGTCTTGCGGAGAAAGACCTTTGTCCTGGATGTCGTTTCTGTTTGCAGCAATGTGGTACCGCAGATGTCGAGGGCTGAGAATTATGTGTTCTGTTGCTTACTAGGCGTTATGAGAGTCGTGATTTGGACGACGCGTCAGAAGGAATTCTATGGTGGCGAGAAGTTTGCTTCTTCCGAACTGATCTTGTTCTTTAGGCATCTGCTTAAAGTCAAGATTAGGACGGAAAGGCGGCGACTCACATCATCTGAATTTGGCGAAAGGTGGGTGACTCTTGCGCGTTTGTGCCGTGTGAAAGGGGCTGACCTTGAGTGGCATTTTGATGCCGGTTAGGCATAGGATATTGTTTACCTGGGTTGAACTTGGGCAACCCATCCATGCTTAGGCTAGATTAGGGTTTTTGGTGTTTTATTTTTAGTTTCTTAGGATTATGTAAACTTAGCTAAGGTATGTTTGCTCATTGGCCCCTTTTTTTTCTGTCCCCTTTTCTTTTCCTTTAGTTTAACTCCCCATCCCTCCCCTCTTTAGGTGCTCAGTGATTTCAGTTCTCTGGATGATGCGGGACGCCTTTCGTTTTCGTGTGTGTGATCCTTTTCGTATGTTTGTGTGTGAATCAGTGCGTGTTTGTGCGAGTGGTTGGGATGGATAAATGTGTATTTTAGATTGTCAAAGTCCCGTGTCGATTTCGCCCAGTTAATTGATTTTACTGGCACTTTTAGGATTTGTCGGGGGGTTTTTAATTACTAACATGATTTTGTTTAGTTTTCTTGTACATATTTGTATGCATATTGTATATAGTCATTGGGGATTATTTTATTTAATTTTTATGCCCGCCCCCCCAACAGACTTTATTGTATATATGGGGTTATTTAGGATTTTCATAGAGACAATGAGGTATTTTGGTGGTTGTAGAACGAATGGTATGTATGAATGTGGTGTTTTGGTGAAAGGAATATTGTTTTGTATGCTTGGGTCAGTGCGTGCGACTAGCTAAGTTTAATTTTAAGACAAGCGATGACCTTCCTTTCCCAATCCCCATTTTTGGCTTTGTGCCACATTTACCGTGTTTTGTATACGGTAATAAATATTATCACGAGATCCAACGGCCGTCTTGTTATTCCTTTTCTCTTTGTTGTAGACCGCAGACCGACTGCACGTTTGCCGGAATTCTGTTTGACTGCTGACAGACTGCTCGTTTGCCCGAATTCTGTGTTGCATTGTATTTAGCTAAGTTTGTTTTTTATTATTTCCATTTGACTGTTTCAGGAAAAAAAAGAAAAAAAAAAGAAAAAAAAAAAAAAAGAAAAAAAAAAAAGTCCTTTTGATTTTTGCTTCTCTCCATTTTTTTTACCCCCCTCTTTTAATTTCTGTTATTTTTTCGTTTTATTTCAGTTTTCCAATTTTCCCCCTTTAATTTTTGTTTTCCTTTTAATTTTCTTTTTACCCCCGGTAATTCTTTGTTTTTTATTTTTTTTACCCCTTTTTAATTTGCAGGCCTTGTTCTTTTTATTCTAGTTTCCCGTTTTAATTTCCTTCCAACCTTTAATTTTTGTTTTTCGTTTCCACGCTTTTTCTTTTTAGCCTCCGTTAAAATTTTCATTTTCCTTTAATTTCTGATTTTCGCGTTTATTAATTTTAATTTCTGTTTTTTTTTTCCTAACCTAACGTTTTTCCGTGTTTTTCGTTTTATAATTTGTTTGTATTAATTTCTTTTTGAAATCCTTGTATTGTATAATTTATTTGTTTATTTTTCCTTTGTTTATCGGTTCGACTCGCTTTTCTGTGGGTCGGCCATTTTGAATTTTTGTTTCTAGCTTTGGTTGTCGTCGAAAGTTACGTATTTTCTTTTGTTTATTCTTTTCGACTAGTGTCGGCCATTTTGTTTTTTTGTTAATAGCTCCGGCTATTTGCCGAAGTTTATTATTGTCTTTGTTTACCTTGTTTTGAACCGTTTTCTTTGTATTATTTAATTTTCCTCCTTGTGTTTTTTATTTTCGCCTTTAGGTGATATTTGTTTAAGTTTTTTTTTTTTTTTTTTTTTTTTTTTTTTTTTTTTACGTGTTATTTTTGCTGTGTTTGTAATTGTTTAATTTAGCTGTCTAGTCTCGCTTCTTAAAGTCGGCCATCTTTTATTTTATTTTTAACTAGCTTCGGCTAGAGTTTAAATCTTATTAGTTTTTCTTATCTATCTTTTCTTTGAACTTTTTTGTCTAAATCCCCCCCCCTTTTTTATTTTTTTTTTGCGCCTTTTGGCGTTATTCGTTCTTTTTTGTTTCGCCTTTAGGCGAAATTTAGTAAATATCCCTCCCCCTATTCCTCCACTCCCGACCCTCCCCCTTACTTCATCATGGAGAAGAAGGAAAAAAAAGCCCCTTCTTTTCTGATCACAAAGAAAAAGACATCGACCCTGGCTACCATCAAAAAATCGGTTAGGAAGCACCTTTTTAACCCGAAAAAAGACCCCCCAGACAAAGATAATCCCAATGAATATCCTGCCCTGCCACGAACCCCTACTAATGAGGAGATTGTGGACGTCCTTAAGCAGGCGGCCAAAGCCAGGATAGCTAATGAAATCCTGGAAAAGGAAAAAAACAATGAAAAGCCTAAAGTTAGTACCGAGGTCGGGGATTCGCCCTCTTGTTGGAGGTCCCCTCCGAATTGTATTATCGACATCGCGGAGTTCCTGGAGCGTGCCAAGAGTTACGCTCACCTCGTGGTGAAAGACGGGCTCTTGGAGGATCCAGTGGAACTGAAGAGAGTCGAGAAAAGAATAGTGTCTGTTTTTGTCGTCGACAAGCGTTCGCGCAAAATTTGTCGTTCGACTAAAGACACAGTGTTTAAAGCACTGGAGTCCCTGGGGTTCAAACCCCTAAGAATTGTCAAAGGCAAGGGTTTCTTCATGTGGGACGTGCTGCTGCCCACTGCAGAAGACTGCGTGAGAGCCACCCGGAGAGAATTAATCACCAAAGATCTCATCCTCCGAACAGAGTACGAGGGTCGGCGAAGGACCAGGGTGGCAGTGTACGAGGTCCCTCCTCAGGTTATCGGGGAACACCTCGCGGCTTTCCTGGCCCAATACGGGGAAATATTGGCCGCTTCCTGCGATAGCCTGACCGGGGGATGGAGCTTTGATATGATGCTCGATCGAAAGGCCTTCAGCTCCGTCCCCAACTGGATTGACGTAGGTGACCTGAAGCTGCCGGTCATCGTGACCGGTCGTAAACCAGCCTGTTGGAAGTGTGGAGTGACTGGTCATCTCTCCTCTTCCTGCCCAGAGAAGAAGGCCTCTGGGACTCAGGTCACTAAAGACCAAACTCCCCCTCTGACCGAGTCTGCAAAATCCGCCGCGCCTGTAATGGGCATGCCAGCTGCCGGGACCGGAGAGGTTGTTCCCCCGGTTGGGTCACCATCCAAGCCCCCATCCCCCGAAGAGCCCTCTTCCGCCGCTCCTGTGGCTAAGAAGGGGGAAGAAGGGGAATGGCAGGTAGTTGGCAGGGTCAGAGGGAAGCGTCAGCCAGTGGGTCCTCAGTCCCCTGAAGCCTCGGGGACTAAAGACACACACAGTCCCACTCCCTCTATCAACAGCAAGGGCGACGCCCCGACCTCCACTCTTTCAATTGAAGAGCAAAAGTTGAGATATGAGCCAAGCCACGAAAAAGTGGAGAAACTAAAAAAACTCAAAAAACATCTGGACGACCAAAAAAAACCCACAAAATCTCCTCCAAAAAAAAACATCCCCTTACAGTCACCTAAATTAATTTCCCCCATCAAATCTCCCCCGAAGAAGAAGGCCACCCTTTGTGTTTCCTCCATCCCCATGCCTCCCACTTCAACCCCTCTCTCCAGAGTGAAGCCTTCTCCTGCTATGCCGTCCACCTCCCATGCCCAATCCCAAATCCCGCTCAGTAGAGATCCCAGTCCCTTTAGACAACCCTGCACTCCTTGCCACACTCCCAGTCCTTCTCCCACTAAAACCTCTCAGATGTTACCACCGGTCACCAAAAGGCCCCGAAGCCCCACGCAAGATCCCGGCGAAAAGAAAAAAAAACCCAAAGGCATTTACAATCATGGATTGGACATTTGCAAGATCTCCCCTAGGCAGGCGGAAAAAGCTAGGGATTATGGAAATCGTATCCCAAACCTAAAGTTCCTCCTGTCCATAAAACAGTTCAGTGATAGAGACATCGACAACCCGTTGAACTTTCCAGATGCCCAGCGGGTTTTAACCGTGGTGGGAGTGGACACGGGAGCAAAACAGATTTGGGCCATGTTGGACGAGGCCATATCCTCGTTCAACATGAGCCCGCCCATTGCTATCATTCAGAGTGACAAGCTCCGGAAAATGAACTCATTTTGCGCAGGGAGGGTCCCAATTTTTGTTCACCCCTCCCTCTATAGGGCTCTTAAACTTACTTTCCCGTGGGATATCGGCGGGATCTCCCAGGACGGTAACATCAACACTGAGATGGGCCATGGGTCTATGGGAGATGCTGTCGGTATCCTCACCCCGGCCATGTTCAAAGCAGGTAAGCAACCCTAATCAGTTTTCACTATGGCTCTCTGGTTGGCTACGTTAAATGTCCGGGGCCTGAGGTCGGAGTCTCGCAGGGCGAGGCTCTCTCGCGACCTTCAGCGCCTCGGGGTTAATATCTGTTGTGTGCAAGAGACCCGGTTTTCTTCTCATGATCGTGAGGATGTGCTGTCTAAGGGGTTCGCCCTTTATTCAGCATGTTTTGATGGTCGTTCGAGGGGTGTCTCTTGGCTAGTGAGCAGGTCTTTAGACGCTGCATGTACTCTTGTTTTCGCAGATCCGGCGGGCAGGCTTTGTGTGCTGGACGTTACCATAAAAGGTAAGGCTTTACGTCTCATCGGCGTTTATGCGCCTAATACCCATGCTGAGCGACCTGGTCTGTTTCGGCAGATCGAGCCGTTTTTGACGACATCTCGTCGGGTAGTTTTAGCGGGCGATTGGAATGCCGTCCTTGAGCCCGATATAGATCGTATAGGGAAAAAACTGGGTACTAACAATCCTGATGTGAAACCATTTCGGGACTTTATCGGCGGGTTTGATCTCGTCGATAAGTACCGGAATGAGCATCCTCGGGAGGTAGCATGGACTTGGACTAATAGTGGCAACTCGGCTCCTGGGACGCTTGCGAGCTACCTCGACCGGGTCTTAGTTAAGAGAGTCGATGTAGGGCTCTTAGGGTGTCCAAGTTTCCATTACATAGTTTATTCGGATCATAGGCTTGTCCGGGTCCGGGTAAACTTAGATAAGCCTAAGGTTAGGTTGGCTGGTTACTGGAAATTCAACTGTTCACTGTTTGGTGAGCAGGGATTTCGGGACCAGCTGGTACTAATGATACAACGGGAATTGTCGGGAGCGGTTTTCGGGAACGCCTGGTGGGGTAAACTTAAATCCAAAATTAGAACGTTTGCTGCCGATTTTAGTCGTCGACTCAATCGAGATAGATTAGCGGCGCAAACTGCTTTAGAAGAAAAAGTTGATCGGGCCGTGAAATCCCGTGTTAGTGGGGATGTAGCCTTAGCTAAGGCAGAGTTGGCCTCCTTGCTTATCAAGAAGGATCAAGCTCTGGTAGTTAGGGCTAGGTTAAAAAGAATGTCCTCTGAGGCGACGAATATGGCCGCTGAATTGCGTGCAGAGGAGAGTAGGAGTGCGTCTCGACGACATATCGCGTGCGTCACATTACCGGATAATCGGACCGTGACTACAAACGCGGGCATATGTGAGGTCTTTCGAGATTACTTTCAGGATCTTTTCACCAGGGAGCCCGGTCTGAGCTCTGCTCAGTTCGACTCCTATTTAGCCGACTTTCCCTGCCTCGAGGCAGCTGAAGCGGCTGGGTGCGAGGGTCCCATAACAGAGTCCGAGATCTGGGATGCGCTGAAGCAGGTTGGCCTGGATAAGTCTCCGGGACTCGATGGTCTTCCCTACGAAGTGTACTTGAGGCTGTCGCCCGTTTTTGTTCCTTTGCTGGAGCTGATTTTCAACCACTGGATGAAGCAGGGGTCTATACCCCAACGCTTCACCAGGGGTGTGATCAAGTTGCTGCGTAAGGACAAGAACGGTGGGGATGGGTTAGGGAACTTTCGCCCTTTAACAATGTTAAACACGGAGTTAAAGATTTTGGCGAAGATCTTAGCCAACCGTTTGCAGCTTGTCCTGTCTAGTCTGATTGGTCCCGAGCAGACTTGTGCTGTGAAGGGCAGGACTATTCAGGATAACCTGCATATGGTACGCTTGATCTTAGAACAAGTCGACGGTGAAGCCGCGCTGATCAATTTAGATCAGTCCAAGGCCTTCGATAGGGTTGACCATCGTTTTCTGGAGGCTGTCCTTTCGGCGGCCGGTTTCGGAGCCGACTTTCGCTCCTGGATCCGACTCTTGTATGCGACCCCCGGTGCGCTGGTGGAAGTGAATGGAGTAAGATCGAAGCCTTTCGTATTGTCTCGCTCTATTCGTCAGGGTTGTCCGCTCTCGCCTTTGCTGTACGTTCTTGCGTTGGAACCGTTCCTTCGCAAGTTAAAGGTGAATCCGGTCCTGCGTGGAATATCTCTGCCTGGGGCCACCACCTCAGCAAGGTATTCTGCCTATGCTGACGACGTTTCGGTTCTTGTGTCGAGCAGAACCGAGATTGACGAAGTCAGCAAAGTGGTCAGTGGTTATGAGATGGTGACAGGGGCCAAGATCAATCGCGATAAGTCTGTGGGCTTGCGATTGGGTGCGTGGAAGGGAGTTTCTCTTCCCGGACCTTTCCTCTGGACGGATGGGCCGATCAAGATACTCGGCGTCTGGTTCGGTCCGGATCTCCAGTTGGAAATGAATTGGTCGGAGGTACGAGGGAAGGCCGAGATCGCGGTTGGTCTGTGGTCTCGGAGGAGGCTTTCCCTGAAGGGAAGGGCGGAAGTATGTGTTTCTCACATATATCCTATTCTCGTGTACCGACTCTCTGTACTTCCACTTCCGTTTACCGCACTAAGTTTATTAGTAAGGCTCTTGTTCTCTTTCTTGTGGAGAGGCAAGGCCGCTATGGTATCTCGCAAGATCTGTTGCCTTCATACCGCTGAGGGCGGCCTGGGAATGCCAAGCATTGAGATTCGTCAACATATGCTTCGCATTGCATTCCTGGACCGATTGTGTCGCGAACCGGACGAGGTGGGAGCCTTCTGGAAGGAAGATGCCCGGAAAAATTTCCCGTCCCTGAGAAGTGTGCACTCGTGCGAGGGGGAGGCCCGCCGTAGACCCCGAGCCGAAAGCTCCTTCTATCACGAATGTCGTCGCGCTCTGAAATGCCTCTTACGGGCGTCGGAAGGCCTCTCCAACGTCCAGGCGTTGTCTCGTAGGGCATTGTATCAAGTGTTAGTTCGGGGGTCCGTTCAAGATGCTCTGATTGGCGAGCTCGGTCTTACGAAGCAGCAGGCTCGCTCAATATGGCCTTGGGCGACAGGGTTGAAATGCCTCACTAACGACGAGGCATCACTCACCTGGCAGGTGATTCGTGGAGCCCTCTGGGTCGGCAAAAGACTTTGTGCAGCGGGCTTGGAGAATTCTCCAAACTGCCGCCGCTGTGTTGGGGAAGTCGAGACCATTGGTCACGCCTTCTTTCAGTGCAGAGTGGTAGTGCCGTTGTGCAAGTTTGTTGAAGGTCTCATGGTTCGCGTCTTGCGGAGAAAGACCTTTGTCTGGATGTCGTTTCTGTTTGCAGCAATGTGGTACCGCAGATGTCGAGGGCTGAGAATTATGTGTTCTGTTGCTTACTAGGCGTTATGAGAGTCGTGATTTGGACGACGCGTCAGAAGGAATTCTATGGTGGCGAGAAGTTTGCTTCTTCCGAACTGATCTTGTTCTTTAGGCATCTGCTTAAAGTCAAGATTAGGACGGAAAGGTGGCGACTCACATCATCTGAATTTGGCGAAAGGTGGGTGACTCTTGCGCGTTTGTGCCGTGTGAAAGGGGCTGACCTTGAGTGGCATTTTGATGCCGGTTAGGCATAGGATATTGTTTTCCTGGGTTGAACTTGGGCAACCCATCCATGCTTAGGCTAGATTAGGGTATTTGGTGTTTTATTTTTAGTTTCTTAGGATTATGTAAACTTAGCTAAGGTATGTTTGCTCATTGGCCCCTTTTTTTTCTGTCCCCTTTTCTTTTCCTTTAGTTTAACTCCCCATCCCTCCCCTCTTTAGGTGCTCAGTGATTTCAGTTCTCTGGATGATGCGGGACGCCTTTCGTTTTCGTGTGTGTGATCCTTTTCGTATGTTTGTGTGTGAATCAGTGCGTGTTTGTGCGAGTGGTTGGGATGGATAAATGTGTATTGTCAAAGTCCCGTGTCGATTTCGCCCAGTTAATTGATTTTACTGGCACATTTAGGATTTGTCGGGGGGTTTTTAATTATTAACATGATTTTGTTTAGTTTTCTTGTACATATTTGTAGTCATATTGTATATTTTCATTGGGGATTATTTTTATTTAATTTTTATGCCCGCCCCCCCCAACAGACTTTTATTGTACATATGGGGTTATTTAGGATTTTCATAGAGACAATGAGGTATTTTGGTGGTTGTAGAACGAATGGTATGTATGAATGTGGTGTTTTGGTGAAAGGAATATTGTTTTGTATGCTTGGGTCAGTGCGTGCGACTAGCTAAGTTTAATTTTAAGACAAGCGATGACCTTCCTTTCCCAATCCCCATTTTTGGCTTTGTGCCACATTTACCGTGTTTTGTATACGGTAATAAATATTATCACGAGATCCAACGGCCGTCTTGTTATTCCTTTTCTCTTTGTTGTAGACCGCAGACCGACTGCACGTTTGCCGGAATTCTGTTTGACTGCTGACAGACTGCTCGTTTGCCCGAATTCTGTGTTGCATTGTATTTAGCTAAGTTTGTTTTTTATTATTTCCATTTGACTGTTTCAGGAAAAAAAAGAAAAAAAAAAGAAAAAAAAAAAAAAAGTCCTTTTGATTTTTGCTTCTCTCCATTTTTTTTACCCCCCTCTTTTAATTTCTGTTATTTTTTCGTTTTATTTCAGTTTTCCAATTTTCCCCCTTTAATTTTTGTTTTCCTTTTAATTTTCTTTTTACCCCCGGTAATTCTTTGTTTTTTATTTTTTTTACCCCTTTTTAATTTGCAGGCCTTGTTCTTTTTATTCTAGTTTCCCGTTTTAATTTCCTTCCAACCTTTAATTTTTGTTTTTCGTTTCCACGCTTTTTCTTTTTAGCCTCCGTTAAAATTTTCATTTTCCTTTAATTTCTGATTTTCGCGTTTATTAATTTTAATTTCTGTTTTTTTTTTCCTAACCTAACGTTTTTCCGTGTTTTTCGTTTTATAATTTGTTTGTATTAATTTCTTTTTGAAATCCTTGTATTGTATAATTTATTTGTTTATTTTTCCTTTGTTTATCGGTTCGACTCGCTTTTCTGTGGGTCGGCCATTTTGAATTTTTGTTTCTAGCTTTGGTTGTCGTCGAAAGTTACGTATTTTCTTTTGTTTATTCTTTTCGACTAGTGTCGGCCATTTTGTTTTTTTTGTTTTTTTTGTTAATAGCTCCGGCTATTTGCCGAAGTTTATTATTGTCTTTGTTTACCTTGTTTTGAACCGTTTTCTTTGTATTATTTAATTTTCCTCCTTGTGTTTTTTATTTTGCCTTTAGGTGATATTTGTTTAAGTTTTTTTTTACGTGTTATTTTTGTTGTGTTTGTAATTGTTTAATTTAGCTGTCTAGTCTCGCTTCTTAAATTCGGCCATCTTTTTATTTTATTTTTAACTAGCTTCGGCTAGAGTTTATTCTTATTAGTTTTTCTTATCTATCTTTTCTTTGAATTTTTTGTCTAAATTTCCCCCCCCTTTTATTTTTTTTTTGCGCCTTTTGGCGTTATTCGTTCTTTTTTTTTCGCCTTTAGGCGAAATTTAGTAAATATCCCTCCCCCTATTCCTCCACTCCCGACCCTCCCCCTTACTTCATCATGGAGAAGAAGGAAAAAAAAGCCCCTTCTTTTCTGATCACAAAGAAAAAGACTTCGACCCTGGCTACCATCAAAAAATCGGTTAGGAAGCATCTTTTTAACCCGAAAAAAGACCCCCCAGACAAAGATAATCCCAATGAATATCCTGCCCTGCCAAGAACCCCTACTAATGAGGAGATTGTGGACGTCCTGAAGAAGGCGGCCAAAGCCAGGATAGCTAATGAAATCCTGGAAAAGGAAAAAAGTCAAGAAAAGCCGAAAGTTAGTACCGAGGTCGGGGATTCGCCCTCTTGTTGGAAGTCCCCTCCGAATTGTATTATCGACATCGCGGAGTTCCTGGAGCGTGCCAAGAGTTACGCTCACCTCGTGGTGAAAGACGGGCTCTTGGAGGATCCAGTGGAACTGAAGAGAGTCGAGAAAAGAATAGTGTCTGTTTTTGTCGTCGACAAGCGTTCGCGCAAAATTTGTCGTTCGACTAAAGACACAGTGTTTAAAGCACTGGAGTCCCTGGGGTTCAAACCCCTAAGAATTGTCAAAGGCAAGGGTTTCTTCATGTGGGACGTGCTGCTGCCCACTGCAGAAGACTGCGTGAGAGCCACCCGGAGGGAGTTGATCACCAAGGATCTCATCCTCCGAACGGAGTACGAGGGTCGGCGAAGGACCAGGGTGGCAGTGTACGAGGTCCCTCCTCAGGTTATCGGGGAACACCTCGCGGCTTTCCTGGCCCAATACGGGGAAATATTGGCCGCTTCCTGCGATAGCCTGACCGGGGGATGGAGCTTTGATATGATGCTCGATCGTAAGGCCTTCAGCTCCGTCCCCAACTGGATTGACGTCGGTGACCTGAAGCTGCCGGTCATCGTGACCGGTCGTAAACCAGCCTGCTGGAAGTGTGGAGTGACTGGTCATCTCTCCTCTTCCTGCCCAGAGAAGAAGGCCTCTGGAACTCAGGTCACAAAAGACCAAACTCCCCCTCTGACCGAGTCTGCAAAATCCGCCGCGCCTGTAATGGGCATGCCAGCTGCCGGGACCGGAGAGGTTGTTCCCCCGGTTGGGTCACCATCCAAGCCTCCATCCCCCGAAGAGCCCTCTTCCGCCGCTCCTGTGGCTAAGAAGGGGGAAGAAGGGGAATGGCAGGTAGTTGGCAGGGTCAGAGGGAAGCGTCAGCCAGCG
Organism: Acanthosepion esculentum; assembly: GCA_964036315.1. NCBI lineage: Eukaryota > Metazoa > Mollusca > Cephalopoda > Sepiida > Sepiidae > Acanthosepion > Acanthosepion esculentum. Next base: position 37,882,985 of record OZ038484.1, read on the forward strand.
GGTCCTCAGTCCCCTGAAGCCTCGGGGACTAAAGACACACACAGTCCCACTCCCTCTATCAACAGCAAGGGCGACGCCCCGACCTCCACTCTTTCAATTGAAGAGCAGAGGCTAAAATACGAGCCGAGCCACGAAAAAGCGGAGAAACTAAAAAAACTCAAAAAACATCTGGACGACCAAAAAAAAACCACAAAATCTCCTCCAAAAAAAAACATCCCCTTACAGTCACCTAAATTAATTTCCCCCATCAAATCTCCCCCGAAGAAGAAGGCCACCCTTTGTGTATCCTCCATCCCCATGCCTCCCACTTCAACCCCTCTCTCCAGAGTGAAGCCTTCTCCTGCTATGCCGTCCACCTCCCATGCCCAATCCCAAATCCCGCTCAGTAGAGATCCCAGTCCCTTTAGACAACCCTGCACTCCTTGCCACACTCCCAGTCCTTCTCCCACTAAAACCTCTCAGATGTTACCACCGGTCACCAAAAGGCCCCGAAGCCCCACGCAAGATCCCGGCGAAAAGAAAAAAAAAACCAAAGGCATTTACAATCATGGATTGGACATTTGCAAGATCTCCCCTAGGCAGGCGGAAAAAGCTAGGGATTATGGGAACCGCATCCCTAATCTAAAGTTCCTCCTGTCCATCAAACAGTTCAGCGACAAAGACATCGACAACCCGTTGAACTTCCCAGATGCCCAGCGGGTTTTAACCGTGGTGGGAGTAGACACGGGAGCAAAACAGATTTGGGCCATGTTGGACGAGGCCATATCCTCGTTCAACATGAGCCCGCCCATTGCTATCATTCAGAGCGACAAGCTCCGGAAAATGAACTCATTTTGTGCAGGGAGGGTCCCAATTTTTGTTCACCCCTCCCTCTATAGGGCTCTTAAACTTACTTTCCCGTGGGATATCGGCGGGATCTCCCAGGACGGTAACGTCAACACTGAGATGGGCCATGGGTCTATGGGAGATGCTGTCGGTATCCTCACCCCGGCCATGTTCAAAACAGGTAAGCAACCCTAATCAGTTTTTACTATGGCTCTCTGGTTGGCTACTTTAAATGTCCGGGGCCTGAGGTCGGAGTCTCGCAGGGCGAGGCTCTCTCGCGACCTTCAGCGCCTCGGGGTTAATATCTGTTGTGTGCAAGAGACCCGGTTTTCTTCTCATGATCGTGAGGATGTGCTGTCTAAGGGGTTCGCCCTTTATTCAGCATGTTTTGATGGTCGTTCGAGGGGTGTCTCTTGGCTAGTGAGCAGGTCTTTGGACGCTGCATGTACTCTTGTTTTCGCAGATCCGGCGGGCAGGCTTTGTGTGCTGGACGTTACCATAAAAGGTAAGGCTTTACGTCTCATCGGCGTTTATGCGCCTAATACCCATGCTGAGCGACCTGGTCTGTTTCGGCAGATCGAGCCGTTTTTGACGACATCTCGTCGGGTAGTTTTAGCGGGCGATTGGAATGCCGTCCTTGAGCCCGATATAGATCGTATAGGGAAAAAACGGGGTACTAACAATCCTGATGTGAAACCATTTCGGGACTTTATCGGCGGGTTTGATCTCGTCGATAAGTACCGGAATGAGCATCCTCGGGAGGTAGCATGGACTTGGACTAATAGTGGCAACTCGGCTCCTGGGACGCTTGCGAGCTACCTCGACCGGGTCTTAGTTAAGAGAGTCGATGTAGGGCTCTTAGGGTGTCCAAGTTTCCATTACATAGTTTATTCGGATCATAGGCTTGTCCGGGTCCGGGTAAACTTAGATAAGCCTAAGGTTAGGTTGGCTGGTTACTGGAAATTCAACTGTTCACTTTTTGGTGAGCAGGGATTTCGGGACCAGCTGGTACTAATGATACAACGGGAATTGTCGGGAGCGGTTTTTGGGAACGCCTGGTGGGGTAAACTGAAATCCAAAATTAGAACGTTTGCTGCCGATTTTAGTCGTCGACTCAATCGAGATAGATTAGCGGCGCAAACTGCTTTAGAAGAAAAAGTTGATCGGGCCGTGAAATCCCGTGTTAGTGGGGATGTAGCCTTAGCTAAGGCAGAGTTGGCCTCCTTGCTTATCAAGAAGGATCAAGCTCTGGTAGTTAGGGCTAGGTTAAAAAGAATGTCCTCTGAGGCGACGAATATGGCCGCTGAATTGCGTGCAGAGGAGAGTAGGAGTGCGTCTCGACGACATATCGCGTGCGTCACATTACCGGATAATCGGACCGTGACTACAAACGCGGGCATATGTGAGGTCTTTCGTGATTACTTTCAGGATCTTTTCACCAGGGAGCCCGGTCTGAGCTCTGCTCAGTTCGACTCCTATTTAGCCGACTTTCCCTGCCTCGAGGCAGCTGAAGCGGCTGGGTGCGAGGGTCCCATAACAGAGTCCGAGATCTGGGATGCGCTGAAGCAGGTTGGCCTGGATAAGTCTCCGGGACTCGATGGTCTTCCCTACGAAGTGTACTTGAGGCTGTCGCCCGTTTTTGTTCCTTTGCTGGAGCTGATTTTCAACCACTGGATGAAGCAGGGGTCTATACCCCAACGCTTCACCAGGGGTGTGATCAAGTTGCTGCGTAAGGACAAGAACGGTGGGGATGGGTTAGGGAACTTTCGCCCTTTAACAATGTTAAACACGGAGTTAAAGATTTTGGCGAAGATCTTAGCCAACCGTTTGCAGCTTGTCCTGTCTAGTCTGATTGGTCCCGAGCAGACTTGTGCTGTGAAGGGCAGGACTATTCAGGATAACCTGCATATGGTACGCTTGATCTTAGAACAAGTCGACGGTGAAGCCGCGCTGATCAATTTAGATCAGTCCAAGGCCTTCGATAGGGTTGACCATCGTTTTCTGGAGGCTGTCCTTTCGGCGGCCGGTTTCGGAGCCGACTTTCGCTCCTGGATCCGACTCTTGTATGCGACCCCCGGTGCGCTGGTGGAAGTGAATGGAGTAAGATCGAAGCCTTTCGTATTGTCTCGCTCTATTCGTCAGGGTTGTCCGCTCTCGCCTTTGCTGTACGTTCTTGCGTTGGAACCGTTCCTTCGCAAGTTAAAGGCGAATCCGGTCCTGCGTGGAATATCTCTGCCTGGGGCCACCACCTCAGCAAGGTATTCTGCCTATGCTGACGACGTTTCGGTTCTTGTGTCGAGCAGAGCCGAGATTGACGAAGTCAGCAAAGTGGTCAGTGGTTATGAGATGGTGACAGGGGCCAAGATCAATCGCGATAAGTCTGTGGGCTTGCGATTGGGTGCGTGGAAGGGAGTTTCTCTTCCCGGACCTTTCCTCTGGACGGATGGGCCGATCAAGATACTCGGCGTCTGGTTCGGTCCGGATCTCCAGTTGGAAATGAATTGGTCGGAGGTACGAGGGAAGGCCGAGATCGCGGTTGGTCTGTGGTCTCGGAGGAGGCTTTCCCTGAAGGGAAGGGCGGAAGTATGTGTTTCTCACATATATCCTATTCTCGTGTACCGACTCTCTGTACTTCCACTTCCGTTTACCGCACTAAGTTTATTAGTAAGGCTCTTGTTCTCTTTCTTGTGGAGAGGCAAGGCCGCTATGGTATCTCGCAAGATCTGTTGCCTTCATACCGCTGAGGGCGGCCTGGGAATGCCAAGCATTGAGATTCGTCAACATATGCTTCGCATTGCATTCCTGGACCGATTGTGTCGCGAACCGGACGAGGTGGGAGCCTTCTGGAAGGAAGATGCCCGGAAAAATTTCCCGTCCCTGAGAAGTGTGCACTCGTGCGAGGGGGAGGCCCGCCGTAGACCCCGAGCCGAAAGCTCCTTCTATCACGAATGTCGTCGCGCTCTGAAATGCCTCTTACGGGCGTCGGAAGGCCTCTCCAACGTCCAGGCGTTGTCTCGTAGGGCATTGTATCAAGTGTTAGTTCGGGGGTCCGTTCAAGATGCTCTGATTAGCGAGCTCGGTCTTACGAAGCAGCAGGCTCGCTCAATATGGCCTTGGGCGACAGGGTTGAAATGCCTCACTAACGACGAGGCATCACTCACCTGGCAGGTGATTCGTGGAGCCCTCTGGGTCGGCAAAAGACTTTGTGCAGCGGGCTTGGAGAATTCTCCAAACTGCCGCCGCTGTGTTGGGGAAGTCGAGACCATTGGTCACGCCTTCTTTCAGTGCAGAGTGGTAGTGCCGTTGTGCAAGTTTGTTGAAGGTCTCATGGTTCGCGTCTTGCGGAGAAAGACCTTTGTCCTGGATGTCGTTTCTGTTTGCAGCAATGTGGTACCGCAGATGTCGAGGGCTGAGAATTATGTGTTCTGTTGCTTACTAGGCGTTATGAGAGTCGTGATTTGGACGACGCGTCAGAAGGAATTCTATGGTGGCGAGAAGTTTGTTTCTTCCGAACTGATCTTGTTCTTTAGGCATCTGCTTAAAGTCAAGATTAGGACGGAAAGGCGGCGACTCACATCATCTGAATTTGGCGAAAGGTGGGTGACTCTTGCGCGTTTGTGCCGTGTGAAAGGGGCTGACCTTGAGTGGCATTTTGATGCCGGTTAGGCATAGGATATTGTTTACCTGGGTTGAACTTGGGCAACCCATCCATGCTTAGGCTAGATTAGGTTTTTTGGTGTTTTATTTTTTAGTTTCTTAGGATTATGTAAACTTAGCTAAGGTATGTTTGCTCATTGGCCCCTTTTTTTTTTCTGTCCCCTTTTCTTTTCCTTTAGTTTAACTCCCCATCCCTCCCCTCTTTAGGTGCTCAGTGATTTCAGTTCTCTGGATGATGCGGGACGCCTTTCGTTTTTCGTGTGTGTGATCCTTTTCGTATGTTTGTGTGTGAATCAGTGCGTGTTTGTGTGAATGGTTGGGATGGATAAATGTGTATTTTATATTGTCAAAGTCCCGTGTCGATTTCGCCCAGTTAATTGATTTTACTGGCACATTTAGGATTTGTCGGGGGGTTTTTAATTACTAACATGATTTTGTTTAGTTTTCTTGTACATATTTGTATGCATATTGTATATAGTCATTGGGGATTATTTTATTTAATTTTTATGCCCGCCCCCCAACAGACTTTATTGTATATATGGGGTTATTTCGGATTTTCATAGAGACAATGAGGTATTTTGGTGGTTGTAGAACGAATGGTATGTATGAATGTGGTGTTTTGGTGAAAGGAATATTGTTTTGTATGCTTGGGTCAGTGCGTGCGACTAGCTAAGTTTAATTTTAAGACAAGCGATGACCTTCCTTTCCCAATCCCCATTTTTGGCTTTGTGCCACATTTACTGTGTTTTGCATGCAGTAATAAATATTATCACGAGATCCAACGGCCGTCTTGTTATTCCTTTTCTCTTTGTTGTAGACCGCAGACCGACTGCACGTTTGCCGGAATTCTGTTTGACTGCTGACAGACTGCTCGTTTGCCCGAATTCTGTGTTGCATTGTATTTAGCTAAGTTTGTTTTTTATTATTTCCATTTGACTGTTTCAGGAAAAAAAAGAAAAAAAAAAGAAAAAAAAAAAAAAAGAAAAAAAAAAAAGTCCTTTTGATTTTTGCTTCTCTCCATTTTTTTTACCCCCCTCTTTTAATTTCTGTTATTTTTTCGTTTTATTTCAGTTTTCCAATTTTCCCCCTTTAATTTTTGTTTTCCTTTTAATTTTCTTTTTACCCCCGGTAATTCTTTGTTTTTTATTTTTTTTACCCCTTTTTAATTTGCAGGCCTTGTTCTTTTTATTCTAGTTTCCCGTTTTAATTTCCTTCCAACCTTTAATTTTTGTTTTTCGTTTCCACGCTTTTTCTTTTTAGCCTCCGTTAAAATTTTCATTTTCCTTTAATTTCTGATTTTCGCGTTTATTAATTTTAATTTCTGTTTTTTTTTTCCTAACCTAACGTTTTTCCGTGTTTTTCGTTTTATAATTTGTTTGTATTAATTTCTTTTTGAAATCCTTGTATTGTATAATTTATTTGTTTATTTTTCCTTTGTTTATCGGTTCGACTCGCTTTTCTGTGGGTCGGCCATTTTGAATTTTTGTTTCTAGCTTTGGTTGTCGTCGAAAGTTACGTATTTTCTTTTGTTTATTCTTTTCGACTAGTGTCGGCCATTTTGTTTTTTTTGTTTTTTTTGTTAATAGCTCCGGCTATTTGCCGAAGTTTATTATTGTCTTTGTTTACCTTGTTTTGAACCGTTTTCTTTGTATTATTTAATTTTCCTCCTTGTGTTTTTTATTTTGCCTTTAGGTGATATTTGTTTAAGTTTTTTTTTACGTGTTATTTTTGTTGTGTTTGTAATTGTTTAATTTAGCTGTCTAGTCTCGCTTCTTAAATTCGGCCATCTTTTATTTTATTTTTTTAACTAGCTTCGGCTAGAGTTTAATCTTAGTTTTTCTTATCTATCTTTTCTTTGAACTTTTTTGTCTAAATTTCCCCCCCCTTTTTATTTTTTTTTGCGCCTTTTGGCGTTATTCGTTCTTTTTTGTTTCGCCTTTAGGCGAAATTTAGTAAATATCCCTCCCCCTATTCCTCCACTCCCGACCCTCCCCCTTACTTCATTATGGAGAAGAAGGAAAAAAAAGCCCCTTCTTTTCTGATCACAAAGAAAAAGACTTCGACCCTGGCTACCATCAAAAAATCGGTTAGGAAGCACCTTTTTAACCCGAAAAAAGACCCCCCAGACAAAGATAATCCCAATGAATATCCTGCCCTGCCACGAACCCCTACTAATGAGGAGATTGTGGACGTCCTGAAGAAGGCGGCCAAAGCCAGGATAGCTAATGAAATCCTGGAAAAGGAAAAAAGTCAAGAAAAGCCGAAAGTTAGTACCGAGGTCGGGGATTCGCCCTCTTGTTGGAAGTCCCCTCCGAATTGTATTATCGACATCGCGGAGTTCCTGGAGCGTGCCAAGAGTTACGCTCACCTCGTGGTGAAAGACGGGCTCTTGGAGGATCCAGTGGAACTGAAGAGAGTCGAGAAAAGAATAGTGTCTGTTTTTGTCGTCGACAAGCGTTCGCGCAAAATTTGTCGTTCGACTAAAGACACAGTGTTTAAAGCACTGGAGTCCCTGGGGTTCAAACCCCTAAGAATTGTCAAAGGCAAGGGTTTCTTCATGTGGGACGTGCTGCTGCCCACTGCAGAAGACTGCGTGAGAGCCACCCGGAGAGAATTAATCACCAAAGATCTCATCCTCCGAACAGAGTACGAGGGTCGGCGAAGGACCAGGGTGGCAGTGTACGAGGTCCCTCCTCAGGTTATCGGGGAACACCTCGCGGCTTTCCTGGCCCAATACGGGGAAATATTGGCCGCTTCCTGCGATAGCCTGACCGGGGGATGGAGCTTTGATATGATGCTCGATCGTAAGGCCTTCAGCTCCGTCCCCAACTGGATTGACGTCGGTGACCTGAAGCTGCCGGTCATCGTGACCGGTCGTAAACCAGCCTGCTGGAAGTGTGGAGTGACTGGTCATCTCTCCTCTTCCTGCCCAGAGAAGAAGGCCTCTGGAACTCAGGTCACAAAAGACCAAACTCCCCCTCTGACCGAGTCTGCAAAATCCGCCGCGCCTGTAATGGGCATGCCAGCTGCCGGGACCGGAGAGGTTGTTCCCCCGGTTGGGTCACCATCCAAGCACCCATCCCCCGAAGAGCCCTCTTCCGCCGCTCCTGTGGCTAAGAAGGGGGAAGAAGGGGAATGGCAGGTAGTTGGCAGGGTCAGAGGGAAGCGTCAGCCAGCGGGTCCTCAGTCCCCTGAAGCCTCGGGGACTAAAGACACACACAGTCCCACTCCCTCTATCAACAGCAAGGGCGACGCCCCGACCTCCACTCTTTCAACTGAAGAGCAGAGGCTAAAATACGAGCCGAGCCACGAAAAAGCGGAGAAACTAAAAAAACTCAAAAAACATCTGGACGACCAAAAAAAACCCACAAAATCTCCTCCAAAAAAAAACATCCCCTTACAGTCACCTAAATTAATTTCCCCCATCAAATCTCCCCCGAAGAAGAAGGCCACCCTTTGTGTATCCTCCATCCCCATGCCTCCCACTTCAACCCCTCTCTCCAGAGTGAAGCCTTCTCCTGCTATGCCGTCCACCTCCCATGCCCAATCCCAAATCCCGCTCAGTAGAGATCCCAGTCCCTTTAGACAACCCTGCACTCCTTGCCACACTCCCAGTCCTTCTCCCACTAAAACCTCTCAGATGTTACCACCGGTCACCAAAAGGCCCCGAAGCCCCACTCAAGATCCCGGCGAAAAGAAAAAAAAACCAAAGGGCATTTTCAATCATGGATTGGACATTTGTAAGATCTCCCCTAGGCAGGCGGAAAAAGCTAGGGATTATGGGAACCGTATCCCTAATCTAAAGTTCCTCCTGTCCATCAAACAGTTCAGCGACAAAGACATCGACAACCCGTTGAACTTCCCAGATGCCCAGCGGGTTTTAACCGTGGTGGGCGTTGACACGGGAGCAAAACAGATTTGGGCCATGTTGGACGAGGCCATATCCTCGTTCAACATGAGCCCGCCCATTGCTATCATTCAGAGCGACAAGCTCCGGAAAATGAACTCTTTTTGCGCAGGGAGGGTCCCAATTTTTGTTCACCCCTCCCTCTATAGGGCTCTTAAACTCACTTTCCCGTGGGATATCGGCGGGATCTCCCAGGACGGTAACATCAACACTGAGATGGGCCATGGGTCTATGGGAGATGCTGTCGGTATCCTCACCCCGGCCATGTTCAAAACAGGTAAGCAACCCTAATCAGTTTTCACTATGGCTCTCTGGTTGGCTACTTTAAATGTCCGGGGCCTGAGGTCGGAGTCTCGCAGGGCGAGGCTCTCTCGCGACCTTCAGCGCCTCGGGGTTAATATCTGTTGTGTGCAAGAGACCCGGTTTTCTTCTCATGATCGTGAGGATGTGCTGTCTAAGGGGTTCGCCCTTTATTCAGCATGTTTTGATGGTCGTTCGAGGGGTGTCTCTTGGCTAGTGAGCAGGTCTTTAGACGCTGCATGTACTCTTGTTTTCGCAGATCCGGCGGGCAGGCTTTGTGTGCTGGACGTTACCATAAAAGGTAAGGCTTTACGTCTCATCGGCGTTTATGCGCCTAATACCCATGCTGAGCGACCTGGTCTGTTTCGGCAGATCGAGCCGTTTTTGACGACATCTCGTCGGGTAGTTTTAGCGGGCGATTGGAATGCCGTCCTTGAGCCCGATATAGATCGTATAGGGAAAAAACGGGGTACTAACAATCCTGATGTGAAACCATTTCGGGACTTTATCGGCGGGTTTGATCTCGTCGATAAGTACCGGAATGAGCATCCTCGGGAGGTAGCATGGACTTGGACTAATAGTGGCAACTCGGCTCCTGGGACGCTTGCGAGCTACCTCGACCGGGTCTTAGTTAAGAGAGTCGATGTAGGGCTCTTAGGGTGTCCAAGTTTCCATTACATAGTTTATTCGGATCATAGGCTTGTCCGGGTCCGGGTAAACTTAGATAAGCCTAAGGTTAGGTTGGCTGGTTACTGGAAATTCAACTGTTCACTGTTTGGTGAGCAGGGATTTCGGGACCAGCTGGTACTAATGATACAACGGGAATTGTCGGGAGCGGTTTTCGGGAACGCCTGGTGGGGTAAACTTAAATCCAAAATTAGAACGTTTGCTGCCGATTTTAGTCGTCGACTCAATCGAGATAGATTAGCGGCGCAAACTGCTTTAGAAGAAAAAGTTGATCGGGCCGTGAAATCCCGTGTTAGTGGGGATGTAGCCTTAGCTAAGGCAGAGTTGGCCTCCTTGCTTATCAAGAAGGATCAAGCTCTGGTAGTTAGGGCTAGGTTAAAAAGAATGTCCTCTGAGGCGACGAATATGGCCGCTGAATTGCGTGCAGAGGAGAGTAGGAGTGCGTCTCGACGACATATCGCGTGCGTCACATTACCGGATAATCGGACCGTGACTACAAACGCGGGCATATGTGAGGTCTTTCGTGATTACTTTCAGGATCTTTTCACCAGGGAGCCCGGTCTGAGCTCTGCTCAGTTCGACTCCTATTTAGCCGACTTTCCCTGCCTCGAGGCAGCTGAAGCGGCTGGGTGCGAGGGTCCCATAACAGAGTCCGAGATCTGGGATGCGCTGAAGCAGGTTGGCCTGGATAAGTCTCCGGGACTCGATGGTCTTCCCTACGAAGTGTACTTGAGGCTGTCGCCCGTTTTTGTTCCTTTGCTGGAGCTGATTTTCAACCACTGGATGAAGCAGGGGTCTATACCCCAACGCTTCACCAGGGGTGTGATCAAGTTGCTGCGTAAGGACAAGAACGGTGGGGATGGGTTAGGGAACTTTCGCCCTTTAACAATGTTAAACACGGAGTTAAAGATTTTGGCGAAGATCTTAGCCAACCGTTTGCAGCTTGTCCTGTCTAGTCTGATTGGTCCCGAGCAGACTTGTGCTGTGAAGGGCAGGACTATTCAGGATAACCTGCATATGGTACGCTTGATCTTAGAACAAGTCGACGGTGAAGCCGCGCTGATCAATTTAGATCAGTCCAAGGCCTTCGATAGGGTTGACCATCGTTTTCTGGAGGCTGTCCTTTCGGCGGCCGGTTTCGGAGCCGACTTTCGCTCCTGGATCCGACTCTTGTATGCGACCCCCGGTGCGCTGGTGGAAGTGAATGGAGTAAGATCGAAGCCTTTCGTATTGTCTCGCTCTATTCGTCAGGGTTGTCCGCTCTCGCCTTTGCTGTACGTTCTTGCGTTGGAACCTTTCCTTCGCAAGTTAAAGGCGAATCCGGTCCTGCGTGGAATATCTCTGCCTGGGGCCACCACCTCAGCGAGGTATTCTGCCTATGCTGACGACGTTTCGGTTCTTGTGTCGAGCAGAACCGAGATTGACGAAGTCAGCAAAGTGGTCAGTGGTTATGAGATGGTGACAGGGGCCAAGATCAATCGCGATAAGTCTGTGGGCTTGCGATTGGGTGCGTGGAAGGGAGTTTCTCTTCCCGGACCTTTCCTCTGGACGGATGGGCCGATCAAGATACTCGGCGTCTGGTTCGGTCCGGATCTCCAGTTGGAAATGAATTGGTCGGAGGTACGAGGGAAGGCCGAGATCGCGGTTGGTCTGTGGTCTCGGAGGAGGCTTTCCCTGAAGGGAAGGGCGGAAGTATGTGTTTCTCACATATATCCTATTCTCGTGTACCGACTCTCTGTACTTCCACTTCCGTTTACCGCACTAAGTTTATTAGTAAGGCTCTTGTTCTCTTTCTTGTGGAGAGGCAAGGCCGCTATGGTATCTCGCAAGATCTGTTGCCTTCATACCGCTGAGGGCGGCCTGGGAATGCCAAGCATTGAGATTCGTCAACATATGCTTCGCATTGCATTCCTGGACCGATTGTGTCGCGAACCGGACGAGGTGGGAGCCTTCTGGAAGGAAGATGCCCGGAAAAATTTCCCGTCCCTGAGAAGTGTGCACTCGTGCGAGGGGGAGGCCCGCCGTAGACCCCGAGCCGAAAGCTCCTTCTATCACGAATGTCGTCGCGCTCTGAAATGCCTCTTACGGGCGTCGGAAGGCCTCTCCAACGTCCAGGCGTTGTCTCGTAGGGCATTGTATCAAGTGTTAGTTCGGGGGTCCGTTCAAGATGCTCTGATTGGCGAGCTCGGTCTTACGAAGCAGCAGGCTCGCTCAATATGGCCTTGGGCGACAGGGTTGAAATGCCTCACTAACGACGAGGCATCACTCACCTGGCAGGTGATTCGTGGAGCCCTCTGGGTCGGCAAAAGACTTTGTGCAGCGGGCTTGGAGAATTCTCCAAACTGCCGCCGCTGTGTTGGGGAAGTCGAGACCATTGGTCACGCCTTCTTTCAGTGCAGAGTGGTAGTGCCGTTGTGCAAGTTTGTTGAAGGTCTCATGGTTCGCGTCTTGCGGAGAAAGACCTTTGTCCTGGATGTCGTTTCTGTTTGCAGCAATGTGGTACCGCAGATGTCGAGGGCTGAGAATTATGTGTTCTGTTGCTTACTAGGCGTTATGAGAGTCGTGATTTGGACGACGCGTCAGAAGGAATTCTATGGTGGCGAGAAGTTTGCTTCTTCCGAACTGATCTTGTTCTTTAGGCATCTGCTTAAAGTCAAGATTAGGACGGAAAGGCGGCGACTCACATCATCTGAATTTGGCGAAAGGTGGGTGACTCTTGCGCGTTTGTGCCGTGTGAAAGGGGCTGACCTTGAGTGGCATTTTGATGCCGGTTAGGCATAGGATATTGTTTACCTGGGTTGAACTTGGGCAACCCATCCATGCTTAGGCTAGATTAGGGTTTTTGGTGTTTTATTTTTAGTTTCTTAGGATTATGTAAACTTAGCTAAGGTATGTTTGCTCATTGGCCCCTTTTTTTTCTGTCCCCTTTTCTTTTCCTTTAGTTTAACTCCCCATCCCTCCCCTCTTTAGGTGCTCAGTGATTTCAGTTCTCTGGATGATGCGGGACGCCTTTCGTTTTCGTGTGTGTGATCCTTTTCGTATGTTTGTGTGTGAATCAGTGCGTGTTTGTGCGAGTGGTTGGGATGGATAAATGTGTATTTTAGATTGTCAAAGTCCCGTGTCGATTTCGCCCAGTTAATTGATTTTACTGGCACTTTTAGGATTTGTCGGGGGGTTTTTAATTACTAACATGATTTTGTTTAGTTTTCTTGTACATATTTGTATGCATATTGTATATAGTCATTGGGGATTATTTTATTTAATTTTTATGCCCGCCCCCCCAACAGACTTTATTGTATATATGGGGTTATTTAGGATTTTCATAGAGACAATGAGGTATTTTGGTGGTTGTAGAACGAATGGTATGTATGAATGTGGTGTTTTGGTGAAAGGAATATTGTTTTGTATGCTTGGGTCAGTGCGTGCGACTAGCTAAGTTTAATTTTAAGACAAGCGATGACCTTCCTTTCCCAATCCCCATTTTTGGCTTTGTGCCACATTTACCGTGTTTTGTATACGGTAATAAATATTATCACGAGATCCAACGGCCGTCTTGTTATTCCTTTTCTCTTTGTTGTAGACCGCAGACCGACTGCACGTTTGCCGGAATTCTGTTTGACTGCTGACAGACTGCTCGTTTGCCCGAATTCTGTGTTGCATTGTATTTAGCTAAGTTTGTTTTTTATTATTTCCATTTGACTGTTTCAGGAAAAAAAAGAAAAAAAAAAGAAAAAAAAAAAAAAAGAAAAAAAAAAAAGTCCTTTTGATTTTTGCTTCTCTCCATTTTTTTTACCCCCCTCTTTTAATTTCTGTTATTTTTTCGTTTTATTTCAGTTTTCCAATTTTCCCCCTTTAATTTTTGTTTTCCTTTTAATTTTCTTTTTACCCCCGGTAATTCTTTGTTTTTTATTTTTTTTACCCCTTTTTAATTTGCAGGCCTTGTTCTTTTTATTCTAGTTTCCCGTTTTAATTTCCTTCCAACCTTTAATTTTTGTTTTTCGTTTCCACGCTTTTTCTTTTTAGCCTCCGTTAAAATTTTCATTTTCCTTTAATTTCTGATTTTCGCGTTTATTAATTTTAATTTCTGTTTTTTTTTTCCTAACCTAACGTTTTTCCGTGTTTTTCGTTTTATAATTTGTTTGTATTAATTTCTTTTTGAAATCCTTGTATTGTATAATTTATTTGTTTATTTTTCCTTTGTTTATCGGTTCGACTCGCTTTTCTGTGGGTCGGCCATTTTGAATTTTTGTTTCTAGCTTTGGTTGTCGTCGAAAGTTACGTATTTTCTTTTGTTTATTCTTTTCGACTAGTGTCGGCCATTTTGTTTTTTTTGTTTTTTTTGTTAATAGCTCCGGCTATTTGCCGAAGTTTATTATTGTCTTTGTTTACCTTGTTTTGAACCGTTTTCTTTGTATTATTTAATTTTCCTCCTTGTGTTTTTTATTTTGCCTTTAGGTGATATTTGTTTAAGTTTTTTTTTACGTGTTATTTTTGTTGTGTTTGTAATTGTTTAATTTAGCTGTCTAGTCTCGCTTCTTAAATTCGGCCATCTTTTATTTTATTTTTTTAACTAGCTTCGGCTAGAGTTTAATCTTAGTTTTTCTTATCTATCTTTTCTTTGAACTTTTTTGTCTAAATTTCCCCCCCCTTTTTATTTTTTTTTGCGCCTTTTGGCGTTATTCGTTCTTTTTTGTTTCGCCTTTAGGCGAAATTTAGTAAATATCCCTCCCCCTATTCCTCCACTCCCGACCCTCCCCCTTACTTCATTATGGAGAAGAAGGAAAAAAAAGCCCCTTCTTTTCTGATCACAAAGAAAAAGACTTCGACCCTGGCTACCATCAAAAAATCGGTTAGGAAGCACCTTTTTAACCCGAAAAAAGACCCCCCAGACAAAGATAATCCCAATGAATATCCTGCCCTGCCACGAACCCCTACTAATGAGGAGATTGTGGACGTCCTGAAGAAGGCGGCCAAAGCCAGGATAGCTAATGAAATCCTGGAAAAGGAAAAAAGTCAAGAAAAGCCGAAAGTTAGTACCGAGGTCGGGGATTCGCCCTCTTGTTGGAAGTCCCCTCCGAATTGTATTATCGACATCGCGGAGTTCCTGGAGCGTGCCAAGAGTTACGCTCACCTCGTGGTGAAAGACGGGCTCTTGGAGGATCCAGTGGAACTGAAGAGAGTCGAGAAAAGAATAGTGTCTGTTTTTGTCGTCGACAAGCGTTCGCGCAAAATTTGTCGTTCGACTAAAGACACAGTGTTTAAAGCACTGGAGTCCCTGGGGTTCAAACCCCTAAGAATTGTCAAAGGCAAGGGTTTCTTCATGTGGGACGTGCTGCTGCCCACTGCAGAAGACTGCGTGAGAGCCACCCGGAGAGAATTAATCACCAAAGATCTCATCCTCCGAACAGAGTACGAGGGTCGGCGAAGGACCAGGGTGGCAGTGTACGAGGTCCCTCCTCAGGTTATCGGGGAACACCTCGCGGCTTTCCTGGCCCAATACGGGGAAATATTGGCCGCTTCCTGCGATAGCCTGACCGGGGGATGGAGCTTTGATATGATGCTCGATCGTAAGGCCTTCAGCTCCGTCCCCAACTGGATTGACGTCGGTGACCTGAAGCTGCCGGTCATCGTGACCGGTCGTAAACCAGCCTGCTGGAAGTGTGGAGTGACTGGTCATCTCTCCTCTTCCTGCCCAGAGAAGAAGGCCTCTGGAACTCAGGTCACAAAAGACCAAACTCCCCCTCTGACCGAGTCTGCAAAATCCGCCGCGCCTGTAATGGGCATGCCAGCTGCCGGGACCGGAGAGGTTGTTCCCCCGGTTGGGTCACCATCCAAGCACCCATCCCCCGAAGAGCCCTCTTCCGCCGCTCCTGTGGCTAAGAAGGGGGAAGAAGGGGAATGGCAGGTAGTTGGCAGGGTCAGAGGGAAGCGTCAGCCAGCGGGTCCTCAGTCCCCTGAAGCCTCGGGGACTAAAGACACACACAGTCCCACTCCCTCTATCAACAGCAAGGGCGACGCCCCGACCTCCACTCTTTCAACTGAAGAGCAGAGGCTAAAATACGAGCCGAGCCACGAAAAAGCGGAGAAACTAAAAAAACTCAAAAAACATCTGGACGACCAAAAAAAACCCACAAAATCTCCTCCAAAAAAAAACATCCCCTTACAGTCACCTAAATTAATTTCCCCCATCAAATCTCCCCCGAAGAAGAAGGCCACCCTTTGTGTATCCTCCATCCCCATGCCTCCCACTTCAACCCCTCTCTCCAGAGTGAAGCCTTCTCCTGCTATGCCGTCCACCTCCCATGCCCAATCCCAAATCCCGCTCAGTAGAGATCCCAGTCCCTTTAGACAACCCTGCACTCCTTGCCACACTCCCAGTCCTTCTCCCACTAAAACCTCTCAGATGTTACCACCGGTCACCAAAAGGCCCCGAAGCCCCACTCAAGATCCCGGCGAAAAGAAAAAAAAACCAAAGGGCATTTTCAATCATGGATTGGACATTTGTAAGATCTCCCCTAGGCAGGCGGAAAAAGCTAGGGATTATGGGAACCGTATCCCTAATCTAAAGTTCCTCCTGTCCATCAAACAGTTCAGCGACAAAGACATCGACAACCCGTTGAACTTCCCAGATGCCCAGCGGGTTTTAACCGTGGTGGGCGTTGACACGGGAGCAAAACAGATTTGGGCCATGTTGGACGAGGCCATATCCTCGTTCAACATGAGCCCGCCCATTGCTATCATTCAGAGCGACAAGCTCCGGAAAATGAACTCTTTTTGCGCAGGGAGGGTCCCAATTTTTGTTCACCCCTCCCTCTATAGGGCTCTTAAACTCACTTTCCCGTGGGATATCGGCGGGATCTCCCAGGACGGTAACATCAACACTGAGATGGGCCATGGGTCTATGGGAGATGCTGTCGGTATCCTCACCCCGGCCATGTTCAAAACAGGTAAGCAACCCTAATCAGTTTTCACTATGGCTCTCTGGTTGGCTACTTTAAATGTCCGGGGCCTGAGGTCGGAGTCTCGCAGGGCGAGGCTCTCTCGCGACCTTCAGCGCCTCGGGGTTAATATCTGTTGTGTGCAAGAGACCCGGTTTTCTTCTCATGATCGTGAGGATGTGCTGTCTAAGGGGTTCGCCCTTTATTCAGCATGTTTTGATGGTCGTTCGAGGGGTGTCTCTTGGCTAGTGAGCAGGTCTTTAGACGCTGCATGTACTCTTGTTTTCGCAGATCCGGCGGGCAGGCTTTGTGTGCTGGACGTTACCATAAAAGGTAAGGCTTTACGTCTCATCGGCGTTTATGCGCCTAATACCCATGCTGAGCGACCTGGTCTGTTTCGGCAGATCGAGCCGTTTTTGACGACATCTCGTCGGGTAGTTTTAGCGGGCGATTGGAATGCCGTCCTTGAGCCCGATATAGATCGTATAGGGAAAAAACGGGGTACTAACAATCCTGATGTGAAACCATTTCGGGACTTTATCGGCGGGTTTGATCTCGTCGATAAGTACCGGAATGAGCATCCTCGGGAGGTAGCATGGACTTGGACTAATAGTGGCAACTCGGCTCCTGGGACGCTTGCGAGCTACCTCGACCGGGTCTTAGTTAAGAGAGTCGATGTAGGGCTCTTAGGGTGTCCAAGTTTCCATTACATAGTTTATTCGGATCATAGGCTTGTCCGGGTCCGGGTAAACTTAGATAAGCCTAAGGTTAGGTTGGCTGGTTACTGGAAATTCAACTGTTCACTGTTTGGTGAGCAGGGATTTCGGGACCAGCTGGTACTAATGATACAACGGGAATTGTCGGGAGCGGTTTTCGGGAACGCCTGGTGGGGTAAACTTAAATCCAAAATTAGAACGTTTGCTGCCGATTTTAGTCGTCGACTCAATCGAGATAGATTAGCGGCGCAAACTGCTTTAGAAGAAAAAGTTGATCGGGCCGTGAAATCCCGTGTTAGTGGGGATGTAGCCTTAGCTAAGGCAGAGTTGGCCTCCTTGCTTATCAAGAAGGATCAAGCTCTGGTAGTTAGGGCTAGGTTAAAAAGAATGTCCTCTGAGGCGACGAATATGGCCGCTGAATTGCGTGCAGAGGAGAGTAGGAGTGCGTCTCGACGACATATCGCGTGCGTCACATTACCGGATAATCGGACCGTGACTACAAACGCGGGCATATGTGAGGTCTTTCGTGATTACTTTCAGGATCTTTTCACCAGGGAGCCCGGTCTGAGCTCTGCTCAGTTCGACTCCTATTTAGCCGACTTTCCCTGCCTCGAGGCAGCTGAAGCGGCTGGGTGCGAGGGTCCCATAACAGAGTCCGAGATCTGGGATGCGCTGAAGCAGGTTGGCCTGGATAAGTCTCCGGGACTCGATGGTCTTCCCTACGAAGTGTACTTGAGGCTGTCGCCCGTTTTTGTTCCTTTGCTGGAGCTGATTTTCAACCACTGGATGAAGCAGGGGTCTATACCCCAACGCTTCACCAGGGGTGTGATCAAGTTGCTGCGTAAGGACAAGAACGGTGGGGATGGGTTAGGGAACTTTCGCCCTTTAACAATGTTAAACACGGAGTTAAAGATTTTGGCGAAGATCTTAGCCAACCGTTTGCAGCTTGTCCTGTCTAGTCTGATTGGTCCCGAGCAGACTTGTGCTGTGAAGGGCAGGACTATTCAGGATAACCTGCATATGGTACGCTTGATCTTAGAACAAGTCGACGGTGAAGCCGCGCTGATCAATTTAGATCAGTCCAAGGCCTTCGATAGGGTTGACCATCGTTTTCTGGAGGCTGTCCTTTCGGCGGCCGGTTTCGGAGCCGACTTTCGCTCCTGGATCCGACTCTTGTATGCGACCCCCGGTGCGCTGGTGGAAGTGAATGGAGTAAGATCGAAGCCTTTCGTATTGTCTCGCTCTATTCGTCAGGGTTGTCCGCTCTCGCCTTTGCTGTACGTTCTTGCGTTGGAACCTTTCCTTCGCAAGTTAAAGGCGAATCCGGTCCTGCGTGGAATATCTCTGCCTGGGGCCACCACCTCAGCGAGGTATTCTGCCTATGCTGACGACGTTTCGGTTCTTGTGTCGAGCAGAACCGAGATTGACGAAGTCAGCAAAGTGGTCAGTGGTTATGAGATGGTGACAGGGGCCAAGATCAATCGCGATAAGTCTGTGGGCTTGCGATTGGGTGCGTGGAAGGGAGTTTCTCTTCCCGGACCTTTCCTCTGGACGGATGGGCCGATCAAGATACTCGGCGTCTGGTTCGGTCCGGATCTCCAGTTGGAAATGAATTGGTCGGAGGTACGAGGGAAGGCCGAGATCGCGGTTGGTCTGTGGTCTCGGAGGAGGCTTTCCCTGAAGGGAAGGGCGGAAGTATGTGTTTCTCACATATATCCTATTCTCGTGTACCGACTCTCTGTACTTCCACTTCCGTTTACCGCACTAAGTTTATTAGTAAGGCTCTTGTTCTCTTTCTTGTGGAGAGGCAAGGCCGCTATGGTATCTCGCAAGATCTGTTGCCTTCATACCGCTGAGGGCGGCCTGGGAATGCCAAGCATTGAGATTCGTCAACATATGCTTCGCATTGCATTCCTGGACCGATTGTGTCGCGAACCGGACGAGGTGGGAGCCTTCTGGAAGGAAGATGCCCGGAAAAATTTCCCGTCCCTGAGAAGTGTGCACTCGTGCGAGGGGGAGGCCCGCCGTAGACCCCGAGCCGAAAGCTCCTTCTATCACGAATGTCGTCGCGCTCTGAAATGCCTCTTACGGGCGTCGGAAGGCCTCTCCAACGTCCAGGCGTTGTCTCGTAGGGCATTGTATCAAGTGTTAGTTCGGGGGTCCGTTCAAGATGCTCTGATTGGCGAGCTCGGTCTTACGAAGCAGCAGGCTCGCTCAATATGGCCTTGGGCGACAGGGTTGAAATGCCTCACTAACGACGAGGCATCACTCACCTGGCAGGTGATTCGTGGAGCCCTCTGGGTCGGCAAAAGACTTTGTGCAGCGGGCTTGGAGAATTCTCCAAACTGCCGCCGCTGTGTTGGGGAAGTCGAGACCATTGGTCACGCCTTCTTTCAGTGCAGAGTGGTAGTGCCGTTGTGCAAGTTTGTTGAAGGTCTCATGGTTCGCGTCTTGCGGAGAAAGACCTTTGTCCTGGATGTCGTTTCTGTTTGCAGCAATGTGGTACCGCAGATGTCGAGGGCTGAGAATTATGTGTTCTGTTGCTTACTAGGCGTTATGAGAGTCGTGATTTGGACGACGCGTCAGAAGGAATTCTATGGTGGCGAGAAGTTTGCTTCTTCCGAACTGATCTTGTTCTTTAGGCATCTGCTTAAAGTCAAGATTAGGACGGAAAGGCGGCGACTCACATCATCTGAATTTGGCGAAAGGTGGGTGACTCTTGCGCGTTTGTGCCGTGTGAAAGGGGCTGACCTTGAGTGGCATTTTGATGCCGGTTAGGCATAGGATATTGTTTACCTGGGTTGAACTTGGGCAACCCATCCATGCTTAGGCTAGATTAGGGTTTTTGGTGTTTTATTTTTAGTTTCTTAGGATTATGTAAACTTAGCTAAGGTATGTTTGCTCATTGGCCCCTTTTTTTTCTGTCCCCTTTTCTTTTCCTTTAGTTTAACTCCCCATCCCTCCCCTCTTTAGGTGCTCAGTGATTTCAGTTCTCTGGATGATGCGGGACGCCTTTCGTTTTCGTGTGTGTGATCCTTTTCGTATGTTTGTGTGTGAATCAGTGCGTGTTTGTGCGAGTGGTTGGGATGGATAAATGTGTATTTTAGATTGTCAAAGTCCCGTGTCGATTTCGCCCAGTTAATTGATTTTACTGGCACTTTTAGGATTTGTCGGGGGGTTTTTAATTACTAACATGATTTTGTTTAGTTTTCTTGTACATATTTGTATGCATATTGTATATAGTCATTGGGGATTATTTTATTTAATTTTTATGCCCGCCCCCCCAACAGACTTTATTGTATATATGGGGTTATTTAGGATTTTCATAGAGACAATGAGGTATTTTGGTGGTTGTAGAACGAATGGTATGTATGAATGTGGTGTTTTGGTGAAAGGAATATTGTTTTGTATGCTTGGGTCAGTGCGTGCGACTAGCTAAGTTTAATTTTAAGACAAGCGATGACCTTCCTTTCCCAATCCCCATTTTTGGCTTTGTGCCACATTTACCGTGTTTTGTATACGGTAATAAATATTATCACGAGATCCAACGGCCGTCTTGTTATTCCTTTTCTCTTTGTTGTAGACCGCAGACCGACTGCACGTTTGCCGGAATTCTGTTTGACTGCTGACAGACTGCTCGTTTGCCCGAATTCTGTGTTGCATTGTATTTAGCTAAGTTTGTTTTTTATTATTTCCATTTGACTGTTTCAGGAAAAAAAAGAAAAAAAAGAAAAAAAAAAAAAAAAAAAAAGAAAAAAAAAGTCCTTTTGATTTTTGCTTCTCTCCATTTTTTTTTTACCCCCCTCTTTTAATTTCTGTTATTTTTTCGTTTTATTTCAGTTTTCCAATTTTCCCCCTTTAATTTTTGTTTTCCTTTTAATTTTCTTTTTACCCCCGGTAATTCTTTGTTTTTTATTTCTTACCCCTTTTTAATTTGCAGGCCTTGTTCTTTTTATTCTAGTTTCCCGTTTTAATTTCCTTCCAACCTTTAATTTTTGTTTTTCGTTTCCACGCTTTTTCTTTTAGCCTCCGTTAAAATTTTCATTTTCCTTTAATTTCTGATTTTCGCGTTTATTAATTTTAATTTCTGTTTTTTTTTTCCTAACCTAACGTTTTTCCGTGTTTTTCGTTTTATAATTTGTTTGTATTAATTTCGTTTTGAAATCCTTGTATTGTATAATTTATTTGTTAATTTTTCTTTTGTTTATCGGTTCGACTCGCTTTTCTGTGGGTCGGCCATTTTGAATTTTTGTTTCTAGCTTTGGTTGTCGTCGAAAGTTTCGTATTTTCTTTTGTTTATTCTTTTCGACTAGTGTCGGCCATTTTGTTTTTTTGTTAATAGCTCCGGCTATTTGCCGAAGTTTATTATTGTCTTTGTTTACCTTGTTTTGAACCGTTTTCTTTGTATTATTTAATTTTCCTCCTTGTGTTTTTTTATTTTCGCCTTTAGGTGATATTTGTTTAAGTTTTTTACGTGTTATTTTTGTTGTGTTTGTAATTGTTTAATTTAGCTGTCTAGTCTCGCTTCTTAAAGTCGGCCATCTTTTTGTTTTATTTAACTAGCTTCGGCTAGAGTTTAAATCTTATTAGTTTTTCTTATCTATCTTTTCTTTGAACTTTTTTGTCTAAATTCCCCCCCCTTTTATTTTTTTTGCGCCTTTTGGCGTTATTCGTTCTTTTTGTTTCGCCTTTAGGCGAAATTTAGTAAATATCCCTCCCCCTATTCCTCCACTCCCGACCCTCCCCCTTACTTCATCATGGAGAAGAAGGAAAAAAAAGCCCCTTCTTTCCTGATCACAAAGAAAAAAACTTCCACCCTGGCTACTATCAAAAAATCGGTTAGGAAGCATCTTTTTAACCCGAAAAAAGACCCCCCGGACAAAGATAATCCCAATGAATATCCTGCCCTGCCACGAACCCCTACTAATGAGGAGATTGTGGACGTCCTTAAGCAGGCGGCCAAAGCCAGGATAGCTAAGGAAATCCTGGAAAAGGAAAAAAACAATGAAAAGCCTAAAGTCAGTACCGAGGTCGGGGATTCGCCCTCTTGTTGGAAGTCCCCTCCGAATTGTATTATCGACATCGCGGAGTTCCTGGAGCGTGCCAAGAGTTACGCTCACCTCGTGGTGAAAGACGGGCTCTTGGAGGATCCAGTGGAACTGAAGAGAGTCGAGAAAAGAATAGTGTCTGTTTTTGTCGTCGACAAGCGTTCGCGCAAAATTTGTCGTTCGACTAAAGACACAGTGTTTAAAGCACTGGAGTCCCTGGGGTTCAAACCCCTAAGAATTGTCAAAGGCAAGGGTTTCTTCATGTGGGACGTGCTGCTGCCCACTGCAGAAGACTGCGTGAGAGCCACCCGGAGAGAATTAATCACCAAAGATCTCATCCTCCGAACAGAGTACGAGGGTCGGCGAAGGACCAGGGTGGCAGTGTACGAGGTCCCTCCTCAGGTTATCGGGGAACACCTCGCGGCTTTCCTGGCCCAATACGGGGAAATATTGGCCGCTTCCTGCGATAGCCTGACCGGGGGATGGAGCTTTGATATGATGCTCGATCGTAAGGCCTTCAGCTCCGTCCCCAACTGGATTGACGTCGGTGACCTGAAGCTGCCGGTCATCGTGACCGGTCGTAAACCAGCCTGCTGGAAGTGTGGAGTGACTGGTCATCTCTCCTCTTCCTGCCCAGAGAAGAAGGCCTCTGGAACTCAGGTCACAAAAGACCAAACTCCCCCTCTGACCGAGTCTGCAAAATCCGCCGCGCCTGTAATGGGCATGCCAGCTGCCGGGACCGGAGAGGTTGTTCCCCCGGTTGGGTCACCATCCAAGCCCCCATCCCCCGAAGAGCCCTCTTCCGCCGCTCATGTGGCTAAGAAGGGGGAAGAAGGGGAATGGCAGGTAGTTGGCAGGGTCAGAGGGAAGCGTCAGCCAGCGGGTCCTCAGTCCCCTGAAGCCTCGGGGACTAAAGACACACACAGTCCCACTCCCTCTATCAACAGCAAGGGCGACGCCCCGACCTCCACTCTTTCAATTGAAGAGCAGAGGCTAAAATACGAGCCGAGCCACGAAAAAGCGGAGAAACTAAAAAAACTTAAAAAACATCTGGACGACCAAAAAAAACCCACAAAATCTCCTCCAAAAAAAAACATCCCCTTACAGTCACCTAAATTAATTTCCCCCATCAAATCTCCCCCGAAGAAGAAGGCCACCCTTTGTGTATCCTCCATCCCCATGCCTCCCACTTCAACCCCTCTCTCCAGAGTGAAGCCTTCTCCTGCTATGCCGTCCACCTCCCATGCCCAATCCCAAATCCCGCTCAGTAGAGATCCCAGTCCCTTTAGACAACCCTGCACTCCTTGCCACACTCCCAGTCCTTCTCCCACTAAAACCTCTCAGATGTTACCACCGGTCACCAAAAGGCCCCGAAGCCCCACTCAAGATCCCGGCGAAAAGAAAAAAAAACCAAAGGGCATTTTCAATCATGGATTGGACATTTGTAAGATCTCCCCTAGGCAGGCGGAAAAAGCTAGGGATTATGGGAACCGTATCCCTAATCTAAAGTTCCTCCTGTCCATCAAACAGTTCAGCGACAAAGACATCGACAACCCGTTGAACTTCCCAGATGCCCAGCGGGTTTTAACCGTGGTGGGCGTTGACACGGGAGCAAAACAGATTTGGGCCATGTTGGACGAGGCCATATCCTCGTTCAACATGAGCCCGCCCATTGCTATCATTCAGAGCGACAAGCTCCGGAAAATGAACTCTTTTTGCGCAGGGAGGGTCCCAATTTTTGTTCACCCCTCCCTCTATAGGGCTCTTAAACTCACTTTCCCGTGGGATATCGGCGGGATCTCCCAGGACGGTAACATCAACACTGAGATGGGCCATGGGTCTATGGGAGATGCTGTCGGTATCCTCACCCCGGCCATGTTCAAAACAGGTAAGCAACCCTAATCAGTTTTCACTATGGCTCTCTGGTTGGCTACTTTAAATGTCCGGGGCCTGAGGTCGGAGTCTCGCAGGGCGAGGCTCTCTCGCGACCTTCAGCGCCTCGGGGTTAATATCTGTTGTGTGCAAGAGACCCGGTTTTCTTCTCATGATCGTGAGGATGTGCTGTCTAAGGGGTTCGCCCTTTATTCAGCATGTTTTGATGGTCGTTCGAGGGGTGTCTCTTGGCTAGTGAGCAGGTCTTTAGACGCTGCATGTACTCTTGTTTTCGCAGATCCGGCGGGCAGGCTTTGTGTGCTGGACGTTACCATAAAAGGTAAGGCTTTACGTCTCATCGGCGTTTATGCGCCTAATACCCATGCTGAGCGACCTGGTCTGTTTCGGCAGATCGAGCCGTTTTTGACGACATCTCGTCGGGTAGTTTTAGCGGGCGATTGGAATGCCGTCCTTGAGCCCGATATAGATCGTATAGGGAAAAAACGGGGTACTAACAATCCTGATGTGAAACCATTTCGGGACTTTATCGGCGGGTTTGATCTCGTCGATAAGTACCGGAATGAGCATCCTCGGGAGGTAGCATGGACTTGGACTAATAGTGGCAACTCGGCTCCTGGGACGCTTGCGAGCTACCTCGACCGGGTCTTAGTTAAGAGAGTCGATGTAGGGCTCTTAGGGTGTCCAAGTTTCCATTACATAGTTTATTCGGATCATAGGCTTGTCCGGGTCCGGGTAAACTTAGATAAGCCTAAGGTTAGGTTGGCTGGTTACTGGAAATTCAACTGTTCACTTTTTGGTGAGCAGGGATTTCGGGACCAGCTGGTACTAATGATACAACGGGAATTGTCGGGAGCGGTTTTCGGGAACGCCTGGTGGGGTAAACTTAAATCCAAAATTAGAACGTTTGCTGCCGATTTTAGTCGTCGACTCAATCGAGATAGATTAGCGGCGCAAACTGCTTTAGAAGAAAAAGTTGATCGGGCCGTGAAATCCCGTGTTAGTGGGGATGTAGCCTTAGCTAAGGCAGAGTTGGCCTCCTTGCTTATCAAGAAGGATCAAGCTCTGGTAGTTAGGGCTAGGTTAAAAAGAATGTCCTCTGAGGCGACGAATATGGCCGCTGAATTGCGTGCAGAGGAGAGTAGGAGTGCGTCTCGACGACATATCGCGTGCGTCACATTACCGGATAATCGGACCGTGACTACAAACGCGGGCATATGTGAGGTCTTTCGAGATTACTTTCAGGATCTTTTCACCAGGGAGCCCGGTCTGAGCTCTGCTCAGTTCGACTCCTATTTAGCCGACTTTCCCTGCCTCGAGGCAGCTGAAGCGGCTGGGTGCGAGGGTCCCATAACAGAGTCCGAGATCTGGGATGCGCTGAAGCAGGTTGGCCTGGATAAGTCTCCGGGACTCGATGGTCTTCCCTACGAAGTGTACTTGAGGCTGTCGCCCGTTTTTGTTCCTTTGCTGGAGCTGATTTTCAACCACTGGATGAAGCAGGGGTCTATACCCCAACGCTTCACCAGGGGTGTGATCAAGTTGCTGCGTAAGGACAAGAACGGTGGGGATGGGTTAGGGAACTTTCGCCCTTTAACAATGTTAAACACGGAGTTAAAGATTTTGGCGAAGATCTTAGCCAACCGTTTGCAGCTTGTCCTGTCTAGTCTGATTGGTCCCGAGCAGACTTGTGCTGTGAAGGGCAGGACTATTCAGGATAACCTGCATATGGTACGCTTGATCTTAGAACAAGTCGACGGTGAAGCCGCGCTGATCAATTTAGATCAGTCCAAGGCCTTCGATAGGGTTGACCATCGTTTTCTGGAGGCTGTCCTTTCGGCGGCCGGTTTCGGAGCCGACTTTCGCTCCTGGATCCGACTCTTGTATGCGACCCCCGGTGCGCTGGTGGAAGTGAATGGAGTAAGATCGAAGCCTTTCGTATTGTCTCGCTCTATTCGTCAGGGTTGTCCGCTCTCGCCTTTGCTGTACGTTCTTGCGTTGGAACCGTTCCTTCGCAAGTTAAAGGCGAATCCGGTCCTGCGTGGAATATCTCTGCCTGGGGCCACCACCTCAGCAAGGTATTCTGCCTATGCTGACGACGTTTCGGTTCTTGTGTCGAGCAGAGCCGAGATTGACGAAGTCAGCAAAGTGGTCAGTGGTTATGAGATGGTGACAGGGGCCAAGATCAATCGCGATAAGTCTGTGGGCTTGCGATTGGGTGCGTGGAAGGGAGTTTCTCTTCCCGGACCTTTCCTCTGGACGGATGGGCCGATCAAGATACTCGGCGTCTGGTTCGGTCCGGATCTCCAGTTGGAAATGAATTGGTCGGAGGTACGAGGGAAGGCCGAGATCGCGGTTGGTCTGTGGTCTCGGAGGAGGCTTTCCCTGAAGGGAAGGGCGGAAGTATGTGTTTCTCACATATATCCTATTCTCGTGTACCGACTCTCTGTACTTCCACTTCCGTTTACCGCACTAAGTTTATTAGTAAGGCTCTTGTTCTCTTTCTTGTGGAGAGGCAAGGCCGCTATGGTATCTCGCAAGATCTGTTGCCTTCATACCGCTGAGGGCGGCCTGGGAATGCCAAGCATTGAGATTCGTCAACATATGCTTCGCATTGCATTCCTGGACCGATTGTGTCGCGAACCGGACGAGGTGGGAGCCTTCTGGAAGGAAGATGCCCGGAAAAATTTCCCGTCCCTGAGAAGTGTGCACTCGTGCGAGGGGGAGGCCCGCCGTAGACCCCGAGCCGAAAGCTCCTTCTATCATGAATGTCGTCGCGCTCTGAAATGCCTCTTACGGGCGTCGGAAGGCCTCTCCAACGTCCAGGCGTTGTCTCGTAGGGCATTGTATCAAGTGTTAGTTCGGGGGTCCGTTCAAGATGCTCTGATTAGCGAGCTCGGTCTTACGAAGCAGCAGGCTCGCTCAATATGGCCTTGGGCGACAGGGTTGAAATGCCTCACTAACGACGAGGCATCACTCACCTGGCAGGTGATTCGTGGAGCCCTCTGGGTCGGCAAAAGACTTTGTGCAGCGGGCTTGGAGAATTCTCCAAACTGCCGCCGCTGTGTTGGGGAAGTCGAGACCATTGGTCACGCCTTCTTTCAGTGCAGAGTGGTAGTGCCGTTGTGCAAGTTTGTTGAAGGTCTCATGGTTCGCGTCTTGCGGAGAAAGACCTTTGTCCTGGATGTCGTTTCTGTTTGCAGCAATGTGGTACCGCAGATGTCGAGGGCTGAGAATTATGTGTTCTGTTGCTTACTAGGCGTTATGAGAGTCGTGATTTGGACGACGCGTCAGAAGGAATTCTATGGTGGCGAGAAGTTTGTTTCTTCCGAACTGATCTTGTTCTTTAGGCATCTGCTTAAAGTCAAGATTAGGACGGAAAGGCGGCGACTCACATCATCTGAATTTGGCGAAAGGTGGGTGACTCTTGCGCGTTTGTGCCGTGTGAAAGGGGCTGACCTTGAGTGGCATTTTGATGCCGGTTAGGCATAGGATATTGTTTACCTGGGTTGAACTTGGGCAACCCATCCATGCTTAGGCTAGATTAGGTTTTTTGGTGTTTTATTTTTTAGTTTCTTACGATTATGTAAACTTAGCTAAGGTATGTTTGCTCATTGGCCCCTTTTTTTTTCTGTCCCCCTTTTCTTTTCCTTTAGTTTAACTCCCCGTCCCTCCCCTCTTTAGGTGCTCAGTGATTTCAGTTCTCTGGATGATGCGGGACGCCTTTCGTTTTTCGTGTGTGTGATCCTTTTCGTATGTTTGTGTGTGAATCAGTGCGTGTTTGTGTGAATGGTTGGGATGGATAAATGTGTATTTTATATTGTCAAAGTCCCGTGTCGATTTCGCCCAGTTAATTGATTTTACTGGCACATTTAGGATTTGTGGTGGGGTTTTTAATTACTAACATGATTTTGTTTAGTTTTCTTGTACATATTTGTATTCATATTGTATATTTTCATTGGGGATTATTTTATTTAATTTTTATGCCCGCCCCCCCAACAGACTTTATTGTACATATGGGGTTATTTAGGATTTTCATAGAGACAATGAGGTATTTTGGTGGTTGTAGAACGAATGGTATGTATGAATGTGGTGTTTTGGTGAAAGGAATATTGTTTTGTATGCTTGGGTCAGTGCGTGCGACTAGCTAAGTTTAATTTTAAGACAAGCGATGACCTTCCTTTCCCAATCCCCATTTTTGGCTTTGTGCCACATTTACCGTGTTTTGTATACGGTAATAAATATTATCACGAGATCCAACTAGAGACTCTGATCGACTGCGACTAGTCAACACATTCTCCAGGAACGTCTTCCCAGAAATATACAGAAATACTATATGTACTTATTGTGTACACTTTCTTGTTATAATACATTCTTGTTCTAAGTACATTTTGTGTTGCATTATTATTCCATGCATTAGGCGAGATTCAACATTGAGTCAAGACTCAACAGATAGAAATACTACCGATGATTTACTATAAAAAGCATTTCAAAATATGGTGGAGTAATGGATAGAGACGCGGATTGAGGAATCGGAGAGCCGAGTTCGAATTCCAATCGAATCCATTACATTCAATTACGTGCTAATACCCTTGGGAAAGATATGAATCCTCTTCTTCTCTCCCCCAGCTATAGCGAGACAGACCGGGTTCTATAGCTTTGGATGGCAACTGGTCTACTGCAGAAAGAAATGGCAACCTACTGCGGGAAAAAATCTGAATCGTCAGTCATGTATCGAAAGATCACCAAAGCGTGTATCACGCATGGCACATAACTATCTGTAATCATTGAATTAGATAATAGGACCAACTGTTATGACAGTTTAATGACTCTGCTAAGCTTGGTAAATATGAAACACTTTGTTAGGAATTAGCATACCATTGAACAAGGATTAATTATCTAACATTACAAATTATTGTGCTCCATCTTCACCGAGTGCTTCAATATAGCGACCTTGTTCCAGATTGTTAAACATGTCGAATATCAACTTATTCGAATAATCCAGAATATATACTGAGAGTAAATATATATATTGTCTATTTTGGCAGGAATCCCTCTTTTATACAAGTTTTTGTTAAAAACTACTGACAAGGTACTGCGGTTAAGTTTTTTATTTAATTTTTCTTGTGTTGGTATATTTATTTCCTTTTCTGGACATACAGTATATAAAAATTATCTGAATGTTCTATATAACCGAGAGCTTTCGGCTATTCTTTTAGCCATTATCAAGTATATAATAAACATAACTCTGTGTATAAATATAACTCGATTCCACATCCATCCATCAAACCTAATATCCTCAAGAAATGTTGGCAGACTCATGTGAATAATGAAAGTTTATTTATTCATCTGAGTTAATAACATGCTTTTTGCCTGAAATGTTTTATTCGACAAATTATTTTGTATCCACTTGCATCTATGACATTGTCTTTGAAAAATGTAAAAATGAAAAATTTATATACTGTCATCATTTTTAAATCTTAATTTGTGCTTTTGTTTAGTTATATAACACGTATAGTAGCACGAAAGACAAACAAAATGACAAATATTGCCAGTGAGGCGAAAGGAAAAAAAGACAAGAATTGTTAATATAAAATTCTTTATATTGCCAATAAAAAGGATGTGAGAAGATTGTCTCTATGTGGGCAAGGAAAGCGATTTGGAGGAAGTTATGGTAATTAATGCGTTTGTTGGGTCAGTTGACCGAGGTCACGAGTGGTGACGCTGAGAGCTTGCGAGGCGTTTGGAGCTGGACCATTCACCGCGATTCTTTTTGTCGGGATTATATATATATATATATATATATATATATATATATATATATATATATATATATAAGACATGTCTCATTAAACAATTTAGACACATTTTGTCTACTTATTCTTGATAGGATCCTCTCGTATTTACGGACGAGTTTCTTAATATCCCTATTAAAGGAAGAAAGAAAATTACCATGTTGATATATATATCTATTTTATTTCCGAGTACTTTCGACATTAGCCCAATGTCATCTTCAAGGTCTTGTTTTTGCGAAGAGAAAATTGCTGGGTTCATCAGAAAATTAAATTATTTACTTGTGAAGTGAAAACGCCCATCTTCATCATTCATCCATATCTGCTGCGTATCGTATCCTAACGTAAACAAAGACAATTTATTTTTAGGAAATTGAGTAAATTCGACATATTGTTATTTTTTGATTATTTTGTTTAAACGTTATTTTTACGGATACTCATATTCAAGTAGAGTTGGATAAAAAAAATACTGTTAAATTAAAAAAAAACAGAGCTTCTACTTGAATATGAGTATCCCTCAAAAATAAAATTTAAACAGAATAAATTAAATATATGTCGGATTTAATCCATTTCTTATATATATATATATATATATATATATATATATATATATATATATATGTGTGTGTGTGTGTGTGTGTGTGTGACGATTCCGGGGGTTGTCGAACTTAGCCCAAGTGAGCCAACATTCAAGTATATCTATTTCAAAGCAGCAAAAACCTTTCGTGGTGCGTTGTTTACTTCTTGACTTCAGCTGAATACAAAACAGTTTTATCTCCATGCCTGCCTCAAAATATTGACTGAAATACATTTCGTCGATATTGTTCCTAATAAAGAAGAACCAAAGAAGAAAGAAAGAAAGAAAAAAACAAAGAAAAAAGTAAACAATAAAATGAAATTAATGTGACTAGTCGGGCTGCGTAGATCTATCACGCTGGCGACATACTTAATAGGCAATTTATTTTTTGCTTTAATTTTATAAATAATCTTTTAAAAATCTTTAATGAATTGTATGCCCTGTTTTTCAAAGAACATTTTTATTTCAATTGTTTTAAAATGTCCATTTTAAATAATTTATTCCGTATAGTATATGTTTTTAGCGGAATGTATCAATTGAAAACGGCCAAATTAAACTTAACCCGACTTAAAGTCGGCTTAACTCGTCGACTAGAGGGTTGGGATGAGGAGTGTGACTGGGATAGTGCTGACGAAATATGATATCAGTCAACTATTCCTATCTCTGTCATCAGTGACTTGATAACCAGGTTATAAAGCAATAAAAAATGGAAAGGGAACAATAAGCAGACATGTCGAGAATTTGTTTTTTAAATAAATGTTTATTTTTTATAAAATTATTACAATTAATATTAAAATACCAAAATGTGTTTAATTTTCAAATTTGATGCTCGGAGATTTTTTTTTAAATTATATATTTTAGTTAGAGTAATGAAATCATTTTAGCATCTAAGTTATACCAGTAGTATATTTTGTTAAAGATCGCAACTGAAATATATATATATATATATATATATATATATATATATATATATATATATATATAATAGAATTAATATAAGTAAAAGTTTGTCACTTAGCTGATTGATGTTACCATCCGTATCCCGACTCCAGAGTTTCCTAGGCGGACCTGTGCGTCCACACTTCAGACGGTATTAGAAATTTGCTGCTTATATTTTTAGATTTTTTTCTTTTTTATGCACTTATCGTTGGTGTAAGTTTTTTTCGTATTGTTTGTGTTCATGTATGCGTTCGCCCGTCTGACTGATGTGCGTACGTGTAGGGTGTCGTGATCACATGTCCTTTTCTTCGTTTTTTTTGTTTTTTTTACACACGCTCTTTATGTTTTTCTTTCTTTTCTTTTCATTTTCCGCTTCTCTTTCGATAGTTGTCATTTGTGGCGAATTATTACATTCTCTAGACATGCCACCGTTTTAATTTTTTGAGCGTTCTAGTTTGTTTTTTCGCTAGGGAAGTTTTTTTAAATGAATAAATATGTTGTGAGCGACTGGCTGAGACATCAGTCCAAATATTTTTACGCTGAGGGAATACGGAAGCTTGGGCACAGATGGGAAAAGTGTGTGACAGTGCTGGGAGAGTACATTGAAAAAAAAAAGAAGTAAGCTTCTATCTGTATTAGAAGACCTTATACCGAAAAATTCACCTTATTTACTGAATGACCATCGTATATACATATATTTATGTATATATATATATATATATATATATATATATATATATATATATATATATATATATATTTACATGTATATATACATATATTTACATGTATATATATGTATATATACATATATTTACATGTATATATATATATATACATATATTTACATGTATATATATATATATATTTACATGTATACATATATATATATTTACATGTATACATATATATATACATATATTTACATGTATATATATATATATATACATATATTTACATGTATATATATATATATACATATATTTACATGTATATATATACATAT
>OZ038484.1:37928841-38063841 GCA_964036315.1 Acanthosepion esculentum
GGTGGTAATACTTTAGGGAAATCAGACACTTTGCCTAAAGTAACAATATCATTTACTCAGTTTTTTTTTATTTGAACAATAATTAAAGTTGAGTAATCCAATCAAAATCCCAATTTTACCAAGTATTCTGTTAATATATAAAACCATAACAGGTTTGTTCAAATATTAACCACCATAAAAAAAGTTCTTTCAAACTTTAAACATTGCTATTGAAGCTTTCATATAACCTTGGTATAAATGCCTTTAAAAGAATATATGACCAGATTTCATTTTCATATGCAATAAACAAAGAAGTTTAAATTAAAAAAAAGAAAACAAAACAAAACAAAAAAACATGATTAGAGAAACAATACACTGAATATCAAGACAAAAGGTGGTATAGAAAAAAATAGTAAATTAACTCAGTATATATATGTGCAGGCAGCTTAACAAATATGATCACAGAAAGTGGAATTGGCAGAGTTCAAATTCCACCAGAATCCATTGCATTTAGGTAAGAAAAAAAAAGCAATTAATTAAGCTCAAAAATATCATTTTACCAGTTTCGAATTCTTTTTTTTATATTTCTAATGTAATATAAAAATTTAAATTATTCATTCTACTAAGAATAAAATTGTATAGAAAAATTATATTCTTAAACTATTGGTTATGAGGTTAAAAGCAATGTAGTTTTAAACATGAATACCAATTTCTTGATTACTAGACTGCTGGTGTTCCATATTTCTTTAACTTTTATCTTTAACTTTTTCGCGCGTTTTTTTTTTTTTTTTTCAAGTCAGAGGTATAGTTTATGTTCTCTAACCTATGACATCGCTCCCTACCGTGCGTAAATAAAAGTCATTTTTTTTCATTATGTTTTAAGTAAAAAGTAAGCATTACTTTTACAAATTGCAGTTAATTAATCTTTAAATTTACTAACTTTAAAACAAATCTATAGGACAAGTATGAGATTTTTAAGTTTCTTCTTTATCTTTTTCGTTTATAATGGTGGTTCGATGAGAGGCGAGTGAACGTGCCAATTGAATAAATGACTAAAAACTTTATTTACATACAATTTTTATTTTAATAAGGATTAGGTTTAGGCTATTATTAACTTTAAAATAAAACCAAAATTTAACGTTAAAGAAAGACATTTAATTAAAATAAATATTTAAAATGCTTTTTGCCAGAATTTTTAACAAGGAAATCCGTGGTGGTACACCTTTCTCCGCTTCTCTATCCCAATTGGTTTTCACTGCTAATAATAAGGTTAGTGACAGAATACTAAGCTGAAAATTAAAATATGATTTTCAAATACAACTAAAAAGTTAAAACATTTCTAAATGTTCCCATTACACCACGAATTCAAATGATTTTTTTACTGTCATTATTATACTGTGTCGTGTACCGTACGTGACGTGTTTGGCTGGTCAAGACTACTAGAGAACGAGACAAAAAAGTAAAAGATAAAGAAAATTAAAACAGAGTGAGGAAAAATAAAAATTGTTATTTAGATATTTTATCTGTATTCATTTTGAAATATATACTCTCAATAAAAATAAAGAAGATGAAATTGAAATGTTATTGCGAGCAAAAGAGATTTTTTTTTAAAGTAAGAAAAAAATTGAAAAAAATTTTTTAAAGAAAAATTAGTATTAAGCAAAAAACAAATTGTTTTTTGTTGTTGTTTCAGTGTTACTGTTTTGTGCGTGTGTGTGTGTGTGCGTACGAATCATGACACCTGTTATCTGATTACTGATCAAATAACTCGGGTAACCAGAGATAATAAAATTATCATCGTAGGTGAAAGGAACTTCAATTCTTTGTAATTATGATTGATTCAGTTATTTCTTGAACAAGGGTGCGCAATGAAGACGGTGGTAAAGCTAAAAAGCCTAAAATCATTTATTTTATAAAAATAAAATAAATTTATTTAAAGTCAGTCTTCCAAATGGTGTTCTGTTAAGCGTTAGGAGTTTTTTTGTTTTTTTTAAATAAACATTGAACTTTAAAATTTGTTTACATTTTCAAACTGCAGAAAATTTTTAAATCAGTGAAGCAGGGAAAATGTATTTTTTCTTTTTTTGTGCGTGTGATTATTTATTGGTTAATATAAACATTTTAAAATCTAGAAACCTCATATTTCCAAATTACAGAATACTAATGTGCAATATTTAGGCAACTGTTTCCATTATCTTTTTCTTTGTAATTCAGACACGTACAAAAACATCAGTTGTGTAGAATTTTTTTTGACATATTGCTGCCAAAAATGTAAGTTTTAAAAAACTGATGTTGTGTCGCAATTTTTTTTTTTATCTCTACGTTGGAAAAAAGAATAATAAAAATGAAGTAATTACTGCTTTGCCAAAAGAAAAAAAAATTATTAAAATTTGAAGATCAGTCAATGACTCAATAATGTGAAAACCTCGCCATCGGATTATTTTAAAATAAATTCAACTGGTAAACAAACCAGACAGTAAAATACGCATCTGCAGACAAAACAGTTTGTTTAATTTGCTTTAGGTTTTAGAAGGACTATTGAAAAGCACAAATTATTTTTTTTTCTATGATCAGTGGCGCGGAGCACATGTAAAAAAAAAAAAAATTAATAAAGGGAATCCAAGCAACAAAAAAATGATTTGTTTTCTTTGCAAATAATAAACAATAATTATATAAACATCCATTTTCTTTCTGCTCAATTAATAAACTTAAAAACATCGTGACGATATTTTTTAAAGATAGAAACGAAAATATAACTTATTGCTCTTTTTAAAAAAAAGTGTAATGGTGAAGAAAAAGAAAAGAAAACGTAAAAAAAAAAAAAATAAGATAAGAAGTTTTTGATTGGCAGAAAAATAAAAATTGTGTTTGTAGTTTATTTATTTATTTTGAGTACGATTGCACTATAAAAAAAATCAACAACTTCTTTTGTTTTTGTTATTTTTAAATGGTTAACATTTTAATAATTTATTTAGTTAACGATAAACTGAAATTTAAATTACGTGTGCAATAAAATTTACAATCTTGATTTATTTTTTATTTTCTTATAACATTATTAAAAATAATTTTTAAAAAAGCACAACGAACGGTTTGTTAATAACCTTTTTATTAAAAAAAATGAACATGCAGAAATAAATGAAAATAAAATAAAGAAATATTCGGTGGATGCCTTTTTTTTCTTCTCTCTCTCAAATAAAAGCTTTCTTTATCTTTTTTGTTTACATTTTTAAATTCTACACAATCAACAGGGAAAAATGAAGTTAAAAACCCAATAAAACAAAATTAGGGCAACAACAACGAATACAGATTATACATTAATAAAGAGTCAGCTAATAAACTATAAAAAAATATCACAAAAGAAAACCACATCATCATAAATAAAGAAAGAACAACTGGCAACAAGGCACATCCATAGAAAATTAAAAAAAAAACGGAGGGAGACGTGAATACTTTCACTGCAAATGTTTTTCTGTTTTCAGTAGCCAAATAAAGGAAAAAAATTAATCAAGTGCATATAATTATTTATGAGATCTTTATCGTGGATATATTTTCTTTTCTTTCTGTAGTACCTAATTTTCCCTTACCTCGTCATGGATAGGTTTAAGTTTCTATTTTTGTAAGTTGCGTGTGTTTGTTGTTCTTGCTCGGCATAACCAATTACATACTTTCTTTATTGCGTATTACGTCATATATTTGTGCGTACTTCGTCATACGTTTGGTTAAATCTTTGAATAAAAATGTGCGCCGTACGTCTATTGTTGTTTTCAACAAAAAGGTTTATGACAGTTATTGACGCAAGAGAAATTAAGCTTTTTTTTTTAATGGGAAGTGGTTATTGCAATGATCAGTACGGGTTTAATAAAAAATGACCTTAATTCTTTGAAAAAATGTTTTTTGTTTCTTTTTTTAATTAAAAAACTAACAACAGAGACATTGGATGATTTCTAAATTATAATTTTATTAATGATTTCTTCCGTACTCCGTCAGTCCCCACGGAAATACAGAGAATAAATTATAGATTTTTATCACCTGTACTAATAAATAATATTAAAATGGGACAAAAACTACACAGAGATCGTGGGTAGAGATATAAACAATTTTTATAAATTCAAAGAAAAAAAACGAAATTTTTGTATCGGTAAAAACTAAAAACAGTATCAAACAATGAGGAAAGCATCCAACAAAATCAGTAAATGCTCACAAAATACCATGGATTTGAGCAACGAAAAAGCTTTAAGGAAAATAGGAACAAGGAAACTCTTCATTACATTACATGATTACAATCAGAAAAAGACAGCTGAAATTTATCGGACTCATAACGAGAAAAGAAGACCTAGAAAATTTATCACTCACAGGTGTAACTACAACGGTACTGTCAGTTACTGAGTATTTCCGCGATTTTCCCTCTTTTCGTCCACTGGCGAGGGTCAGGTCTTTGGAAATTTTTGTTGACCGAGATTTAACATAAGTGTGAGAGGTCGCCTTTCGGTGGTGAGATTCATGTTTTGAGTGTTTTTTGGAAATCTTTGTTGACAGAGATTTAACATGAGGTGAGAGGAGATCTTGCAACGACTTCGGTATTGGAGATGATATGTTGTTTTAATGTCTGGGGTCGGTGGCCTGTGGACGGGGCGGGCGGAAAATTTATGGTCCCATTGTCATGGAATTTGGCAGCTGAAAGCGAGTCCTTTGTATCAGAAGATTTTGTCTTCAGTCAGAGTTTTGTCGTCGGACGATACGGACGTCCTTATTCTGGCTCCGTGGTGAACTACTATAGTTGGCCACGTAAATTAATGTTACCTTAAATAGTTCGAATTACAGTATCGAATTATTTGCCTTTAAATATTATAGAATTAATTTATTTAGCTTTTAATAGCTATATTACTGATTAGTTTATGGATGGGAACAGGGGAGTGTGAGTTTACGCATCGAAGGGCTTTGTTGGAAGATTTAATTGGCTTCGGTAGAATTCCGTAGCTAATATTCGTTTATATTTGAAAATCTTTAGTTTAAAGAGAAGATTTGTTCAGCTTCGATAGAATTCCGTAGCTACGATTTGTTTATTTGAGAATCTTTGAAGAAAAGATTTTGTGAGCTTCGGTAGAATTCCGTAGCAAAGATTTGTGAAATTTGGAAGAAAAGATTTGGTTAGCTTCGGTAGAATTCCGAAGCTAAAAGAAGTATTCCCTAGAAGGGGAATTGTTTCATTTGATTTGTTTGTTGATTCGGAGAATCAACGTTTTTATTTGTTTGACGGAGTCAATCGATGCCAGGAATTCCGCCCCTGTTCACGTTCTTTATATTAAAATAAGATTTAAAAGAATAAGATTTAAAAGAATTCCAAAGCTAAAGTTTTATTTTGAAAGATAGTCTTCATGGAATACGTTTTTAAGATCCTAGACTAGGTTAGGATTTGTGTTTTTTCAATTTACCCTTTCAGCTCCAGAGGAAGTGAAAAAGAGTCTCATAGAAAGAAAAGAAAACATTTGAAGAAAGAAGAGACAAAAACAGAAGAAATTGAATTGATTGTAAAAAAAGAAAATGCTTTAACGATATCGTTTGTTGTAAAGAAAAAGTTGAATGATGTTTGCGTTGTCTACTTGCTGACAACATTGTTTTGTTACTTTTGTAAGTAATAATCCTTTTGTTCATTTTTGTTTGTTACCCACGTAGCATATGGACCAATGCTTGTAATTATGATTTGTTGAAATAAATGTTTGGTTTGTGAACACTAACGGTATAGTTGTTTATAATATCGTCAGCTTCATTGAGTGGGTATGTTGTTGATTTCCTTTGAAGAAGCCGAGAAAGAAATCGGGAGTTTAGTCTTGCTTGTGTTATTTAGTGTATTAATTGTAATTTAAATATATTGCTTTAAGATCGTATGCGGGTAAAGTTTACGTTTGATTGACGGTTTAATTTTTCATTTAAATTTGGGTCTTTGACATCAACCTTCACACTGACGCACAGGAGACACTATATCTCTCTCTAGAAAAAGTTTTATATTTTTTCTCCACTTTATTTCTTCTTCAATCTTCAATTTTTATTTTATTTTTATTTTTTTTTTCACAGGTCTTGACCCTGGATCTGAACGCAATCACCAATTTGTAATTCCCGAAGCTCGTTCCGTATTTGCCTTTTAGGTTTAACCATTGCTGCCTCTCTCAGTTCACCAATTTCTCTCCACTGTTTACGAATCTAGTATTTGTCCCGTAGAACAGGGAGGTGGTCTTTGATAACACGACTGTATAACATCGTAGCAGGAGACATACCTAGATCATGGACGGGAATGTTGCGTTGGGTCAGCAAAGCACGAGTTACACGATTTTGACACAGCAGACCACAGCTGTCCGTGTTGTCTGCGAATATACGCTTAACCGTTTTGACGGCCAGTTCTGCTAGGCCATGGCTAGTAAGCCAACGAAGTACGTTTCCGTATTCCCCAAATCTTAAGGAACGAGTCGTATTCTTGGGAATCAAAAGGTTGTTCCCCGTCGGAAGAAACTTCTTCAGATGCATCATATGTGCAGAACAAAGTACTCACAGTGTCGCATATTACCCTGGCCTTCCCCGATGACGTTAGGACCACTACCACCCAACCAGTGTACCGATCTGCATATATAACATAATTTCTACCGTGTAAGTCGAAAAAGTTTGTTGGAATGAGAATTCAGGGTCAAACGGCAGAATCAAAGGCTCTTGTAGTAGACCCCCTGCGTTCAAATAAGAATGAGTCACTGGAGGCCCACAAGCATTTTAAAATAAAAGACGTGAATCTGACAAGTCAACAAGAGTACAACAAAACGACAAACTTAAATTAATACAAAATTTATTTATATAATATACAAAAGTAGTGTTACAGTTAAATATACTGAAAAGAAACATGACCCAACAATGAATCAAGTAACGGAGGAAGAATTAAGTAAATGGAGGAATATTGATCAGATAGAAGATCAAAGATAATATAACTGACTAAATGTTAAAAGTAGAGTCCTGATAAGTTATGTTGGCCGGACAAAGTTCGACAGTTCAGTTAAAAATGTTCGGTACTGGCGTTGAGTAGTTGTTGGTTAAGTCCAACGATGAACTTTAAGGAAAATAGGAACAAGGAAACTTTTCATTACATTACAATCAGAAAAAGACAGCTGAAATTTATTTATAAATCCCGAATTGCTACGAAGTATAAAAACTATTATAGAATGTTCACGAAGAGTAGTTATAGGGATGCCGAAAGTAGGGACCAATGTGTTGCCAGAAGTTCAGTGTTGTTGTGAGTAGGTCCGATCAACCAGGTAATAAAGGCCAAGAATTCCGGAAGTAAAAGTAGACAGGAAAGTTTCCAACTATCGTCGAGTTGGTAGAACAAAAATTAATGGGCTGTAACTTAATACAGAACCGGTCCAAGCGCCCTGGTCACAAAGACCAGGGGCCTACGTTTTTCTTCCTCCTCTTTTGGCGAAAAGTCATCGGGTTATATAACAAAATCACCTGGGCTTGCTAAGTACTTAATATCTAAAAGAAAGAAATCCCGAGTTGCTACGAAGTATAAAAACTATTTTATAGAATGTTCACGAAGAGTATTTAGATTATGTTAATAATAATCAAGCAACTAAAGAGAAATTAGGTTGATTATAAATCTAAATAGATTTGGTATATTGAACAGAAGAAAGTGGGGGTGACGCAATGATGAAAAAAGGACAAGATCTTGAAGAAATATGCGTCTGCTATGATCACGTGATCGGAGTAGCGAAGAGCTGCGATATTATTAGGCTGTGACGGGACGATAGAGTTATATCTGACATTGAGCTCTGGTCTGCCGGACGCTGACATCCAAACCAGGCCAAAATAGGCGTTGTCTCGCATATACTAGCATGCCATTTATACCCTGGTGTACATGCACCGGTTCATTTATACTCAATGCGACGTCTCAATCGAGGTCTTATTTCACTCTCTTTTTCCAATGGTGAGGGACAGGGATCGGTGTGTGAACCGCTGACGGCGTCGCACCAGAGACGAAGGTAATGTATTAGGTTGATGCAAAAATAATGTCGTTATTTACATAAGTAACATATGTGAGAAAACGACATTATTTTTGCACCTACCTAATACAATGGTTTTCATGTCATAGTCTGTAAGGGTTGGTGCGGGCATGTATTAAATGCGCTGGACTTGAAATGTTCACGTACCCATCCTTCCAGTAAATATCTGTTTGTTTCCGTCGGAAGGAACGAGATGTAATAGGCATCGCTGGAATGGGTTTTCTGTATGGGCATGTGCACAGGGCATTTCCCTGTAGCGGATTGTGGGGGTGAAGATGTGAAGAGATATCAGAAGGTTAAACTTTCCTGCTGGCCGGTCCAGCTACATGAGAATGTCGGACATTAAGTCCAAAGAAAACAAAAAAGACCGATACATATGGGTAAACATATATATATTAATAACGAGTTACACAAAGACATGAAAAGTTACATAGTGTTTGTATGGAGAAATTATGTGTGTGTATTGTAAGTGTTTGTACGTACGTGTATTGTTCTTAGCGCGTTCCCGGAATTTGGGAAACGCTGTATCTGTGAGAGGTCACATATTGGTGTAAGTGGAAAAAGAACGATTTTACCTCGTCTCCGTACGAGGTAGTGACCCAAGGCCTGAGTCGGAAAAGAGAGAGAGAGAGAGAAGGGTCAGCCAGTATTTATAGTCAGGGGAGAGAGACCCCTGTTGAAGGATTAAGGAACTGAGGAGGAGCTAACTCCGACATACCTCCTCTCAGAATAAAAGTTGTAGAAAGCAAACTTTTATTATGTAAAAAAATTTGAAAATTGTTCTTTTGAACTGAAAAGAAAATGTGTCTGAGTGATGCATTATTCGACGAAATGTGCTTGTAGTCGTCAGGGTGCTGTGCATTTCTCTAGTGGGTCAGAGTCGGGGCACATCCTGGAAGAAACGTCGGTAGTGTTCAGCTTTTGCTCTTTTTTCCAATGCTCAACGTAGAGCTGGGTTTGTCGTCCCGTCAACCTGTTTGCTGGCCTGGTCGTAGTTTTGCCTGAAAGATGGGGTTGTTTTTTGGGGGATGCGTGGATAAAATTGGCGTACCATATTTAATGGTAGCAGCGTTGTGGCGAAGTTGGTGGTTGCTGCAGCTAGGCTTGACTGTTTCTTGGGTCAGCGACGATGGTCGGCCAAGTGAAGGTGAGAGGTGGGAGCGTGTCGCTCTACCCCGGGGCCAAGTTGAGCTGATGTAGAATTTCTACCGAGTGTCGAATGAAAGTTGGGAGAATTTGCTATTATTGACGGTAGAATATCGTTCTCGCAAATTCTTAGATAATTCGTGTTGCATCATTGCAGGGTAAGATAAAGGACGGTGAGTCGCCTTAGTTTGAGATATGGTTCACACTTTATCTATTTCAGTCCAGAAGAAGAGAGTTGAATTTAGTTAAAAATGGCGTTGCGTTCTCCGTTTGGTAAGCCGGGTGAAATTAAGGTCAAACGTCGCCGAGAGAAAGAAAAGGTCAAGCAAATATAGACCAGTGCGGAGAAAGAGTTGTACGGCTCGCTAATAGTAGTAATTGCAGTTTCCACGTGTTGTAGGAGAAATTCCTTTTGCCGTGCAGGAGAAAGTTGTTTTGTAGACATGTTGTAGTGAATTAAAAGTTCTTTCGTTAATAGAGTACGGCGTGCGTAGGATAGAAAAGAAGTTTTCAATATTATGTTGTTCTGACTGGCTCTCATTTGGAAGGTATGTATAAGAATTTGCTTGTACGTATATATCGTCTTGTGTTTGTTAGCAGGAGTTGAAAATTTTATCACGACGGGAAGTCACCATATGTAGCGGACCGTGGGGTTAAAGATGTGAAGAGATATCAGAAGGTTAAACTTTCCTGCTGGAGGGTCCAGCTACATGCGAATGTCGGACTTTAATTAAGTCCGAAGAAGACAAAGAAAACAAACAAGCCGGATATACATGGGTAAACATATATATATATTAATAACGAGTTACACAAAGACATGAAAAGTTACATAGTGTTTGTATGGAGAAATTATGTGTGTGTATTGTTCGTACGTACGTGTATTGTTCTTAGCGCGTTCCCGGAATTTGGGAAACGCTGTAT
The DNA here is from genome assembly GCA_964036315.1 of Acanthosepion esculentum. Classification (NCBI taxonomy): domain Eukaryota; kingdom Metazoa; phylum Mollusca; class Cephalopoda; order Sepiida; family Sepiidae; genus Acanthosepion; species Acanthosepion esculentum. The sequence continues at coordinate 37,938,927 of OZ038484.1, forward strand.
CTGTGAGAGGTCACATATTGGTGTAAGTGGAAAAAGAACGATTTTACCTCGTCTCCGTACGAGGTAGAGACCCAAGTCCTGAGTCGGAAAAGAGAGAGAGAGAGAAGGGTCAGCCAGTATTTATAGTCAGGGGAGAGAGACCTCTGTTGAAGGATTAAAGAACTAAGGAGGAGCTAACTCCGACATTCCTTTGCGCCCTTCAACGAGTTGAGCTGTGATGTCTGGGCTGGGAAATCAGCTGGCAACAGATGTAGGCCCTTCAGGGCAGATTCTGATAAGTAAAAAACAGACGTGTTGTTTGACAAATATGTCACCTGTCATGTCTCCCTCGAGCCAATTCTTATACGCATGAACAATACACCCTTTATATGAAGTTGGTTGTCTGTGATGCCACGGTGACTAGTTGGCATGAGATGCTCGTCCGAGCACCTGAGTAGTTTTCATATCTTTGGTCCACTTGAACAAGTTTAAGCCTCTGTATCGGCGAACGTATGGGTGCTATGCCTACCGTCGCTAATTGGGCCAGTCTGGGTGCGTCCAAATGAAGCGTGGTTTTGATGCATTATAGTCAGTAACGGTGGTGAATCTGGGACACCTCCTTCAAACCTCTTTCCATTCCATACAAGATGACTTACAGCACCGGGTGGTGTCAACGGCTCCGTTTTGACCTGACAACATAGTGGATGGCGCGAGTGGGGGAACTTCCAGGCTAATATTTAAGAAAATTAATAAATCACGCCCTGTCTCGCACCTTGTTGATCTGTTTGTGGTTCCAATTTAAATTTTTAGTAGATTTCTGGTAGGCCCTTTTTACGTGACCCCAAATCCCGCAATCCTACTAATTGATCCAGCTGAGTGGAAAGTCTTCCTGCAACCAACACAAGGATTCTTATTTAGCGAAGAAGCCGGTACATTAGTTCTTGGGGGTTATCGAAGTGCACGGCGCTCGTGGACAGATATCTGTAGGTAAGACGAGGTCGATGAGCTAACATCATTTAGTAACCATGCAGCTGACTTGTCCGTCGTTTCCAAGCTGACGAGTCGGTCGAATTTTTTCTCGAGCGTGGCGAGGTTGGCAGCCTCGGCCAAAACTCGACTCTTGTCTTCCTTGTTGGCGAGTTCCGCAATCATCTGCCCAGCTATCATGTCGCACGAGTAACTGACACGCTGACCACAGCCTTCCGTGTTGGGACAATTAATCGTGAACGACCAAAATTTAGCTTGAGTTCGTAGCCTTGCTAAAAAATGAGTGATTGACTCACCTCTGCCTGGCGCGTGGAATGAAAGATCTGTCGGTGAACTTCCTTGTGTAAGCCCTTTACCGCAACGAATAGGATGTGTGAAAAAAGCTTTCCCTCCGTAGCCGAATTTAAGGTTTGAGCCTGTTGATTTCAGGCGTGTATGTCGTTCTCAATTTATTGCTTATTTCGACTTGATTGGTAAGTTTACACATCTTATATCGAATCCAAGCGTCAAGGAATAATGCCCAGTCGTTGTCCGTTGTGTTGGGTTCAATGAGAGGACGGCCTGGTTTTTGTTTTTTTTTGTATTGGATGTTTGCGTCGCGTTAGGGGTTCCGTCCCTTCGAAGCGCGATAGTTTCCCTTTGTAGGTCTATCATTTGTTGCATGAGTTGAGCAACCAAATCTAGGATCCTGCTTGGTGCAGATGCCATGTCTTATTTTAAGATAGTTCCACATATTCACTAGATCCTGTTCGCAGCGCCGTGTAAAATAACCTTAACGACAATGATAGTAGTAATTTTCAATTACCTTATTCTCGTACCAACGCGATACAAATACAAAAATGTCCTTGGTCCCTGGCCACTCAGATGTTTATATAACACTGGACGAAGTAACTTATGTTTGCCTGTGGAATTCTCCCATTATCTAATGAGACCTTCCATTTCTACTCTACAACAGAAAATACACAAAGTAAGAGAAGTATGAAAAATAGCAAGTAACTTAATGTGAATTGTTTGCAGAACAGAGACAAAGATATGTAGAGCGAAGACGAAAATAAAGAGTAAGACAGTCAAACACCAAATCGGAGGATTCGCGCATCCTTCCAGTTAATAAATTAATGCTTTGAAAATAACTGTGACATTTTTCAACCAACCGGTCGCGTTCTCGCCAACAATAAAAACACGCTTCGTGATCCCTTTGAAAGGTATTTAAGCAAAGTTTCTAGACCAGACGAGGGAGTAAAAAAATGAAAAAGGACGGCCACATTTTCATGTCGCATCGGCTTAAAAAAATCCTTTACTCATTCCCCCCTCTTACTCACCCAGCTACGTGACACACTTTCTTCCCCACTTTTTCCTTGCTTCTTTTTTATCACACATACATGTGAAGAAATCACATTTATTTTCATCTTAACAAACAAGGGCTGTAAGAACTTTAACACTCATACATGAAAAAAAAGGAAAATTTAGTTGTAAAAAAACACAAAAATAAAAATATCTTATATTTTTATATTTAAACAACTTTTTCGCCTTTTCTTTGTTGTGAGTTGATTCAGATGTGCAACAAAAGATCAGTGGTAAAGGGTCAGAAGCTACTTCTTTTCTTCTTTATGTGCCGTGTCCCATCAAGACGTAGACGGTTATGACCCTCCCACAATTTTCTGTCCTTTATAGCTCTTAATAAATTTGGTCTTTTTGTTATTTCACCTAAACCCTCTTCCGCCATCCATTTACTCAAGCTCACTAAGTATGTCATGCGCTGTTTTCTTCTGTTCCTCTTACCCTCAATCTGTCTTGTGAGTATCAGATTTTCCAAGCCCTCCTTCCTCATTATGTGCCCCAGAAATGTCAGTTACCTCTTCCTGATGTTAAGTATAAGTTTCCTTTTTGTTTCCATTTTCTCTAAAACCTCGTCGTTGCTTACATGTTCTGTCCGTGGTATCCTCAACATCGTTCTGAAGAACCACATTTCTGTTGCTTCAGGTCTCTTCTTTATCTTTGAGGAGATTGTCCAGCATTCACTGCCATATAGGAGAATAGATATCACGTAACAGTTCAGTACTTTTTTCTTTGTTTCTAACGAAGTTTTGTCTCTTAATACTCTGCTTAAATTTTGGAATGCATATTTGGTTATCGCAATGTGCCTTTGAATTTCAGTATCACATTTTCCGTCCTTTGTTAAAAGACTTCTCAGATATTTAAATTTTTGTACTCGTTAGATTTTGTTATCTCCTATTTGTAATTTGCATTTTGGGTTCATCCATTTGCTAACAACCATGAATTCTGTTTTCTTGCAATTGATGGTTAATCGTTTCTTCTCGCTTTCTTTCACTACATTCTGAAGGAGTTTTCGTAGTTGTCTTTCCGTGTCTGCTATCAACACTAGAGCAACAGAAAACAGGAAATTGCGGAGAACCATGATCGCTAACGCCCTGAAGTGACATGATACAAAAACAAATAAAAACGCTAAAACAGTGCTGTTTTCGTTTCTTTTTTTTTTTAAGTCAGAAAGAACTGTCATTTCGAAACCCTTTTCTAAATTTCTTCCATTAATGCCTATGCAGTTTATTTTATTTAAAATATTGTCACCTGTATGCATCTGTAGAGGACCGTGGGAGTTTAAGTGTTGTTGGATTAGGAACACGTGCATTTATTTCCTGCTAGAAGAAGGTCGAACTACAAGAACATAGCGGACTGAAGTTGAGTCCAACCGAAGATGTAAAGAAAACAAACAAGACCGATATATATATATATATATATATATATATATATATATATATATATATATATATATATATATATATGTCAACAAATATAATATATGTATTAAACAACAATTTTACAAGTGACAAAGACATTAACATTTGTGTTTGTGTGTGAACGTAAAGAGTTTGTATTTTGGTGAATGTTCGTACGTACGTACGTGTATGTGTGTTTCATGGCGTTTTCCTCACAAGTGGGCGAAAACGTGGATCTCTACGAGAGATCACATTTTTAAATGTGCCCGCTGAAATGCAAAGTGAAAAAGAGAACGAGGCAAGAAGTTGCCCAGTATTTATAGTGTAGGGAGAGCGTTCCCTAGTGAACAATTAGGGAATTAAGAAGGAGCTAACTCCGACACATCTTTTATTCTCTTATAACTTATTTACTGTCGATTAGTATTCTAGTAATGTTTCGGACTTAGATAACCCACAAAGGGTTTATAAGCCATAAAACAAAGAAATCTATTATTAATCATAATATTTTATTAGAATAGGAATTCTAAGTTTAAGAGTTATATTCCTAAGTTAAGGGTTATCAATTTGGAAGTTCTGAGGTCGTCAATGTTGAGTAAATTGTATTTTATACTTTGGGCTGATTTGTAAGTCGGATGCGATGACAGGAGCCTCTACACAGAGAGTGATTTTCTTATTTTTAATTTTGCTTTCGTAACGTTCTCATCCAACACGCAGATGTGAAGTGAACCAGAAAGAGATCTAATTTGAAGCAGAATATAGCATGTGTCTTCTACGCATAGGCTCCTAAGGTGTTAACAAAAAAAATCAAATAATAGAAAGTAAGTTTAGAGCCGTTTCTGCGCATTTGCAAAACACCACAATTTGATCCACTTATTTATCCGCCATTTATTTAATCCATTTATAAACAGACAGTTCTAATCAGCTCACGTCAGAGCGAGGGGCATTCCGTTATTCTGTTTGAACTAAGTTTATTCAACCTGTCTCACACTAATTATTGAAAGACTCTTGTTGCGGAGGCGAAAATAGGTAACCTGGAAGTAAGAACCTTGTTGTTACTGCTGTGGGGATTAATTCCTTCACCTCTTCGGCAAATGTAAATCCAAGCGCCTGTTGGAGATGTGCGGTGTGTTAGAAGGTATCAGAAGGTTACATTGCTTGAAGATTCAGAAATGGGTGTGTTCGATAATTTTTCATCCACAACAAATAAACAATGAGCATTTAAAGGCAATCAATTGCAAAGGAAATTCGAGGAGAAACAATGAAATTAGAGGTTTCAACAATAACAGGCATTTATATACGAATAACATACATATAGTGAATTTATGATTGATGTTTGAGTGTGACGTGATAGGAGAAAATGTATGGAATGACCATGTAATGATTTGGCGTCTAAGAGTTTACAGTTCAGGTTTCTTGATGAAATTAAACAAGTTAAGTTCTGTAGGGTGAAAATTGTCACATATGTAAGTTCAAAAGTTAATGTGTATGCGTGATTTAGTAGTAATTGTTTGTTTAAAGTCTCAATGAGTTATGCACCTTTAACTGTATTAAGAATAGTTGGTTGATGAATACAATTTCTACTTGATAGTGAATTTTATCACTCTTTTTAGTAAATTGTAGATAGAGTTCTTGAGAGAGAAATGGTGATTATTGAGTCAGCAAGTTGACGCGCGAAAAGTTCGTTGGGTCAGTGTAATGACACGCGTGGATTTGTTTAGCATCTCATGAAGATTATGTTACTGACTGTTTGAATCGGATCAAACGAACCTATTTATTCATTTTCTGTGATTCAAACCGGACCCAAAGCGTTGACAGGAAAACAGATTTGTAGACAATTGCTACACTTTTTTGTGCTGTCTCGACCAATGAGAAGTCAAGATTTAAAAAGTGAAGTGCTGATTGGTTATGATGGGTTTGGTAGAAGAGTGCATTTTTATACGGGGGTGAGTAACAAATATGGATGATTCCATCAATACTCACTCGAGATTAATAGTCATAGCGATATGGACATTATTAATATGTATAATAAGTCGTGTACTTTGCAGGCCAGTGTACGTGCCTGCCCGACCTAGTTCGTGTAGGTGGGTTAATTTCTGATTCATGTGTTGAGGATGTGGAGGTCCTGAATCAGGTGTCTGTTGTATGGTCAAAGGCTTGTTGTCATTGTTAATATACTGGTTTCAATCGGTCAATACTGACCGTAGTATGCTTTCCTGAGAGATCTATAGTAAAGTATTTCGATGCTCGAGAGATGACTTGATGTGGCTCTGTATAATTTGGAGTTAGTGGCTTGCGAACCATATCTCTGCGGAGGAAAACAAAATCAACTTTGTGTAGATCAGTAGGGACATAATACGGCTTATGGTATACCCTAGTTGGCGTATAGATAGTTTCAGTCATTTTCCGCCGAAGATCGCTGACAAACTGATTGGTAGGGAGATCTGTCCGGGCAAGTTTAGGGGTGTCCCAAAAACCAATTCAGCGCTGGTACATTTCAAGTCTGTTTAACAGTATTGCATAAAGCCAGCATAATAAGGGGAAGTTTATCAACCCAAGTTCGGCTGTTTGTTGATGCAATTAGAGCGTATTTAAGTTGTTGGTGTAATCTTTCCACGAGGCCGTTGGCACATGGGTGATATGCCGTGGTAGAGATGTGCTTTATTCCCAGCAGGTTAGTGAATTCATTGAATAACGTAGATTGAAATTGTGGGCCCCTATCGGTGGTGGCATCCAAAAATAGTTATCCAATGTGTGAAGATAGTGTTAGGGACGAGTGAATGTATTTTGTTTTCTTTATCAGAAGGAAAGAAATTATCAGAAGGGATCTTGTTCGGCTGGCGTGTTCGTAACATTCATCCTCAACAATAATAAAATATTTCACACAATTGAAATATAAACAAGGCAAAGGGTCATTTAAAATGACACAAACATTTATATACAATTGAAGAAATATTTACAGATATTAATTAGTGATGTAAATGTTTATGTGTTTGTGTTTGTATTATGCGAGCGAGCTTGTAGTGATTACGACTACATTTTTCTCAACTGTGATTGGTCAAATAATAAATACTAACTATCAAAGGACAATTTACTGATCGCATTCACCACACTGAATTTTTCCTACTGTTAATTCAAAAACATGCTTTTGTTATAAAATGACCGATTAGGTAATTTTTCATCCAATCAGATATTTTTGTGTTCTCTCGAAATTTCTCCCGCCGTTGTCCTGGAAGCCTACCGATAGTAATATAAACCAGGATTCGTTTCAAAAATAGACAGTAGAAGCAGAACTCAATAGAACTCAGCAACTCACACGCGTCTACACAGACTATTCACTCTACTCACTGCGCGCGCGCACACACACACACACACACACACACACACACACACACACACACACAGAACTTAAATATCATTCACCATCAGTTCTATGTAACAAGCCAAGTTGCAACAGCTCTGTTAATTATATATAATCCACAACTGAATTACTACATGTTCTTCTGAAAACTTCATCCTATCTAATACAGAACTTTGAACATTCTTATTCAGAAAACTTGTTTTATTGCATTTAATCTTTCAGCTAACAGATAACGGGAAACTACTTCTTCTTTCTTATTGTTTCACACATTACAAAAAATGTTTTGTATTTGTTGATGTTAATACATATTTTATCGTTGAAACAAAAATCGGTTTTCCATTGTTTTTCCTTAATTCAAAAATGTATAATTGTTAAATTTACATTGGTAACTCCGACGCGTGAACAGAAAAAAAAAGAAAAATTTGGCGAAGAAAAACGGAATCAACTCCAATACATTGGCTAACCCGTCGTTTAAGGAAAATACAATATACAGTTGTTGACCGACGTAATTCAAGGAATATAAAAACACAAAAAGAAGTGAAGTAAACCCTATTTTGTGCCAGCGACAGCAAAGGATTGACGTACAAATCTTTAACTTGGCGCGAAAAATTGTTGTCCACCACGTGCGGCGTTGAAAACATCTATCCGACATGGCCGAACAGAACGCCAGCGAGGCAACCATAATACTCAACTTGCCAGTTTTTGACACGACCAACGTGCATGTTTGGTTCGCTCAGCTAGAGGCTATTTTTCAAGCAAAAAAGATACAGTCACAGATGGCACGTTATGCCTATGTTGTGGAGAAACTGCCACCTGAAATTGCGTCCGATGTCTTGGATCTGTTGGACAGCGTCCCGACACATAACCCTTTCGACACACTGAAAGAGGCAATAATCTACAGGACAGGAAAGTCTCAGGAACGCAGATTGAATGATTTATTCAACACGTTACAATTGAGAGATAGTAAGCCGTCACAACTACTGCGGAAAATGAGAAATTTGCTAGGCAAAAACGCAATGTCAGATTCACTATTTCGCAAGCTGTGGATGGATAGGTTGCCAACCCACACGACCCAAATCCTAGCAACACTACCCGAAGACTTAGATCTAGAAAAGACTGCGGAAATAGCAGACAAAATAAGTGATGCCACAATTATCAGCAGCGTGAACGTTCCAGTGCCACACGACACGCCAATTGAGGACGTAGTCAACAAGCTTCAGCAACAGATTAACAAGCTATCTGCACAGATAGATCGTTTGTACAGAGAGCGATCGTCGTCAGCTCACAACTTATACAAGTCCCAACGACGTTCCCGATCTAACTCTCGGGGAAGAAGCGATACGTATTGCTGGTATCATCGCAAATTTGGTCAAGCAGCTAGAAAATGTACCAAACCGTGCAGTTTCAAACAGCAATTGGATTCTACATCGAACCAGAAGGCGGGAAATGCCAGTCCCAACAGCGCATGAAGACGGCGTCTGCTGTTGGGGTAGAAAACGCCAACCGTCTATTTTACGTCAGAGACAGAAACTCCGACCAATTGTTTCTCGTGGACACAGGTGCACAAGTTAGCGTAATTCCACCTAGTCCCGGTTTTCCCAGCACAAGATCTTCAGTCACCTTACGTGCTGTTAACGGTTCGCAAATACTGACCTTCGGTCAAGTATCGATGACTTTGGACATAGGCCTGAGGAGAACATTCCAATGGTTATTCACAGTAGCAGAAGTCAAGTTCCCCATCCTAGGCGCAGACTTCTTAGCACACTACAAACTTATTGTGGACATATCAAAACGCTCACTCTTAGACCAAACCACGAAACTTACAAATTACGGAATTACGTTCACCCTCACTTCCACTAAATTGTGTGTGGCCTTACCAGTGGACAATCCTCTTAAGAGTGTGTTGGATAAGTTTCCTTCGCTTGTCCGCCCTTTCACTTATCCTGAAACAATGAAGCACCACACCGTACATAAAATCCAAACATCTAGCTCGCCAGTTTCTTCCAAGCCGCGCAGGTTAAGCCCTGAAAAGTACAAACTAGCGCGCGCGGAATTCCAGCATATGTTAGACCTAGGAATAATTCGCCCGTCATCTAACCCTTTCGCGTCTCAGCTCCACATGGTACCTAAGGCGCAAGAGGGAGCTTGGAGACCCTGCGGAGATTATCGAAGACTAAACACACAAACGGTGCCCGACAAATATCCTGTGCCGAACTTAGCAGATTTCGCAGTTTCTCTGCAAGGTGCGAAAGTGTTCATCAAAATTGATCTGAGAAAAGCGTTCTATCAGATTCCAGTAGCCGATGAAGACGTGCATAAAACAGCAATAACAACGCCCTTTGGCCTTTATGAGTTTCTGCGAATGCCTTTCGGACTTCGAAACGCTGCACAGTCTTTTCAACGATTGATCGATGAAGCACTTCGCGGTTTAAATCACACACTCGCTTACATCGACGACCTACTAGTGGCAAGCGCTGATATGGATGACCACGTGCGTCACGTGACACAAGTTTTTGAGCGTCTAGAGAACTTCGGTTTGAAAATAAACCCGGATAAATGTCTATTCGCTGTTTCCAAACTTAACTTTCTCGGATACGTAATTGATGAATCAGGAATCACACCGATTCCAGAAAAAGTGACAGCAGTAAAAAAACTTTCCGCAACCGACTACACTTCGTCAACTTCGTCGATACCTCGGTTTAATAAACTTGTTGGGGGCGAGTAGAATGTAATAAGTTTCTTTAACTAGAGTGCTGGAAATTATCAGAAGGGTTTGGTTGTTAGGCTGGTGTGTTCTAAACATTCATCCTCAACAATAAAAATCTTTAACATATGAAACACAACAAGGCAATAATTCAATTCAAATAATACGCACATTTATATACAAACAATATTTACAATGATGTTTTGTGTTATCAAAAGTTGGTGTGTTAATGATGCTTTGTATTATAATATCCGGATTGTTCGAGTGTTTCAATATATTCGTGTAATATTACAAAGTTATGGTAGAATGAGTTTTCTTGGCAAATTAAATGTTCATTTATAATTCAACATGAATGTGTATGCAATTATTTACGTACTGTTTTTTGGTTAAGTCATTTGAAGTTGCGTACACTTAACTGTAGTTAAGGTTTTAGTTCGATCGTAATTTTTTTACTTAAATAGTAGTGAATATTTTCTTGCTCAGTTTAGGTAAGCAAAGTTTGTTCAAAGTTCGAAAAATCTTTCTTGGTCACAGAGGGTTATTCGGGCCAGTTGTCGTTGAGTCAGTGATGTTCTTTTTGCGCGGGAAAGTTATTGTTTTGAGTAGTGTTGTTTTGTTTGGCATCTCTCTGTGTTCGATCCGCTGACTGACTTGGTCAGTTCAAAATCGTCCTTTTATAAGTTCTCGGATATCAAAACCGGCTCACAGAGTTTTGGCGCAATTTACTTTTTTTCGCGCGAGCTTTCGAATTTTCGAGCTGTAAGTCAATAGAATTCTCAGATCGGAAATATGAAATTTTCATTGGATAAGCTAATTTTACGTGGGTGTAAAGAATAGATTGTTCCCGCAGCAAGTTAAGGGTGTTAAAATAACATGGACGATTCTACAAACTATTATCGCCAGTTTATTCCGAATTGTTCACAAATTTTAGTACCCCTAACCAACCTACTTCGAGGTCAAGGAAAAAAAAACGTCACAATAACGCTAACTGACGAAGCTCTTACTGCTTTCATTAATTCACGCAATGCTTTAGCGAACTTCATGAAGCTAACTTACTTACGCGATGACAACACAACAAATCTTTCGTTAACTACTGATGTGTCATCGGAGGCAATTGGAGCAGTTTTACATCAACACACAGAGAAACAAACCACACCAATTTCTTTTTTTTCGGTTAAGCTTACTTCAACCCAGAAGAAATATAGTACTTTTTCTCGCGAACTGCTTGCTATATATCTTTCTATAAAACATTTTAGACATATTTTGGAAGGTCGGAACTTCACCGATCACAAACCTTTAGTTTTCGCCCGCCATACAAAATCAGATAGATATAATCCACGCGATTATAGACAGCTGGATTTCATATCGCAATTTACTACCGATATACGGCACATAGCAGGCAACGACAACATTGTCGCCGATACGCTATCGCGAGCTTCCTTACACAGTACCACTGAAGAAAAGCTGGATATGGAAATTTTAGCAGACGAACAAGTAAGGGACATCACTCTATTTAACTCATTGCAAGATTCGTCATTGAAAATTGAACAAAAACCCTTTGCCTTTCAGTGCAAAGTTGATCGCCCGTGACACAAGCACTTCCAATCCCAGACCTTTGGTACCCGTCAGCATGCGAAGGAAGATTTTCAATCATGTTCACTCATTTTCACACCCCGGTCGCAAAGCTACGACAAAAATGATTTCCGAACGCTTTGTCTGGCCTAACATGAACAGCGACATTAAAAGCTGGACTCAGTGTTGTATTACTTGCCAATGTACTAAAATCCATCGTCATACCAAGTCACCGCCTGGTAATTTCACCACGCCAGACGGCCGTTTCCGTCATCTACACGTCGACTTGGTGGGTCCATTACCGGAAGCCCACGGACATCAATACATTCTCACTATAATCGACAGATTTTCTAGATGGCCAGTTGCAATTCCTCTCCAATCTACGACCGCTGAATCTGTTGCCAAAGCTATACTGAAAAACTGGATCTCGTTTTTTGGATGCCCATCAGTGATAACAACAGATCGCGGCCCACAATTCCAGTCAACACTTTTAAAGGAATTCGTAAATCTTCTTGGAGCGAGACATATATCTACCACAGCATATCACCCTTGTGCTAATGGCCTAGTTGAACGTTTTCACCGCCAGCTAAAGGCCGCATTAACTAGCTCCAATGCTAATAACCAATTACCCTGGATGGACAATTTACCCCTGGTAATGCTTTCACTCCGGTCACAAGTTAAGGAAGACCTTCAATGTTCACCAGTAATTGTTTATTTAAAGTCTCATATAGTTATGCACCTTTAACTGTATTAATAATAGTTGGTTGATGAATACAGTTTCTACTTGATAGTGAATATTATCACTCTTTTTAGTAAATTGTAAATAGAGTTCTTGAGAGAGAAATGGTGATTCAGCAAGTTGACGCGCGAAAAGTTTGTTGGGTCAGTGTAATGACACGCGTAGATTTGTTTAGCATGTTGTTGGGGACGAGTGAAATGTATTACGTTTTCCGAACTAGAATGTTGGAATTAATCAGAAGGATTTTTGGGTTAGGCTGGTGTGTTCTAATCATTCATCCTCAACAATAAAATATTTTACAATATGAAACACAACGAGGCAAAAAATTCAATTCAAACAATACGCACATTTATATACAAGTAAGAAAATATTTACAATAATGTTTTGAGATATCAAATGTTGGTGTGTTTGTATTTGTATTAAAATATCAGGTTTGTTTGAGTGTTTCGATATATTCGTGAACTATTGCAAAGTTATAGTCAAAAAGAGTTTTTTTGTAAATTAAATGTTCATTTACTATTCAACGTGAATGTGTATGTAATTATTTATGTACTGTTTTTTGGTTAAGTCGTTCGAAGTTGCGTACCCTTAACTGTAGTTTAAGGTTTTAGTTCGATCGTAATTTTACTTGAATAGTAGTGAATATAATTGTTCACTTCAGTTAAGTAAAGTTGTTTGAAGTTCGAAGTTCTTTTTTTGATCACAGAGGATTATTCGAGCCAAGTCGTCGTTGAGTCAGTGATGTTCTTTTGCGCGGGAAAGTTATTATTTTGAGTTGCGTGGTTTTGTTTGGCATCTCTCTGTGTTCGATCCGCTGACAGTATTTACTGTCCCCCCACGAAGAATAGATGTGGCACAAGGCCGGGTTTATTGTGGGGTATTCCCGAGCCCGTAGGCTCGGCCAAAAAATGCCCGTAGATCCCGTATAAACGGGATCGGGTTGGTCAACCACCCTGAACGAGACTCTGCCCTTCGGCGGAGCCTCGTCCGGGTTCCTCTCTGCTCAGAGGCAGAGAGTTCGACCGTCCAACCGAGAAGCCGTCGCCGTTCGATCCGCTGACTGATTTGGTCAGTCCAAAATCGTCCTTTTATAAGTTCTCGGATCTCAAAATCGGCTCACAGAATTTTGGCGCAATTTACTTCTCACGTGAGCTTTCGAATTTTTGAGCTGTAAGCCAATAGAATTCTTAGTTCAGAAAAATGAGGTTTTTATTGGATTAGTTAATTTACGCGGGTGTGAAAAATAGATTGTTCCTATAGATAGGAGTGTTAAAGTAACATGGGCGATTCCACAATCTCATGAAGATTATGTTACTGACATTATTTATTATGTGAGAATACATAATTATGGCACAAGGCCGAAAAAGGGGAGGGGTTGAGGCTGGTCTTAACTAACTATCCTATACCTAGCTAATCCGATTCACGACCCATTCACTCATTACAATTTGCCCATTCACCACAAGAACTCATCCATCACCAATCAATCCTCCATACACCATAATATCTCATCCTCACAAGGGGGACCTACAAAACGCGCCCCATGCCATAAAAATATAATGATGATAAATTATTATACATAAAATTCTAATAGAGGGGAGGGAGATGAACCCAATAATAAACCAAAAATCAACACAAAGTGAACTAAACATAACTGATGTTAGTAGGGTCTGTCCGACCCTCAAAACAGAGAGGCCGGTGTATTCTGCCCATGGGACAAAATCAAGAGACTCTCTCGCTAAGGGAGTGGGAAAGGATAAAGTGGGGAAATATAAAGCTGACCCAGTAGAGATAAAAGGGACCAAAAACAAACTGGGGAGGTTGGGAATCTCGACTTGGATCATAACAAAAGAGATAGCCTGGAACGGGCCAAGAACAACACTTACTCACATTAACTAGGTACACAAAAGCTTGTCTAACCTAGCCAAGGGAAGGGCTCCACAGGAAACCACCCCGATGTGACATAAGTTGACCTAAAAGAGAAAGTCAAAGCTAGCCCCGTTCAAACGAACCAAGCTTGCCTCAGTCACCCACCTTTCGCTGAAGACTGTCGAATGCAAGCGTTTTCTATCAGTTCTAATCTTCATCTTGAGCTGATGCTCAAAGAATCGAATTAGATCCTGATGAGAAAGACGGTTGCCTCGCAAGACTTCCTCCATCCGCGTCGTCCAAATCACCATTCGAGCCGTGGTCAAGCAGCGTCAGCGTATTTCACCCCAGAATACGGTGGCGACACATTGTCACACGCGTATGCGCGATCAATGAGCACGAGCTTTTCGGGAGCGAGACGAGCCGTCAGCTCGCCGACATGGTCCCATAAGGAGCGGACCCAGGGGCAATAGTAGAAGGCGTGCGAAGCCGTTTCCTGTAAACCAAAACCACACCGTTCACAGTCTGGCAAATCCACCAAGCCCCGTATGAAGGCCTTGTCATTGAAAGGCAGCCGATTCCGAGCCAATCGCCAGGTAAGCGAAAACTCAAGAGATAATCCACCGCTGGCGCCCAAGACCAGTAAGAGCGAAACTCCTCCGATAATTCGAGCTGATCACGTAGGGAATCCTTCGCGACCACCTCCACTAAAAGACGATAGAGGACCTTCCTAGGCCGTGAAAGGTCACTGGACCGAGGAACAACCAACAAGGCCGACCGACACACGATTTATTTATTTTCTGTGATTCAAACCGGCTCCAAAACGTTGAGCGTTAAAACAGATTTGTAGAGAATTGCTACGCTTTTTGTGCTGTCTCGACCAATGAGAAGTCAAGATGTAAAAAGTGAAGTGCTGATTGGCTAGGATGGGTTTGATAGAAGAGTGTATTTTTATACGGGGGTGAATAACAAATATGGATGATTCCATCACGTCAAAAAAAGAGGTCATTGAGTACGGGTAAATAAATGTATTATTTATTTACATATATATACAAAGACTGGGGACACCTCGACGTGATGCAAGCTAGTCTCGCTAAAACAGTTACGACTAAATAGTGAGTTCGATCCTCACTGGGTACCCTATACATTTGGCCTTGTGCCATATGTAAGCTACGATTAGAAAATCAATATATATATACATAGACTGGGAAGTTGTATCTGTTGCTGTTGCTAAAGCAACAGGTAGAGAGAGTAGTGAAATTAGAAGCGAACAGACACTTGGTGGTGGCCGCACCGACTGCGTTGCCGTTGTCGGTGGCGTCTCTCTCTCTCTCTCTCTCTCTCTCCCTCTCTCTCTCTCAGCGTGTCGGTGTTGACATCAAACGATGATCTGCGTAGGATCTGTTTGAATTTGGGTATATATAGTTTTTTGTCTGCTCGGAATTAAGGTTTTGTTTTTTGAGCAGGTGTGGCTCTGACTGGTCATAATATATTATTAATTTGGTTTTGATTGAAGCAGATGTATGCGTGGAGCCGGTGCGCAGAAAACGTATTTCTGCAGTCTGCTTTGGGTCATCAAACGGTCAACATCCAATTTGTGTAGGAAATGTAGAAGAACGATGCTTTCTACACATCAGAAAATTTTTCTCACAGACAGACATTAGGACTTATCTTCATTAAAATAAACACACAGTGTCACACAAGAATTCTATTAACTGAATTTATGGTCGCGTATATACATACCTTTATCGCACCCCGCCGGAAGTTACTGCCGGCTACTCAAACGGCTGAAAGCGTCACCACGGAAAACTGAACGAACGCCATTAAGTTCCGGTGACTCAACGTTTTCAGACATCAAAACACAAAAATACAAAAACAAAACGAAACATACACAACTAAAATAATGACCAGAAACTAATTCCTATACACATGGGGCCTAAATGAAACCCATGCGTACATTCAAAAGTAGAAGGTGATTTTTAGTCAATAATCAAAAAACATTGTTAACTAAGCCACGATGCTGACCCCGGCCGACATAAACACTGCCGATTTTTTTTCCACCAAATATCTTGGATCCGGGATACGCTCTCCACACCGCTGACCACGAGCAGCCAGGTCGAGCCCAGCAGCAGCAGCAACAGCAATCAGCCAGGTCGAGCCCAGCAGCAATCAGCCAGGTAGAGCAAAGCAGCAATCAGCCAGGCCGAGCCCAGCAGCAGCAGCCCACATACATTATTATGCGATAGCCCTTTTCAGGGCTAACAGCTACATTCATATGCAATAGTCCTTTTTAGGACTACCTGACCACATGTTTATCCAATGGTCCTTTTAAGGACTACCTGACCACATGTTTATGCAATAGTCCTTTTAAGGACTACCTAACCACATGTTTATGCAATAGTCCTTTTTAGGACTACCTGACCACATGTTTATGCAATAGTCCTTTTAAGGATTACCTGACCACATGTTTATGCAATAGTCCTTTTAAGGACTATCTAACCACATGTTTATGCAATAGTCCTTTTTAGGACTACCTGACCACATGTTTATGCAATAGTCCTTTTAAGGACTACCTGACCACATGTTTATGCGATAGTCCTTCTGGATACTACCAAGCTGCATCCCTGGTGACCGTCACCCTAAGGACGTACAGGTTGCCTCAGCACTGCCTTGTCTGCCTCTGGTCTGCTGCCCTGAAACAAGACGATCTTTCGATTGGCACTCCTCGATTTCATATCGATTACTCAAATACAATACCTGTACATACTTTTGCCAAATTGTTGAATAAAATTTGGCTTTGATTTAAAACCCTCGCTTTTGTTATCCTTGCTTCGATCGTATCATCCAATATAATTTTTTCTGTTTGCGGGGTTGATAGCACCTGCTTGACCGTCCCGCAACACCTTCATTGACCACTTATGGAAAATATTTATAAGCTTCGTATATAAAATTTATTGAATAAAAAACCCATGCCTTTCTTTTAAAATTAATTCGGTTTCCGCACGTTTGTTACAAGAGGAGAAGGTAGTATATCTTTACTTTAACTTAAAGCTTTCTCTCTTTTCTTGTCCCAGGCATTTTCAGGTCAACTACTACAACATTAAGGGGGCATACACCTATCTCTTGTCGATTTGTCGATATTTCATTTATTTTTATAATCTTGTAAATATAAAATTATTCTTGTAAATAAGCAATGTAATAAATAAAATAAATAGTGCTTAATATCTTTGTTGTCAATTCACAAGAAAAAAGAAAATATATAACTCCACTTTCATAATACGGCTTTCGTTTTTTACATGTCAACTGCTAATGTGCTAATCATTAGCAGTTGACAGCTAATGAATGATAATTGCGGAAAGTGCCTATCGTGCTCTAGATAAAAACGGTAAATGATCGAAACAGAATCGATTTATTTTTAATTTCTGAATTAAATGTAACTGTTAAAATTAAATTTTATAATTTCATTTTTGGTAAAAACTAATTTCCAAACCATGATCAATTCAGCTGTTCAAAGTAATCTGAAAAATAAATCGAAATTTCAAATTTAAAGAAGAATGACAATTTTGTAAATGTTACTATGTTAAAATGACTCGGATTTGTTTTAATTGTCACAATTTATTTACCATACACCGCTATCACGTGACCGGCAGTTAAGAAGCGCCCCCTACTCTTCGTTCGATTCATTGTCCTCTTTGCCATCATGTCTGCCGGATCTATAGAGATCCCTCTCCGGGATACGGACGAGGTAATCCGCAATTTTAATATTTTTAAATGTTCAAACATGCTTTTTAGTCGATTATAGAAAGCTAGGTTATCTTGATTAAAGTGTAAATTTAAGAATAGACATTTTTTTAAAATCATGTGCTCCATTTCTAGTTGGTTTTCTTTAGTTTTCGTCTTTGCCACTCTTCATGCTCTCGTTTTTACGGAAGTTGAGAAGGTTACAATATTTTCAACTGTTATTGGAATAAAAACAGAGTAAAAAAATTAATCTCGGTCTTTCTTTTATTATTTACTCTCTTGTTTCGATGTCTGATTGGGTTACATTAATTAAATTTTCTGTCTGCGATCAATGACTTCACTTGAATGATGAGCTTAATCTCGCCACTTCGTTTTTTTTTCTTGGAATAAAAAAACAAATAACAATCATGGACAGAAATTTGATGTCAACTGGATTATTAAACTAACTAAAAAGCTTTAAAAAGTAGCGATAATAAGAATTATTATAAAAGATGAAAATTGTGGTAGTGTTGTTATTCAATCAATTTTGTTGTCCATAGTGTTGTCAATCTTATTCTTGTTTGTCCATAGTTTTGCTTTTGAGTTTTTTTTGTTTGACTTTACTGAACAATACATCAAAAATTGATTAAAAATTAATTAAAAAAATATTTGATCTTTCATTTGTTTTAAAAATTATAATGCAATAGGTATTGTAATTTATCTATAAATAAATAAACTTGGGAAAAGTATAAGCAGCTTACAATGCTAATAATCCAAAAGAAAAATCCTAGTGAATTTCCCCGATTTATGCTCGTAATCTTAATTTTTGCTTTCTTTTTTCACTACTTGGATAAAAAAATGATTCTCTTTTTAATTATCATGGAAAATGTAACAATTCATTTTGTTTGTATCCTGTTTTTCTAAATTTTGTCTTAAAACGTGGTTTTGAAAACTTTGATTATGTAAAAAAACTAAAAGAAAAAAATAATAAAAATTTGACGTGCCTGTTTATTTTATGTTTTATTACAATGTCATCGACTTTATATTTTTATATACTTTATGAAACTTACAGACATTTTATCATTGCTACAAAATAGAAGTTAAAGCTGTTAAACTGAAACTTGAGTAAAGAATAGATAAAAATAAAATTTTATTATGACCACGTGACACTCGTTACACACTCACAACTTCTTAACAAATTGTCTATGACTTTTTAAATTTATTTTTTCACCTTTAAATCTCTCCTCACAAAAAAAACGAGATTAAAATCGAAATTCATTTTAAAAATGAAAAATCATTCCTGAAGCTTTTATTTTTAATTTCAACCAGGCTAATAAAACTAAATTTATTTCCAATAAGCAAAACTGTGTGTGTGTGTTTCAAAACGGATTTTTAAATTGATTGGAATTATTTTTATGATTATTTGTAAAATCGGTAAAATCTTTCATATTGACAAATCTGTCAACAGCATAATTTTCTTTATTTAAAAAAAATCTTTCAAAATTTTAAATATACTTTTCTGAAAACGTTATTTGAGAAAAATTAGCTTATTTAAAGTTTAATAAAATTACTGAATCGAAATAAATATTACGTAATTTAAAATATCGCATAAAAAAAGCATTTTTTTAACACACGGAGGTGGGGTTTTTATGTTGACATTTGATCGGCAGCCGGATGTTTATGTAATTTATTTATCTAAGGAGATAATCGACATAAAATTGCATGACAAATACAACGTAAACGCTTTTTTTAATATATTTAGCTACCCAGTAATCTTTAAAATTTTAAATATTTTTTTTTTTTATTTTATTGATTTTTAGATACTTTGGCTTTTTACATTCATTACACGTTTGTTGCTGAAAAATGTTAGAAAATTACGAATAGAGGGTTAATTAATAAACCATAAAAAAAAATCAATCAAATGAGACTGAGAGCTATCACCAAAAATGCGTACAAAATAAAAATTTTCGATAATGAAAACAAAAACCGTTACCCCAGCCTGCAGTTTTTAAAAATTTAACAAAAATCAGGGAATTATCTTTTTTTCAGTACTTATTCATTAATGAGTGAATTTTATGTTGAATAGGTCATTATTTAAAAAAAAAAACATTTTGGACATATTGATGGGAGGGGGGAATCAATTTCAAACCCAACCCTCATTTCAATGTATTTGTGGTTTTTTATTTTCTTGCAATCATATAAAGAAAAATCTCTAAAGCTGTTATTTCAGTAAAAAAAAAAAAAAAAAAAAAAAAAAAAAAAAAAAAAAAATAAAAATCAGCCATGACTGAAAAAATATTCCTGGATCTTAGCAAAAATAATTTTTATTGAGAGTTGGTGTTTACGGTTTACCTAAAACTTATTTTCTTTCAGATGTGATGAGTGTAATAAATAAAAATCTCCATTCAGTATTTATATTTTTAAAAGTTTATTTTGAAATTCATCCAGTTGCTGTTTGTAAAATGAAGACATAATTTGAAGAATCAAAAAATGTAAAGTTTATTTCATGTTTTCTTGAGTGAACATTTTTAATTTTAAAAGATGTTTTTCTGCAACTGTTATTTTTTTGTACAGAAGTTAAAAAAGAAAATATTTCTGTAACTGCAAGCAATTAAAACAATATTAATAGTTTTCATCGTTTTTGTAGCACTTTTTGTTTGATAAATTTTAAAATCAGAATAATTAAAAACCTCATTAAATACTTTACGATGTCAAATAGTTATAAAAAACAAATGCAATGAGTGAGAATCAAAAGTATTATGTAACTATTAAAAATGAAATTATTCATTCTACTATATTTTATAAAATCTTATAGAATTCAAAAATTATAAACTTCTGGCTATATATGATTTAAAACAATTTATTTTTAAACAAGCAATACCAGTTTCTAGTAGTTTTGATCCTTCATACTTAATGATTTAATAACAGTTTTTCATGACTTTTTCTTTAAAAGTAAGGGTGACAGTAGAGGACTATTGTTGATTGATAAACTTGATGACAACTCACAGACTACTGTGCATGTTTTTCTTGTAGAAATTCATTTGGAATTTACTATTAAAATTATTTTTGTATCATGTCTTGCAATTTTTTAGTGATTCTTTTCCTATTTTTATTTATTTACATCATTAGGTGATTGAGTTGGATCTTGATCAGCTACCTGATGGTGAAGAAGTTCTGAATATTCTGAGACAAGAAATTGCCCCATTAAATATCTGGGTCAATTTAGCGGTATGTATCATTTCTTTATGATCTTTTTATCTCATGTTGAAGATTTGTTAAAAATCTTCACCCACTCTTTACATCTTTGTGGTACTTAAACAAAAATTAAATGTTTTCAAAGAATAGTCTTTAATCAAAATCCTTTTGTTTTGTTTTTTTTAAAAACTCTGAAGAAAACAATTTATCACATAAGAGCTTAGAATATAAATAAAAAACAAAAGACAAATCAGTTTTTTTCCCCCATAATGTCATGACTTTTTCATTAAATACACTGATTTAACAAACATTAACACTGGTAACTGTATATTGGTGTCTGAGAGAAAAGCCTTCAACATGATGTTAGTTAAAAAAAATGCCTTTCTCAAATGAACACAGTAACCCATTTATGAAAATTTTTCTTCATTACACACATGATTTGTATTCTTAACTGCACCAGTTTTCGTATGATTACCGAAATTAAGCAACATTGAGCCTGGTCAGTAACTAGAAGGATAACTGCTTGGATATATGAGTAGTGTAATGGATAACAACTTGAAATTGGAGTGCTGGGTTTTAATTCCAATTGAGTTTGTTATATTCGCATACATGCAAATACCATTGGGAAAGGTATAAATCCATCTCTTCTTCCTCCAGCTGTGTGTTAATTAGTAGGACTTGTATCAGTAAACCATTATCTTCAAAGAATTTTACAATCTAAAAATATTTCCTGGTTTTAAATAAGTTGACAAAGATTGAGAAGTTATAAAAAAAACAACCAACCAACCAACCAACCAATCATTCATTCAATCTTGACTACACCAAATCTGGTATGTTTCAATGAGAAAATTGTGTGGAACCAAATCTCTTCAACCAAATACCTTTTATCTGAAATAGAGTTCATCCTTTTGAATCTATAGAGTTTTGCCTGTTGGTACCACATGCAGATTTGTACTCATCAAGGTATATCAAGATTATGTATCATCATTTTATGCTTATATTTTTACTAACCTAACAGTAATAGCTTACCTAGTGGAGTAGACTTCTCAACCAGTGTCATTTATATGTTAATTTCATTGTAAAGTTTAACAAATTAAGAAAAGATGTGATTCCTGCTCAGTCTTTGTAATTTTTTTTCACTTGCATTACAATTTCGATATGTTTTTTATATTCTGTGCAGCTGGAATATTACAAACAAGGATGTATTGATGATTTTGTGAAAATTCTTGAAGCTTCTCGAGCTGATGCCAGTTATGACTACCCAAATTATGAAAAGGACCAAATGCGGGCACTGGACACTTTGGCTGCTTACTATGTCCAACAAGCCCACAAAGAAAAGAACAAAGAGAAAAAGAGGGAATTGTTTACTCAAGCCACTCTACTCTACACAACAGCCGACAAAGTTATTATGTATGACCAGGTTTGTATTGTTTGTTTGTTTGATAGAATAAAATCGAGTGAGAAATGGATGAACATTACTTGGATTAGAATGGACATTAAGTACTATTACCTGTCTCAAAACAGTTGCTGCATTTGCATAGTTTTCTTTTGCTTATTCTCAATACTTAGGTTATCTATACATGTCTGAACAACTTTGTGTTGTTCCATTTAAACCCAAGTTTAGTAATATTTCTCCTTTCTTTTTAAACAACATGGGGTGCTCTAAAAGCAAAAATCTTTAAATTTCAAAATCGCATCTGCTGTGTTTATATATATTTGCTGATAATATCAACCATAGTTTGAAATTTAAGAACCCACAAAGCAAAACTCGAAATGGCAAATGATATTGAAAATGCTGTGTTACAGTATTTGATACAATGTTCTAAAAATAGAAAGAAAAAAAAACATTAATATCCAAACCACATCTATTATGACTTTGATGCTATTTTAAATGCCGAAAAATGATTAAATGTAAATTACTTCAATGCTTCACAAAATTAATTGTTCCTGAATTGAATTGAATTATTAAACTTTTTCATTGTGTTTATCTTTTTAACAATTATTTCAATACAAATTTTGTACACTAAATATAACAACTATTATGGGATGGAGGTAATAGAATATAAGTCACTTGGTATTTCAAAACCATTTATGATCTACTTGCATTAAGAAAAGTATAGTTTAGGCTGCACTTTCACACATATAAATATATTCAAGTCGAGAGTCAGTCATTATCTTTTCCCCTTATCCTCATAATCTTCACGTTCTACCATCTTTTCATTCATATTAGACCCCCCCCCATCATTAATATTTTGGCTGTAAATGTCTAACTTGAGTAGTTCTAGAGCCTTGTATTAGGTGAAACTTAGTATAATTAAATAAATATTTGTGTGTGTGTGTGTATGTATATATATATATATATATATATATATATGAGGAAGAAACTTACCTTGAGGAAGCTGAGGAGGTAGTTGCTTTTTTGATCAAATTCAGTCTTCCTAATTTTATCAACATAAGAACTAAATATCCAGTATATTTTCTGTTTGTGTACTTAAACCAAAATAAACCACTATCCACACAAGGTAATTCTGTTTTGTTGAAGTTACTCATCTCTAGGAAATTATTTGCCTTTTATTAACTTTTTCTTTATGCTAACCAATGTAAAAAGATGTGTATATGTCCTTTAGGAAATCATAAATATTTAAATTGATATAATTGAGCTAAATCCCAAAATGTTACATAAAGTAATAGCTTGGTTGACAATTTGTTGCAAATGTATTTACTATAATTTAACTAAAGCTATAAAGAAGTTTACATTTTTCTTAAAGTTATTTTTAAGAAAAGTTATTCACAGCTCTCGTTTATTATTCAAAGTAAAAAGAGACTATCCCTTTTCTTTATATTTTTCATGTATATTACAACAAATGTCTCAGCCTCTTAAAAGTAATCATTGCTTATTATAACATAGAGAAGATTTAATTTTATTGAACATTTCTTTTTTAAATACGTGTTGTTTGCCTTTGACTTTTTCAGAACCATCTCTTGGGACGTGCTTACTTTTGTTTGCTGGAAGGTGACAAGATGGAGCAGGCTGATGCCCAATTTAACTTTGTACTTAACCAGGTAAATAATAAGCACTTGTCTGAAATGATTACCCACTTCAGTTCTTTTAGGGATCAGTGTTGAAATATTGTGATATTGATACCAGTGCAAATTTTACAAGTAAGCAAAATTTACATTTGGTAACCAATTGGAATGAGTTTAACCTTACAGATTTACTATAAAAGGCCTGTAAGGCCAGTTTAGGTAATTTGGATTTTACAAGTAGACCTGAAATAATTACATATGATTTGGTTCATTGAAAATAAAATCCTAATGTTTGAAGAGGAGAAAAGTTTTGGAAAAAGAACCTAGAAATGATAAAAATCAAAATTCAGTTATGTTTGCTTAAAGCTCAGAATTCAGCTGGTAATACTTGCTGGCCTTGTCTGTCCTGAAGACTATAAAGAAATTAATGTTTACTGAAGAACTTCAAGTGAAAATTTATTAAGTTTGGAAAGTGCATTTGAACTTGAAGAAAGAAAGTCTGATAAGGATATGAATATATTATTGTCTCTGTGTGTTTGTTTTTGCTTTTTTCTTTCTTTTATAAAATGTATCACCTAGGTCAGTCAGTTACTTTTCCAGTGCAGATTTGTTTCCTCATGACTTTTGTTTTTCCCCATTAAAGTTAAATCCCATGGTCAAGATTAAGTACAATGCAATGAATCCACTAATGACAATCTCAAAAAAAGGACTGTTTTGAAAAGTGAACAGAACAGTGGGAAAATGTGAGGTCCCAAAGGGAGTGTTCTGCAGGGGGACTAGTGTAGCAAAGTGGCACCTTTAAAATAAGAGTACATTTAATAATAAATAAGTAGATAGATTTTACAAGACAGTTATTGTTGTGGAGTATTTTCTTAATATGGATAAGTTGGACAGGAGTAGGTGAGGCAATATTTAGTGCACTCTCTGACCTGTTGGAAATGTTATTTGATAAGTTTTGTCAAATTAAAGAAGGATTTTTTTTATTTAAGGCATTTGGAGCTGCATAGTGAAATAGTTGTTTTCATAAAGTACCGATGAAAATTTGGATTATTTTTTATTATGAATATACATGGAAAAGTTCGAAGATCTGAGATAGAAATGGGAAGAAGATACTTTCAGCACTTCTTGTATGGAAACAACAAATTACTTGGCCACATGCCATAGAGCAGGCGTGTCAAACTGGTGGCTTGCAGGCTGTATGTGGCCCTTTACATGCATCTTGGCGGCCCTCACAAAGGTTTCTATAGCCGTGGTACATTGAGAATTTTGTCTATGTTGGTAATGTAAATTATTAAAAACAGCAAGATTTTTTTTTAATTGGTATGATTAGATTGTTTATTCTATCTCAATGACTCTTTGTTTTTGAATGTCAGTGAATATTTTTAACTTCCGGTTAATCATGCGATCATCCTTGACAACTAAATAAGAACAAATGTGAAAACGTTTGTAATTTTGTAATATTTTGCCTTAAAAATGTTGAATTCTACTCCATCTCATAAAAAGAGAAAATTATCTGAAGAAGGACGTGTGTTTCAAGAAAAGTGGGAATTACAGTACTTTTATACCACTGTTAATGGAAAGACAAACTGTTTGATTTGCAACTACTGCATTGCAACGCCAAAAGAATATAATGTGAAAAGGCATTATGAAACAAACCATCGCTCTTATGATAAATATGAAGGAGATATGCGTGTTTCAAAAGTGAAGGAATTCAAGGTTAAGTTAACACAACAACAGAGTTGCTTTACAAAAATTCAGAAAGGCAACGTTAATACTGTTACTGCAAGCTTTGAACTCTGCAAATGATCGCCATCAGTGGAAAATTTTACAGTGAAGCAGATTTCATAAAGCAATGTATTGTAAAAACAACTGAAATTGTATGTCCAAAGAAGTCACACTTATTTCAAGTTATTCAAGGAACACTGTTGCTGATCGGATTGATGAAATGGCAAGTGATTTGAGTTGACAATTGAAGACTTTATCATCAAGTTTTGAACAGTTTTCTATTGCTCTGGATGAAACTGTTGACATAGCTGGAATAGCACGTCTAGCCATTTTCATCAGGGCTTGTGACAATGAATTTCAAATTTATGAACAACTAATTGAACTGGTCCCAGTGTATGATACTACAAGAAGCCAGGACATTTTTGAGAAAGTTGAACAGCTTCTCTATGAGTATGGCCTTGATTTGAGTAAACTTGTGTGTTTATCTACTGATGGTGCTGCCAATATGGTTGGGAGACATAATGGTGTTGCTGCCAAGTTAGGTACAATAATAGAAAATATATATCCACATTCAACATTCAAGCATTTTCACTGTACAATTCATTAACAGAACTTATGTTCCAATATTTTAAAATTAAATCATATGTTGAGTTTTGTCACAAAAACAGTGAACTATATCAGAGGTCATGCTCTGTATCACCATCAGTTTAGCCAGTTATTGGAAAACGTGAATAATCAGTTCACAAATGTCCCATTCTACACAGAAGTTCGGTGGCTTTCATGTCACAAGGTACTGAAAAATATTTTTCTATTGTGACACAAAATTATGTTTTTGGAGATGAAGGGTCAAAGCACAGATGAATTGAAAGATGAAAGCTGTCTCCAAGATGTAGTTATTTCAGTGGATATTACTGCCCAATTAAGTGACCTTAATTTGGAATTACAAAATAAAAATAAGCTTATCACTCAGTTATATGATGATATCAAGTGTTTCATTGCAAAATTAGCTTTATTGAAGTCCAAGTTGTCACATGAAAATGTGCAAGGAGTTGAACAAACTGCCAATACTGTCTGTATTTATCTTTGCCAAGTACAGCAATTGCCTGGAATTGCTGTCAAAGGAATTTCAGCAAAAATTTTGTGATTATTCATCTTGTGAAGATCAGTTTGCATTATTCTCAGCACCATTCACTTTTGATGTTGTTCAGGCAGAGGAAAGTCTACAGATGGAACTACTGGAAATGCATACTGACTCAACACTCAAGGGAAAGTACCTAGTAGTAGAGGTACCCAGATTTTTTTTATACCTTCCTCAGACATTTAAGAACTTCAGAAAGTTTGCCATAAAGATTATAGCGATGTTTGGTTCCACATATGTCTGTGAGAATTTATTTTCGTTTATGAAGGCCATAAAAACGTCTCACAGAACCAGATTAACTGTTGATCATTTGTTATCTTTGATCAAAGTGGGATCTACACAGACATTCCAACCTGATATATATCGAGAATAGTTTGTCTAAAGCGATGTCAATCATCAGGACAATATAAAAATGGTTAAATTGTATTACCTTGTATTGTAAGGATTTTGTATTTAAATCTAGCTGTGATTTATGTAAGACTGTAAGCCGGTGTGGCCCTCAAGGCTGCAAATATGGCCGATGCAGCCCTACGTATGCCCAGAGT
The DNA here is from genome assembly GCA_964036315.1 of Acanthosepion esculentum. Classification (NCBI taxonomy): domain Eukaryota; kingdom Metazoa; phylum Mollusca; class Cephalopoda; order Sepiida; family Sepiidae; genus Acanthosepion; species Acanthosepion esculentum. The sequence continues at coordinate 37,966,217 of OZ038484.1, forward strand.
TTGACATGCCTGCCATAGAGAGTCCAGACCTCCCAGATTTCATAAGCCTTTTATCATGAAAATCAGTTTTGGCAGAGGAGATAATTTTAGTGATAACAGAAGACCATTAACTACGAGAAAGAAACTATTGTCTTGACTCCCACTGTCTGGGTAGCACAATGTTATGGTAAACTATTTGTTTTGTTTTAATATTAAGTAGCTGGTTTATTTATGGACATATCTTGTACATCTAAAAAAAAAAAATAATTCCGTTAAAACTTTTTCTCTTTTCAGTCAAGTAATAACATTCCCTCACTTCTTGGAAAAGGCTGCATTGCATTTAACAAGAAAGACTATCGAGGTGCTCTGGCTTACTACAAGAAAGCCTTGAGAACCAACCCTAACTGTCCAGCTTCTGTACGTCTTGGTATGGGCCATTGTTTTGTCAAGTTGAATAAATTAGAAAAAGCCAAGTAAGTATATTTCAAATGTTATTTTTTTAATTTCTGTTTTAATGTTTTTGGATGAGGATTTATTGTTATTTACTTTTAGACTAATATCCTCAGTTGTCTTGATATTATCACCACATTTTGGCCATTGTGCACCCCCCCCCCAAAAGCTTTCTTTAGGTGTCTTTTTGAACCAAAACCTATGGGTGTAAATTGTTCTCATTCCATTGTCCATGTCTGGGAATACCTTATCTTTCTTTTAGTAGTACTGCTCAATTATTGCTTGCTCTGTTTCTTTTTAGCCTGTACTACACAGCCTAAAAGTTTAACTCACAATTGCTATACCATCAAATGCATGAACCAGCACTTTAATCCATTAGGCTATTGTCCCATGAACCTAGTACTTGGAACCTTAAACCTAATGTTCTTATTGCCTGCTTGTTGCTGTTGCACTTGACCTCCTTTGTCACCTTTGCTGGAGCCTTGCAATGTTCTCATGGTTTTATCATATATGAATGGAAATATTCAAGAGAACCTACTATAAAATGATGGCTAGCATGCTTGTATCACAAGCCATAGCTAGTGAGTTTGTCACTTGCTGAGTACTCTATCAATGTGACCATGTACCATAATAGTAGGTATGTTCATGAGATCGATAAAAAAATAGCATACTATGAATAAAAAAGGCCTTAAACTTGATGAAAAATAATTTTTTATCGCTTAAATGTTAATGTTATTATAAAGAGGAAAAATCAAAGTATTTTTTGAATATTTTTTTACATTTTTTTAATAATTTCTAGCACGTCCAAAATTTTCGTTAAAAATCTTGAATTTTTTTGAATCAGAAAAATTGACAGAAAATCGATCGTCAGTCATTTTTTTTACTTTTTGTTTACAAAGTGAATGTCACCATTTATATTTCAATTAAAATAATAATTATGACTTTTTAAAAAATAATTTTAAGAAAATTAGAAACTAAAAAGTTTATTTAATATATTTTGAAACAAACATTACTTATTTTTTGCGCTGAAAAAATGTAGTTTAAAATGGGAGAAAGCCGGTCTGAACTGCGGTCTTGATTGACGAGTGACATGTGCGCAATGTAATCACACAGTGACATGTTACGGGAGGAAATTTATAGTACGGAAGGTCATAAGTGACAGTTTACCTTTACGTTAACAACTTATTTCACAGTTATTTTTAAGTACGACCTTAAACTTGACGAAAGCAGAATTTTATCACCAAAATGCTCATGCTTCTATTACGGGGAAAGAACAAAGTAATTTTTTAAAAAGTTTCTGTCTCTAGAACGTTTTTAACTTTTGATTGAGAAATTTTCTTTATCGTCTTCACCGGAACTACTACTAATAACAATAATAACATGGCTAATTTTTGTGTTTTGTTGACAGACATTATTTTTGATAATTTTGCAAAAATAGAAATAATTGTCAAATTTTAATGAAATTTTCAGAAACTATTCATGAATGATGGAAATTATTATATTTTTTTTAAAAGTAATATTTAATATATATAATACCCCCTCTCAATTTAATGAAAATTCTAGAAATTCACTGTTGTCATTAAGGAAAACTATCAGTGCTCATTACTTTTTTTCTACTTACCTTTATTATGCCTGATAGAAAAGCATAATATAAAAAAAAAATAAATAAGACATGAAGAGTGAGATGAAATTTCATAAGAAAGGTACCTAATTAATTACTTTTCTTATGAAATATCAGTTGTGTACATTGTTTGTATGGTATTTTGATTTCCACTCATTTTCATTTTATTAATTTTGATATTTCATTGATGGAAAACATGACATAACTGAACTAATATAAATTTTTGTACTTCTGCTGCCATTTGGTCGTATATTGTAGTTCAATTATTTTTTTTAAGTAAAAATACTCCACACGTGTTTCACTAATCGTAAATGTAAAAATGTAAAAGGCCATTAACAGATCCGTGCAACATTTGTATACAATATCAGGTCACGTGATGTTTTTATTGTATCGTTTTCTTCCGGTCCTCCGTACATTTGATTTATGGCGTTTTTTTTATCATATATTGGGCAGGGAATGCTAAGATTTTTCTCATTGGTGTTTTGCTGAGTGTAAAAAGCTTGTGCTATTTATAATCTGTACAGATACATGTACTTAAGTAACCAATGAAATAAAGGATTTGACCCATCCTACTAATTTTAAAATATTTAACAACTTTATGTAAAAATAAAAAAATATTTTTTAAATAACAATTTAATTCAATTTAATTCTTTTATAAACTCATTTTTCATTGAAAAAGATTTTGCCTTCAGACAATATTATGCATATTGATAAAAACTAAAAGCATTTAAAATTAAATAGTATCTTTGTTTTATTGAGTTTTGTATGTTACAATTCAGAGCTGATTTTAGATTTACGAGGTCGGATTTTTAAAAAAACAAAACATGATTTACTTTCCTCAAAGCCTTGTGTTTTTAACGAATATATATACTTGCGTGCTTTGAAATTAAATTTTTAGAGTTTTCATTAATTTTATTATGGGGGGGTAATATATATATAAAAATATATTATTATAATGACTTTAAAAAAAAATAATATATTTATAATAATTTCCATCATTTCTGAATAGTTTCTGAAAGTTTCATTAAAATCTGACAGTTATTTCTATTTTTGCAAGATTTTCAAAATTAATGTGTGTCATAAGGATAAATGCACAAAAAAATCGCCATGTTATTTCCTACAAGTTCCGGTGATGACGAGAAACAAGGTTTTTTCAATCGAATGTTAGAATATTCTAATAAACGCAGAAAAATTTTGAAAAATAATTAAAATTTACTTTGTTCTTTCCTCTTAATAGTAACATAAACAATTAGACGATAAAATTTATTTTTCGGCAAGTTTGGCGTCTTTTTCATCGAGCTATGCTCTTTTTTTTTAGCGATCTCATGGACATACCTACATAATAGGTTTATGTGCAATGTTATCAGTCCTGACCTGGCATCTCAGCTTCAGTCACTTTCCCATCGCCATTACATAGCTTCTCTGTACCTTTTCTATAAATATTTTCATGGCAATTGTTCTGACGAGCTTTCCTTTTTGGTACCTAGACATTATGAATTTAAGTGTCGTACTAGAGTGGCGGCAAGTTCTCATCATTTTACACTTGAAATTACTAACTGTACATAAATGCTAACAGTTACTTCTTGCTTGTGGAACTTTCTTCTGGCTTCTTGCGTTCTAGCCAACTTTGATCTTTAAAATTTTAAATGCAATGTCAATCATTATCTCCCATCGTCTTAATTCCTGTTATTTTATTGCTCTCTCTCTCCTTAGTGATGTTTACTTTTTCTCATATTCTCTCTCCCTCAGTAACTCCTTGTGTCTTAGTGGCTTTATTGGCTTGCTTGTGGTGAAATGAGTAAAAGAATAAAACAAAAGTTTATACATATTAGAAAACTTAATTATCAAATGTAAAATGTACATATAAACAGTTCTGCTTTTATCTTAAATTGTTTTTTTTCCTTTGTTTTATGTGGAGAGCTTTAGCAAGGCTTCAACAATTGCAAAATTTTGAGATTTATCCATTACCAGAAATATTTCTTTAGATCCCGAAACAACAAAATCATCAAATATATTCTGATTTGTAATATTCTGCAATTTGCTTTTGTTTACTAAACCTATCTTGTTTCTGAAATTCTGTTTCATTTCAGGATGGCTTTTGAACGGGCTCTTACTCTTGACCCTCAATGTGTTGGTGCCTTAGTTGGTTTAGCTATTCTAAAATTAAATGCCAAGACTCAAGAATCAATCAAGACTGGTGTCCAGTTATTGTCCAAAGCTTACACCATTGACTCAACCAATCCAATGGTCTTAAATCATTTAGCTAACCATTTCTTTTATAAAAAGGTAATGTCTTCCTTTTATTTTTGTGAATGAAATTTAGAAATTAAATGTTTTACATGAGTGTAAAAAATTGAACTTTTAATAATACCATGCCCATGCACCAATACAGTCAAATAAATTTTTTGAGTTTTACAAATGAGTATGAAATCTGAACATTAAGCTATTTACAATGTGTAGAAAATTGTTTGAATCAAGAATAAGTTTGTTTCTTAACATCACCTTCTTGATAAAAAGTCGTTTGTTACAAATATCTAAACTGATTGAAAGCAGTTTTTGAATTCCATGATTATTCTTAAAGTTAGCTCTTTCAAATATAGTTAAAAAAAATAACTGAAAGTTTTTAAAAACTCTATGCCCTATAATAATTCTTTACTTTTTTTAAAAACAGTAAATGAATTAAGAAAACTTAAATTATCTTTTCACATTTATTTTTCTGATGTATTTAGATTATCAAAGTTATTTTTCGTTTTTTGTTGTATTAAGTTTTTTGGTGTTTTTTTGTTCTTTTGCTAGGATTATCAGAAAGTTCAGCACTTAGCTTTGCATGCATTCCATAACACAGAGAATGAAGCAATGAGAGCAGAGAGTTGTTATCAGTTAGCCAGAGCTTTCCATGTTCAGGTGAGTCTTTTACAATGAATTTCTGCCATATTTAGTTTGGTTATTTGTTTAATTGGTGTTATTCTAAAAGTAGATTGTAAAAAGTTAACCAGGATTGATTATTGTTTTGAGATTAAAGCGGTCATCACGGCAAAACAACAGAAAGCTGATTGTATTTTTTTTTTTTTTTTTTTCCTTAGGAAAAAAGGAATCTATGCAATCAATTTTTTTTCTTTAAATAAAAATTGATGTCATCACTTTTTAAACTTGTCTTTTTAACATTGTTGTAATAGTTTTTTTATCTGTAAAAAAAATGTTTGTTTATGGCAAGTTAATCACTTATCAGTATTAAAATATGAGACTAATAAAACTATTTGGTCTCAGTAATCAGAAAACTGAATTAAGTTAATCAATTATATCTTCAGGAAAAAAAGGTCTTTAAAAAAATAATTGTTTTTTGCATTGATAATATTATTGGTGATTATATAAAATGAAACGGTTTTCTTTTTATCTTTATTTTTTTTTTTTTTGTTTTTATGCTTCCTATTTACTTATGTTGGAAAATCGTATTTCCTGTGTTCTTATCAATTATAACTTGAATTCTTTTCAGGGTGATTATGATCAGGCTTTCCAGTATTATTATCAATCAACTCAATTTGCTCCCAGCAGTTTTGTGTTGCCATTTTTTGGTTTGGGTCAAATGTACATTTATCGTGGAGACAATGAAAATGTAAGTTGGGATATTTTTTTTTACACTATTTTAGCCATATAATTATTGTTTATACAAAATAGTTTAACAAGCAAATCCCAAGTAGTAAAAGGAAACTCAAGATATGGTTTTGATCTTTGGTCCTGAAACAGAATACAAAAATATTTCTAGAAATTTAAAATCCTGTCTTGGAAAATTAGACTAATAGCATCAACTTGTAATCATTTTCTATTTTCCATAATACAATTAAAGAATGGCTTAGAATGTAAGAAAACCAAGTTGCCTTTCCTTTTTAAACAGTTTTTTTACTCTTCCAAATATTTTATTTTGTCATTCATTGGATTTTGGTAAACATAACACTTATCACCTGATAAATTTTTTTTGACTTTTTATTTATGTGAATGCTAAATTATTCATTAGATATAGATAAATTGGTGTCTTTATTATGAAGGTTTGTCAAACAAAAACTTGTACTAGAATAACTTGTTTGTTTTACAGTTTTAATTAATACAGTTAATGAATAATTTGATCAGTTTGAATTAACATATTATATTGAATTCTGGACGGTATAAAATTATTCAGATTTTTAATTTTTTTTACATTGTATGAGAAACTTGATTGTCATAGATATTTTTTTTCTAAAGTATTTGCTACATCTTTATAAAATAATAAACCTTCATTTTATTTTTTTGTCCTCTCAAAATTGTTTTTCTTTTAATTTTAAGGCAGCCCAATGCTTTGAAAAAGTTCTCAAGGCTCAACCCGGCAATTATGAAACTATGAAAATCCTTGGCTCTCTCTATGCCAATTCTGATGATGTATCTAAAAGGGACACAGCTAAGGTGAGATTTACTTATAGAAAATTCACCCAAAAAAGTAAATTTTGATTTAAATTATAGAGACTTATCAGTCTCTAGAATTTATCCATTTTAAAATTTTGATTTTTTATTTTTCAGCAACATTTACGCAAAGTCACAGAGCAATTTCCAGATGATGTGGAGGCTTGGATTGAATTAGCACAAATTCTAGAACAAACAGATGTCCTGGTTAGTGATTTTTATTTTTTTTGTATTTTTTTTTTTCCTTTAAAGATTTAATACGACTCATAATCTTAAACCAATGACTCTGGATTTTATTTGTGCGTGCATATATATATATATATATATATATATATATATATATATATATATATATATATATATAAGGTGTCTATAAAGTTCATGTGCACTTTAAAAAATTTATAACTTTATTTGTATTTGTGATAGAAATAATTCCTAAAAAGGATTAGAAAGAAGTAAATCTATATTTTTTAAGGTTTTATTGAAATTTTATTTAAGTTTCCACATGTCCTCCATCATTAGCAATACAAAGGGTAATATGATTTTGCAGTTCACAGAAAACATTTGCCAACTGATTTGCAGTAATGCCTGAAATCACATTAGTTATTTTAGTTATACTTAAAATTAGGTATCTGTTTATATTTCTGAGATGAGGTATTATGTATATTATTTACATTATTTGGACTATTGTTCTCATCTTTGTCGCCATATTTATTACAACTTTTCGGCTGGAGCGTACAACGGCCGAGCTGAAACGTTGTAATAAATATGGCGACAAAGATGAGGGCAATAGTCCGAATAATGTAAATAATGTTAAAACTAGGTACATTAAACTTTATAACATTTACAGATTATTTCTATCGCAAATACAAATAAACTTTTTAAAGTGCACATGAACTTTATGGACACCCTGTGTGTGTGTGTGTGTGTGTGTATATGCACACAGTGCCAAATTTTATTATGCAAGATTTCACCAAATTGGTAATGACCAACTAATATTAGTAAAATTTTGATATTTTATATGTGAATTCCCTCATGAGATTTTAGAAATATTTACAAATATATATTTATATATATATATATATATATATATAATATGAAATGGATTAAGTCCGACAATTATTTTAATATATTTATTGTTTACATATTATTTTCATAGATACAAATATTTAAGTAAATGCTCTGTTTATAATAAACAGTATTAACAACATTTACTGGCCTGAAAGTCTGAGAAATTTCAGAGAAAATGTGTGTCTTCTGACAGGAATCAAACCCGTATCCTACATGGAACCATCATGTGGCTTGACATGCTATACTATTTAGCTACAGAGGAAGCAATTGGTTAGCAAGGTCGAATTACTGCTTTTATTTTCATGGGAAATTTGTAGTTTAAAAGCAGTAATTTGACCATGCTAATTCTACATTAGATTTTTAAACATGAATCTCTTGTACGTGTATCTTTTATTTATTTACATATATTGTTTGTGTGCATCTGTGTTTTATTTTGTAGATTTTTTAACGTAAGTTTTGTTTTTGCATTCAGAGTGCTCTCTCTGCATATGGAACAGCCACAAGAATTCTTAAAGATAAAGTGCAGGCTGATGTTCCTCCTGAAATTCTCAATAATGTTGCAGCTTTACATTTCCGGATCGGTAATTTCATGGAATCAAAAGTATGTTAAAATATTTCTGGAATATATTTTCAGAATTAGTCCCTTATCATCTCTGTAAAAATACTTTCTCTTTTACTTTATATATGCTTTCATAACTTTACTTTATATACGCTTTCATAACTTTATATACGCTTTCATAACTTTACTTTATATACGCTCAATGTTAGTGATTGCTTTCTTCTTTTTTTTTTTTTCGTCTATGTATTTCAAAATTTTGTTTAGGTCATAGGACACATTATAGTTGGATTTTTATAAAATACACAGCAAAAAATTCTTTTTTCCATTTTTACATATAATAATTTTTTAACAACTTCTGAGATATTAGTTTAATGGCATAATATACTCTGTAAATAAAAGACATTAAATAGAACTTTATCATTGCAAATTAACAGAAACTCAAACTGATTTTCACAAATTATATTTGAAATAGCATGATGATAATATAGTTCATGGTTAAAATGCTTCAACTTCTTTTCAGTGAAAATTTGCAAAATAATTATACTTTAATATTTATGAAAACTGCTCTTTGATATTTTGTTTCAGAAATATTATGAGGCCTCGTTGGAGCGGTCTCGTCATGAGGCTCAGCACGATGAGACTTACTACAGTGCCATTTCTGTTACAACTACATACAACTTGGCTCGTTTGTATGAAGCCACACACGAATATGACAAAGCTGAAAAGCTTTATAAAAACATTCTACGTGAACATCCTAACTATGTTGACTGTAAGTTTTTTGTTTTATACTTGCCAGTATTGTAAATTGCGGTCTTTCTTGTCCACATTTATAGTTGCTTATAGTTATCAGAAAGAGGATACAAATAGAAATTTTAGTTCATATAACTTTTGCCAATAACAAATTTAGTGAAAAATTCACCTAGTAACTATTTTTCTTGTCCCTGTTTGGAGAATTTTGAAATTTTCTGAGATTCTTAATCCTAAAATCAGTCTGTTTTATTCCAATCTGTTGATAAGCAGCTTTTCTATTAATAATCTGTGTACATTATACATAGCTAGAAAGTCGAGCATGTGAGAAATGATGAGGTCTTAGAGAGGTTGCAAACAAGAAGGAGGCTTATACTTAACATCAAGAAGAGGCAGCTGAAGTTCCTGGGACTCATAATGAGGAAGGAGGGCCTGGAGAATCTGATACTCGTGGGTTGAATTTTTGGGGAAACTTTCTTTTATATCAGAACAATTATGGGTACAAAAATACCACGCCAGAAATCGTACACAATTGACCATGTATTTATGACCTGTAGTGAATTCCAACAAGCACAAGCCAAAAACTACAGAGCCGATAACCTAAAGGAACTGTTCAAAAATACTGAACCAAATGAGATTATGTATGTTTGTAAAATAAATTGGCCTCTATAATAGAATATAAATTTAGGATCAATTTCTGTATGGTTTATAGTTGAAAAAGTCCTTCAATCTATTTTTAAGGAAAAAGTTTATTACAAGCTCTTTATACAAATTCTATCTGGAAAAATCATTGTTTATATAATTTATATTTATCCTAAAAATTAATGCAATATTCATTTGCAAAAAAACAAAAAAAAAACTAAAAAAAAACAATTATTCGTATGCAATTCAAAAATGGTTCAGCTTTAAATAACCCACAAAAGGTTGACAAGCTGTAAAACAATATGGATAATGAAATTGGATTCTTAGTTTTAATGAAAATCAACAAATACAGCTTAAGCCTAAGATTTTCAGTGATATATTTTCTTAGTTGATAAGAGAAACCATTTACTAATGCATATACTACAAACTGAAAGAAGAGCTTGTGCATTTATTATGCACAAGCTAAAGATTAGTTTCAGTTTTGCTTTTATGTAACTTGTGTAAATACAGGTATGTTATTTAAAAGTTGAGGTTGTCAATCGAATGCTTGCCATCAAATTTATCACCAAAAATAAGAGAAATTGATCATAAATTACATTCCACTGCAATTATGTAATGATCTCCTGTATAATGTAAACATTTGAATGAACAATGTGCTCAGTTCTGATTTCTTATGGGAATATTGCTAAAGTCAGTAGAGAATGGTAAAGACATTGCTTCATCAAAGGCATGGATTATGTTAAAATTATTTATCTCATTGTAAATTGAATAGGGTAACATACAAAAGTAAAACTGCATTTTTAAGATAACTCATTCTATATTAATTATTATAAAATAACAAATACAGTCAGTAATAAAATGGTGTAAAGTGTAGTAATTCTGAAGTAACATCTTAATATTTAATTATTTTATTTTAATTTTATTTAATATGCTGTTTGAATAAGAATTAAGGTTTCTTGTAAATTAGTTTAGGTTCGAAAATCAAAACGAATGCCAAAATAAGTTCCTTTCAACTTTTCTATTAATAACCTGTGTACATTATACATAGCTACAAATTCGAGTGTGTGAGAAATGATGAGGTCTTAGAGAGGATGCAAACAAGGAGGCGGCTTATACTTAACATCAGGAAGAGGCAGCTGAAGTTCCTGGGACACATAATGAGGAAAGAGAGCCTGGAGAATCTGAAACTCACAAGTCAAATAGAGGAAAAGAGACGAGGGAAAACAACGCATGGCATACCTTGCAGCCTTAAGCAAATGCATGACTGAACATGATCTGGGGGAGGTGACAAAGGAACTTGTTGAGAACGGCAAGGGATAGAGGGAGGTGGAGAGCCATGATTGCTTACATCCTGAAAGGACACAGCACATAGAAAGAAAAGAAAAAAAGAATAGTTTAGTTTAACTTGGCTTGTAGATTTTATTAATTTCAAACAGTTCAGATGTTAATTTGATGGTTATTGTGATCATTGATTGAATATGTTGGATTGTTGGCTGAGTGTTGTTAATATGTTGTCTAAATATTCAGAGATGAGTTGGAATTTCACTGGATTTGAGTTGACTTGCTTTTGGCGAAGTAATTCAGTTGTGCTTACTTAAATGTGTTTCATAGTGAAGTAACAGTGCTTACACTGGAACTTTGAAATAATGGTAGGTTTTTTCTTTAGACTTGATAATTTATTTAAAAAAATGTGTTGACATAAATTAGCAAGTACAAAGAATTTTATTTAATTCTTTTTCAAAATGGTAGAAAATGTTTTTGTTTTTAAATAATTTTCTGTAATGGAACTTATTGTTAAACTACATAGAATATAGGAGTGAAATTTATAGGTGATCTAAATATGCTATAGATCAGGGAATTCTGTGTATGTGTTATATGATTTTTTAAATATATAATTTTTTTTTTTTTTTTTTCGTAAATCATATCTATTTTCTTGCCACTGAAGATTTTAATGATATTTTTATTCATACAAATATAAATTTTTAATATATTTATATAAATATTTTGGTATAGTATGACTATTGTTTTGGGGGTTTTATTTGCTTCTAATTCCTTTTCTTCCTTCGTGCAGGTTACCTAAGATTAGGTTGTATGGCTCGTGATAGAGGACAGATTTATGAAGCCTCTGATTGGTTCAAAGAAGCTCTACAGATTAATCAGGTAAATTACTGTAATTCATTACATTGATTTTCATTAACATTTCAAAATGTTCTCCCTGCCCTCCTTCTCCTTCTTCCCTCCTTCTCCTTCTTCCCTCTTGTTTGTTGACATTCTGTTTTTAATCTTTGAATTTTTCTTATTTTAGGTTCACCCTGATGCTTGGTCCTTGATTGGAAATCTTCATTTGGCCAAACAGGAATGGGGTCCAGGGCAGAAGAAGTTTGAACGAATTATCCTGAGACCTAACACTAAAGATGATTCTTATTCCCTCATTGCTCTTGGCAATGTTTGGTTACAAACTTTGCATCAACCAATCAGAGATAAAGACAAAGTAAATAGTTTTGCTCATCATTCTATCATTTTCGTTAATAGGTTTATTATTAAATTATCCGAGCCAGCTGTGAATAGGATAAGTTATTTTATAAATTTATAAAAATGTTCCCCAAGAAATAATTTCTGTTTAGACACACTTGCTCACCAACACTGTTGTATTTTTCTTCCCCCCCCCCCAAATGATGTTCTAAAATTAACATTTCATACATTGTACTTGTAAAGAACATTTTTAGCTGAATTGACTTTAAAACAACTTAATTTATAAAGTCATCAGTGCTACTACTCCACAATATAAGATTATCATTTTGGAGTTACTCTGAATAATTTTTAGTAACATTCATAGCTTAAAAGTGTATATATCTAAATGTCCCGATTTTGAAAAAACCATAATTTTTTAATTATTTAATTTGTGTGTAATTGAAAACATTACATAGTGGAGATAATGAAAAAGAGTGGAAAAGCTTGTACAAACAACACATTTTCCTTTTTTATAGCAGGGCTGCTCAGCTTGGAGTGAGAGACAAATCCTGTGTGAAAAGGATAATAACTAACCTCAGTAGACACCTGTCCAAACACATCTGGCCTAATAAATACCATTTTGATTAGCGAGAAGAGAATTTACTAAGAGGAAAATACATTGAAAGTGTACTGATTTCACAATTCTCTACAGTCAACTTTAAACTGGGCTCTCATACCATATCACCAGACATCACAAGCACTATAGTAGCAAAATGTGGTATGCGACTTAATCTAGCAGATGTTAACAGCTTCAGTACAAAAAAAAAAAATTTCTTGTTGTGGTATCTGATGATGTTATATATTACCCCTTCCTCAAAAGTTCCAAAGCACTTTCCTTACAAGCAGGATTTGTCTCTCCTTCCAACCTGAGGACACCTGCCTTAATGTGGTAAAATGCATTGTCTGTACAAGCTTTTCTTCTTTGTCTCATTATCTCCACTTTTGTTCAGATATTCTACATTCTAAGAAACCCATAGAATCTTGAATATATATTTAAGTGATAGAATAAATTAACAGATTAATAAATAAAAAAAATTCACTACTTTAGTAGAAATTGCTTTGCATATGTTTGGATACGAAACTGAGCTGATATGAAATTTTGAGAGTCTATGATGAAAAGGATTTTGCTTAATGGCACTATTTGGTCTTGCTTGATCAGCAAATGTTCTTTGTGTCCGAGTCTGTTAAGGCACATTGGATCTAATGATGGTTCCTTCTGTCCAGGTTCAAGTCCTGCTGGAAAGCATATATTTTTCTTTAATAAGATTTCTTCAATATTCTGGCTGGTAGATGAAAATAAATAAATATACTGTTTAATAAACAAATGGGGCATCTACTCAAATATGAGTATCCACTAAAAAATATAAAATGATAAAATCTGTTAGATTAATAAATTTTAAAAATCCATTGTTTAGAAACATACACTTAAAAAATATGTATTCACATTTGTAATTTAAGTTCTTAAGTCTGATATTTCCAAACTGAAATAAGAGCAAAATATTAATTCAAGTTGTTTGTGTTCGCATCAGTTCATATTAATTATTAGTAACTTTATTGTATTTACCATTACTTAGGATTTTAATTTGTGTGTGTTGATTATCTGTTTATGCCTGAAATAGAAAGAAAATGTTAATTTCTTGATAGAATCAAGAATCATTTCTCAGGAATTAATGGGTCCTATTTTTAATCCAACAAATGAATGTACAAATTTTATCAACCTGATTTGAAATTTAAAAAAGAAATATCGTATGCCAATAAACATTGGTAAAATGTGGTTGGGTTAGCATGATCACGTGCATATTTAATTTTACTTTGATGGCAGCCTGAATTTATGGATGCCTTTTCATTTTCAGGAAAAGCGTCACCAAGATCGCGCCTTGGCAATGTACAAACAAGTGCTACGTAATGATGCTCGAAATATCTGGGCTTCCAATGGAATTGGTAAGTTTACAACTACTTTGCATTCTTTCTTCCTTTATTCATTACTTATTTATTAATCCCCTAATGCCTACATTCCCCAAAATGGAATGATGTGCATTAATGAATTCTAGATAGAAACCTATAATTAATAATTTCTAACTGAAACGATATGATAATGACAACAAAAATTTGAACTAGTCTAACTGTAAATAACTTTCATTAATACTGGATTGTTTTTTTTTTTTACTGAGTTAAAACTCCTAATCCAATTTCTATGCTGATTTACTATACTCATTTAGTTTTAATTAAACAGTTGTCCTCATCTATTGTCATATTCACAACATTTCTGCCATTGTACATTTTGTGATGTCAACAAATACTCATTGTCACTTTCATAATGCTCGTTGTAGTAGAGACTTTGTGAATTGATACAACTATAGTATGCCATGGAATAATGCTAGTGTCAGACGCCTTCAAATAATCTAGTACTAATAGTACTTGCTCGATAATACTCGCTTGAATAGTAATCCATATAGTGAATAGAGTAAAGAATAGTGGTCCGTATAATATAGAGGATAGAATAGAAATAACAATCCAAATACTAATAGAGGATAGACTAGAAATAACGATCATTTAGACATCACACGACTTCCTACTTATGCGTTTCTTCTATGGTCACATGGTCTACTTAATTCAATAATGGGTTCGTCTGTGTTTGCTAACTGGCAATCAATCTATGTTCAGCAGTGACACTTTATTCCTATATAACAGTACACATTGGCCTTCAGGTGATATACATTGGAATTTCAAACCAAACCCTTTTTGTCCTCCAGGGTAGAATGTTCTCGTTCCACATACCATGCCTTTTTTGGATCTCTCAGTTTCAGTTATTTCCCTTTAGTAACACAACTCTCCAAGTTTTTTTTGTTCACCTCTGTTGTGGCCAGGTATTTAACTCCCAACACTTTGGGTCAAGTCACCGGATTACATCAACCAACACTTTTATCTACATGGTCCCAGTGGACAAAATAAAGGGTTCAGTTCAAAATTCCAATGTATATCACCTGATGAAGGCTGGAGCGTACAACGGCCGAAACGTGAATATGACAATAAAGATGAGGACAATAAAGATGAGGACAACAGTCCAAACAGTTACAATACCTCATCTCGGAAATGTAGACAGATGATTTAGTTTCTGTTACTCTATATTTCTACAAATCTTCATCTGTTTGTATCTGGATTACACAAGGCACATTTTTTTGTTTTCACTTGTGTATATCTAAATCTTATTTTCACTGATATTAGTATAAAGAATAAAAAAGAAAAATTGGATTATTATTATGAGTATTAATAAATAATTCCAGTAGCCATGATATTCCTTGAACAAAAAAAAAAATGCCTCAGTATGTCTGACTTTTTATTTTGGGCTTAGATCATTATCCATCAAGTTTTCCTATCTAAATTGTAAGCACTCCAGGATAAAATAATATTACTAAATCAATAAAAATATTTACCAAATATATATGTGTCATAATTTTTAAGTTTTATGAAGTAAGCTTAAACAACAAGTGCATAGATATTTTGTAAATAAATGACAAAAAATATATAAAAAAGAATGAAAGGAAAATCAATTATTAAAATATTTAGATTTTATTTCTGGTACTGCATACAAGAACAATTTAATTTATTCATTTTCAATAGATTGGATATGATAGTCAAAGATAAATGAAAAGATAATCACCTATTTTAAAACCTTTTTTTTTTTTTCTGGAGTTGCATTTATGAGATAAACTGAAATAATTTACCTGTATGACAAAAAAAAATAGAAATGTTTGTTTCTTACATAATATGGCCAAGAAATGGAGCTATTGACTATCTTTCTTTCTTTTTATTTTTTTAATATAGGTTGTGTCCTTGCCCACAAAGGCTGTATCAATGAAGCTCGTGACATTTTTGCCCAGGTGCGTGAAGCGACAGCTGATTACTGTGATGTGTGGCTCAACATAGCTCACATTTATGTTGAACAAAAACAATATGTAGCTGCTGTTCAGATGGTAAGTTGCAATGAGATTTTTGTTTAGCTCAATTGTTCATGTCTTTTTACAGATTTTCTATTTATTTTCAGAGAATAAGAACAAAAAAATGCAAATACTAAAGTTTTATACATATTGTTGATATATTTGAGATGTTCTTCTGTGAGTAATAATAATTTTAAATTATGAAGACAATTGGCAAGATAACAGATTTGCTCACTTTTATATATGAGCATGCATATATATATATATATATATATATATAATATATATATATATGGTAGTCCTGAAATTGGCCATTTCAGTACAGGAAACATTCAGCATTCGTGAACCAACCAGTGTTACTCTCGATTGAAATGTATAAAATCTTAAAGCATTTTTTTTTTTTTTTTCTCTTGTCAGGAAATTCTCAATTCTACTGTTAACGCTGTTTTCAGTATTAATAGGAGTTTCCTTGCAAACCTTTTGTTTTTGGTAGTGTGAATTGTTAATAGCTTATGTCATTATTTTCTCTTTTAGTGTCATGTGCTACCTATTTTTCTTGTTGATTCTTTTGGAAGTTTTCAACTGATGTGGTTTTGTTATTTGATAAAGTTCTTTGTGATTTTGTAGTGCTGGGGTCTGGTGAAATATTGTCATCTTTTAAGACTGATGACTTGAAGGATTTATTTTCTACAAGCCATTTTTAATTGTGCATCCAAACTGCATTTGTCAGTATATAAGATGCACAGTTAAATAAAACACTATTGATGCAGATATCACACTGTTCAATGCATGGGTATTATAATTGTATTATGATTGGTATACCCAAAATACACTTGGGAACCCTGTTTTATAGACCAACAAATGCTGTGTATATATATATATATATATATATATATAATTTCAAGAAATAATAGACTTATTTTTAATCTGATATTTTTATTACTTCAAACATTATTTTTAGTAGAAACCTTTGTTTTAAATGTCTTCTGGATCAAATGGTGGTTTCTCTTACAAAGAAAGACACAGGTTCAAACCCTACTGGAGAACACATTTTCTTTATTAAGATTTCTCAAGTTCACAAGCTGATAGATATGATACTCACTTTTAAAAATAAAAATGAGGCATCTATTTCAAACAATGGTATCCATTAAAAAAATAATGTTTCAAATAATAAAAATTGTGTGTGTGTGTGTTCATGCAAGAGAGAGGTTTAATGGATTTGAAATAATAGTATTTTTGTGTGGGGGTTTCCATAATAAACAGATGAGCTCAATTTGATGGATATTTTTTTCTCAAACACTTTCATTGATATGTTTCTATTATTTATAAATTTGTTAATTTCTTATAAATTTTTTTTTTTCCCCAATCATTGAAGTTTTTTTTTTAAATACCAGAATTATGTTGTTACTTTGAAAGATAACTTCATTTTTCTTTCTTCCACAGAATGATTTTGATTAGGAGTAGGGAAAATTGTGATATAACACATTATTTACATATTTTTTAAAATTTTTTTAATTATTACAGTAAGGATGTTCCAGAACAGCATTACCAATGGAATATAATCTACCTTCAATTCAAACTTGAAACTTTATATTTTCTGTAACAGTTTTTGTCTCTGTTTTCTTCTTGATTTTCTTTTGGTCATTCTTATCATTGTTGGATTTTTCTGTATTGCAGTATGAAAATTGTTTACGCAAATTCTTCAAGCATCACAACACAGAAGTACTCCTTTATTTGGCCAGAGCTTATTTTAAATGCAATAAACTCAAAGAATGTAAACAGTTATTATTAAAGGTAATTTCTCCAATCTTTTCTTTTTTCATATCGAAAAACTAAAATGATCTTACGCGTATTTAAAGTTTTAATGCATACAATAAATATTGTTTTTTTTAATTTATTTTTTTTAATAGTAAACTCCATATGTAAACCTTATATTCTTCCCTATAATTTACAGGCTTATAACAAGCAGCGAAATAATTTTATGTATAGTTACTAGTTTTGTCTTCAAATGATCCATATGGTTATTGGCATACCAAAAGATTCTATTATATTGGATACTAAGCTTGGTAATTAATAAGGTAGTTTTATGAGCCAATTGCAAGGTGGGTGCTGAAAACTTCTTTGTCCATCCCACTTCCCAGAATCAATATTCTGATGTTTGATCATTAAAATACTAATCAGATGAGCTTAAGATTTTCAATGCCTCTTTGTACAATGGTTTTGTTTCTGAATCTTCCAAGAATGTTGCCGTGTCTTAGTTTTTCTACCAAATATCTATCCAATCATTAATATAGATTTTTTGTTTTTTTACTGTTTTTTTACTGTTTTTTATCAATAACTCATCATTTGTAACTTAAAAATTTCCAATATTGTATTTGCAAAAATAATAGGAAACTTTAATTTGAAGACAACCTTTTAAAAACAAAAACAAAAAAATGATAATTTCTTTCATGTCTTTTCTTTTCTTTATTTCCTTGTCAGGCTCGCCATGTGTCTCCAAATGACACCGTCTTACTGTACAACATTGCATTGGTGCAACAAAAATTGGCCATGTCCATCTTAAAAGATGAGAAGAGCAATCTGAAGGCTGTGTTGAGTGCAGTGGAAGATTTAAAACTTGCACACCGGTAACATTCTTTCATAGGATTTATAATTATTATTGCAGATATTCAAATGTTGTTTGGACATCTGGTTCTTATCCCATATAGAGAATATTAACAAATCATGGAAAATCTTGTCTCATATTAATAGAAAGAAATTTCCCTGCAGATAATAATTTATAAAAATCATTTGATCCTTTCTATAGACCTTCTGTATTTGTTAATCTATAAAATGCATGGTGTACAAGGATATTTGAGGGACTACTGCTTATTTTAACTCTCACCCATAGCTGTCCATTTTTAACTTTGATAGATTACCCCATAATTATAATATTGAATATAATGTAATATTTTCTCTATTTTTTTTTTTTTTTTTTTTAACAAGTCTTATGTGCAGGCAGAAATTTGATTGGTCATTTTTGTAGAAGACTGAATACGATTGGTCATTTTTGTAGAAGACTGAATACGATTGGTCATTTTTGTAGAAGACTGAATACATACTTTAGTGTTCTGTCTTGTAGATTACATGTAGATTGTTATTCATCTGAAAGTAAATTTATCATCAATATAGATAAAATAACTTTTATATTTTTTTTTCTTCAGTGTGTAATGTTTCACTTCTCTTTACAGATATTTTACATATTTAAGTCAACATGGTGATCGCATGAAGTTTGATTTAGCCCAAGCAGCTGTTGAGGCTGGGTAAGTTATCTTCTTTGTTGATTAGCCTCTAAAATTTATCACTATTACCATAGATGATCAAATCTTAAAAAAAAAACTA
Organism: Acanthosepion esculentum; assembly: GCA_964036315.1. Classification (NCBI taxonomy): domain Eukaryota; kingdom Metazoa; phylum Mollusca; class Cephalopoda; order Sepiida; family Sepiidae; genus Acanthosepion; species Acanthosepion esculentum. The sequence goes on from OZ038484.1 coordinate 37,985,547, forward strand.
ATACAGGCATAACTCAGAGATAATGAGTTCAGTTCCAGACCACTGCAATAAAATGAGTCAGTTTTTTGGTCAAGCAGTGTATACAAAATTTATATTTACACTCGTTGAAAATGAAGATTATTACGATGGGTTCTTTAACACACTGACAGTTGCCAGCATATCAACACAAACTTAAATTGTACTGTCTCTGAGTTTTCTACTCTGGGGGCCCATAAGCCAACTCTGTGACTGTCCTTTAGTTATCATCTGCCCAACCTAAGCTCACTCTTGTTTCATCTGGGACAGTCATTGAATGCTTCTTGGCTACTTCCATTGAACGCCAAATGCTGTTCTTTATTACAGCACGGTACAATAAAAGAACTGAGAGTCAAGGCTTTATAAAAACTTTCAAACTTTTTAAATATAGCAAACATTTTTATGTCTGTATAATATACAGTCGTAACAAACTACCAAGCAGTCACAATTTTAAAATGAGGAATTAAACTAACAATGCTATGTGGTAAGGCAAAAAAGGTTCTCGACCTGATGACCAAGAAGCCTATCCAAAGAAAATTTTGCCATTTGATCAGATGTTGGGAACTGAGTCTGATCAAGAATTTTTCAACATCCCCATTCTTATTTTATCTCCTAATCTCTCCAACTATCATGTATAACATATGTATTTACAAACCTATAATAATGACTCCTAAATTTGATTAACTTTGTAGTGTGAAAAGAAAAGACATATTGAAATTGGGTAGCAAAATTGAAATAGTTAGGAAAATAGAATTTGAGACTATGAAAGCAGCTTTAAATCAAATTTGTTGGGAACAAAGCATCTACTGTAGAAGATGACGTTATTCAATAATAAAGAGGAATCTAACTTTGTGACTTTTGGTGGTGCTTATGGCAGCCAGTACCAAAGGTGACATTTTCCTCAAGTTCATGCTGATAAGTCTAATGGTGGTACTGTTAAAAGATCTTTAGAAAAACTGAATCCATCTTTTAATGGATTTATATCAAGGTACAGATTTTGTGATTCCAAATACCACTGAATTAAGGATTGTCTACACAAACTTGCAATGAAGCGCAATTAAAAATACCTTAATTAGTATCAAAATATGACACACAGAAATAAAGTGAGTAAATCTGATTGGCAAAATGGTATTTATTTGTTTCGTGCTCTTGCTACAAACCATCAATTTGTAAAGAAGGTACAATATTAGTAATGAAGTGAGTTTTGCCTTTTTGTGTGTTTTCCATTCTTTGAGCGAGGTCAGATCCATCCCATTTTGGATCCCCAGTTTTGTAAAATCTTTTAGATTGTTTCTTATTCTCTCCCTTATAGACAATGTCATGATTTACTGAGCCAGGCTCAGTATCACGTGGCCAGGGCAAGACAGATTGATGAACAGGAAAGAGAAGTTCGCAAACAGCAAGAACAAGCAAGGGAGGCTCTGCACCAAAAGCAACAACAGATTATTGTGAGTTTGCCATTGTTAATCCAAATTAATTCACACTTTATATCTTCTGTTAATAATTTTTCAGTCTTGTAAATGGACTCCACATTTTAGACAGAAATATGCAGTTTAATAAAAAGCTTTGAAAAAATAGTAAAAATGTCAATGTTATTGTCTCATCAGTTATCAAATTATGCTGTTGGAGAAAAAATTTAACATCTTTTTTTATATTTGAAATAGAATAAATTTCATATGTACTTATATACATCCCTATTACTGTGAGGTAGGGATGTGCTGTCTGGGTAGGCATGGTATGCAGTGCCTACTCTGAATAAAATAGATTAGCAGCTACATTTTTATTCTCTGGCACAATATGCACCTAATCCAACTAAATTATGAAGGTTACTCTGATTATTATGCATAAAATACAAAATATTTTATTTTTTGTAGATTTACTACATAAAGGTCACAAACTGCTTACTCTGAGTAATTACTGACAGCATGTGCCTGCTGTGAGGGTATATGAGACTCACTTTTTTCCCTTGCCAAAAAATTGTGTGTGTATATATGTTTAGAACTGAGATATCTGTTAGGCTAATGTTCATCCAGATGTTGCTGACTACCTGTACTTGTATCTTGTCTACTATGTATCATTGAGTATAGTGCAAGTTTTTATGATCAGTTTTTTATGCAAAAAATAAGGGGTCACACTATGCAGAGGTTACAAATGCTTTTTCAGTGACAGGTTGCACTATACACAAGTAAGTTTTTTTTTTGTTTTTTTTTTTTCTTGGAAAGGTTAAAATTCATGCAAAAAAATCAGGTTGCATTATATGTGAAGTTGGCTTATACACAAATATATACGGTAATTAACTTTATAATGTTGAATGTAAATAAGACCTTTGGTGGTGGGAGGAGCATCTTATATTTCATCAACGGCAGCAACTATGATTCTTTTTTCTTTTTTTGAGGAGGAGGAGCAGAAAACTAGTTCTTTTTGGCTTGTTTTGACTTGATAATTTCTTTTAAAAAAACAGATGGAGAGACAGAAGGAAAAGGAAGAACGAGAAAAGCGTATGGCTGAGCAACGTGCTGTCACTGTACAGAAAGCCAAGAAACTTGCTCAAGAAGTTGAGGCTGCAGAAGAAGAGAAACCGAGACGATCAGGTGGACGTGTAAGTTTGGCATTTCTCACTTTGATTTTAAGCTTTTTGTAATTCTTGACTTTTCCCATTAAAGTCTGCAAGTATTTACATCTTGCAAATCTATGATTGGATGTTGCCAAATTGCAAAAAATGTCTTATTTTTATTTTGTAATATTCTTTGTCAGAAATCTTAATTTGTGCTCTGATTTTACTTGTATACAAAATATGATAATTCTGGAAATGACTGCAGCACATTACTGGAATAATGAGTCAGGTAACTATTTCCATCCAAGAATTTCTAGATGTGTTTCAACTCCGGCTTTCTTGATGTCAACAAGATGAGACATTTGATGCTTAGCAGTAGAGGAAGTATGTGTTCATGTGATACTGTTGGTGAAAAATGAGTTAAGAGAATCAGATTAAGTTTTGTGAACATGTGAAGAAATTGTGTTTTTTTTTTGTTTTTTTTTACTCGCACAAGCAAATCAGAGACGTGCAAGATCTGCATTATGCAAGAAATGCACAGCCAAAAAAGACAACATATGCAAATGTGCACAGTGACCAAACCTTGGTTTGTTCAGCAAAAATATTAAGCATGCAAGTGATAGCAGAAGAAACTGAATATGAGTTGGGGAAACTGTGGCATATTCTAATATGAGGAATTTGTGAGTTCTTGGCTAAGAAATCTGTTACAAAAGTGGGACATCCAGCTTTTCGCCAAACTTAACCCCAAGTGATTTTTGACTATATCCAAACTTGAAAAATATCCTGGAAAGACAATGTGTGCGTGCGTGCGTGCATACATACATATATGAGTTTGTGACCCTGGGTTTCATGCTATTTGCGATCGTCTGATGATCACAAATAGTGTGGAACCCAGCGTCATAAACTCACATCAATCCAACTAAATATGTTAGCTCTATCACTGATATTGAACACTATATAATATATATAAAAAATCGTGTGTGTGTGTATATATATATATATATATATATATATATATACTAATGATCTGTAAATGAAATGAGGCCTAATCTACTGTTTCTCGGGTAGATTGTAATATGTCTAAATTTCTAAAAGGTACATGTGAAATGAAATATTTGTGTTTGTGGATGTTATAAGAAGCAAATATCAAATAAAGAATTGTTTAATTTGCAGAAGAAGAAATACGATGATGATATTATCACCGACGGTTCTGGTGATGAGATGCCGCGTAAGAGGAAACGATCCCGTAAAGGCGGCAGTGAGTCTGAAGAGGAAATGGGTTCTGATGGTGAAATGAGAAAGAAAGTCAGAAGGAAACGGAGGTAAGTATGCTGTAGTGGAGGGGGTGAAAAAGTGGGAAAGACTCTTCTATTCAAGAATATCTTTAACCCTTCTCTCTCTTCCTCTCTCTCTCTCCCTCTTCCCCCTCTCCCTCTCTCTCTTCCCCTCTCCCTCTCTCCTATCTTCCCCTCTCCCTCTCTCCTATCTTCCCCTCTCCCTCTCTCTCTTCCCCTCTCCCTCTCTCTCTTCCCCTCTCCCTCTCTCTCTTCCCCTCTCCCTCTCTCTCTTCCCCTCTCCCTCTCTCTCTTCCCCTCTCCCTCTCTCTCTTCCCCTCTCCCTCTCTCTCTTCCCCTCTCCCTCTCTCTCTTCCCCTCTCCCTCTCTCTCTTCCCCTCTCCCTCTCTCTTCCCCTCTCCCTCTCTCTTCCCCTCTCCCTCTCTCCTATCTTCCCCTCTCCCTCTCTCCTATCTTCCCCTCTCCCTCTCTCCTATCTTCCCCTCTCCCTCTCTCCTATCTTCCCCTCTCCCTCTCTCCTATCTTCCCCTCTCCCTCTCTCCTATCTTCCCCTCTCCCTCTCTCCTATCTTCCCCTCTCCCTCTCTCCTATCTTCCCCTCTCCCTCTCTCCTATCTTCCCCTCTCCCTCTCTCCTATCTTCCCCTCTCCCTCTCTCCTATCTTCCCCTCTCCCTCTCTCTCTTCCCCTCTCCCTCTCTCTCTTCCCCCTCTCCCTCTCTCTCTTCCCCCTCTCCCCCTTCCCCCTTCCCCTCTCCCCTCTCCCCCTTCCCCTTCCCCCTTCCCCTCTTCCCCTCTCCCCTTCCCCTCTCCCCCTTCCCCTCTCTCTTCTCCCTCTCTCTCTTCTCCCTCTCTCTCTTCCCATCTCCCTCTCTCTCTTCCCATCTCTCTCCATCTCTCTCTTCCCATCACTCTCTCTCCCTCCATATCTCCCTCCCCTTCTCTCTCAAGCACACACACACAAATCATTGGGTTGAAGATCAGTTGGGTTATCAGTGTAAATGAAACCACTACAATTAATAAATATCAATAGTGTTTTATATGGAACTCTACTACGACATAAACATTGCAATGGAAATAGCAAATCTAAATAGTTGAGTATGTGCTTAAACGTTCCTTAGTTGCTGCAGTAACAATTCATAATCATTTTTATAGTATTCCCTTTACCAATATCTGTTAAGACAAGGTTGTCATTTCACAACTTTGTATACATGGGTCACTTTGTTGCTATACACTTTGTTTATCTTTAAAATCTGAACAATATTTTATTATCAAAAATGAAATTTGTTAATTTATCCCAAATGTTGCATACATAATTATACACAAACATTTCTGACCACCGATTTTTAGTTAGTTTTCTTTCTCGCTCTGTTTTTGAATAGAAAACATTAAATACTGAAACTTTCCAGAACAAATTTTAAATTAAAAAAAATATAACAGATCTGTGTTTAATCATTTAATTTTTTTCCCTTCTACCACCAGAATTTGTCATATCATGAAAAATGTACTCAGAAGAATTTAGGTTGTGAGGTATCATTTAATAAATTATACCCGTGAGATGAATGACATAAACTATTTTATTTGTATGAGTAGCCTGTCAGAACTGACAATGGACATAGTCTTTGCTTGAGCAATATTTAGGGTGAATGAAAATGTTTCTTATTGTCAAGGAAAAGTTATAACTTGTAATAAAAAAATAAAGATTAGTTCAATTGTTTGTTTATTTTTTTTATTTTTGTCTAAATTATTTTTTTCCATTTTTTTGTTTCAGGCCAAGGAAAGAAGGTGGTGAAAAGAAAGAGCGTAAACCCCGTAAACCTCGCAAGCCTAAAGAAACAAAGAAGAAACTACGCATAGAAGAGGATGATGGATTGACAGCCAAACAGAGAAGAAAGGTCGTCTCGAAAGCACTTATATCTTCAAGTGAAGGAAGCGATTCAGATGATGGAGAGAAATTAAGAATTGATGAAAAGTCAGTAAACACTCCTTTTCTATTTATTTGTCTTTTAAGTTTAAGCACTGGGCAATATCTTAAATTATTTATTCAAATCAACTCATTTTATAATGAAATGCAAATAATTAGATCAACCTCCGTAAGATAGCGAGTCGAAAGCTCTCAGCTGACTGTCATGTTCAATGATGACACTGGTTTCAGGGTGGGAATTTACAGTATAAGAGGAACCAGCACCATAGACACTAGTGTTCACCTTATGTATTTGTAGAGCCCAGATGCTGATACAATGTCATCTGCCCACTGATGCTTTAGGGTGTGCCTTTCAGTCCTTCCTTGTTGAAATGCAGTGTTAATTTGACTTGTTGACTCTCCAGATTAGTCTGCCAAGAACAAGACATTCAAGACAAGTGGGTTTTATTTTGCATTGCTTAAGATCTTTGGCGTTGTCCTTAAAGCACTTTTTTAACTTTAGTCTTTCAACTTGAAGTGCATACATCAGCTGTTACTAAAAAATGAAAATTGGTTTAAAGATGAACACGGTGCAAGGGAGATAACTAATGAATTGATTTTTTTAGTTTTTTTGCATTAAAGATTGTTTTATGAAAATATTTTTCAACCAAAAAAAAAAAAAATGTGAATCCGCCCCTAAATCAATTATTCTTTGGCCAACAATATGCTAGGATGAAATAAATATCCGAAGTCCCACATGTGTAGAATATCATATGTAGTCAATGTTTGAGATATACTTACCTAACAGAGCTAGTGTATTTGCATACTCAGTAAGGCTCTAATTTCTTATACTACAAGAGATGCTTGATTTGAGTATGAGTGGGTGTTGATAGTAAAAAAATAAAGTTTTGACGTGAAAGCTAAAATACCATTGATATTTTTTTCTACTTTGTTCACAAATTGTCATTCATAAAGTGGATCACTTGATGTCAATTACTGAGTTAAGTCTCAAAAATAGTTCATTAATCGAAAAAATATATATAATTTTAAATATTTTCTTTTCAGTTATTTAGGGCGAGGGGCACTTTTTTATGATTGTTAAAAGGAATGATTACAGAAGAAAATGTTTTTAATTATGATTTAGTTACTTTCAAAATTCACTTCTCATTGGAAAAAAACATTTTTTTTTAATACAGTTAAACATCTTCCCCAGAAGTTTTAAAATTCATTTTACTATAGTTTTTCTCTGCAATCTCAATCCACAAATTAGTTGACTATTACTGCAGAGTCAGTCGCTGATGATAGAAGAACATGATATTCAAAAGTGTAGCCACTTTTTAAGACAGATAATGGTATCAGTGGTTTCTTTGATGACAAGAAAGAAGTGGGTTGAATTAAGGGAATGGTGAATTGGTTCCTAAAATCTTCTTCCAAGAAAGTGGATATTTCATAAGATTTAATGAACATTTTTTTTTTTTTTTTTTTTTTCAATCATTTTGAATAACTTACTTTTATTTGATAAAATGGATTCTTAGTAGTTTTAGAATTTTCTCTCTATTTCTCACATGTGCATTATTTTACAGTAGAAATGGCTAAATGCAATTGTAGGTTCTTTGCTAACAGTTTCTTCTCTTGCACTTCTCACTTGAGGAACTCTTTCACATTCTTGCTTTCCAATCAACTTGGGATCTTCAAAAATTTAAATGCAACGTCAATCCTCTATCTTAATACTTGTTCTTTTATTGTTCTCTCTCTCTCTCTCTCCTTTTCCTTCACAGTCAGTAACCCCTTGCGTCTTAATGACTTTATTGCCTTGCTTGAGGTGAAATGAATTATTTTTTTAAATTTTTTAACAACTTTTAATTTTTTTTAAAAATCTATATTTTAATCAGGGCTAGTGAAAGTGACAGTGACACAAAAGGAGAAAGCCAACGACGTATCTTGTCATCAGGCAGCGACAGTGATGAAGAGCCTTCATCCCACAAAGCTGGTCGAAGTCGTCCTCGTTCAGATAGTGAGAGTGATGGAGGTGGTGGTGGTGGTGATAGTGGGGCTAGTGGAGGACACCGCAGTGCAGCATCTTCTGGAGCTGAAAGTGGTGCTGAGAGTGATGTCTCGGGCGGAGGTGGAGGCGGTCGTGGCCGTGGCCGTCGGCGTCTGGCAAGTGATAGTGACAGTGATGCTGAAGGAGCGGGTAGTGGAGGAGGAGGTGGTGGTGGCGGTGGCGGCAGTCCCCAGAAGGCCAGTGGTAATTCTGATGAGGACAGTGATTAGTCAAAACAGCCTTATTACGCTTGGACACGGATGTTTTTCAAAATATCTCCCTTTACCTGTTGACTTCACTTAATGTATGTGCGTGTGTATTTTTATATGTTCAATGTGCATGCATATTTTTAACTCTGAGCTTTGTCTAATTTTTATCAATGTCAAATAAAAGTTTGGGAAAAAAAAATCCTCCCCACCTTATTCAGATGTTTATACTTATCTGATAGCAAAACGACAATATATTTTAAATACCAAATAAATCTTCACTTTACTTCAACTCAACACATTTCTCACTCCATTAGAATTTTTTTTTTCTCCCAGAATAAGGCACAGTGACAATGAAATAAATTTGATCAGCAGCAAATCTTCAGTCTTATTTTGTTAATAAATTAAAATTTGTTGATACATTCCAATAGAAAGAAGTTATTTTCTGGGGCTTGTTTTTATCCGCCATCTCTTTCTTCAAATCTCACTAACCTTAAATCACTGCCTTTCTATAAAATTCTATAAAACAATTTTTTAATTTTAATGAAAATTCAACTTGTTATTATATAATCATATCATTTATCTCATGATACTTAAAGAGCTGATCGCAAAATTCACACAAGGAAACCCTTTTCCAAATACCAACCTACATAACTAACAGTATTTAATTACCTTTTATCATAAATAGAAGATGCAGAATCCATTTTGTACTTGATCTATTGTAGCCAATGTGATTTCAATGTCAGCATTATCAATTGAAATCTATTGGTTGATCAGATCAAGTTCAATGGAAATAATGCTTTGTAAGGCTACATCAATTTCAGTTACTTTTTTTTCTAAAAAGAATAATCTTGCCTTGTGTACATCTTTAAAGCATTTAAACAGGTTAAATAGCAAAATGAATTCCCAATTTTAATTTGCCCAAAAATAATGTGCAAACACTGCCTGATTTCAGAAACCAAACTGTTCTTCAAAATTAATAATTTTTAAAAAAAGTTTTTAGAATTACATCCTCATTGAATAACATTTTATTAAGATGTGAAGCTAATTATTTTAATGTGCATCTTTCATAGAAGGTAAACAACAACAAAACATCTACATTATGGTAGAAACATTGGAGAATGCTAAAATTTTGAGGGGAATGTAATTTAAAATTGTCTCGTACAAAGAAATACTAACATTTCACGTTGCCCCTTTTTCTCTTTTATTATAGATAGAAAGTAATTGTTATAAAAAAAAACAGCACATTTCTCACTTTCTAGACTGCTACAAACGAAATCAGTTAATTGGTGCTTAAAGTTCTTGTTTAAAAGTTTGTGTTTTTATTGACAAGAAAAATAAGAGATTTATAAGTGTGCTAATATGTTGCTTTGTGTTGATTATAATGAAAATATAACTATGAAATAATTACTAAAATTTTCAATAAACTGGTTATTTGATAAGAACGAATGGGCATTCCTTTCAACCATTTCTTGTTTCTATCTCCTGTTTTGTAGGGTTCATTACTTTTCTATTTACATAAATACTTTGATTTTCAGTTTTTGTTTACTAAAAAGTATGTGATAACAAATGCTTTTTATCAGTTGCTTTGTTGGCACAATAGGTTAGAGGTCCCAATTGTTTTATAAGTTACATTTTAAATTTCAGTTTGAAGATAACAAGTTACTAAAAAGAAATTGTGACTTTAAAAAATAAAGTCAGTAATTCTTGGTAGATATATTTAAAAAAAAAAATACAATTGATGGAGAGATAAAGATCAAATATAGATCGGAATCTGACAGGATAAGATGAGGTTTCCTATTTGTTCTTTATCTTATTATATATAATATAAACTTCATGAGAGTCTGCGGATATAGAAAATAACTCAGGGAAATTTAACACTCCTCCTTTGTCTAGTTCTCTACCTCTTGGAATAAATGAATGTGTTCATTATTCCAACCCCAAATGTTTATCTATCTATTAATCTATCAATCAATCCAATTATATTCTGGCATTTTCCATTTTAACACACTTGGCTTAAACATTCTGAATTATTTACATCTACCTCTTGGAATAAATGTATGTCTTTTCATTCTTCCATGTTTTTTTTCTCCATGTTGTCAAAAGAAGCATATAGGCAGTAGGTTTTACCATTTCATTTATTTGCAAACCTGCGTTTTAGCACTTGCAACCTGAAGATCATTTGCGGTGAAAATTGGTGAGCCAGTAAGGCACTATGCAGGCTTCTTTAAATTTGGTTTCCCTTTTGGGTGAAATAGTGAAATAGTTAGTGTAGGATTGTTTTGTTATTAATAAGTTGTGCTTTACCTTAAATCTTCTTTGTCTCATGCATTTTCTCTCCAGCACCCCCTCCTCTATGGATATGTTGTTATATATTATAGCAAAATCTGCAAGTCATCATTTTGTTATATAGGCCATGAATAATCATTCTCTACTATAAATAAAACTTAGTAGCAGTAGTACGAGACAAACAAAAGAAAATGAGTAATCCACATGTTTTGATTACTGCAACACTTAAAATATTACCACCACTTGTGTGTGAATGTAAGCTTACTCTCTCACACACAAACATAGAAAATGGGCTTTATTGATTTTTCAACTAGTACTGCCATCCTATTTTAGTAATCAAGTAACTAAGGTGAGTATTAAAAACATCCTCAGATTCAAATTCTTCTTCTCTCTTCTTTAACACAACATCTGCTTTACTGATGAGGCTACAAAGACCAACTGCAGTTGTTCAAATATAGCAATTTTATTTTCCTTAACCACTTTTTTTTTTTTTTTTTTTTTAATAGCAACTCCACAGATTTGTTGTCTTTATCAGTGAATTGCCACACCTTCACCTTCATGAGAAAGATAATGGTGTGGTTTCCTATTGCCTCCTGCAGTTTGGATTTCATAGTTTTCCTTCTCTTAAACTGGTTGCCAACCAAGGCTAGAGAGCCCAATCTACCCTGCTATCTAACCCATTCCTGGAGTAAGGAAAGAAGTAGATCTTTCCCAAGGGCTTTAGTGCAAACATGAATAGAAAAGGCCAGGATTTGAACGCTGTTTACTGATTCAAATTTCTGTGCCAATAATTGTTACCCTAACAGTATGTATTAACACTAATCCCACAGTAGGAGTAACAGCAATTTGAAAAAGAATGCATGTTCAAATCTCAAACCAGATTTATTTCTCATCCAAGTTTCTTGATTGACTAGAATAACAGGTTTAGTTAGGATGAAAATCAACTGAATTTAAAATTAGAAATAATACTACTTGAAAAATAAATAATAATTGAGACAATGCTTCATTTAATTAAAATATATCATTACTTTCTCTATCCCATAATAGTTGGTACAGTTGCATGCACGTTTCATACGCTCAATGTAACGACTATTGTATTTAAGATTAATTATCCTTACTGATTACTTTGCATAAAAAGAATTCATGAAATTTAATAAAACCTGACCACATTGATTTGTCAAGCTTTCCAGTGAACTTTTTGTTAATTTATTCCTATGCATAGTTCAGCTATTTGTTATCTTTTTGTGTGAAAGAAAATGTCTCTTATGAATGCTGTCCATTGAATAACAGCTCCTGTTATGCTTTCCAAATTTTCCATCTTATTAAAACAGATATCACTTAATTTGAAAAGTATATCCTTTATTTTGGTAGAAAAATTGTCTGTTTTGGAGTTGGTTTGATTTTTATCAGTCACACACTTACATTTCTTGTATTTCTTTTTAGTTTTTTTTTTTCTTTTTCTCTTATCAATTACCCTTTCTGGTGTCAACTTAATTTCAGTATATTCTCTTTGCCTATCTGAATTACTTGGATACATAACACAATAATACAACTAAACACTTCATACTGATTTGTTTTTAATCAAACTTATTTCTTTGAATTCATGCCTCTGTTTTCCTTTGATGTCTCCAGTTGACCAAAGTTGTCATCTGGGAATGATTTTAAAAATATGCTTTGAAATCTAGTGAGCTCAAATCTTAAGCAAGTCTTATCCAATGAGATTCATTTGTTTATTTAAAAAAAAAAAAAAAAAAAAATCCTAAAAGGGAATGATCACAAACCCCCTCATCATAACATTAATTCAGAAACCATTTTTAAGTCATACTTTATATAACTGCCAATTTGTCATATTTTTATAACCTTTCTAACTTGAAATGAACACCATTTTTTTTCTTACAGGAAAGGACTATTCATTCAATCAATGTTTCTTCATGAGGTCATTAAGTACCTCAAAAAAGCAAAAACATTTCACACTTTAAAAATCTAAAACCTGACTGAAGCATGTAAAGAACCCATTCCTTTATTTTATATATTGAAAACTTAAAAATTACCATATTTGCCAGCCTATAAAATACTTGGGTTTTCAGGAATATTTTGGGAACTACTGCTCACTACAATTCATTCAAACCTCATAACAGTCTATTTTGAACTTCAGTAGATGGTCCCTTACACATACACTATTTCTAATGCGCGAGTATGTAACATTTGAATAGGTTTTTCTTTATTTTTGAACGTTTATCTTATATGCCAGCAAATATAAGAAATTTCTTTTTCTCTCTTAATAAAATTCAAAGAATGAGCTGTTTTAAATGTGTTGACCTCATCATAGATTTAAAATATTTGGGGAAAATGCAAAGCAGCTGATGTTTGACTTGAAAACTTGGATTCCTTTAGTGATCTAAAATGAAGACCAATTTTATAAGGACTTGGAATTTGAGATAGAATTATGAGTAGAAGGATTTGAAGTTGTACAGAAATCAATCTTTTGTGAAGATAATTGTATATGATATATTGTTAAACCACATTGGAGAAAAAAAAACATTGAATACCTGGTCCTCTCTTTTCTAATGCTTTTCTATTGACATTGATAAAAATTTTGGGTTTTCAAATCTGGATTTTTTTTAAACTTTTTTTCTACTTCTCAAATTTAAAAAAAAAATTTTTCTTTTAGTTTAACAAAAAATTCTTAATAAAATCATTTTATTAACAACTTTTTTCTTTTCATTCTTGATTGTACCAATATATGCCATTTACTCACTGATAGATTCATGCTTAATTGTTTTCTAAACAGTGGCCAAGCTTTTTTAGTAGTTGTGATGCAGGCACATGCCGTCAGTAATTACTCAGGGTAGGCAACTTGTAACCTTTATTTAGTAAATCTGCAAAAAAATAAAATATTTTGCATTTTATGCATAATAATCAGAGTAACCTTCATAATTTTGTTGGATTAGGTGCATATTGTGCCACAAGAAAAATGGAGCTGCTATAAGCATACAAAAATATCAACAGTTGCTCATGTTTTTCTATCAAGGGACAAAAGTTCCCTGTTGGAGTTGAATCAGAGAACTTACAGCATGTATCTAACTGTGCATAAACGGAAAAGTCTAACTATAAAGTTTGCCATGTAACTAATTGCTTTGCATTCAAAGTTAAAATAATATCGGTCATGGAAGAAATTAACAAAAAACAGCATTAATGTAAAAATGTTCACTTGTTTATCATTTTAGTTTAAGCTCTGAAATTACCCAGTGTTGATTCCAGAGGTAAATTAAAGTGGGACAAGGTAATTCAACAATATTTGTCAGCCAAGGATGAAGAGTTCAATCCTTGGAAGGATTAGCCTTAACAATCTCAGTAATAGTCATCTGAAAGGTAGAAGAGTATAGTTAAGAATCTTGTCTACATACGTGACCCTCACACAAACTTTCTACCAACTGGCCAATGATCACCCCCTCACATTTCATTTCAGTCCTTGATTTTGTCGGTGTATAACCAAAAGCCATAGAAATGTGCACTGCATGCTCACAAAGTAACACAAAATAAAAATGCCATATCGAGAAATAAAAACAAAAAGCATTTCCCATATGAAATGTAGGTGTTTTATTCGGGGCTTTGACTGGGTGGGTAGGTTGGTGATACTTGGGAAAACTTCTGCTAAGTTAGCTCTTCCCCCTACCAACTCCTCACCCATCTATTCTTACTGACATGGTGACTGGCAATACAAAATAGTGGCTTCAGGACTGCAATGAGGATGGACCAGCACTCTCCCAAGTCCCACCCAAGCATGATTTAATATAGACCAGCACCTGGATATACCCCATTTCCTGCTTTGTTGCTACTTGATCTCCAAAAATTGCTTTAGTTCCCATTCCCCTTTGATTAAAAAAGATGCCACTTAAAACAGCAAACTTTAAAAGGAACCATCTATCATAGAGAAACACTTGAGGTTGAGATAAAATCACCGCTTCCCACTCTGTGTGGGTGTCCATAGTGTCACATGCATATTATTAATGCTTACATTTTATTAGTCATTTCAGTAAATGTTTTTCTATGTGGACTGTGCTTGTGCCTTATTTACACCCCATTTTCTAGGTTTTCTTTGGTTGGAAGACTTGCCTGGGTGTTGAGTCTAAGCTAACACAATGTAGCTGTGTCCAGTGCTTGTTTTTTCTTCACTTTGCTTAGCTGTTATTGGTTAAAAAAAAATACAATTCACCGCATGGTACTATAAAGAACTTTTAACAGGGAAGACCCACATAGTCTTGTCTCTTTTTAGTACTTCTAGGTATTGCCTGGGGAGCCAGCTCTCCAGGGGTTGAACTGCAGTTAATCTCTATTAGTGTAAGCTGAAAAGCTTATATATGTCTGATTTTAACCACAGGTCAGCAATGCTCAGTTAACGGCCCGAGACCACAATTGCCAGGCAAATTAATCAGCAGTGATCTACCCTGATCAACCGCTCACGCGTGACCACCGATATATCGGTGGTCACGGCTCACGCCAATCATCGAAGGGGAATAACTCATACTGATTCTCAACTTGGAAAGAGCATTAGAGCACCCCTGTCAATGAAAAATCACAAAAGAATGCTATTTTTGAAACACATCACTGTTACACTGAAGTGTTCATGACTCTCTCTACAGCCAATTGGTATTAGATTTGGTTGTAAACAAACGCATGTGATTAGAAAAGTTTACTAAAAACGTCATATAAAAATTTATAATAGTGCTCATCATGTTAAGTTCTATACTCATTGGATGTTAAATACATGCAAGCTACTGCCAAAATTGTTGAAATAAACCAAACCCTGTGTGCATAGTCCCAATAGATTTTTTGCCAGAATCGGGAAGCTTTGTCGTCGGCGTAGTATTTAATTTAAATAAAAAGAACGATAACCAGGTATTCCCTTATTTAAATAACAAAATGTGCAAAGGGAGATAACTGGTATTTACTCTGACAAGACAGAATATGGATTTCGTCCTATATATCAGTTGTCAGGTTCCAACGATTAAAGTCTTTATTGATTTGTTTTCAAAGACAACAATATTTACACTTTTATTTTATCATCTGTTTTTATTTAATTTTTCAAAGAAAAATAAGAATTGACCGTTTTTTTAAAATATTCTCAAAGAAGCAACAAGAGTCATGTTTTTGTGGATGATGTGAATAAAAATTGAAATATAAACAAAATCACAATTTACTAACGTTAATAACCTAACAATATTTCTGTCTTGAAGGTTTTCAGGCAAATCTTTCTACTCATTGCTTCATTCAAATTAATTTTCATTCTTCAATAGTTTTCACGCCTCTGTTAAAATGTTTTGCTGAAAAGTGGCAAAATGGTGTGGCAGGGTAAAGTCTTTTTCATATGTATGATCTGTCCTTTGAGTGCCATGGGTGAGAAGGACATGGATAGCCAGATTGTTAAATCACTTAATATAAAAGTTTATAAAAGGAATGTAAAATTGTATAAAAAGATACACTACATTTGGACTTGTCCTCATTTTTATTGCCATATTCACAACATTTCTGCCATTGTATGCTCCAGCCCTCTTCAGGTGATATATGTCGGAATTCCAAACTGAACCCTTTATTTAGTCCATGGGGGTAGATTGTTGTAATTCCATACCTTTTTTTGGATATCTGTTTCAGTTAATTTAGTAACTCAACTCTCCAAGTTTTTGTTCCCTCTGCTGTAGCCAGGGAGTGAACTCACAACTCTTTGACTCAAGTCACTTTTTGGATTCCTCAACCAATCAGTATCTGTCTATATTTCTGAGATAAGGTATTATGTACACTATTTACATTATTCAGACTATTGTCCTCATCTTTGTCACCATGTTTATTACAACATTTTGGCCGTTGTATGCTCCAGCCTTCTTCAGGTAGTCGGAATGTCGAACTGAGCCCTTTATTTCGCTCACTAGGGTAAACTGTTATAGTTCAACGTGCCATGTTTAATGGATGTCAGTTATCTCCTGTTAATTCCCCTCTCCAAGTT
This sequence comes from Acanthosepion esculentum, assembly GCA_964036315.1. Classification (NCBI taxonomy): domain Eukaryota; kingdom Metazoa; phylum Mollusca; class Cephalopoda; order Sepiida; family Sepiidae; genus Acanthosepion; species Acanthosepion esculentum. Next base: position 38,001,851 of record OZ038484.1, read on the forward strand.
CTCCACTGCCTTAACTGGGTATTGAACTCACACTCTTTGGGTCTTGTCACTGGATCTAACCAACGCCTTTATCCACTGTGCCATGTGTCCTAAAGGGTTCATTTTTGACATTCCGACTACCTGAAGAAGGCCGGAGTGTACAATGGCCAAAACATTGTAATAAATATGGTGACAAAGGTGAGGACAATAGTAAGAATAATGTAAATAGTGTCCTCAACCAATGTTTATGGGCCATGTGTCCTTGGGGACATCAGTGAGGGAATTTTTGGGACCTATAAACCTAATGTCTCAGCAACTATTTTTTTTCCAGAGCTCATATTACAATTTGTTGTTATTATTGCTTTTCTCTAGCACTCCATATCATTGGTTCCCATATTGTAGTCATGTCTATGTTTGGCCGGCTTAGGAGATTTTTGTGGCCTAGCATATGCACTCATTCATTTTCTTATTTTCAGAAAACATTTTTATCCAAAGAAGGTATGGGATGTTGAATTAGAACAATCTATCCCCATGGACTAAATAATGGCTTCGGTTTGAAATTGTATGTATATAACCTGATGGTTGGAGCATACAATAGCAAAATGTAAATATGGCAATAAAGATGAAGACCCAGTTTGAATGATGTAAATAGTTAAAATACTTCATCTCAGAAATATAGAGATAAAAAAATACTTTAGGCTGAATATAAAATGAAAAATATTGGTATAACAGATTAGGTTTGTTTATTGCACTTTCTCTTCAGTGAGGCTCAGATCTGATATAAATACCACCCAAAAATCCTGACAACGGTTTATGAAAAAAAAAAAAAAAAAAAAAAAAAAATGTATGTAAAAATCTTATTTTCAAATTTAAAAAAAAAAAAAACGTTCAAGTCTTATGGCCTCAAAACCTACTTAAATAAAGTTTGCAAAGAAGCATGGTTTAAAAGATCGTTGGATTACCACACCCTGATGATAATCACAGGCAGCATGATATTTGAAAGGCTCATCCTCTTTTCCTTTTGACTTTTCGAGTGAAAACATCATTTGTTTTCACTCCATTTTGTGATTTTTTTTTAACCTGGACTCACAGGAGTGTGCCAAATAATGTTTGCAGTACAAATGTACTGGGAGGCATAAAATAATAAATCAATTCCACAAGATTCATTCTGTGATTTTTTAGCCAATGGGGAGAGTAAATTAGGAACCCAGAGTATCAAATTTCTGTTTCAACTGGGAGCCAATCCATGGCTATTTAAGTAGGGCTTGCCAAACTGAGAAGGGATTTAGCTTCCACATACAAATGAGGTCAGCTGGCTGCTGAACTAGTTGTAGAGGTTAGCCCCACTTTGCTTTTAAACAATTCATCTGACTGCATTGGTTATTATAGCTTTAGGATCTGCTCCTGAAATCTCCACAAGGCTTTTAGTCATTTATTCATACCATTTGTGTCTGACTTTGCAGTTTAATAATATATTGTATTGTTGTATTTCCTGCTGCATAATAGATGTCTCTAATTTGGCAAAGACTAACAAGGAAAAAAGTAAGAATATTTAATTGATAATTCCTCCATACTTACATATACATTTTAATTTTAAAATTATTTGGATTTTCAATCATAATTTAATTCTTTATAATCATATCTAATAATTCTGAGGTCATCAAAGGATTGGAGTAGCAAATAAGAGTTGTTTCAACATTAGCCTACTACTGGTACTGTTGACTCCAAACCAATCATCAGGGAAAAGATGCATAATTTTTTGGAGAGGAGGACCCCCACCACCAAAAAAAACACTTTATACAGCAGGAAATAGTGTGTATGTGTATACATATATATATGTCATAGCTGGCTGTTCGTACCAGAATATGCTAGGGCAACTAGCCAATCCCTTGCTCAGACACATTTGTTTTTGTTCGACTCTCAGAACCCACTTGTGTTTTATACTGCAACTATTCTGAGCAGATCATAGTTAAAGTTTCTGGGAGAGAGCTAATCCTATAGCATGATCAATAGTTTGAAAAAGGTCAGTACGCTTAAACCACTCAGTCATGATGACTTGTGACTTTGTGCTAGCACAACAATCAACAAATTCTAAAGAGTTTCATCTACAGAATTTCACTAGAAAGACTAGAGTCAACCAACAAAAAGGGATTGTCTCCCCAGGTCAACATTACATAGGTCACCTCCTTGCTTAATTGATCATAATGAGATTTGAACCCTAGCTCCATGGTTGGAACAACAACATTTTAACTATACAGCCATGTGCCCAGTTTGTTGGAATGAAGGAATACTTTCAGGTCAATGTATTTTTAAAACATTTTTACGGATTGATAAATAAAAACACAACAAATTTCTGCTATAAAATTTTTTTTTATTGCACCATTTTTGCCAACATGAATTTTGACTTTGTATGTGTCCCCCACCTTGCGTAATAATAACTGGATGGATATTTACATGTCATTGATCACAGTAGTGCTTCCTAACAAACTAAGCAGCAACTTTCCCCAAACCCTACATTCTAGAAACTGCTTTTTTTTTCTTTTTTTTTTTAAAAGAAAAAAAAAAAAAAATTAAACCCAATATAGTCTAAAGCTGAACCAGAAAAAGAAGAACTTTTTTCTAATTTTGTACAGATTCTGGTTTTCTTTTATTTAAAAAAAAAAAAGTGGAGAGACAGTATTGTATAATTTTTAAAAAATAGTTTGCAATTTTTAAATAACTACATAAATTTTAATATTTGCTAATTTGTTAAGGCAAAGTTAAACCAAAACAGGAAAAAAAAAATAACTATAATAATATTAAAATTTACCTATATTAATAATATTAGTTTGAAAACGTTTCTAATTTCATATAAAAAATTATAAAGATAAACATTAAAACAGTATGTACTAAAGAAGATTTTTGGTAAAATGAATTTCTAAAAATAAAACTCTACACTTTGAAGATTTTAGTGTCATATATTGGCATGTCACCAACATCATCCCGTGTATGTTTAAAGTATGACAAAGAAACAAATAAGCATTTATATTCATTACACTTTTTTCTTCTTGTTGAACAATAAAAAAAATTTTTTTTTTTATTCATTTATAGTAAAAGCCAAACTAAATATTCCACCACAATTTAGGAGAAGCCTGCTAAATTGGAAGTGAATTTTTTAAGTCAGTTAAATTCAGGATTTTGTATTTTTAGTAAACTTATGAATGATCATATTCTTCTTATTAAAAGATCTTCGTTTTATTTTGGACATTCTGCATTGATCATTTCTCAGCCTGTTTTTGCTCAGTTTCATCAGTCGTGAGGTACAAAGTTTAATAGGAATGAGTTGAAGATTTTGCTCCTTTATCAACTTTGATTGGCTTTGTGAGTAAAGGAAGCATAAGATAAGGAAATAGTTTCATTTGATAAATTTACTTTTTACTTATCCATCTCCAAAAGAACTCAACACAATAAAGTGGTACGAACAAAATTGATTTTAAGAACATCAAATAGAAGAGGAAATAATTTTAGAGATTAAAATATAAAATATTCTGTGGCAAATTGCTAGAGATAGTTTAATAGTCATTAATTTGGATGGACCCATTTCAAGAATGTATATTGCTTATAGCCACGTGAGGGCTTTCTATAGTTAGTCTAAGAATAGCAGAGAGACAGACTTGTGAACCTGTTATTAATGATGCCTAATCCAAATTGAAAGAACTAAGAATTGTACCAAAATAAAAATTGTGTAATTAAAAGACAAACAATGAGAGTTAGACTCCACTAAAAAAAACAAAAACAAACAAACAAAAAAAAAACTTCTATTTAGATAATTCTGCAGATGCCGCCATGTTATCTTGGAGGAGAATGATTGCTTTTAGGGAAATATCTGTGAAGTGTAAAATATTGTTATAAAAAAAATTGTCTTCACACAATTATTTCTATATAATTTGTTATTTAGAATTTTGAGGACCCAAAGAAGAAAGAGAAAAAAAAACTTAGGATGGATCCAAATGGGGAAGTGATAGTTAAAAAGAAGTTAATTTCTTTTATAGAAAAAAAACAAAGAGAGGTGTTTGTAGTTTAGTCAAGGCATCCTTGCTTTAGTGACTAATAAATGCTTCAGGGAGCAAGTCGTATAAAAAAAAAAACTTACATTTAATCTGAGCTTTTTAAAATCAGTAAAAAAATTTTTTAAAAATTAAAAAAATGAATATTTTAATGTTTATTTACATAGAAGTTAATACCAATATCTTAAAAAATATATATATGCAAAGCCTTCCAAAACTGAAGGATAGATGTACAGAGATTACCTGAATTTGATGAGGGTAAAAGAAAGTAATGATATTGTATATTTGAAAAGAAAAGTCTAAATGTCAAGTCGTTTTATCCCATGAATGATATGTTAAAAAGATAATCCCCACAGTCTATACTGGATATTTCCTTCAAACTTCTAAGAGCTGACTACATGAAAAAATGCTTTAAAGTAGAGATATCTCAGGTAAAATATATATTCTATGTCTTATTTTAAGATTTTGAATTCTGTGAAATATGTCACAATAAAACATTTGTGATAAATAAAATGTAATAATCCTAAGAAATCTTACTTATTGCCTTCATTTAAGTCACTCAATCTCCATACAAAAGACTTATCTATTATTTATTCATTTATATCACAAGTCAAAATTCAGAAGAATATTCTGGTGAAATTTAAAGAAATTAATACTAATTTCAGAAATTGCAACTGGTTTCGACTTCAAATATTTTTTTAAAGTCTAATAAACAGATATAAATAAAGATTTCAACAGAAAGACTTATCGTGATGTGAACAATAGAGGAGTTTGCTGTATCTTAGCCAACAATCTGGTGATCCTAGTTCAGCTATATTGTAGCTGATCATCACCAGGTGAGAAAATCTTTTAAAATAAGTAGTTTTTTATAGAGATTTTGTTACTAATTACTATTAGTTTTACTGACCGATAAATAGTAGTTGTCTTTTGAACATCTGTTAACCAAGGTTATCTCCCCTTCTTTTGTCCAACAGCGAGCATATCATCAGTTAAAAACTGTTATTTATTTGCAAATAGCAAAGAAAATGTTACTTAAAGATATTCCAGTTTACATGTTTTAAAATCTTGCTCTTCACTTTTCATTCTTTACATTTTGTCCATTTTTTTTTTTTGTTAACCATTTTACATCTGTTTTCTTAATTTTCCTGATTTGCTTCTTTTATTTCAACCAGCCCGTCTTTCGTTTTGTTATAAGTTATGGCAGTGAAGAAAACGAAAGAAAGGAGCATAAGAGAAAAAAAGAGCAGCACGGTCATATTTTTACACATGGAATGAGTAAATAAGTTAGGTAGCAAAAATTTGATGGTACAAGAAAGAAAGAAATACATTTGCTAATAATAAAAGAGAGAAAAAAGAAAGAAGGGAAAAAAAGAGAGAGAGAGAGAGAAAAAAAGAACAGGAAAATCAAAATCTGAGTGGGTGTTAACCTATTTACAAAAATATGACCAAAGGATCAATCATCAATTTCTGATTAGGCCAAAAACTTTTCAGCAGCCTATCATATTAACTCTTACCCGGCAACCCAACTACTCATTTTCTTTCTTTTTTTTTTTTTAATGAATAATGATTATAATATAACTATTGTTATTTATGAATATTTAAAAACAATTTAAGGATTTTTCTAATTGGCATAAAAAGGTGCAATGTCTATAATTGGTTAAATTGAATAAAAGAAGCACCAGAAAGCATTTTATGAGAATAGATAATCAATATTTAATGAGAATTTTTAACGGGTAATAAAAAAAAAAAAAAAGTTTTAAGGGATCTGACTATATAAACTTTTAATGAAAATATCTAGTTTAACTTAGACTGGAAGTTTTTTTAAATTTTCAGTTAACACTGAATTATTTACTAAATAATAAACATACTCAAACATGTTAATGATTTCAAAGAGAAAAAAAGTAACTGCTTTTGAACACCATTAAACTAATACTGTGTTTTAAAACATATACAGTGCTGACCAATAAAAGTGACTCACCTGATTTTTTTTACTAAATGTTCTCTTCTCCGATGAAACGAAAGTTGAGCTAAATTCAAAGGATAAGCGATCTAAAATCCGAAGAAGCTTTGAAAGCTCTTTGAATTTAGCAGTAAGTACTGTCAAGCATCCGTTCAGTATAATGTTCTGGGGATGCTTTTCTTTTCATGGAACTGGTTTCTTAAAACCTATTGAAAAGACCCTCAGGAGCGAGCAGTACAAGAGAATTTGAGAGTCTTGTCTGCTCCCTTCTGCTGAAAGGGTGCAAATCGACCCCACCAAGCTCATTTTTATGCAGGATAATGCTCCCTGTCACAAATCAAAATTGATGAAGGAATACTTTGATGAGAAGCAGGCGAGTGTTAGGACATGGCCACCCCAATCTCCTGACCTCAACCCCATAGAAAACTTATGGAGCATTATAAAGTACAGGCTCTCGAGAAAGCAGTTGAGCAACAAAGAGAATTTGATTGTGAATTTCATATCCGAATGGAATTCAATGCTTGGAGATGAGATTTGCCAGAACCTAATCAAGTCAATGCCAAAAAGGGTTGAAAAGGTTATTCAAAATAAAGGAGCACCCATAGATTAAATATTTCAAACTATGTTACCTATTATAAATAAATTATACCTCTATTATTCTTTATTTAAAGCTGTTCGGTTATGTTTCTATTGATTACTAGTTGCAGGAAATAAGTGAGTCACTGTTTTTCCCTAAATCTCATTTATATCCAAAATTATAATTATCAATAGAATACCTTAGGGTGAGTAAACTTTTTTACTAGGTGGTCGGGAAGGGGTCTTTATATTAGTAAGATTAAAAATTAGTTTGACCCCAAAAACAATAGGCGAAAAAATTTTCAAGTAAAAAAAATCAGGTGAGTCACTTTTATCGAACTGCACTGTATACAAGAAACAAAATTCTTCTACGTGTCAATAAGAACAACTTAAACAGTATTTAGCTATAAGTTTCTTTCTTACATCTATTTACATCTGGGGTTTTTTTAACTAAAAAATATATCTTAGAATAAAGATGATAATGTCTTGTAATCCAGTTATAATTTTTAAAAGAAAATACAAAGAAAATTGTTAAACACAAAATCCATAATGATTAATGGATGAATTAAAAAGTAAATCTCTTAATGGAAATTTAAAATGCAGTTCATTTTACACAGAGAACATTTTAAAGTAACTTTAAAAATTTAGAATGTATATTTAAAAGTACAATCACAAAGTCTCAATAACAAATGACAAATTTTAACTATTTTCTCAAATGTTGAAAATTTAACAATAAATCTACATTTACTTAAAAAAAATGGATCTATAAAAGAATGATTGCAGATTTCAATCTCAAAATACATAATGAAATCAATAAAGAGTAAAAGAATAATCATTAAAAGATGAGAAATTGATAAATTTTATAATGTATAATTTATCAAATTAGAGTTTGAAAAATATTATATTAGATCAAAAGTTTTTATCTGGAAAAAAAAAAAAGAGAAAATAATTTTTTTGAATATGGCAAATTTAAAAACACTTTTCTACAATTACATTTTAAATAGTATCTTCCTGAAAATGGAATGTTCTGTGGTAAAATATGTAAGTCATTTAACCAAAATTATCAAAGAAAATTGTAATCTTTTTCTAACAAATCTGAGAAAGTAATAACAAAAAAAAAACAAAAAAACTTTCAGATTTTTATGATGTACATCAGAAAGTTGGAAAGCTGATGGCATTTTTTTAATAACACGAATTTTCATAAGTGAAGCAACTCCACTTCCTATTTTCAGGCCTATTTGACTTAAATCCACTTCTGAGAATATTATTGTGAGTTCAATAATGAAGTGTATAAAATTCAAAAATATAAAAATTGTTACAAAACCATGTACATGTTTCATTTCATAAAAACAAGTCATTGTACTTAATCTGGCATTATGGAAGACTTCAATTTTAGATATATATCTTACCATCTAAGTAATCAAGATATTGTTTACAAATACCACATACAATCCAATATCAGACTTAAACTCTAATATTTTTTATCTTATTTCATCTTCAATTATCAATTATGAAGCAGCTACAAAAGCACTGAATTTCCAGACCCATTTGACCCTTATTAGAAAATACTCAATAACATCCATTTAAATGGGAATATTTTGGTAGGAAAATGCCTTTGAAAATATTTAAAAATGAACATTTGCTAAATAAAGACCTATATAACTTTACAAAAATGAAGCCTAACTGCTGACTACATATAAAACTATCTGCATTCTAGCTTTAATTTGTCAGGAAAAATTAATTTAAAATTTCAAAAGCAGTAAAAAGTAAGAAAATATTTTGTAAAAAGTGAAGACAAAACTTTTTCATTGGTGCTAACTCAAATGCAGGAAAATGAGGTAAAACTCAAAATCACCTCTAAAAGAAATAACCTTTTGGATGGTTGATGGTTTTTTTTTGGGTTTTTTTTTAAGATATATGTATTCATGAATAAACAACATTGTTGACTGGTAGTGAATATTAAAGCTCAGAGAACCAAAAACTATTTAAAATATCCCAATAACATGTATTAATCTTTTGCTGTAAGATTAAAATGTATAAATAAATGGTAATCCATACATAAAATGTAAATGAATAATTATAATACTCAAATTAACAGGTTTGCATTTATTAAGAATATAAAATAACTTATACTTTTTAGGAATTAAATTATAGAATTAGTTATATGCAAATGAGGGAAAGTGTGTTATTTATTGAAATTATAGTATGAAAAAAAAATTAGATGTTTAGATGAATTGGTAGTATCCACAGTAATCCTCACTTAAAAAACAATAACCTAAAAATAACAATAAAGACTATAAATAGTAGTTCTTAGGTATCATTTCTTATTCTTCACTGTCAATTAGTTTTATCTGCCTTTATTAAAATACTATTGGAATCAGTATATTTTACATATAAAATTATAGAATTGTCTGTCTTTCTCTATATATTGTGTTTCTATGGACTTCTTTTAAAAACATGAAAACAGTTAACTCAGTCAATGTGAAATCATTTGTTGGAGTTCAAATCTATCATTTTGTATCATGTGTTGTTTTAAACTGATCACTTCATATTTTCCAACTGTTCGGTAACAATAAACAGTTAAAATATATTGCCAAATATGCATCCACACATTGTCATAGTTTTTTAACTATGACAATGTGTGGATGCATATTTAGCAATTTGAGATTCTTCATTTATAAACAAGACCATATCATTAATGATATCAATAGTCCACTTAAAAAGAATCTCATGGTAATAAGTATTCAGAAAACAATGCTCTTTATTGTGCATTTTGAGGAGAATCTTTGGGTTTCAATGAAAACAAGTAGAAACAGCATGAAAAATTCTGTCAGCTAAAATTCCTTGATATATTTAAAAAAAAAAAAAAACAATCAAAGGGAATGTAACTTATTGGGTTTTGGGAGCAAATTCTTTAGAAATCATTTTAAATGATTTAAATTTGTCTTTATTCCAAAGACCTTTTAAACTAGAAGCAGGTCCTTTGAGATCTCTCAAAGTGGTTTTCTCTAAATTCCAGATAGCATCAATTTACAAATACCTGTATTAATTTCAATTACTGGAGTTTGCTACTGAATAGGTGATTTTAACAAGGAACTTATCCAAGAGAATTTTCCGATTTCAAAACTTAAGCGATATGAAATGATAACCAAAAATAAATCAATAAAAAACACCTACTGCAACGGGAAGATAAGAAATCTTTCATTTACTTCTCTAACAGTCAATATTCTTCAGAAGATATGGTAGCTAACAAGTAGCTATCATAGATCACATCTCATAGCTAGTAGTGCATAATGCGCAATAGAACTATGCAGATATCTTAAGGGAAAATTATATTCAGAAACAATGTGTGTAAGTTTTAAATTTAATAACAAATGAAATCTTATAAAACTTTAAAAATAAAACAAAAGAAGCTTTCATTTTCTAATAAAAATTTCCTTAACTTTCAAAATTATTTCAAAAACATCTGTTAATGAAAGAAAGCACATGAACTTTAAATAGGAACAATTTATCTTTTATCAAAATGACTGGAAGAGAAAAAAGAATATTGGTTTGATTGATTTTGTTTAGTGACATGTGAACCTCTTTGGGTTATTTAATGTTGAAATTGAATAAAGAAAAGAGAAATAGAAAGAGGGAAGGAAATTAAATGAAGATTTAGACAGGAATGAACTCTAAAACAAAATGAAATATTTGAAAAATAAAGTGATAAATTTTTAAATTTTCTTTTTTTTTTTTTTTTTTTTTTTTTTTTTTGAAAGGAACTTATTTCTTCTGTGTCATCTTCTATGAGATGTGATGTCATCATTACCAGAGATTTATAGACCTCATTTACTCCTTTCCAGTACTCTCATTATGTTTTAAATTTTTCAAACAAAGAAGTGCTGAAGGAGGTACAGACCTTATTAAAAAGTCCATCAAAATAAACGTGGCTAATACTATAGCCATTTTTGGGGAAAAAAAGAGCTGCAAATTATTGTAAAAAATTTACTTTGACTGACTCGTGAGTGTTTCATTAAAGTAACTTTATCTACACCAGGAAATAAGAACTAGTAACAGTCAGCAGCCATATTAAAGCATCTCGGTTCATAAAAAAATTAAATCATAAATACAATTACTAGTTTAGATTGACTAAGTACAGCTTCAAACTCAACTATCTTCAAAGAGAAAAATGCCTTAAACGTTACAAATCAAACAGAAAGGCCGAGTAAAACAGTCAAAATAAATTTAAAACAATGATTCACATCTTACTATTATCTGTTATTCAAGGAGAAAATTTATTTCCCCACTTGAAATCAGACAAAAACATTTTGGTTAAGCAATAAGGGCTATATTATGTTTCTCTTTTTTTTTTTCTTTTTTTCAATTGGAAAATATTCTAACAATTAAATAATAAAGTAATCATTAGGGAATGGTACCTGTTGATGCTCTTCAGGTAACAAAAAAACTTCTTATAACAATGGCTAGTATATCTGATTAGATAAGGTAATAAAATACAGGCAGGAAAAGCTACAAAAAATAGGGACAAAACTTAAGTCATAAATGGCAGAGAATAAAAATAAATGTAAGTAATGATAATTTAAAAAAATACAGCAGAAAAAAAGGCAAGCAAAGTTTATACAAAATTAAAATATGAAAACTTTGAAGCAACAACAGCAGCAAATCTAAAAAGACTGAAAATTACTTGGATGCCAAATACATTTTCTATTTTTATATCAGTTTTCATCTGGAGTAAAAAGAAATTTAAGTACTTCTCAAGAAACAACCTGACAAACATAAAAGCTGTCATTTAAGTGCTGAACTGTCTGTCTTAGCTGTTCTTATATGTTGGAGGAAAAAGCAACCAAAACCCTCCCACCGACCCACCCTTTAAAAAAATAAAACTAAAGATAACCATTAACTGGTCTCATTGTTCTGGTGATTGGACAGTAGATCTTCCAACCATTGAAGCAAGTCGTCTCCGTCTTCTTAGTCCATTGTTAAGATGAGTGGCACCCCACATCCATAAAGTATCTGGTAGCATTGTCAGCAACCACAACTAGAAGGAAAATTAAAATTATTATTTATAAAAATTAATAAATCAATATACACATATCATTTAATATGAAAATAACAAGTTATTTATAATATTCAATCAAGACAAGTTTACAATGTTATTTAGATTTATTGTTAATCAGTATGTTTGAAAAGTTTAAAGAAAAGAGCCAGCTAACTCAATACACTAATTTTGTTTTCAAATTGTGTGATATAATTTACTTCATGCTTTAGAATTTAAAGTTCACAAGATTTAGGTTAGGTATATGCCTGAGAAACTGTGGGGTATCAGTAAAAAAAAAAAAAAAAAAAAAAAAAAAAAAATGGAGAATATTAAACAACACAGCTTTCAAGAAATGCCAGTTTTATTTGCTGTGAGTGTTATCAACCCTATTGACACTTGTGTTTACATGCACACATACAGATAGATTTAGATGGGTAATAACCATCTAAATCTATCTGTACATGTATAGATTACTGGCACACCAACCTATATACAAATAGATATAAATACAAACACATGAGGGATGCCTTTTGTTTATTTCCACGGAAACAGGAGCACAATAACACCAATGGATAAAGGAAGTTTTTATCTACAAAACACCTTTTTTCATAGTTGCCACTCATGGCAATGCATTTATGCCAGAGATGAACAATCACTTTTTATTTGTGGGTGAACAGTTGTGTAGGGCTACAAGGAACACAATTTGTCACACACATTGCTGTCACCACTGTTCAAATAGATTATCCCACTACTTAACTAGGCTCACAGTCACTGTTTGGTCTCCACAAATGTTCAACAAGTATCAATGAATGTAAATGGTTTCAATTTTTTTGCCTGGAGGAATTCAGTGACACACCTTTGTTTCATATACACTTTCATATCAGATGTGATTTTGCCAGACTGCTGCTCAACTGCTATCAGTAAGAAGGTAAAAAAATTAAAATTATGGGTTATTGGCAGGAAGGTTGAATTTCTATTGCCAACATTTGCTTCCGATACCAGGAATCAATATAAAATAGGAGACATTACTTTTACTGTGACCTAGATATAACAAACTTTTCCGCACATATATACCTTGATCACTGTTAGTTTCATGCAATTTTTACAATTCTTGGGCAGCAAAAAGGAACCATATATAAAAGATTCATATATATCTTTTGTATATGGTTACTTTTTGCCATAGAGACCTAGTTGAGGGCAGTCTGTTATCTTCAAGGCTGACCAAGAGCCCTGACCATCTTTATGGTTAAAGACACAATGCTTGATGTACCTGTTGAATTACCTCAGTGTTGCGTGTGAAAGAAGTCCAAGGGATTTTTATAATTAATTGAAGACATCACTGACGGAAGCATTCTAAACATTTTATGTGTCTTACATATGTTGTCCAAGACTGATATTTGTATTTAAGCATGAACCAGACATCATCCAATGCTTTATATATATATATATATATATATATATATATATATATATATATATATATATATTACAATATTTCTGGAAACATCTTTCAATGTTTATAATATATTTCTACATAAATAGATACACCACATAACCATTTCCTTTGAACTTTTAAAATTTCATAACATATTCTTCGATCTTTTGGCTTGTATAATAAAAAATCTTTTTCACGCCTTCACATGATTAAAAATCTTCGCCATACACGTGATAACATCATCGCGTCTTTTGAAATTAAAATGATTTTGTAACGTTTATTTAGTTTTTAAAAATAAATTGTAGCAACATGATTCTGCTACAAGACAATTTGCAAATGTTTTAAAAAATTTGTCTCTACATATATATAAGACATTGTTAAAAAATTTTAACCCGGAAGATGAACAATGATGTTCAAAAGTACTCGGTTATCTTACGGACAATATTTATTTCAATATAATTTTCAAATAAAAAGTCTCATTAGAAAATATGAGAAAATTCAAAAGAGAATATGCAGGACGATGTTGTCTTTGACATTCAACACATGTTTAAAATATATATATATATATATATATATATATATGTATGTATGTATATATGAAGAAATATACTCTTAAGGTGTGCTATATTTATGGGATAAAGTGCTCAATATCAGAGATAGAGTGTGTGTAAATATAAAAGTGAACATTGAAGTCAACACTTAGAGGCGACAGGCTGTTTCATGCTAGATGTAATCGTCAGGCCACGATGATTGCGTCTAGCATGAAACAGCCTGTTGCCTCTAAGTGTTGACTTCAATGTTAACTTTATATATATATATATATATATATATATATATATATATATATATAGGCAGCATATCTTCATTAAAGCATGTTTGGTTGAATAATCTGGATATATTATGTCTATTTATTTTTATTTTAATCCTCTCAAATTCACAGATCAATTTCTTAATGTTATTAAATTCATTAAGGAAGGCACTGTAGTTTTTTTTTTAATTTCTTTTATTTTCCCAAGTACTTTCAATCTCATCAACAGTTAAGTTTTAAATTGACTATAACAGAGCGAATCCATACATATTCATAATTATAAGAGAGCACATTACATACACATTTACAAAAATATTCACAACTATCAATTACATTACTTTTTTTGTCTTTGAAATTCACCCCTCAAGATGATCTTGGATGAGATTAAAAGTACTTGGGAAAATGAAAGAAATAATCAAAACTACAGCACCTTCCTTAATGAATTTAATAACAACATTAAGAAATTGATCTGTGAATCTGAGAGGATTAAGATAAATAAATATATATGTTCAGATTATTCAACCACTAGCAGCATGGCCCGGCATTGCCCGTGCTTGATTCAAAAATCGTATGACTCATACAGCAATCGCTATCACTTGACTTAAAATACTTTTGCCCTTCCTTGCCTTTAAAGGAGTGTCCTTTGCCATGCTGATGTTGCTACACGCCTTACTTCTTGCCTATCTCACACTGTGAATTTTTTCTAAGCTCTATACTAAACATTAAATCTGTTACGAAAAAAGAACTAAACAAAATGAACACAAAAGGACTCATAACTGGAAAAACTGAATGAAAAAAGAATGTTAACAACAAATACTTTTTCACACCCAACCCAGTTCTGTGGAATCAGAATCAACATTGTGTTTAAGCAAGTGAATGAGCCAATTGAAGTAAAGTGCCATGCAGATTTAAATTTTTCCCACTTGTGACGAATACAGCTATCGATTTTTTTTGCATGCTAGTTAACATTCGTGTCAGTCAGCTGTTGGCTCTCACGCTGGACAATAGAATCTTCCTGCCTATTTGTGGCAGCCAGCAATAGGCTCTCACTCTGGCCAGTAGAAAATGGCCGCAAACTACATGAAAAAATCAATTATTTCCACTATCGATGGGAGTTGGGAAATGCAAAGTCAGTCTTGGCCTTCCCACTAACTTGGAGCATGTGCATGTAAATTTTGGTGCAAATCCGTCGAAAATTGCGGCCGTGCATTCGTTACACACACACACACACACACCCTGACTTTATATATATATATATATATATATATATATATATATATATATACATATACACACACATGGTGTGGCAGAAATACCTCCCAGATAATGGTAATACATTAACTAGATGAAGACACCATTGATTGCTACTAATGTTTTAGCATGATGTGAGAGGTATTTCTGCTACACACTATATCAGACAGTTATGTGCCATGCATGATACACGCTTAGGCAATTATGTATCTTTTGATACTTGACTGACAAGGCAGATTATTTCCCACAGTAGGTTGCCATTTCTTTCTGCCAAGGCTATAGAACCCGGTCTGTCCTGCTATTTACCCATAGCTGAAGGGAGAAGAAGAGGATTCATACCTTTCCCAAGGGTATTAGCACGTAAGTGAATGTAATGGATTCAACTGGAATTCGAACTCGGCTCTCCGACTTCTCAATCCAGGCCACTATCCATAATGCCACCGTGACTTTGTTAATTAAATCTTGTAAACTTTAAATTCTAATGCATAAATTAAGTTATATAATGCAAAAAAATCAATATATATTGTTCTAATTTATTTATGCTTTACAGAATCATTGAAAGACTAATATATAACCTGATCATGCAAACAATATATATATGTGTCTGGTTCAATCTAGAGAATGACTGCAAAAACATACCCCTCCTCAAACTTCTGGAGAAATCCTACAGATGCATGCTGGGATTTCTTCCTAACCAATAAAAATAAACCCCTTCTTCCATATTTTTGTTTTTTCAGAAGTCAGAATGTTACAATCACTTAATTGTATGTATCCCTTTTGTATGTGAACACCATTTTTACTTTGTGAACCTTTTTCCTTATTACTGTTTCTTTGCCTAGTTTTGACTTGTATATATATTGTTTGCTTACTATTATTTTGTTTGTCTTAATTTTATTGTTGTTTATTGGAGCCTTTTTTGCTAATTATACTTAGCCATGGCCAACTACTTAACAATACTTTAAACAAATCAATTTATATAATTGTACCAATAAAAAAAATTGTTAGATATAGATGGATATGGCATAACTTATTTTAAATACAAGAAACCATTTGATAAATTTAATTTTTTGATTTATAATAGGTATCTTAAAATAAGTTTGTAAAATTATGTAATAATTTTTTTTTTGCCATAAATCATTAAAATTTAAAAATGTACCACAAAATGACCACTTTCCCCTAAATGTTGTCTTTTCTGTTATCTGAAATTGCATTACTCATCGAATTACAATGTATAACTCACTCTTATCTTAGACAAATATCTAATTAGATAAAATGCATTAACACCATGGTGAGAGAATAATGTCTACAAATAAGAGAAATCAACTGACCATAATGGAATGTGGCAAATAGCCTGTGGTCCTGGCAGAATAACCAAGAGTGGCAACAGCATGGCGTGCATAGACACTAGCAGAAGGGATCAGCAGGTTTGGATTTGATAAAGTCTCACTGTATCGAGTCATCCTTGTGGCTACATAAAGTGGTGTCAAACTCTGGATGACCACACCACTATTTTTGTATTCATACTTAAGGGCTTGAACAAAATAGTCAACATATTTCTTGGTGCCTGCATAGACAGTCATTTGTGGAGTGATTTTCATACAACTGGCTGACGACATCATCACAATAGCACCTCGACCACTAATAGAAAAAGAAACAGAACAAAAACCATTAGAAAAGTAAAATGCCAGATTCAATGTAAATTTTTATGTTTTTTTGTTTTAGCTAAGGCTCAGCTTACTTATGTCTCAAATCTGTGAAGAATATTTCCTCCCAATATTTTTTTTATACTAAACTTAACCTAATACAAGGCTAGAGACCCATTCAAGATAGAGGATTACTGTTTGGTTTGTTTGTTTAACAACATATAAATTCTTTATGGGTTATTTAATGCTGGAATTTAATTTTCTTGGAAGTTTTGGTAATTCTTTTTTTTACTATTAAAACCTGTTGCTAGAATTTTTTTTTTTTTTTATACCATTAAATTCTATTGCTGGAAATTATTTTACCATTAAAATCTATTCTTAGTATTTTTACTATAAAAATTAATTTTTATACTTTCATAGTATTTGTTTTCTTTTAGGGGTTCACTATTTACCCATAACTGGGATCCTAACAGGTGCTAACATCCCGAGGATTACTATTAAAATTGCTATGATGAATGAGAAGTGCAATATGAGTGTAAGAGGGGGTGGTAAAAGGTAAAGATTATGAAGATAAGGAGGATAGATAAGGATTAACTTTTGGCTTGAAGAGATTAAGATGGTAGTGTTCATCCATGCAGGTGTCTGTTCTATAAAATAGAAGTTCTTTGGGAAAATCTGAGTAGAACTTTCTCTATATATTTGGAATATGGAGACAAATGAGGCTGATTTAATTCCATTGAAGTAGCGTGATATTTCCTAGAGGCATGACCTGGCGAAACTAACAAACAAAGTTCATCTAAACATTTGCCATGAAAATAGTGATAGTCTTGTGACATTGCATCAATGAGAAAGAGGTTGCAGTGTGGAAAATAAGTCTTTCCCGACAAGAGAGCATAAACAATTTTGAACTCTATCGAGGTTGGAAAGTGAGAACTGAGCAGTTCCAATCTAGATATGGCAGCTATACTCCATTTTGGATCTAATCTGACTCTTGTAAAAATATAGCATGGCAGAATGGGTTATGTAATTCCTGAGGTAATAGTATGAGCCAACCATTTTTCCAGCCTTTTTAGAAATGGATGGACAATAGACATTCAAAGCATGGCGCCTTATTGAGAGTGTAACCATTCCAAGGTGAAATATTTTTAACCATATAATGATTTGTCGGAGTTAACTCCTTCATTTCCTAATTGTTCACTAGGGCACGCTCTCCCTACACTATAAATACTGGGCGATTTTTTGCCTCATTCTCTTTTTACTTTGCACTTCAGCGGACATATTTACAAAAATGTGATCTCTCGCAGAGATCTGCGTTTTGCCCACTTGTGGGAAAACGCCATGAAACACACGTACGTACGAACATTCATCAAAATACAAACTCTTTACGTCCGCACACAAACACAAATGTTAATGTCTATGTCCATTGTAAATTTTGTTGTTTAATACATATATTTCTTTGTTTATATATATATATTATATAGATATATATATATATATCTCAGTCTTGTTGGTTTTCTTTACACTTCTTTATGGTGGATTCAATCTCTGAGTCTGCCATGTTCTTGTAGTGGACCATTTTAATATTCTAGCAGGAATTACACACGTGTTCCTAATTTAACAACACATAAACCCACGGTCCGCTACAGATTTTTTTAATGAGCATGGTGTTCTTTACTTAAGGGCCAAGTCATAGTGCATTTGACAGCTAGAATTGAAGGCCTATCTCAAATCTCATCCCATGATTTTTGGTTTCTGTTGTTGGTTGAAAAACATACTAAATCTAATTATATGTAACGTCTACTATGTTTTATTTCTCATTTGTATAAAATTTGTAAAAATTGGCTAGGTGTTAAAAAATGTAATTATAGCATCATCTCTAATGATAATTGTTAGTAAATATGAATTTTGTATAACAATAGCATTTTTTATCCAATAATAAACAGAATCATGTTACTAGCATTACTAATACCTGCAATATGGCATTGCTGCCAACAATGCAATGTCAATTGTTATCATTTGTTTTCTTAATTCCTGTTCTTTTCCTTTAATAATGTTTCCTTTTTCTCTCATACTCAGTGACCCCCTGTGTTTTAGTAGCTTTATTGCCTTGCTTGGGATGAAAAGATTTTTAAAAAACCCTAAACTATTTTTTAATTTGCACAAGTGCTGCAGGCTATTTGCAATATAAAAATTATTTTAATCAGTAATTTTACAAATATGAAAATAAATCATAAAAAATCTATTTTCTTTTTTTAACAAAAAACAAAACTTCACACCTTCAACCCTATATTCTAGGAGAAAAAAATATATATATTGCAGGAATAAAGTTATAAACAGCTGTAAAATATTACTATCTTATTCTGCATCTTATTTTAATCTGGCAAATCAGAGTAAAAATGTTCTGGCAGGGATATACCACAAAGTTAAAATATCTAAGTTAACAAATATACTATAACAAATCAGTCTCAAGACAGCATATAGATAAAATTGTTGAAACAACAACATTTGTAAGCATTTAAAATAAGTTGGTCAAAAAACTGCCTACCGTTTAACCATTTGTGGCAGAATCATATGGGTCATCTGAAAGAGAAAGACAATTTATATTTCAAACATATACAATTATAAGTCAGGGGTGATTTTTACACTAGATTTCAAATGCTATTTTCATCAATACTACATCATATAGCAGCAATCCACGAAATGGAATATTCATAAAAAAATATATAAAAATTTCTTGAGCCCCAAACATGACATGACAATTAGCAAGTACATCTTGCAAACTAATTTTCTAGTGTCATGTGTGTTCTTCACTCAGTGCCTTACTATTGTGGCCTTAGTAAATAGTTAAGTAAAAGTATCCATTTTCATAAAAGAATGATTCTTTATATAGATTTGTTTAAAAAAGTCTCATTAAAGTAAACCATTCAAGCATACATTATTAATCTCTATGCCTTTTCAAAAGCTCTAACAATCACAAAATACATTTGGCATTATTCCTATTGTAGTGTGATGCCAGAATGGATATTGCAGACCATCAAAGAAATCAGGTGCACTAGAGTTGGACCGAGTTCACTCCTGGTCACCAAATGTAGAAGTTTTTAAGAATGGGAAAGGTTGGTAATACATGCAGCTATATAAACAACTGGCTAGAAGAGCAGTTGGGCAGTCTCTTATGATACATGGAGAATATCAGGTCCATGTATCAGACAAGGGCTCTGTGGGAACTTATCCCACACACTGGCCAAGAGTAATTAAGTCAGGAGTTGAATAACATATAAAGCTAAATAATGAATGCTTCAAGTCTCATTCTTTAGTCAGTGCTGGTTTTTATTAAACTGGTGCATTTAATTAACTACACTGTTAAAATTTCTGAAGTTCTCACCAAGAATTGTTATTTGAGATTCTGATTTATCTACATTTCACATAGATTACCTAAATAAACACAAAATTTAAAAATCAAATCTTTACCCTCACTTTTAAGGATAATTTGCTCCAATAAAAAAATTTAAAAAATTGAAGTTTTTATCATACTACAAACTATAAAAAGAAAACTTATAACTGCAAGATTTTTTAAATGCAATTTGTTTAGTTTCAACTTTATCAGCCCTTAAGAAATTTCAATTGTTAAATCACTGGAATTGCTAGCACATTGTTGAAAAATTTGAATATGTGATTCAATTAATTTGATGAATATGAAAGTAAACGGATTTCTTTTTAAAATGATACCTCCTTGGTATTACTAGCTATGAGATATGGTTTTAGAAATCCACTTTGTAAAAGTTATAGCATGCCTACCTAATTGTGTGACTGGTGTTAATACTGAATACTGTCCTACCAGTTATATTATCAGAAGATGTATAAAGGAAAAAAGTGTGTACACAAAACTAAGAGATATTGAAAAATTTGAGATTAATATCTTAGCAGCCAGCATCAATGAACATTTGAAAAACATGTCATACGGGTTTTGGTGATTGCATGAAATTATAAGGTAAAAGATTTTATTATTTTCTAACAAAATCAATAATACAAAATGGATTTTTATTTAATTTTATACTTTTCATGCATATCAGGCATATAAAATAAAAGATACAATAACTTACAAATAGGAAGTGACTTTTTAATCATCTGAAAATGCAATGAACATAGCCGAGTATTTTAGGCTTATCAATAAATAACAGAAAATATTAGTTCATTTAAACTTTCTACCATTACAACATTATGCAAGATGTATCACATTTACATTTTTTTTTTAAATCATTTCTCCCCAAGCAAGACGATAAAGCCACTAAGATACAAGGGGTTACTCAGAGTGAAAGAAAGTGAAAAAAAAATTGAGGAAAGAAAGGACAATAAGAGACCAGAATTCAAGGATGCTCTCTTTTAATTTTCTATCTATAAGCAGCAGATTTACTCCCAGTATAAGTTCTGGGTTATGGACA
This sequence comes from Acanthosepion esculentum, assembly GCA_964036315.1. NCBI lineage: Eukaryota > Metazoa > Mollusca > Cephalopoda > Sepiida > Sepiidae > Acanthosepion > Acanthosepion esculentum. Next base: position 38,023,026 of record OZ038484.1, read on the forward strand.
CCCCAGTGTGGTGTAATGGTTAGCAGGCTTGTCTTGCTAGAACAATTAAGACTGAGTAGTGAGTTCGATCCTCACTGGGTGCTCTACACTTTTGGCCTAGTGTCACATCTAAGCCATGCTTAGAAAATCACTATAAGTTCTGGATTATTCTAATACCAAAATAAATCAAGTTAGACTAACAGTTCAAATTGGTCTTTATATTGTACCTTATCAAATACTTTTGCTTATGCTAATAGCCTTGAAATATTAAATTCATATATAGAGCAATACTTACCATTGTAGTAGCCATAATATTGACATTGATAAGCTGCCAAAGTCTCTACAAAAGAAAACACAAAGAACATAAAAAATTACTATTTCAATACAAACTTGATATTCCATTAAATATTTTGAATGAATAATCTTTAATCATTAATGTTTATATATTTTTATCTAGAATATTGCATATTTATGTTTGGAATCCATAATGTTTTTGTGGCACTATGACTATGACACCAACACAGAAGAGGAAAGTGTGATTTTCTTGATCTCAAGTGTTTCCGTTTTATGACCGGTGGATGGGGGTCTTTGAAGCTGCATCTTCTAAGCAGCACGCACTGGACCAAAGAGGAAGCAAAAAAACAAGTAAGTAAAAGAAAGCCTGTGGGGTCAAGTGATAACAAAACTGGACATTGATGATTCCCAGTTGCTGATCTATATTATCAGTCACAATTTGTTCATGTTGCTAGCCACATGTTGTGATATGCAGATGGATAGAAAGTTGGTAGGAGGGAAGAGCTGAGCTGTTAGCACAACATGCCAGAAGTTGTCCCAAGTGTCACCTACCTATCCACCTGAACGAACAAGTGAAGCCCTGAATAAAACACTTAGTTTATAATACTGGAAAACAGGGTTTGAGTTGTCATTTTTTGCTGTGGTGTAAATTTTCATCTTTCATTTCCTTGTGAACATGCAGCAGGCATTTCCCAGTTTTTGGTGCACACCGACATGAATGAGAACAGAGATGGGGTAGTCACTGGTCTGATGGAAATCTGGGTAAGGGTCGCATTGTATGTTTACAGTTTAATCAACCATTAGAAAGCAAGACAGAATAAAACTAATTACTGTACGTTTTCTTCACAAGGAAAAAACAAGAGTATACATATTTTTTTATAAAAAAAAGTAAGATTCATGAAGGATTTTCTCTTTAAATAATTGCTCTTTATTTTTCCACCAATTCTAAATACAACACTTTCAGATGAATTTAAAATACCAATGTTGCTAAATATATGATTCACCTTTGTTGATATTCTTTACCTTAGGAAGTTTCTAATGTTAGCCTTTATCAATAATTATTGTCATCTTGACTAAACAGTTATTTGTATAGCCATGGCTTTAAATATATTTACCTCAAGAGTATTAACAATTAAAAATATCATGTTACTGAAAGATTTTGATGCAACCGAGGAATATATATTCCTAAACCTTTTTGTTTTTTCCAAGAATGGAAAATTTTAAATTATTGATATTAGCATAGTACCTGTAAAAACAACATGATTATTTATATATGGTTTCTGTTTGAATTTCTGGAATGAAGACTTATCCTTATTTACACTATTTACATACAAACTATTGCTTTCATTATTTAATAATAGCAACAAAGATGAGGACAATAGTCTGAATGCAAATAGTGTATATATTTATATATGGATTGGCATTTCTACTTAGAATGAGATATCAGTGTTCTCTATGTATGACCTCATAACTATGATCAGAGTGTAGTATCTGTGAACTATGAAAATTGTTACACACACACACACACACACACACAGATGTGCTAAAAGTCATGAGATCAGTGCCTTGTATCATGTAGAATTGCCAGCTCGCCTGGCAAAGTGCAGTAACTTAACATGGCATTGATTCCACAAGTGGTCAGATGAACGCTTAGATGTTAAACCATTCCATCTCAATAGACAGAACCCTGATATTTATAAGTGCAGGATATTGTCTACTTGAACAGACCTCTCCACCACATCCCATAAATGCTCGATTTGGCTCATGTAAGGCAAATGTGATGCAATCTTTAGAAAACTTCTCAAACCAATGATGGGCAAGATAGATAGATAGATAGTTAGTTTGTTTGTTTAACCAGCATATCGACCTTCGTTGGGCCATTTAATGCTGAAAAAGTTTGTTTTTTTTCTTTTTCTTTCAAAAAAGTATAATTGGTAATATTGTTTTTTCAAAAAAGTAAAGCTGGTAATATTGTTTTTTCAAAAACGTATAGCTAGTAATAATATTTTTTCAAAAAGAAATGTACTGGAAAAGACCCGGAAGTTTGGAAAAGACCTGGAAGTTCACTATTTGCCCATAGCTGGGACCCCAACAGGTGCTACCACCCCGGGTCAGGGTGGACCTGGGAACACCAGCAATTAAGAGGTGATTCCACACTTCCTCAAAACCTCCTGATCAGAGGCCTTGCTGTTGGATGCAGTTTAACGTCGTACCCAGGACATGATGGGCAAGAAGACGGCTCCAATACTGTTGGAATAACTCATTGTTGAGGTACATGAAATTCTTAACTGGATGCATCAAGAAATAATTATGTGGAGAGAGAAAACGAAAGAAATCTCTGGAAAATGCATTTTTGCATAATTTATAATTACATTTACTAGTGTTATGTGTTTATTTAAATTTTCTTGTTCTCTTGTTCAAACATTTTTATAAATTTATTTTCAGTTATTTCCTTAATCTTGAAAATAATAAATATTGAGTTGTTCTAGTTCCACGTGCCATGTCTAATGGATGTCAGTTATCAATTATCTCCTGTTAATTCAATTCTCCAAGTTCTCCACTGACTTAACCAGGTATTGAACTCACAACTCTTTGGGTCCTGTCACTGTTCAACGTCTTTATCTACTGTGCCATGTGTCCTTAAGGACATCTTTGTATTAATTTCTGGTTCACATATCTTTATAATCTTGAAAATATAAAATCATTGTAGAAAACTCTTGTAAACAAACAATTGAATAAATAGTATTTAACATTTTTGTAGTCAATTCTCAAGAAAAAAGAAATGCATAAATCCAGTTTTATGTCTGGTTTTTATTAAAATTCTAAAAATAGCTTTTTAAAACAATAAAATTTACTGAGGGAGTATACAGCAACAGTGGTATTAAGAGAAAATTGTCTTTTGGCATACTGCTTTTTTTCCTGGGCATAGTTATTAGCCATAATTAGAATATAATGAATTAAAAGACTTACTTCTTCTGGCACCTCCAGGAAAAGTTGTGGATAGTCATACATAACACCAACATTGTTTACTGAAAAAAAAAAAAATGACAACCAAGTATTATCAGTATAAAGTACATTTTAAACTTAAAAAAAAAAACAAACTAATAATACATTTTCTGTGTGTTTAAATTTTTCAAAATGAGTGATTTAAACCTATTGCAAATATTCTTCAGGTGATATCCATTCCAACACTCACAGAAATATGCAAATCATTTAAACAATTTCTTGGTAGAACAAAACTTAGTATAGCATGAATTGAAGATATTTTAGAATTACTATCAAAAGTAAAAGGTGGTAGAAGTCTTCTTAAGAAACCATTTTTTTTTTCAATCAACCTTTATCAAAAAGAGCCATTGATAAATTTAAAGGATTAAACAATAAAACAAAATCACCAATAAAAACCAGATAAAGTATTCTAAATGCAATCCTTATCTGTCATCGAAGAGAAAATATTTAAAATGTGATGACTGATAAAGATTACCTTTAGAACATTTTATCTCATTTTTACTGGTAATTTTTTATCTTCTAAATTTATCAATGAATCTCTGACTCCACACATTCACAAAAATCTAGTGAATCTACATCACTCTCAAGAAAAAGAAAAAAGAAATACTTTAAAAATTTTCCTTAATTTTAAACAATTATGGTATTTTTGGAAAAGAATATTTACCACATTTGGATCCATATATTCATAAAAATTTGATTAAATTTATGGAATCCTACAATTTGCAATTTAATTTTATTTTTTTTATACTGATTACAAACTTTGCTGTCAAGAATATTTTTTTTAACTATATCCAAGTTGATTTCAGGGTTGACAGACTGAATTTGTGTTAAATAATAGTTTAGAAGACTATTATTTTTAGGGGGGGGGGTGTATATCTCTGCTCTGACCTTAAGGATCAGATACAAGACAAAATAAAGGAAGTCTATTTTGATTGGCTGTACTAGCATGAGAATGATAAATAGAGAAAGGTTTTTCAAGGAGCAGAGTTTTAATCGTCAAGCAATATAGACGCATTTTCCTTCATGTCTGAAACAGCTTCCTTGTTGGAAAGAGCAAACCCATTTGATAGGTAGAAATGTTGACGTTAATAAAATAATTAAGTTCATTACTTTGTTGATGTCTCTTATCTCTGGACTCAAAACAATTAGCAATCACTGGCAACATGAGTAAACAAGGTGCAATGACCAAGACACCCAGCATGAGAGAGAGAATGCAACATTTATAGATTGACAGATAAATCATTAATAGAATAGTAGACAGTTTTCTGAGACATCAGATGTTTAAGACTAAAATTAATAATCATAATAATTGACACATATATTCTAAAACATTTTTCAAAATAGGATAATGCTTTTCAATTACTCATACATTATCATTTATATCTAAGAGTAAAAGAAAAGAAAAAATAATTTACTTACTTAAAATTCCAATTTCCTTATCCTTGATAGCTAACCAAATTTCATCATAAATTTGACTACCACCTGAGAAATCTATCACAATTGGAATAACATTGACCGCGAACTGACTAGCTGCAATGAAAACGAAAAATTCAAGTATTTAAAGTGGTTATACATTTTTCTTTAATTCAGGACTATCACAAGAATACAAATATAGCATTGAGTCTATTCAGACCACCACAAGTTAACTGGTTTATAAAATAATGTTTGATTTGGGACTGAACCAAAAATATTTAGATATAGAATATATCTGTCTTGTCAGTACCAACTTAGAAAGATGTGGAATTTTTATACATGTGAGAAAATATTAAAACATTTGCCTTTTGCTAGTAAAGATTTCAGTTCTACACACACTTATGTGTGTGTGTGTGTGTGTGTGTTTTTATGAAAAAAAATTCTAGATTTTGGGATGCAATCTGACAAATTTGGAGTTTGTATCTGTGTATTTAGAGATGTTTTAATGGTATATATTTTTACTGATGAAGTTTTGTCTTAATCTAAATTGGTATTTTTTAAGCAAAATAAAAAAAAATGAATGAAAGAAAAAAATATTTTCAATCTTCCAATATTCTGAATTTCTTAAAAAATATAAAAAAAAAGAATTAAAAATTCTCTAAAATGAAATTATACGTTAAATAAAAAATTGATCTGGTAGGATTTAAAAAATTTTTTTCAATGAAGATTTTAATAATTATCAATAAAATTATTATATAATGTTAAATAAATAATTTATTTAATCATACTTTAAGTAAACAGGTACAATATCATAAGTGTTTCTAAAAGGTATACAAGTTAATGGCTGCATTCCAAAATTTTAATTTATTTTCATATTGATATTGTAATTTCCCTTGGATCACAGGCAGACAAAAATCACATGAAGTTAAGGTTAGTTACTATCAGATAGGGATCAGCATTTCATTTCAGATTACCAATAAAGTAATCTTGATCTGCTGGCTTTGGTCTGGATTTCAGTGTTTTAGGAAAGTATATGACAAAGTGGAAAAAAATTTTTTTATGATGTATTTTGTTTTTTAGGATTTCATCAGACTAAAGTGATGTTTATGTTGATGCGATTACACATGCAGATGGAGAGGGGATACTGAAATATGTTTAGTACATATAGTCCAGCAGATTTCATTTAGTTTCTTATTTTTTTCATCACTTTTGTTACTAAATATCATGCATGTGTGTATTTATAGTTATAAATTTATAGTTATAATTTTGATGCACAAGAAGATGTTTCAGTACAAATGCAACTATTCTTTCCATTCAGTCATTTTCTTCATACAGAAATAAAAGAAATGAACTGAATACTTACTAATAGTATTTGCTGTCTTTTTCAGCTGTTGTTCTCCTTTGCTGATCAAAATAAGGTTCATACCACGATTAGCCAGTTCATGAGCATAAGCCTTTCCAATACCTTCACTACTGCCAGTCACGACTAAAAAAAAGACCACAATTATCTTAGTCAAAAATAAAGCAAAAAAATATGCAGATTCTACATAAAGATGTTTTAATTAGGTCTCCAGTTATCTACACTTGAATTATATTAGTTACAAGGGAAAATCAATCTATCGATATATAAAATTTTATGAATTTTCTTAGTTCATCCATCCATCACACCCTCTAAAATAACTATACAGTGACAGATCAAAACCAAATTAAAAAATATTGTTTACCATGAAATCCTATAAAATTAAATTAAAAAAATTATTAAACTATGAAGTAGGGTTTTTGTCAAGGTATTTTTCCCCAAAAAATCAGCTTATTCAAATTTCATCAATTGGTTTGTAAGATTGAACGAAAATAAAATCAAATCTTGTAAATATTGACAAAAATTGTTAGCAATAACTTCAACAATACTAAATACTAGTACTGAAAAGTTCTTGGCATGACCCATTTTCCAGTTGGTTAGGAGGAAGCATACATCTCAACTTGGCTTGGCTGAGGACGTTTTAGCACCACTTCTTAAACTATCAGCAATGTCAGAGTGGGACCATTTCTCTAAATCAATAATTTTCTTGGTAAAATAAATCAATAACAAGGATTTAAGGTAATACAAAAACATACTCAAAAATAATAAATAATTTTATTTATTTCTCAATGTTTATCCATATCAAAAATGATTTTAATAAACTGGGAAATATTAACAAAATCAACCAAACTTCTTAATCCACTTTCAATCTCATATGAACATTTGTGTGCAAGTATAAAAGGAAAAAAAAAAATAATATAACTGTATTTTCAATACAAAGACATAAAGAGAAAAGTACCAGAGAAAAACTTAAATTGAATAGTATAACTTTTCATATGCAAGTAGATACTGGGAGTGATGTCACTCTAATCCCAATAAATTTCTGGGAAGGAATGGGAAAATTCAAATTCAAGAAAAGTTGGCTTAAACTAAGACAGTTCAATGGCCCCTTCATGGAGATCCGAACCATATGTGGCTGCAATATTCTAAGCATGGAACTTATAGATATGCAAGATGAATTCTGGAGAGAAAAATCATCTAGCACAATACTGTGAATTAACTTCCTTAGCAGCTGACCTAGCAATGGATTCAATATAGTCTTTCCACTTCATGTCAGCTGAGAACGTTAGCCTGAGAAAGTGCAATAAGTCACTCTTCTGAAGGTCAGCATCAGCCATACTGAAGGAAGGCAGAAAGGAGTCTCTCAGATGATTAATGGAGAGCAGTTTTGTTTGGGAGGTGCTAAAGTTGACAAGCCATCCTTTGCCCCAGTTAACAACAGAAAATAAAATTCAGAAGACAAAATATTGCACTGGATTGAAACAGATGTATTACCCTTAGATCATCTTGCATGTGAAACCTTACAGGATCCGATATTATACAACATTGCAGGCAGAATAAAAAGAAACAAATGGAGTGATTGTTCTAGGGCAGAGAGACCCTATAAAGAGATAAGGCACAGGTTAACAATGGAGACGTTTTAATACCACCAGAGAGTTTAAGAAAAGATATAATAAAAGGTGTATATGATGATGTTCATTGTGGAATAACAGCAACAAAAAGACAATTAAAATTGGAAGTACAGTGGCCTGGATATTCATGTAATGTGGGAAAATATGTACAAAAATGCCCAAAATGTAGGGAAATAAAATTTTTTTGCCAAACTAATATGCATTCATGGCCTAAAGAAAAAGAGCCATGGGCCAGTGTATATATGGATCATGCTAAAGGCATAGGACTATTTTTAATTTTGGTCAACTCATTCTCTGGATAACCTGAAGTGATTCAGGATAGGATGGTAGCCAGGGTAAAGGAAATATTATGAGTAATATTTTTCCATAAATGGGGTGCTCCAAAACATTAGTCTCTGTCAATGAACCAGGATTTTGTGATGAAACTGTGTTCATGGTTAAAACAAATTGGATGCCTCCCTTATAAAACACCACTATACCACCTGCAATTGAATGGTATTGCAGAAAGAATGGTGCAAACAGTGAAAATGGATCTGAAGGCATTTTTCCCAACCAGAGACACCATAGATAGTTACCTACTGAGACTATTACTGAGTTATAGAACTATTCCACATGCTAATAGAATTGCAAAGTGTCTCTGCATTGATGGGAAGACAAATTAGATCACCTATAACAATGTCCTATTCAACAAATGAAAAAATGTTGTAAAAAAAAAAAAAAAGACAGAGAATCAAGTCCTAAAAAAGCTAATTTTATTGTACAAAAGTGACATTATATAGCTATAATAGCAACAAATGGACAGAATTTATTGACTCATTCTGATCAAATAAGACCTAGAATTGGTGATGAAGAAGTTGCGAGAGAAGGAGGAACATGAAAGGGGGGAAAGCAAGAGGCTTCTGGTGGAGAAAGTGGACATAATAGTAAAGAAACTATGGAGGATAGTTTGCATGAATCCGACAGAGTTGGAAGATCAGAATGAAGATGAGTCCAAACCTAGATCCCCATTAACCCCCACCCCCCCAAAAAATCAGGTACACACCTAGAGAGAGAGAGATAAAATCTCATACTAGAGAAGTTACAAATCAATGAAGGTTATAAAACCTCTTCCTTTCTGGGAGGTGTAGTGACATAGGCAAAATAGACTTGTACTATTTTGCATAGAGTTGAGCGGCTACTAATAAGTCAGTTGCCAAAGGGCACAATGAAGAACTATGTTACAGACTAGAACATATCACAACAATATTATAATAGCAATTATTCAGCAACAAAACATTTTTTCCACATTGTCACTACCACTATGTATTTTCAAGAAATTCTTCATTTTATAGGTTGACAGTTATGCAGGGCTGTCTGGAATGTGGTTGGTTACACACATTGCTGTTGCCATTACTGAAATATATTAGCCACTGTTTTCACATCCACTGTTTGGTCTCTGTAAACTACAGAATGTTATCAGAAAGAGTAATACAGATGCAGAAGGACGTGTACCTATGTTTCATAGACTACACAAAGGCCTTTGACAAAGTACGCCACAAGGATCTGCTGGAACTGCAACAACCTTGATATATTTGGGAAAGATATCAGAATAATCAACTGGCAGCAAACAGTTTAGCGAATAGACAAAAATAGAAAGGGGTGTAAGGCAAGGATGTGTCTTCTCACCCAACCTGTTCAACCTATATAACAAGGCAATTCTGAGAAAATTGGAAACCCTACCAGGATTTAGCATTGGCAGCCACAATCTTAACAACATAAGATACACAGATGACATAATATTGATAACAGGCATGGAAAAGAAATTACAAAATCTCCTACAGAGAGTGAGAAGAAGGGACTAAGCATAAACTACAAGAAAACAGAATGCATGGTCATCAGTAAAAGGACAAGCCTGAAATGCAATTTGCAGGTCGGGAACACTAGAACCAAGCAGATGTGGAAGTTTAAATATCTAGGAAGCATTTTGACAGAGGACGGTAAGTGCGACACTGGGATCCATAGATGTATTGGGATGGCCAAGGACATATTCCAAAAGCTGGGCAGAGTATTGCGAGACAGGAGGATTTCTTTGGTAACAAAGAAAAGAATACTGAGCTGTAACATGAAATCTGTCCTTCTTTACAGCAGGGAATGTCGGATGATTTCCTCAAAGATGAAGAAGAGACTCAAGGTGACGGAGATGTGGTTCTACAGAAGCGTGTAAGCAATGATGAGATCTTAGAGAGGATGTAAACAAGGAGGAAGCTTATACTTAAGATCAAGAAGAGGCACATAATAAGGAGGGCTCGGAGAATATGATACTCATGGGTTGAATAGAGGGGAAAAAGAGAAAACAACGCATGACATACCTAGCGGGTTTAAGCAAGTGGATGATAGAATGTAGCAGAGGGAAGGAACTTGTTGAGAGCTGCAAGTGATAGAGGGAAGTGGAGTTTGCCTATATCCTGAAAGGACATGGCACATAAAAAGAAAGAAAAGAAACTACATACCCATGGATCAAAGAGTAAAGAATCTTCATTATTAACCCCAAATTAATACTTTGTGTGGTAACTGTTAATCATCAACATTTGATTATCCCTTCATCCATTGGTCAGAATGAATACTTTGAAATCATAAAAGGTAATATACAGAATTCTACCATTCTTTGATTTGAGGAGGTGATAGTGAAAAGCAAGTTCAAAAGTACAAAATATTGAATTCCTATGTGCAGGCATAGAAAAAAAAAGTTTCATACAACTGTAAATATTAAATGTTGAATACAATGTTTGTTTCAAAAATCCTAAAGGATTGGGAAATATTATTTAATTAGTTTTATTTATTATTAGATACCTTGTGATTTAGTTTGATTGAATTTAATTAATACATGATAAAATTCCTCATCACACTGTGAACAGAAAACATTGGGGGTGCTAATGTTAAAGTTGACAAACACAAATAATAATTATTTGTAGTATGGGTAATTTTTAAATTTAAACAAGTGAGACAAGTACTGATTGCAAGACTAAATCAGAATAATAAAAAACAACTAATCCACTAATTATTTTAACTTTACATTTGAAAAAAAAGAGAACACAAGCAATAATAAAAAGATGCATTTTGTTGTGTAATGTCATTACACAACAAAATGATTAAAAAAAAGTTGCAGTGTACAAATGTTTCTAAATTCAAAATTAATTTCATTGTGTTAAATTTAACCAGGAGGAAATATTTTATTACTTATATTACACACACATTATTACACTTAGACTACGGTCTTAAACAGATCTAGTAAACAGTGAATTTTATTTTTATGTCACCGTTTTCGAAGCTTCCGTGACCGAAGTGGTTACGGCGACGTCCATAAAAGACGAATTCCCGAGAGTTTAGAATACGAGTTGAAATCACCTCACAAATAACTTATATTTCTTATATTCAATTTCGTGCTGTTATTTTTAAGAGCGTATTGATACAAAGTGTTGTAATAATTAAAAAAAAAAAAAATTAACTAGAAATGGAAACAAAATACACGGGGCCGACAATTATGTAACTTGTCCACAATAAACAAGCCTAAAAACCCTATCATTTTGTAAGCAAATTAAAAGTTGTCACTAATAAAAACAGTAACAGTTTCTTAAGGAGACAGGTAAAAAAAAAATTAATAAAATTAATTAGAAATAGCACTATTTTCAATATTTCATCATAAAAACTTTATAAAGTTTTTATTATTTGTTCTTTGGGGCTTCGTAAATTCAATCCAATATTTTTAAATTTAAGTTAACAGAAAATAATTACGTTTTTTAGCTAGAAATTTTCATTTTCCTACATTTTTAAGTTTGAAAATAGGCACCACTGAATTAAATGGAAACGTCAAGTCCATGATTGAAAAATAAAATGTTACTGAAGAAATGTCATTATCTTTCAACAAAAAAACAAATCTTTTAAAAGGCAAAATTCAACTTAACACAAATTTAATTTTAACATTTCATTAAAAATCTATTAAACATTAATCAACGTAAATTTTAAAAAAAAAGAAAGGTGGGGTATATGTTGAAAAATTGTTCGCTTTTCTTTTCTTTTTTTGACTCAACAACAATAATAATAAACAACGATCCGGTCTCCATGAGGAGCGTCGTTGTGTAGTACCTGCCCACTTTCCGTAGAGACTTCGAAAATCTTGTTGTTGCATTTTACTAAGTACATGGCAATTGAGAGAGCTGAGCAGCGAATAAGTAAATGTCAGGGTTTTCTTGCTTGTGTAATATACTCCAAAAATCGCCAACCAGTCCCGAGTGCTGGCAAAGATGTCTTTGCAATGCGAATATAAAAAGTCAAAGCTATCCACTACGGCCATGTTTAGATATCAAGCATGCTACTGTGAAGAATTCCAATGTTTCAAGAAGGATAACTCTGGCGGCTTGACAACTGTCAACACTTAATTCCGGTAGTTATCGGATATTTTCGTTGAATGCAGTGGTTCGTTTCAGAAAATATTTATAATGCAATATTTTAAATTAAAACTTTTTTTACAGTATTTCATCATTTAATCAGATTATAGTTAAGACAGTATGCTCGCCTCAAAGTAAAAGGAGAATAAAAGTTTCGATTGGCTTTATTAAAGCCTTTATAATTCGTTTTTTTCACACCATCCCCAGTGGCGTAGCTAGTGTTTACTTTCTGTTTTCTTTTGCCGCCACTCTCAACACTTATAGTCAACGACAAAATTATTTGTCGACCCAATTATGAAATAAAAGTACAATTGTGTTTTGTTTTGCTTTTTTTTAATAAAAAACGAAGACGTTACTTCTTTTTTGCTAAATCTGTAAAACTTTTTATTAAAAGAAAGATTGTTTTTTTTGTTTATATACCCTCTGTTTTAAAAAGAAAAACTTTGTACTTTTTTCATAATTTATCAGTTTTTTAATATTTATTTTAAATTCTAACAAGGAGTCATAAATTAAATCAAATTCAAAATGCCAAGTTAAACACGGTTCGTTTTTCTTTTAACAATGTAAAAAAATGTAATAAATTATTTTGTTTTATGTAGTTGAAGTTTTATTTATTAGCAAAGTTAGACTAAGAATTTAAAAGTCCGATTAAAAATTTCACTTTTAAAAACTGAAATGTTATCATACATAAATTTAGAAATTTTTACTCTTTTGTTTAATAAAACTTCAACAATCTAAACAAAAAATAAACATTGCATTGTTTTACTACCGTGAAAACTGAAAACTTGTTAATTCAAAAAAATGTCCATTTTTAGATTTTAAATAAGATTTCTGCACTTAAAAAATATATTAATTTTCTTTTAAATTTCTGTTTGATAATTCCGGAAAAAATTGGAATGCATGTGATATCCTTACCTTAAAACATTGGAATTATTTTCAATTCAACCAATCAACACTCTAGTTTCAGGAAGCGAGACTTCTCATTGGCTCAGACCCTTAGAACTGTAACAAGTTCACGTGAAAATGTCTTTTTTCGCCCAGCACTCTGGAGCCTATTTTCTTGACTAAAACTCTATAAATAGAAGAATCTGAATTGACTCAAACAGTTAGACTTTCACCCCTGGAGAGATGCCAAACTAATCCATGCAAGTCAAAACCTTGACCAACTACACTTTTACTGTGCAAACTTCTCTGGCTCAGCAAACAACAAGCACACTCTCTCAGGAACAATTTCTAGCAATTACTTATAATACTTAAAAAGTGATATTTACTCACTACTAAAGAAGTATTCGTAAACAATCAATCAAACATCCAAACAACTAAAAGTATACAACTCCTACCAATTTTGGACAATAACTTAAACAAACTTACACACACACACTATTGATTGAACTCGCATAAAGGACATTTTTGTACATAACCAAATACTTAGTTTAATTTTATGAACAAATCTTAATAACAGCTTCACACACGCTGAAACTTCACAATAATACTCTACACAATCTAGTTCAACCATCCTCATTTATCCAAAAATATTCAACCCAATTGTATATGTCAATTGTATATAAATCAATGTCATTGTTACACTTTTAATTATGTTTGTCTTCACTCTGATTTTTCTTGCATGATTTGTTTTCAATATTCCTTTTATCTCTTAATTTGTTGTGGACGAATGTTTAAGAACACTGACATCATAAATCCTTCTGATAACTAAAAATACATTCACCAGTCTGCAACACATTTATCTACCTATTTTATAATTCATGAAAAGTAACAATTTTTAGGCCTATGATAAAATAAAACAATTGGTTCACTTATTTATTTAATTTTTTTTCACTAATAGTTCACAGACATGAAAAATAAAAATAAAAATCAAAGAACTGACAACAATGTCTGGACTTCTTACATAGGTGTGAAAAAACTGTGAATTCGCTAAAATTCACTTAATCCAATCCCACATCAAGCCCTTTAAAAATGTACAAATTTTTTTCACACCTTTTGCTCACGTCTTGTAAGTGGGGTTTATCCCCATCAGCTGACAGCACGTTTGGGAGACAATTTTTTTCTTATTGCTGACTTTGTTGGCTGACTGGCTGGCTCAAAGCCAGCTATATCATATCAAAGACAAATTGGCTTCATTTTAAGAACTATATCTTCTGCCTTATCGCTGCTTTTTTTTTTTTAATTGTTGCTATTGGGTTTTTTCTTTTCTGAAAACTCACTGTGGACCAAAACTTTTGGTCCGTGTTGAGACAAGACAAGCACAAAACAAGAGTCATGAGAATTTCTCTTGGAACAGCAAAATATCCCTTTACTGAAGAAAAATTAATCTACAGTGTGGTCCAAAAGTCTTGTCACCCGCGTAATAATGAGAACAAAATACAAAGCACATGTACTGGATTCAGTTTATTCACTTTCATTGACGCTGTCACACATTGTGAAGGTCTGTAGGAGCTCATGTCAGTCATCTGAAATAGAAAATTATATTATGTGGGGGTGACAATACTTTCGGACCACCCAGTATGCATTATAGCAAATAAATTTGTCACTATTCTGTCAAAACATGCAGGTATAGGATATAAACTCCCATATTTTATGGATAATAAGTGAAGCACAAACAAGTAAGAGAAGCCTACAAATAAATCTTACAAAATTCAGTAGATACGAAAAACTTTTTACAATTCTGTTCAAACACAGCTCCAAAATTAAATAATTGTTTTCTGGAACTTGATTGGATAGGACAAGTCACGTGATGTGCTCCCTACAACATCCATGTGGTTGCACTCCAAATGACCTGGAAATAGGTCAGGGCTTGGTTTATGGAGTACATTCCTGCACAAAACTCAGATAGAATTTGTGAACTGATCACCAACTTCCTATAAGCCATAAAAACAGCTTGTCAGCCACAGTCAGCAACCAAATCTGAAATGGAACAATCAGCAATCAGATTTGCAACAACACAGTGGGTGAAGGATATTTCCTGCAAAAGACAGCAAGTAAACCAACCTCGATCAACAACTTAGACACACGCTAACATGACAATGCATGTGTCAGTGATGATTTTTCTACATACAACGCCACAACGAAAGTAAGTCTCGAATCCCCTCTCTTTGTTCAATGTGTTTTAAAATTACTGTTATCACACACAGTTAGCCAGAAGTATGTTTCATTAGTGTGTGCTTTACACACACACACACACACACACACATTAGCCTACATATCATTTCAAACTTTGCAGACTCACTTGCAACAAATCATTTTGAACACTCAAACTATTTGTCTCTTCATGGCCACAACAAAGAACATTGATTTTCAACATGTAAATATATGTACCAGTGTACAAATGTTACTGTCATATTTAGCAAGGTCTTCTTCCTTTTCTGTGAAGATTATTTCTTCATGTTGTTTATTATTTTGTGTTGTAATTTGTGGACATGACATTGATTTTATTTTCCCACCTAAAATCCAGGTAGACTGACCACACACAGGAATACTGTTCTTAAGAAATATCCTGCTAAACAAAATTAGTAAAAAAAAATACAAAAACTGTTAAAAACAAAGAAATTACAGATCTGAAAAATAGAATCATAAACCTATTCTTAATCAGTTATAAATTGGCACTATGATAATACATTAGCAAGTTTCCTGTATTTAGAGGGGGATACACAATTTTGGCTCTAGTTGTCATCTCCTTGCCACTTGCATGAGGAATCTTTTTATGGTTCTCTTGTATTTTACTAAAAATACTGAAAATAATTGTGGAATGCAGGATGTGGTTAATGTTCCAATTGAATCAACAGAATCAAAAGATGATAAGTCAAAAAAATGAACAAAGGTCCCCTACAGAACAAAGTTAACACAAAATTCACATAACAAACAATAACGTGAAAGAAATTTTACAATAAAATATATACACATACATGAGAGTAACAAAGATCCTTAGAATCAATCATAGAGTAAAATGTATCATGTATGAGATAGTACATGGAAAGTAAAGTTCATGTTTGAACCAAACATAGTAAAATGTTCTTGTATTAAGTTGACAATAATAAAAGTCTTTGTATGAAACAGTACAAATTCAGAATTGAACATTGACAAAAGAGTACATATATCAAATTGGTAGTAGAGAATTTTGATGAATTAGATGATATGCACCTAATTCGATGAGAAGAGTTGATATTTGAATTAAAGTCAGTAGGGTCCTCTGACAAAACAGGGGTTGACTGGAAATAAAGCAATGTTTGAAAGGGACAACTGTTGACATAGTTAATCTGATGTTGTGTGGTTGCTGGTCATTAAATCATTGGATATTACATAAGTCCCCTTTGAAATAAAATTGGCGGAAATTTGTCGAAAACATTGATTAATCGTTGAGATGGACTGGGCTGACATCAGGATGGAAAACTGTCCATAGAAATTAACCAATGTTACGGTAGAAGTTCTTTGATGTCAGGATGAATAGCTGGTTACAAGAATTAATCAATGTTATAGCAGACGGTGGTTGTCATCAGAACAAATAGCTGGCTGCCACTTCTTATGAAATATGGAATTCGATAGGTTTTGAAATAGGAACGCTGGAATGAGTGTATTGCACATGACCATGCAGAAGTAGAGGTCTGTGTGGCCATTGGCTATTTTTAGTTTGGTTAGAAACGGTCAAAATGTTCCAAAAATCTTAGTATCAGGATATGACACTCACCCTCACACAAAAGTTTCCAACTAGCGTCCAGTTGGCAGACCATAAAAACTGGGCTGTAACTTAATACAAACCCCATGTTCAAGTATGCTGGTCACAGTATAGACCGTTTCTCATCATCTCTATTTACCAACCTCCACACAAGGCAAGATGTGGCACAAGGCCAATTTTTAATGTGGGGTGTTTCGAGCCCAAAGGCTCGGGAAAAAAATTGACCATAGACCCTGTATACATGGAGTCGGGTTTGTCTACCTCCCTAAACAAGACTCTGCCCTTTGGCATAGCCTCATCTGGGTTCCTCTACACCTGGAGGCAGAGAGTTTGACAAAAGAGGAAAAGAAAGCCTCCTTCTTGTCTTCCCTTGGGCAGCAAAAAGTCAGAGTACTTATCGTAAGAGGGTTGTTGCAACAGACGCAAAGTTTCATAATTTCTTTATAGCTAATAATTAATAGTAAAAACTGGTAATATTGTGAGGTATTGCTAGAGTGCTCTAAGTTAGAGATGATGATGTTTCAGCCTTGGTTCATCATCTAATAATATTTATTGAGGTAAATATATAGTATATTGATTGCAATCCATCCCAAGGGATGATGATGATTCTTTTCAAGAAAGAACTGTGTGTCTGAATAACTAGAACGGGGAGTTTTCAATATTTACATTATTTACATTCAGACATTTGCCTTCATTTATGCTATTATTATCATGTTTTGGCTGTTGTGCCCTTTGATTCTGGTAACCTTTGGAGAATTTTGAATTGAACACTTTATTTAATCTATGCAGGTAGATTGTTCTCATTCTGATATTGTTCTTGAATCAACACTTTAATCCTATGGTGCAACAGCAAATTAAATCAATGGTTCATGAATTTTGTGGCCTAATAATTGTGTGTTCAATCCCTGGGCAAAATTGTATAGACTTAGACTCAGTGGGAACAAGATGAGCAATAATTGAGCAGTACTGATATGAACAAAATGAGATATTCTTAGACATGAGCAACAGAACAAGAACAAATCTATTCGCCTGTCCCTAAAATTAAATAAAGGATTCAGTTTGGAATTCCCTGAAGATTTTGACAGACACCTGAAGAAAGCTGGAGTTTGAAATGTCTGAAACATTGTCATAACAACAACATAGATGAGGACACTAATCTGAATGCAAATAGTGTAAATAAGTAACAGGGTGTGCATGAATGGATTTTTAGTTAGTAAAACTTTGCACAGGTCCAGACCCATCCTTTTGATATACCCTCTAGAATCCATCAGCAAGATGGCACTGTAGTTAGACAACAGCAAAAACTAAATCTTTTATGTGTTTAATTAATACCTCTTTTTTTTTTATTTGAGAGATCTTATTAGAGGTACAAAATTTAACTAAAAAAATAAAAGCAGACATTATTTAAGAGATACAAACCACAACTACAGTCATACAATAAAAAGAAAACAAAAGAGAAAAAAAACAAAATGAGGTAACTAGTTACTGAGCCTCACTCAATATACCTACCTCAATATATTATTGATACACATGTGGGAAAATGAACTAAAATCAATAAGCAATAATAATCACTAATAAAATAAAAGAAATACATTTTCCCATGATGCTAGTAATAAAAGAACCAGAAATATGATTACCCTAGTTGGTTTCCTCAAACGTCATTAGGTGGCGCTGTTGAAGTCTATAAAAAGATAAACATTTTTTGCCTCATTTTCTTTCTCCCCTTTACTCTAAGATGTAGCACCACGTGGAAATTAAGTCCTCACTGGGGCATGTTTTTCTTACCCCATCCACTGACAATTGAACTCTTTTTCTGCTTTCCCGCACATGGCAATCACACATGTATTCTAAAACCTCCACCTATAAAGTAAATCAAACTTCTCTTTGATCATTCCAACTCAATGCAAGACTGTCTTGAGCTTGATCATTATAACCATGCTGACAGTCCACCAATGAAGTAAGACATGTTTTTCTTTGGTCATTCCAACTCTGCGCAAGGCTGACTTGAAAACAACCATTATAACGATGCTTATACTTCAGTCAGTTATGTGTCATGCGTGATACATGCTTAGGCGATCATGTATTTTCGATACATGACTGACGAGGCAGATTTTTCATGCAGTAGGTTGCCATTTCTTTCTGCGGTAGACCAGTTGCCATCCAAGGCCTGGTCTGTCCTACTATTTACCCATAGCTGGGGGGAGAAGAAGACAATTCATACATTTCCCAAAGGTATTAGCATGTAAGTGAATGTAATGGATTTGACTGGAATTCGAACTCGGCTCTCCGATTCCTCAATCTGAGCCGCTATCCTTTATTCCATCATGGACATACCCAAGAGACATTGAGAACTTTGTTTCACTACAGTTTATATAAAAAGAAGAGAATAAACAGTCTGTAGTAGAAACGCAAGTTTTTACATGCTTCTTTTTTAATTGTTTATATGAGAACATGCACACACCTTAAAATACACCCAACATGCAAGCTTTTATAGTACATTAGCAGCATGGCCCGGCGTTGCCCGTGCTTGATTCAAAAATCGTAGAACTCATACAGCAATTTC
The DNA here is from genome assembly GCA_964036315.1 of Acanthosepion esculentum. Classification (NCBI taxonomy): domain Eukaryota; kingdom Metazoa; phylum Mollusca; class Cephalopoda; order Sepiida; family Sepiidae; genus Acanthosepion; species Acanthosepion esculentum. The sequence continues at coordinate 38,042,383 of OZ038484.1, forward strand.
TATCACTTGACTTAAAATATTTTTGCTTTCCCTTGCCTTTAAAGGAGTGCCCTTTGCCGTGCTGATGTTGCTACATGCATTACTTCTTGCCTATCTCACACTGCAAATTTTTTCTAAGCTCTATACTAAACATTAAATCTGTTACAAAAAAAGAACTAAACAAAATGAACACAAAATGATCAGCTATAAAAAAGGACCCATAACTGGAAAAACCGAATGAAAAAAGTATGTTAACAACAAATACTTTTTCACACCCAACCCAATTCTGCTGAATCAGAATCAACGTTGAGTTTAAGCAAGCGAATGAGCCAACTGGAGTAAAGTGCCATGCAGATTTAAATTTTTCCCACTTGTGACGAATGCAGCTATCGATTTTTTTTCATGGTAGCATGCTAGTTAACATTCATGTCAGTCAGCTATTGGCTCTCACGCTGGACAATAGAATCTTCCTGCCTATTAGAAAATGGCTGCAAACTACATGAAAACTGCCATAGAATCATGAAAAAATCAATTATTTCCATTATCAATAGGAGTTGGGAAATTCAAAGTCGATCTTGACTGTTTCACTAACTTGGAGAATGTGCATGTAAATTTTGGTGCAAATCCGTCAAAAATTGCAGCCGTGCATTTGTTACACACACACACACACACACACACACACACATCATGCCTTTTATAGATAGAGATACACATATTTTCTTTTTTCATGTTTCCTTTTTAGTCGGTTGTGTAAAATAATTTTATTTGATTGAACTCTGATTAGTGAGGGGTGATAACAGGATAACTCATTCTGTATTCTTTATCTTCAGCATTTTTCTTTTTTCTTATCCCTATTTTATTCCTATTTTCAAAGTACCATCGAACATAGTTGCAGCTTTCCCTTTTTAATCTCTTTTAAATTATGTCCATTTTCATTCCTTTTCTTTATATTGGATCAAAGCTACAAAGTTAATATTTCTATCTTCATTTGTCATTAAATAAAAGCCTATATATGTACTGGAGGCACAGTGGCATAGTGTATAGCAGCTCTGATTGAGGAATCAGAGAGCTGGGTTCAAATTCCAGTCAAATCCATTACATTCACTTACGTGCTTGAGAAAGGTATTAATCCTCTTCTCCCTCCAGCTAGGATAGACTGGGTTCTATAGTCTTGGATGGCAACTGGTCTAGGAGAAGGACAACTCTGAATTCAAAAACAGCGGAGGGTCATCTGGGGACCTTGTGGCATGTAGTGCACTAGGTCTCTGTATTTGACCCTTCAAAAAGTGTGGTTGGTTCTGCACAAAGCCTTCACCACTATAATCATATGTGCTGGTGTATGGGCTGTCGGTTCCTAGGAACTGAGCTGCTTGACCCTCATATGTTGAATATGATGGGAGAAATCAGCCAAGGTGAATATTCAAATTCGGGTTTCATGGTCAGAATGCAAACGTTCTAACCACTTGGCCACGTCTGAACTTAGCTTTGTCTAATCTACATTTATAACAAAATGAATTCATAATTGGTTGGTGTTATCATTAACATCAAGGTACAAATGTATCCACTTATCAAACCTAATTTTAGTTTTATTTCATAATCATTGTCTTTTAAAGATCAACGCTTGTGAGCTTCTAATTTGATATTATGTTTACAGAATGTCATGATGAAGAATCACGAACCAGTAAAGATAAGATGTTATTTGTAAAAAAGAAAAAATTAAATCTATATAAAATACCAGCTACTTTTTAAAACTTGTAAGCATTTATACAGCCTTGTAAGCAATGAATTATCCTTACTACATCCCTTTTCCCACATACGCATTGTCACAAAACTATCTCTACTCTATTGCAATCTCCATGGAAAATGTTTTGATGAGCTACTTCCACCTACTTCCACCAGTTCAGACCTTTACAGCTAAGACCTGCTATGCCATGTCCACAGGGGCAAACCATCCTCATTCCCTTTGCATTCCATTTGGAAGAAGGAAGTTTCACTTGGACAGTTTTTTTCTAAGAGCCACTGCTCTGTGGAACAGACTCCCAAAAGAATGTTTCCTTGCTCATTACAATCTTAACCTCTTCAAGTCTAGGGTCAATCTATTTGACATATCGTCATAGTTTACAACTATATCACAACCCCAGTCAGTAACGTTCTATGTTGAGCGGCTCTTGGACCTTGTATAGGCTGAACAATAATGTAAAAAAAATCATGATTGTATATTTTAGAATACAAATACTGTGGATAGTATACACACTAGTTTTATTACTAAAAATATAATGACTTGTAGTATGATATATTGATATGCATAATGAAGTTTATTGTCAAAATAATTCTTCAGTGTTCAAAATAAAATAATTTTTACTTGTAAAATGCTGAACTCTTCTGAAAAACACTATTATTTTACTATTCTCTCTCGCAATAGGAGTAGATGGGTTTGCCTATTGTTCAGTTCACACTTTTCCTTGGTGTTTTGTACAGGAGTTTACCTCTTGTTCCCTGTTTAGGATTAGGTTTCCAGTTTGTTCTAAAATAGGTACCTCTACAGAAATGTGATACCTAAGGTTTAAAATGAATTTTTAAAAATGAAAAATCTTTCTTGAAGCTTTTAATTTAGTTTTAATTTCAAGCTAATAGATTAAATTTAATATGTCCAATAAGCAAAATACTTTGCTGTATTTCAAAAGTAATTTAAAATGACAGGAAGTAATTTTTGTTTTGAAATTTATAAAAATCACTGATTTTAGCACCATTTTTAGCCATCTGTCATCACAATGTAATTTTCGTTATTAAAATATTTTCAAGAATAAAATATAATTTTCTGAAACTTTATTTGGAGAATATTAGCTGATTTAAAGCTTAATTAATCTGATTTGAAACAAATATTGCATACTTTTAGTCTAACATATCACAGAAATGCATTTTTTAACATGACAGTAGGTGTTTATTTAAGGTGTTGACAGGTTGACAGTTTGTCTTATAGACAGAAGTTTATCTAATTTTTTTCTATGGTGGACATATTTGTATAAATTACTTGAGGAATATAATGTGAGCACCTTTTTTTATATAATTTTTAAGTACCCAGTAATCTTGAAAATTTAAGAAAATATTCTCTGTAATCCAATGTTTTATTGAATTTTAGGTACTTTGGCTTTAAATTTACTATAGTTATTGCTCTTATTTTTTGATAATGTCATGTATGGACATCTGTATTTACAAAAATTGGCACAGTTATACACACCCAAAAAAATTTTAAATTCTTTTTAAAATATTGGGTGTTGCTAAATTATAATTTATGATTAGTATAGTTTTTACTTAATAACAATATCACCTAACTGGTACAAATCAATACAGAAATTTAAAAGATTTAAAATTTTATAAATTATTCTAATTAAAATTTTTAAAAAATGAAAACAATTCTTGTAAAAATTCATTATTCATTAAAAAAAATTTTTTCTTAAAACATTAGTGTTCATAATATATCTTATTCATAAAAACAATTAAAAGTTTTTTTAATTAAATAATATCTTAGTTTTATTGCATTTTTTATTTTACAATTCAGAGCAGGTTTTCAGTAACTGGTGCTTCTGTTTTACAAAAGAAAAATTGATGATTTAGATTCTCCAAGGTGTTCTGCCTATAACTAATATAAACATTAAGTGGTACAAAATTAATTTCTCAAAATTTAATAAAATCAAATAAGTGGGAGGTAAGAGATGTAAAAAGAAATGTTTTTACCAAGATTTTCTAAAAAAAGAAACATTTGTAAAATAATTTCATTCATCTTTGATTAAGTCCCAAAGTTTTAATTTAAATCTGACATTTATTTGATTTTTGCAAGAATTTCCAAATCAATATTCTTTTCACCACAAAAAAACGATGCTAAAATTTGTTATACTATTCTTTGGTTCCTTCCCCTGTGCCTGACACAGGATATTTAACCAGAATTTCAAATGTTTTAAAACAAATCAAAAAATATAATTTATTAATCAAGAAATCCTTTGGTCTTTCCTCTTAATAATAACGGAAAGATTTTGATGATAAAACTTTGTTTTTATTAAGTTTTTGGCATTTTTTCATCATGTATGCTCATTTTTTAGCAAATCTGTGGAGGTATCTATTCTAAAGTTGTTTTTTTTTTCTTTCACTCCCAGTAGCCCCTTGAATTTTAATGGCATTATCACCTTGCTTGCAGTGAATTGAGTAAAAAAAATATGTCATGTACATTCAGGTCATGTGTGATCATGGAAGAAATGTTTTTGATGAAAGCATATCAGACATACTTTTTGAAAGTGTAGACAGGGTAGAACTAAATAATCTTGTAAAATAGGAAAAGATGACAGAAAGATGGGAGTGAATAATATTGATAGTTTTTTAATCAAGGCCTGTAGATGAAGGTGTTGTATACAAATGGTGTTGCATTCACTGTTTGTGCCAGTTTAATTTTTTTGTGAATTATCAGAGAGTAATGATAAAAGGATTTTTATGGGAGAGGAGGAAACGAGAGAATGTCAAATCTCTTATCCTGAATATTATGTCTGGTGCTGTAGAACCCAAATTCTACATTATTCCAATACCCAAAATAGTTGGGTCAAATCTGTGCAAAAAGTGGATCACAGAACACTTTCAACATCATACACTTTCAAAAAAATCTTGAGCCCTCATTGGTTAATAAATATACAAGTAGGCGTGACTATCCACCCATGCTTAACTAATTTTTACAGCTTGTAACTGAAATCCAAGTTCACGCCAAGTCTCTGTAAGCCACCCGAAGCAAATAAAAACAGTAACTCATTCACACTCGCCAGTGAGAAATGTGACATCAAATGAATAGCAACTAAACTTCACATAACACAATCTTGAGTTTTTCATTCATACAAACATTATACAACTTAACTATATTCACACTCACTCACCAAAACTCACCAGTGAACTCTATTCTCATTCACTCACCAAATTCCTTACGTAGAAGTTAAACAAATTCCTGCTAACAAATCAACTTTATTTCTCAACATTCAAGAACATTGTATTACGCAAAACAATCAAAGGTAGATAACTTCTTTGATCACAAATTGCATTCAACTTTACAAACATTTACTATTTACATGAACAGTAAATTCTTAAATGTAAATTTTTCTCTTGCAATTAATTTACAGAATCTTCAATAACAGATTCTAACAAACATCCTTTCAAATCAGAACTCATTAACAAAATTTAATCTTTCACCAAACTTGAGTTCAACATAAATTAAACTAACAAGATTTCACCTAAAAAAAATCCACATTTTTGTAAAATATTTTCATTACAAAAATACATTGAAAATTACTTGTTATTCAAATATTTGTCTTTTATCACAAATTTTTCTTGTTGTTTTCTCTTATTTTTGCATTTTGCTTAACATATTCATAGAGTAAAGAATTAAATGGATTGATTTGGGCCGTCAACACCATTAAAAACATGGTAACCACCAAACTTTCCACTACAGTGCAAATGGAGAAAAACAAGACACTTACTCCAGTGTGAAATTTGAAAGAAATTTACATTTATTAAAGTACATAAAAGTAATAATAATACTGAATACAAAATTTGCAAAACAAAATTGCACAAAATTTTCCTTTGTGTACTAAGTACTTATCTGTTACCGCATAGTAAAGACTTGTGTGGGAAGTGGAATTAAGTAAGCTTTATTTGAGTTAAGCATATCAGCAACTCAAGTTAAACAAGGAAACAAAACAGCTGCTCTCCATTAATATTGATTAGAGTCTGCATCAAGCCAACCATTTGCAATTTGGTGTGCATAGTGACACAGGCATCTTTCAAGGGATCAGTAATTGAAGGGCATTCCATTTTTCAAACTGAGGGTGAACGATATTTGGTTTCAAGGATTAAATTTTCATAAAATACTGTATGTATTGAACAAATATTGAACTTGAATTGAAAATATTCAAGTATTAGTGCTTTCTTCCAGAGCTGACCTATCTGGGATTTAGAGTGAACTAGAAAGGCCTTATTCTACTTCTAAAATTGTAAAAAATATATAAAATAATTGTAAAAATTCTAAAGACCTTATGCTACTTCAAAAGAAAATTGTTGAACACAAATGATCTGCCATTCTAAAGAACATTACTAAATTGAAAGCTTTTCTTGGGGTTTTGAATTATTATAATTTCATTTATCCAATTTGTTATTATTTGTTAAAAAAAAAGAGAAAACTTGGGTGTAGGGAGAAAATAAAAGAAATGCTTATCAAGATACCAAGGACATGTTGTGCTCTGCACTATTGTTGATGCTTTTCAACCCTTCAAAACTGATTCAGGTGAATGTAGATGTTTATCCCTACAGAACAGCAGCAGTAATGGCTCAAAGAATAAAAAGGAATGACAAGGCATAACTAGCTTGTGTGTTTGCCATCTTCACTATATGCAAGGCATTTTTTATTTATATATAAATACTTGTAAAAATGAGAAACAGCAAGATGTGGAAACAACAAATTGAGTATTATTTATTATCTGGTTGTATTGTGGTGTTAGGACCTAAGAGACAGTAATACTGAGTAAAATTGTGAGTTTGGGATCAAATGTAGATCAAATATGATTTGGATTCCAACAGAAGGATAAGATAAAAAATAAGCAAAGTGTATACAATTGTAACAGTAATTCTTGGAAGAAAGATTTATTCTCCCATCTATTTCCCCCATTATGGGCATTATTATATCCATGATATAGTGTTATGGTCCAGGTTAGGACCAAGGAAGGACAACACAAACACAAGAGTAGAAATAACGAAGATATATTACATGGAATAATAATACAAGATGTGGAAGGTGTTAGTATGACTGTCAGTCTGGTTTGCAGTGAACTACTATCGGCTCGACTCAATTCGTCTCTCTCTCTTGAGAGGCATAGTATACATAGTGTTAGGAAGAGTTCATTCTGTAGTTATAGGTAAGGACCCATAACATATAGTAACACTGGTATTTTAAGAAAGGAACAGAATGGCTGAAAGGAAAAGCAATGACAAACATGTTTTGTTCTCAGAGATACTTTTATATCACTAAGACATACAGAAAACCATATATATACATATATACACATGTCCCATACAAAGAATATCACATATATCTATACAGTAAAGAAGAATGTAAGGAGAAACAAAAATGAAGGGTCTTACATATAATATGGAGATACTCCTGTGTCTGGAGAAGCCATCTTTAGGACTCCAGATTCAAATATATTCTATATCTGGGAAAGATATATTTCCAAAGGAGAAATAGCACCATGGACATATAAGCTGCTGAGGGAGGCAGATTTAGCCTCTACCCAGGCCATTTTGGTATAGCCAAGCTAAAGAAAGCAACCTTAGTGTGTGGTTGCTGTAAATGAACTGAAATTGACTGGCGCTTTCATCACTGTATAGAGTGACTTCATTAAGCAGCCATGACATGACCCATGTGACTTATCTCCACAAAAGGGAGATAAGTGCCTTCTGTATCCTTACACAGTCTTTCTTATATGTTGTGTATATATATATATATATATATATATATATATATATATATATATATATATATATATATATACAATATTCCATGCATCTAAACGAGATGTGTGTTCAGATAATTTAGTTGGAAAAATACAAGAAGTGTCTAGGGTTTTCATACCTCAAAGTTTTGTTGATTGCTAAGAGATCAATGTTACTGTTATGGGCTGAAAAGGAAAAGGAGACAAAATTTTCATTGACACAGGTTTTGATGATCTGTCCATGTTACCTGCTTGTCTTCGGTGGCAACCGGTCTAGGAGAAGGAAAACTCTGAATTCAAAACTGTGTGTAGCTCTGGCTAAGCAAATACTATGCAGCTAAGGAAAGGATCATTCACATTGATTCGATGATCCTGACTACGTTTAACTCCTTTTTTTAGTACTTTTTGAACCTCCAAAATACACAATAGATTTGTCATTAAGTTTATTGTGACATGTAGAAAAGTGTCCTTCAAGAAAGGACAATACTTTCACCTGAAAATTTCATATCATATATAACTCACTTTGGATTTGGTTCATTTTCATCTACACATCAAATGGGCTTAACACATGTGGTGCTTCTAGAGAAAGAAGTCAGGCGTGTTCTGTTTTTATAGTTGTTTAACGGCGCCACCCAACAGCTTCTTGGAAAATCTGACAAAGCCATATGTGGTTAACCCACACCCATTGCTAAATAATTTTCACAATATAAACAACATTATATTATGGTCCAGGCCATATATGTTTCCATGGAATGTTCCAACTTAGACAGATTTAGGACTTGTATGTTCTCAAGTGAATGTAATGGATTTGACTGGAATTCAAGCCAAGTTTGAATTCCAGTCAAATCCATTACATTCACTTGCATGTGCTAATCCCCCTGGGAAAGGTATGAATTCTCTGCTTCTCCCCCGAGCTATGGGTAAATAGCAGGACAGACTGGTTCTGTGGCCTTGGATGACAACTGGTCTACCGCAGAAAGAAATGACAACCTACTGCAGGAAAAAATCTGCCTCATCAGTCATGTATCAAAAGATACATGATCGCCTAAGTTTGTATCACACATAGCACATAACTGACTGATGTTCTCAAGATTTACATCATTAAAATTTATTGAATCTTTACTGTCTATATTCTTGATAAGGAACTTATCCATTTGAGGATGTTAAAAATAACTTTCTGAGTAAATGCATATTTTTTATGAATGAATTAACTAAGACAAACAAGTTGTAGCAGTAATGTGATATGTTTAGGTTAATTTATTGATTAACTTTTCACCAGTTTATGAAAGATAAAACAACTTCTTTGATAGGTTCCTTTTCAGTCCAGTTTGTGGCTAGAAGATATTCCAGTATGGCTAGCTTTTTTGTTTTCCTTGTCTTTTATATGTGTTCTCTGGGAATGGGGTATGTGTTCACTTTTGAGATTTTCTGAAGGGTAATAATTCCATTTCTAACCTTGAGGAAATCTGGTAATGAAGGAGGGTAATAGAGTTCTTGAAGTTAACAGGGAAACAGTGGCATAGCTAGATTGTGTGCTGCCTGGGACAGCCCTTGAGTTTGCCACCTCCATAAAAAATACATATTGCACAGTGACTTACTCTTAAACTAGTTTATTTACAATTATAATATTACTTTCACATACTCAAATATAGTATGTTTTAAATACACATCAAATATACTTAAACTTTATCAGTAACAGTTAAAAAGCAAAAACATGTAGAGAAAAAAGTATAAAAAATTAGAACCATCTTTATTTCTGAAAGGAAAATTACACTTTCTATAAAGTAACTTTTCTTGCTTTTTTGTTGGCAAATTCTTAAATGACATTGTCAAAAACTATTTCATCTGTCAATTGTTGCTCTATAGACAGTAGATAGACCAATATATATGCCATAGTTAGTTACTCAAAATCAAAAAAATCCTTAAACTGTCCCAACATTAAAACCACTTTTATTTCATTACAATCTATACAGGCTTATAGCCTACAGCAGATACAAAAGACTTTCATCCAGAGAACTTAAAACGGTTATTTAGCTACGTATTTTAGTGCATCATTTAACAGTTATTGACATACAATCAATAGTCAGTGCATTATTTAAACAAATTAATCATATATCACTTACAATATTTGATTGAGATTTTTTTTACATTTACATAAGTAACAAAGTAATTTTTCTAAGTTATCTGTGGATTTTAGTGGAAATTAAAATCTGCATGTTATTCTTATTTCCATCACCAAACTTTACATTAGGGTACCTAAGAACCAATGAGAATCATTTGCAGGAATGTATAAAATAAAGCAAGATGCCTCTTTTTTCTCTTTTTTTTCTCATTCCAGACATTGGTCATGAGTCTCAGCCTCTTTTTCATTTTGTTGTCATTGTAGAAATATGTCATATTAATGTCTCCCAAAATGCAGCCTTCACAACTAGTTTATATTTCATCATCCTGAAAAAAGATTCATACAATTGTACATTTCAGGTACAGACATTTTATAAAACCAACCACACTTGTACATTTCTTTCTTACTATTTGTTTTTCATAAATTGTTTTCTTTGTAACTCACACTGAATGGTTTGGTCTTAATTACAGGTTGTATCCCGTCTCACCTGATTTGCCTTTCTCTTTCTCTCCAAATCTGCTTTCTATGACTACTAGGATTTTTGGGAGCAGCTGATAGTAACATCACTTGTTACTTTCAGGCAGCATGACCATATGTCTTTGTTTGAATGTAGTTTAAGGGGTTATCTTTAGCTAAGGATAATACCCATAATAAACATGATTAATCAAAATGAGTGCTGCATAATTTGTTGCAGTTTTATTTTATTTTGGGAGGCCTATCTCTCTCCCAACAGAATTTACATATTTTTCTTTCTTCTTTCAATTAATTATTAATTGATTTTATTTGGGTTATGCCATAGAACTACTCTTGTATGATTGACTACAATCAATGTGTTATGGTGTAAAACCATAGAAAGATAACACGGACTCGGATATAGGTTAGATAGTATATTCTCGGAAATGTAGTACAAAGGTAAATGTGGACTGGAGAGTACTTTATCTCACTGGTGTCCCAATTCACTCATTCACTCACTCTGTGGCTACTACTCGGTGACCCTCACTTGGTTACTGGATATTTAACAACCCCCCCACATTGGTCGAATGTGGCACAAGGCCGGGTTAACGTTGGCTTACCGAGCCCGTAGGCTCGGCCAAAAATATGCCCATTTACAACCCGTATAAACGGGTTTAGGGACTGTCTACCTCCCCGGACGAAGCTTTGCCCTGCGGCAAGGCCCCGTCCGAGTTCCTCCCCGCCGAGGCGGAGAGTTCGACAGCAAAGAACAGTCTAAACAAATGTTTCAGTCACTGGGTGACTTGATATTTAACAACCCCCCCACACACGGGTCGAATGTGGCACAAGGCCGGCTTAATATGGGCTTACTGAGCCCATAGCCTCGACCAAAAATATGCCCATTTACAACCCGTATAAACGGGTTTAGGGACTGTCTACCTACCCGGATGACACTTTGCCCTGCGGCAAAGCCCCGTCCGAGTCCCTCCCAGTTGAGACGGAGAGTTCGACAGCAAAGAACAGCTTATACAACTGTTCCAGTTACTGGGTGACTTGATATTTAGCAACCCCCCAACACGGGTCGAATGTGGCACAAGGCTGGTTTAATGTGGGCTTATCGAGCCCGTAGGCTCGGCCAAAAATATGCCCATTTACAACCCGTATAAACGGGTTTAGGGACTGTCTACCTCCCCAGACGGCACTTTGCCCTGCGGCAAAGCCCTGTCCGAGTCCCTCCCCGCCGAGACGTGGAGTTTGACAGCAAAGAACAGTTTATACAACTGTTCCAGTCACGGGGTGACTTACCTTACTCAGAGTTGGTAGCCATATTATATAGGTGTGGAAGAGTCCATTTGTAGGTAGGTCCCTACAATACAATGTTAAAAAGGCAATTCCATGTGTTGAGTTAAAGAAAGTTGATGAATGAAGTTGTAATAAAAACTCAAGAGTGGAAAGAAAAAAAGAGTCAAACAAGGAATTCACCAAATAAAACAAAAAGGAACTATATTTTTGGGTAGTGTTGCAGATACTCAACCAAAGGCAGTGGTAACCAAAATTTTCATACGTAAATGGCATGTTGTCATTATTTGTAGAGGTAAAAAGACATGTGAAATGAGTGGAAGGAATTAATTTCAACATGGAGACATTTTCATGTAACTAATATATGGTTAACAAAACAGAGAAAATATACTAGTGCTTATTGCCACATAAAGAAAACAATAGTCAGTGCATTATTTAAACAAATTAATCATATATCATTTATATTATTGCCAACTAAGATAGTTTTTACATTTACATGAGTAACAAAATATTTTTTCTAAGTTATGTGTGAATCTGTCTATATTTCTGAGATGAGGTATTATGTACACTATTTACATTATTCAGACTATTATCCTCATCTTTGTCGCCATATTTATCACAACATTTCGGCCATTGTACGCTCTGGCCTTCTTCAGGTGGTTGGAATGTTGAACTGAACCCTTTATTTCGCTGACTGGGGTAGACTGTTCTAGATGCACATACCATGTCTAATGGATGTCAGTTATCTCCTGTTAATTCCCCTCTGAAAGTTCTCCACTGCCATAACCAGGTATTGAACACACACTCTTTCGATCCTGTCACTGGATCTAACTAACGCCTTTATCCACTGTGCCATGTGTCCTTGAGAACAGTCTACCCCAATGAGCGAAATAAAAGGTTCAGTTCGACATTCCAACCACCTGATGAAGGCCGGAGTGTACAACGGCCAAAACATTGCGATTAAAATGGCGACAAAGATGAGGACAATAGTCCAAATAATGTAAATTATGTGTGGATTTTAGCAGAAATTAAATCTGCATGTTTGAAAAGAGGATAAAAGCATTAAAACTTAGTTATTAGGAATTGTGTGTGTCTGTAATATGCACACGTGTGTGTGTGTGTGTGTGTATGTGCAAAAGTTCACTCATCAGTTGCTGAGTTGGGGGGGGGGGTAGGTAAATAAGTTCTTCCTAACGGGAATGAATTTTACGTTAGCTCTTCTACCTGCTGCATGCTAGGTAGGAAAACAAAAGATTATGTTCAAGTTTTTATATTCCTGAAACAGTGGCGTCTTAGCAGACTAGGTGGGGGTAATCTCCTCAGTAGTAAACAAGCAACAAGGATTTCTTTAGGTAACTTAGAGGTGATATTCAGTTAACATAGTTTGTATAGATGTTAAAAAAATATACTGTATTTTATATGGTTTAAATGAGAGAAAACATAAGAATGAATACAAAATTTGCATAAAAAAACTAACATAGAGGTATTAGTCCTAACATTTCTGTGGTTACAATGGCAAGGAAATGTAATAAGGTCACCAAGAAAGCAATAAAGGGAAAGATTAAAAAAAAAAGAAAGCAAGCAATGAAGAAGACAAACATTCAGCATGACTGTCCTCTTTTCTACCTGATATGCCCACTCACATCAAACCCACTCAATCATCAACTATGTCAGGGCCTTTGATTGTGTTAAGCCAACTCATCCTAACACTAAATTTGCAAAAAAATATGTATGCTGCTTTGGTATTCCTCTTTTTCAAACTTTCATTTTTAGGTACCATAACTAATGGTAATAAGAACTGTCATTATATATTTAATCAGTGAATCACTTGATAATAAATTCATCACGAGTGCGATTGCCTTAGATATCTCAAAAGCCTTTGTCAAGGTACAGTAAGAGGTTTGTTACACAAACTCATCAGCTATGACATTTCTTGAAGAGCCTTCTCAATTATCAAGTCTTTCTTATCAGCTAGGTTATTGTTAATAGCCACTCCCCTGAATTCTAAGAGATCAATGAAAGTATCCCGCAAGGTTATCTCCTCAGCCCTACCCACTTTCAGCTTTCAGCAATCTGCCTAAGAATATTTTCAGATTATTGATAAATATATATGCAAACAATACCATAGTTTATAAGTGCACCTCCAAAAATCAAGATGACCAGAACCTGACAGCTGATTTTTTGTTTTTCATTATTTCCCCCGTAAGAAAGACAATAAAGCAACTAAGATGCAAATGGTTACTGAGAAACTGAGAAAACATTATTGAAAAGGAAGGACACTAAAATGAACAGGATTCAAGGAGACAGAAGACAGTGATTGATATTGCATTTAAACGTTTGAAGATTGTATTTGACAGGAAAGGAAGAAGCTGACACAAACAAGAAGTGAGAGAGTAGCAACTATTAGAAGAGGACTTACTGTTACATTTAGTAATTTCAACACTAAAGTGATGAACTCTAGTTGTCAATCTAGTACTATGCTTAAATTCATGGAATCTGGGTACCAAGGGAGAAAACTCATCAGAATAATTGCCATGAAAATATTTATAGAGAAGCTATACTAAGGCAGTGGAAAATGATTGAAGGCAAGACACCAGATTACGACCAATAATATTGTAAAGTCTTCTTTGGATTTTATCAGAAATCTCAAGATACATAGCAACCAGAACCAGACCAGATGTTGCAACAATATTCAGTGCATCGATGAATGGTAGACTTATAAAAGTGCAATATAGATTCAAACAAGAAAAATTCTTTAGACAACACAGTAAATCAATTTTCTTGGCAGCAGATTGATATAATCATTCCAAGTCATCTCAATGGAAAAGGTTAGACCAAAAAGGTGTAATGAGTTACTCACTTGAAGGTTAGCATCAGCCATGCTGATGGAAAGCAAATAAGTTTCTCTAAGATGATTAAAAGAGAGCAGTTTAGTTTTCAAGGTGTTAAAATAAAGAAGCCATTTCTTGCCCCAGTTAACAATAGATGGAAAATCATTTTCAGGATCAGCTGCCAATTTGATTTTATCAAAATTATCAGGTATACCACTAAGACAGGAGTAAACAATTGTATCATTGGCATAGATACCAAGGGCCATTGGTAAAAATTCAGAGCAAAATAGGTCCAAGGATAGAGCCCTGGAGGATGCTCACATTTATATAGAAAGATCTAGAAGAATGTCTGTTCAAAACAACATTTTGTGATTTGATAAGAGAGATTGAATCAAATGAAAATTTTGACAAGAAACAACATAACCCCTCAACTTGTGAAATGTCTTTGAGATATCCAAAGCAACAGCCCAAGCTTGACCATTCTTATCTAAAACTTGAAAAACTCTTTCAGCAATAACTGTTAACACATCAGCATTTCACCTTGAAAAGCAAAAGCTATATTGTTTGCCTGTGAGGTAGAATGCTTAACCAATTTGAAATTGATTAGAGACTTTGCCAAAAAGAGGTAGAAAACTAATAGATCTATCTGCTGATCTAGTTCTCACAGCTCAATGGAAGAGGAACTGGCTTGTAGCATTCAATGCTTCTAAAATCAACCTAGTAATATTTCCTCATTACTAAGCAGACCCTGAGTTTTCTCGAATTATGATGACTCTCAATGAGGCTTCTTACTTTGAACATCTATTGGGACTCAAGCTTACTCCAGACCTTAAGTAACACGATTATTTTTTAGTGGGGGGGATGGGGCGAGAAGAGAGAACATCACCTCGCTTATCCCAAATATTCACTCTTCTTATTTGATTAATTCATCTGGTCAGAAAAGGTGACTATTAACCTACTGACATAGTTTGCAGTATACATACATACATACATACATACATATATATATATATATATATATATATATATATATATATATATATATATATGTCTATATTTCTGAGATGAGGTATTATGTACGCTATTTACATTATTTGGACTATTGTCCTCATCTTTGTCGCCATATTTATCACAACGTTTCGACCGTTGTACGCTCTGGCCTTCTTCAGGTGGTCGGAATGTCGAACTGAACCCTTCATCTCACTCACTGGGGTAGACTGTTCTAGTTCCACATGCCATGTCTAATGGATGTCAGTTATCTCCTGTTAACTCCCCTCTCCAAGTTCTCCACTGCCGATACACTGAAAATATGGAGACAAATTGAAAAATCCTACCAGAAACTGGCACGAATATCGAACCATCTGACATTCCTATACCGATGCAGAGATCTACAACTCATCCCTTCATGCTTGGCACCAAGACTTCCCATCAGTTCAAGGAGTGCCTGTTTGAGCGCAGAAAAAGTGGGACACGCCCTTGTTCGAGAGAGAATCCAGTACAATCGTTGGATAAAACAGAGACTACATGCTCATATCTCCTGGAGGCTTGAGGATTTCTTCAACAGAATCACCAATAAAGAAGACCAGAGAAGGATCCAAAATGACTTGGATAAATCCTTCAGACATGAATTTGACATAGTCAAGGATCACCAAGTACAAAAATTAAACAGACTGAAAGATCAGAAGGTGACGCACAAGGTTCATCACCCACCAGTGAAAGCAGTAATCAACATCAGCCAATATCAGCTGAGTGCCTCTGAGGAATCAGTATTAAATAAAGGTCTCAATTTTGCCACAACCATCAGGTGAGTGCCATACTTGGACATCATTGCCAGAGTCAAGGAGGTAGCCTTGAACTTCCCTCAGGATCAGGCAGATGAACTAAGATGGAAGGTGAGACAGACCTTGGAGAAGGCCAAGCTGCCCAGGTCAAACATCGCGAAATTGGAGAGGCTGGCAATTGGATCCCTACAGAGGAACAAAAACATCTTCATACTACCAGCTGACAAAGGCAATGCAACTGTAGTGATGGACAAATCAGATTATACAAGAAAGCTGAGAGACCTTATTAGCAATGGTAGCTACAGCAAAATAAAAAAGGATCCTATAATGAAAACAGAATGCAAACTGTCACAGATACTAATCAAGAACAAGCATCACTTTGCACCTTAGATGTATAGGCAGTTATCATAGCGTTACACCAAGCTACCTCACATATACAGTTTCCCTAAGATTCACAAAAATGGTATTTCACTCAGGCCGATTGTTAGTTGTCAAGGCTCTGTGGTGCCACCCTCTGAGTCGCTTCCTTGTGGATATAATTGACCCATTGATCGGAAAGTCTCCTTCATATGTCTGAAACTCCGCCCACTTCGTGGAAATAATCAAAGATGCTCCCATCCTATCCAACCAGATGGTGAGCTTGGACGTGGTGAGTTTGTTCACCAAGGCACTCACGGAGGTGGCACTCTGACTCATCCTTAGAAGAACAGACCAGTATTCCAATAGATAATCTGATGGAGATGTTGACTTTCTGTACACAAACAACACATTTCAGAATGGGATCACATATATATTGACAGGATGAGGCCTTAGCAATGGGCTCGCCATTATCACCAGCAATGACGAATATATACAGGGAATACTTTGAGGAAATAGCATGAGAACCTATATCTCTAAAGCCAACTCTATGGTTAAGATACGTAGATGACACCTTCATACTCTGGCCACACCAGGAAGATGTTCAGGTTCTACTGGACCATGTGAACCCAATAAGACCTTCGATACAGTTCACAATGGAGAAGGAGAGTAGTAACACACTCCCATTCCTGGATGTTCTAATATCTCAAACAGAGCACGGGTTCAAGATATCCGTATACCATAAACCGACATTCACCGGACAGTACCTCAATTTCAACTCCCACCATCCATACAGCATAAAGAAAGGGATCATCCGCTGCTTACAACACTGAGCAAAAGTCATAAGTGGCGACCCAGAGACATTAGGTAAAGAATTGTTCAGTATAAGTAGTACACTACAACATAATAACTACCCTGGGTACATGGCAGCAGCCCCAAAAAACTGGGATAGGTGAGTACAAGAGGAGGACAACAACACTCAGAAAACAGTCTTATGTGAAGGGGTTATCAGAGAAAATGCAAAGGATCTGTGATCCATATAACATCAGGACAAACTTCAAAAGCTGGGCGACACTTCGCAGATATCTCTCCCAAGTAAGATCCCCCCATAGAGCAGAACATGACTAAAGACTGTGTGTACGCTATCCCGTGCAGCTGTGGAAAGAAATATAAAGGGGAGACAGGCCACCCCCTTAAGGTAAGGCTTCAAGAACACCAGAAAGCTGTAACATGAGGGGAAGTTGAAAAATCAGGTGTGGCTGACCACATAAGGAGAGAAAAGGGAGATCACTGCCCTCTGTGGGATCAGATTGAGATCATAGACAAAGAATATCATTGGAAAATTTGTAAACTTAAGGAATCAGCACATATGCTAGGTCACAAAAATCTCCTGAGCCGACCAAGCATAGAAATGAATACAATATGGGAACCAGTAATAAGGAGTGCCAGAGAAAAGCGATAACAACAACAAAAATTGCAATATGAGTTCTGGTAAAAATTATGCAATGATAACAGCAAAATTTGCAATATGACCACTGGTAAAAAAATGATGCTGAAGACATTAGGTTTATAATACCCAGAAATTCATACACAGATGTCCTCAAGGACACATAGCACAGTGAATAAAGGCTTTAATTAGATCCAGTGACAGGACCCAAAGAGTGTGAGTTCAATACTTAAGTTGGAGGGGAACTTGGAAAGGGGAATTAACAGGAGATAACTGATAACTGACATCCATTAGACATGGCATGTAGAACTAGAACAGTCTACCCCAGTGAGCAGTTTGACATTCCAACCACCTGAAGAAGGCCAAAGTGTACGGCCGAAATGTTGTGATAAATATGGTGACAAAGATGTGGACAATAATCCGAATAATGTAAATAGTATAATATATATATATATATATATATTAAAAAGAAGAGAGAAACTGCAAACGTTTTTGGTTGTAATGTGGATTTTAAAAAAAATATTGTGCTTTATTTTCCATAATTTTGCTACACATTTTTCTGGTCTCACGACCATCATCTGGCAAAGTGTGGAAATTTCCACCTATTAAAAATAATTCATTTTTTTCTTATGTTTTTCGATGTTAAATATTCTCGATATGAGACATTCTCTTTTTTGTGTGTTAGTGACACAAATGTTTTTCTTGAACTGTGTGTGTGTGTGTATTAAAAAATGTTAAAAAATCAAAATTTCAGACACACTGGGTTGTAGATTAATATTTTTGTTTTATTATTACATTAGGTTTCTAGTTTTGGCCAGCATGGCCATCATCAAGAGAAAATATTTCTGCTTGTTAGTAGCAGTGAACTACTGGGGTGAATGACTGTCTCTGAAGAAAGTGAACTTTGCCTGTAATTTTTATTTGTTTTCTTATCGTTAATTTTTGGTCAATCCTTGTATTGATCAAAAGGTCTCTTTCAAGTTCTTTTAAGGAGAGGCTGGGAGATTCATGAGCCTCAGATTTACCTTCTTAGTCATTCTGACAGCTTTATTGGTTGCTGGGAAGGGGATGTGTGTGTTATGTGCATGTTATCTTTTAGTTTGGGGGGCGTGTGTTTGATGTATGTATGTGTATATATTTGTGTGAGTGTGTGTATGTGGGAGACCTCATCACCTCTGCAAGCATGTCTGTCTAGTGTGGTTGAGAAATATGGGTGGGGTGGTTGATCTATGGAATTATATATTAATTCTACCCGTGCTGTTTAGTCTGTTGTTAAGTCCATCCAGACAAAGTGTTTTGAGGTGCAAAATCCATTTGTCTTCATGTTCTAGTATTTTCCTAAGTTTATCTTTTGTGTATACTTCTATTCTTTCAATAAGTATTGAATTTTGCATGGCTATTAAAATCAAATTTAAGTCTTTCATAGGGAGCTGACTTTATCCAATTCCGATAATTATTAGTTCTGTAGTGAAAGGGCCATTCAGATTTTCCCACATATTGTTTCTGGCATAGTGTGCATTCTAATAAGTAAATTATGTTATGACTTCTACAGTTAGAGTTGTGGTAGATTTTGAAAGTAGTGTTAGTGACTGAGCTAGTGAATGAATTGATGTTATATATATATATATATATATATATATATATATATATATATATATATATATATATATAGTTTAGTTTAGGAAAAACTAGGTAATCCGTATGGGAAGACCCAATGAGGATAGAATCCAGAGAGCTCAATGTAAATCAGAGCTAATAATTTAAATAAAAACAGATTACATTAAGGTTCCATATAATAAATTATTTCACCACAGCCCTTCCAAAGGACAGTGGATCATCAGATTTATTTCCAAATGTTGAAATGAAAAAATGAAAATATATTTACACATTTATGACGGGCAATAATAAGGAAACTCACGAAGTGGGGGCAGTGTAGGGAGGTAGAGAGACAGCGTTGAGTTAGATGTAACATTTCTATATATATATATTTATTTATTTTTTAAATATGATTCCATTGCTACAAAGCATTACCATGTTTCAAAAACAGAATCTAAAAACTTCCAATTCAATTATAGAAATTAAATTAAATTAAAGTACCTAGTTCTGTCTCATCCTCAAGTGAATTTGTGTATTGAGCACTGTTTTTAAAAAAAAAATACTAAAGAACTTCAGATTATTAACCTAATGGTTCTTTCCTATTTTTCAATATATTTGCACACACACACACACACACACACACACACACACACACACACACACACACACATATTAATTAATAATGCATCTTAATTAATATTGTAAAATAGTCATTCAAAGAATAAGTCAATAAAGTTAATGTAATTAATGGCGAACTCACTTTGCTAACAGATTAAGATGGCATTAACTCACTGACCACTCACTGAACGACATGATACTTGCTTTTATTAATTGTGCAATGGATTAGATGTTTGGTCCATATTGCTTGCAAGTACTTTTGGTAAAAACATTTACCATCCTCAGACATAGATGTTATTTTTATTTTTTCTCAATTTCAGGTAAAATTCCAAGACAAAAATGAATGTGATACTTGTCGAAAGATGTGTTATTAAAAAGTCTGCTATTATTAACAGTTAAGAATTGTTTTGAACGTGCAGTAATGCAATGTTAGATTTTTGAATATTGTAGTAATGTAGCAATTCACATTTTCTATTATTGTAAGTGTTTTTTCTGTTGATGTGACATGGATTATTGGTCCAATAGTTAGAGCAATGTCTTAGAAGATTTCAGAAATGTTTTTTACTTCAGATCAAACCTTCTTCAAATTATTAAATAATGCAGCTTAATTAATATTGTAAAATAGTCATTCAAAGAATAAATCAATGCAGTTAATGTAATTAATGGTGAACTCACTTCACTAACAGATTAATGACACGATCCTTGCTTTTATTAATTGTACAGTGGATTAGATGTTCAGTCCATATTGCTTGCAAGTACTTTCAGTAAAACATTTACCATCCTCGGGTATAAGTGTTATTTTTATTTTTTCTCAATTTCAGGTAATTTGGGGTAAAATTCCAAGACAAATCACATTTATTTTTGTCTTGGAATTTTACCCCAAATTACCTGAAATTGAGAAAAAATAAAAATAACATTTATATCCGAGGATGGTAAATGTTTTTACCGAAAGTATTTGCTAGCAATAAGGACCGAACATCTAATCCATTGTACAATTAATAAAAACAAGGATCATGTCGTCCATCGAGTGGTCCGTGAGTTAATGCCATCTTAATCTGTTAATGAAGTGTGTTAGCCATTAATTACATTAACTTTATTGATTTATTCTTTGAATGACTATTTTACCATATATATATATATATATATATATATATATATATATATATATCATTATCAAAACTACTGGACTGTACTTTTTGTAAAAATAATTGCAAAATATGAAGACTTTTGCAAAATATCAACATTCATACCAAAAATTATGGTGGGAGTTACCGAATGAGAAAGGTTTTCTTCCATGTGGTGCAAGTAAGTGAATGCATTGTGTGTGCCTCTGTGTCTGCTGGCTGTGAGTTAGCTTGTATGTGTTCATGTGTGTGCTTGCTGAGACTCATCAGGAGTGGCTTTTGGTTCATTCTTATATAGGCCAGATTTAAGCGGCAAACGAACGTTAAAATTTAAT
>OZ038484.1:38068841-38113841 GCA_964036315.1 Acanthosepion esculentum
ATATAACACATTTTAAGACTATATTTCTTCATATATATATATATATATATATATATATTTTGGCTGAGAACTTCAGGGAGAAAAGTGAATTTGTAAACCGTAACTAATACTGCTGCTGATGCAAGACTCTTTGTTAAGACGAATCAAGTTCTCCAGTCACTGACATGTTTCGACCCCTAAGCCATCAATGCTTCAGCAGAGAGAAAGATGAATTCTAGCATATGTTTTTATGAACACACACACACACACACACACACACACACACACACACACACACACACACACACACACACACACACATAAACTCTCTCTCTCTCTCTCTCTCTCTCTCTCTCTATAATGAGAGTGAAAGTATATGAAAAAAGATACAATAAAACATAAATTAGACAGTTTATTCACAATTTTGATTCCGATGTACAAAATCTTATTCAAAAATTGGTAAATTACAAAAAAATGAGGAGTGGCTGAACAGGTCTGCCTATGAAACTCTGGAGTCGGGATGTTGAAGGTAACATCAGTTATCCAAGTGACAAACTTTTACTTATATTAATTATATATATATATATATATATATATATATATATTTTGATAGTATTAGTGGTCAATATATATATATATTTCCAAGAGTATATAATCCAGGTAGAGCTGAATCTCAGTGATAGAGCAAGACTATAATATAAATTATATGTATACATATATATATATATATATATATATATATATATATATATATATATATATGTATATTAATAAAAAAGAAAAAGCCAACACTCAATAATATCATTTATGAACACAGCCACAATGTGCTGACTGTGTTTCTATAAGTCTAGATACATGCATAAGGCAATCCATACATTCAGTTAAAAGTAAAAGTGAAACATCCTTGATAATGGCTACAAGTATAGGTAAATGCACTCAGGCATACAAAACTTATGGACAATTTCTACATAATTTATGCCCAGAAAAGTAGAAAATTATAAGGGCATACATGTGTATATATTTTCACACTAAAATTACTTTTTATCATTAAATATATTTACTAATTTTTGTGGGGGTGGGGACAATTAATTATTTTTTTAATTGAAATCTTTTTCTATTTTTTTGTTTCCCTTTGTTAAGATAACAAGTCTTATCTACCTTAAGAATTTGAACCTTTTGACTTTCTGTTCAGTACTCTGCCACACAATCATTACTCTAAGGATATTTTTTGTAGTATTCTTATCTTACTTATCTTTGCTTTCTCATTCCATTATGTCATTTCTATCTCCTCTTTAAAGATAAATGAATGTTTCATTATAAATACAGTATCACAAAAGCTACTGCTTGTTTTACCTGTTATTTCTTTAGCCTATTTGAACTAGTTTTCTTATTTTAGCAATTTTTATTATCAGCCAGGAAAGGTATCCAGCATTTCCCAGATAAAAAAACAAAACAAATTACCATTAGCTTTTGTCAGCTGATTTTAATTTTGTCTGATTTGAATTTACAATTTAACTTCAGAAAACATTTAAAAAATGGCAGAAAATAATCACAGACAAATGTAACAGAAGTGGTTGATAGTAATATGAATAAAGAGAAAAGGAAAACTTATCTTAGCTGACACATTTCATTCTCTGAGAGACTATATCAAGGCAGTGTGTCAGCTAAGATAAGTTTTTCTTTTGTCTTTTTTCATATTGTCCTTCTACAGATATACTCTATATGAAAATGTTTACATAGAGTAATATATTTAAAGACATTTATATTATGTTTAACGTTCTTTTTATAGATACATGTATTTAAGCAAATGCTCTGTTTTATAATAAACAGTATTAAATAACATTTACCGGCCTGAATGTCCGAGAAATTTTCATAGAAAATTTTCGCTCTCCGACAGGAATCGAGCCTGTATCCTATACGGAACCATCATTTCGCGTGATGTGCCTTAACCTTTCTATGAAAATTTCTCGGACATTCAGGCCGGTAAATGTTATTTAATACTGTTTATTATAAAACAGAGCATTTGCTTAAATACATGTATCTATAAAAAGAACGTTAAACATAATATAAATGTCTTTAAATAAATTGTCGGGCTATGTCCAATTCTAAAATATAGAGTAATATGTTTGTTTATTCCTACAAACTCCTGGCTTATAGCTATATCATGTTGAAACATGTAAGGCTCAGTTGCCCTCACTAATTTATATTAGACACAATGCCATAAAATAATAATAAGAAGAGGAAACAAGAAAATTCAGACAAGAGAAATTGTACAAATAGATTTTTATATAACAAATGATAGACAGTTTGATAGACTGCAAGTTGTCAGGTAATTTGTGTGAATTTGGAAAAATTCAGTTCAATGTAATATTATTTGTATTTAAAACAAACAGTTCAAAGTTTGTGGTAAAAGCATGTGTGAGTGTGACGTATATTGTATTTGACATTTGAGTGTCTGTCGCTTCATTATTTTGTTTAGTTTGCATTGAATGAAGAAAATAGACTGTGGTTATGTTAAAAAGGATCTTTAACTTATAGTCTGGACTTCAATTGAAAGTTATTTAGTGATGAGTGTCATCACATAGCGTGTAGCTTTTTTGGCTGATTTTTCCCCCACCTCTGTTTCTTAATTGTTTTGTTGTTTGCATAAGCAATATAAGTCACGTGATAGGTTCCAGAAAATGTTTTAAAATTTTGGTGCAACTGTACCTTTGATCAGGTCAAATTAAGGTCAGATGTGCGGACGTAGTCAGTGACATGCCTTGTGATATTTTTGAATCAATCAAATTATGTTAGTTGTGTAATTTAATTTGGAGCCTATGTTTTGTTTAATTTTTGAAGTTTTGAGAACAAGGTAGGATCTGGATCCTATAAACACATGTTTTCGTACAATCACTGAAGTTAGTTGAGCCTGGATGGATAACCACTTGGGAATATCAGGTGCTGTGAGTTTGCATGTGCTGATGATATAATGGATAATGGCTTGGAATTGGTTAGTTTGAATTCCAGTCAAATTCATTATAGTCTCTTATCTGCAAATACACTTGAAAAAAGTATGAATTCGCCTCTTCTTCCCAGCTATGGATTAATTAGTAGGACTTGTATCAGTAAAACATTATTATCTCCAAAAAATCTTACAATCTAAAAATATTTTCTGGCTTTAAATAATCTGCAAAAGGTTGATAAGCTGTAAAAAATCAATCAATCCTACAAACTCCTTACGAAGTATAGGGATGGGTACAACCATGTCAAGTGATTCTGTTGTGTTTATGGTCATGTTACAAGTCGATTTACTAATTTACTTTTCCTATAAAGGATGATAACTCAAAATGCAAATGAGCATTAGTACAAGCAAAAAGCTAAAATAATGTCTATTTAAAATTTAAACAAAAAAATTTTATAATAGGATAATATAACAAAAATATTAATTTTATAAAAGGATGAAATGAAAAATATAGAATAAGGAATCTTTAAAATTAATGTCGGATTTCCCCTACCCACTATTTATTTTGTGGTGTCTTTCTTTGTAATAAAGGATTCGGTTTGTAATTCCAACAAGTATCACCTGAAGAAGGCTGGAGGGTACAATGGCCAAAATGTTGTGAATGTGACAGCAAAGATGAGGAGAACAGTCTGAACAATGCAAATAGTGTAAATATTTCATTATTCTTGAAAATCAAGGACAATAGTTTTTTCTGAGTTTAAAAATTCATAAACAGTTAAACCATATCCTTCATTTTTCCATATAATAAAATTCAAATTTTGGAAAGTCCTAGGGAAAGCTAATTTACTTTTCCTAATAATGACAATAACTCAAAATACAATTGAGTTACTTTTATTTTCATTCATTTTTGTTCATCCAAACTGTCTGAAAAGTAAACATTTTGTTGAAATAAGCTGGAAAATTTCTAATTTTCATCTGAAATCAAGAAAATATGAATAAGCAAAATGGTTATGATATATAGAAAAAATGTCAGTTTAAACTAACGCCAGGAGGATATGTGTTATCCTTCAAATGAGAACTTTTTCTGTGTTATAAAAATGCATAAGAATATTTATGCATAAAAAATACAAAGATACACTATAGAATTTTCAGTAGTCAGAATTGTATAATAATAACTTCAATTGCCTTGGGGATTTGAAAGTTGTTGAATTCTGAGGCATATATATAGTTGTTTTACTGTATCTCTCAATCAAAAATGATTGTTTATATTTCTTTGTTTAAATGAACTCGAAATGTGATTCAAAATAGTAAGCATTAAATAAGCATTATTATAAGCAGTCAAAGACATCATACTTCCTTTTACAAATCTTCAACATTCTTGAATCATTCAAGTCATTAGTTACCATTTATAATATGATTAGCAGTTGTTGACAAAAGTAAGTGTTGAAGATGCTTTATCTAGGTCATCAATTTGTAAGGGATACTTTTTTGGTGTTAGTTGTTCATAATGATCTTGAATGTAGCAACTTCAACACAGCTGGAATGTGTATTCTGTAAAGGGATTATAATAAGATATATTCCTAATATATCCTTTTGCCAACCTAACCTAGGAAAATGGCAGTAAATGCTCATGTAACTAAATATCAGTATATTTTAATAAATATAGCAATAAAGGTATCATTAGTACCAAAGTTATTAGTATAGAAAAAGGAATCAGTGAGTTGAGTTCAATTTCTGGCTAAAGCTGTTTGCATTCACTCCACACAAATGCCCTAAGAGAAGGGATGAATCCATATCTTCTCCCTCTATAGCTATAGAGGGAGAAGATATGGATGAGTTGAGCTGAATTAGCCATTTAAACTGTTGTGCCTCTTACATTTTCTACACAAACTGGATGTTGACCACTCGACAACCCAAAACAGACTGCATAAATACTTCACATCAGCTCCACGTATACATCCACTTTAACCAAAATAAAATGAACAATATATTATGACCTATCAGAGCCACCTCTGCTCAAAAAATCAAAACCTTAATTTTGAGCTGACTGAAGAATATATATATTCAAATTCAAGCAGAGCAGCAATTGAAGTCACCAGCATGCTGAGAGAGAGAGAGAGAGAGAGAGAGAGAGAGAGAGAGAGAGAGAGATTCAACACAGATCAGTGTTTGATGTCAACACCAATGCACTGAGAAAGAAACACCACTGATGATGACAGCCAACACCAATTTCACTTTTAATTTTACCATTCTCTCTCTCCCTCTTACCTTAGCAACAGCAACAGATAGAAGTTACTAATTTTGTATATATGTAAATAAATTATACATTTATTTACCCATACAAGCATCTTCTTTTTACTTGGATTTACATTTACCAAGGTGGAGAAGGAATTAACTACAACAACAAAGTTCTGTCTTCCACGTTACCAATTTCCACCTCTGCAACAAGAATTAGTAGGGCAACTAGTCTTGTAGAACGTCAACTCTGGATTCAAAGCTCAATTGAAGAAGGATGGACTAGATACCCTCAAGCTATGTTAAATAGTAGGGTAGATTAGGATATCTAGCTTTGGGTGGCAACCACTCTAAGAAAAGCACAATTCTGAATTCCAAACCATGGAGAAGGCAAAGGGAAAATACTTTCCCAAGAAGGTGTAGCATTTCCCAGATAAAAAATAATAAAAATCTATCCTTGGTCATAAAAGAATCGTTCATAGTTGGGAACATCGAGTCAATGTGAATGATCCTTTCTTTAGCTGTATAGTTAGTGATTTGCCAGGATTACATACAGTTTTGAATTCAGAGTTTTCCTTTGCCTAGACCAGATACCACCAAACCACTCTGTCCTGCTATTTGCCCATACCTGGAGGTGGGGGAGAAGAGATGGATTCATACCTTTTCCAAGGGTATTAGCATATAAGTGAATGTAATGAACTCAACTAGAATTCAAACTTGGCTCTCCGATTACACAATCTGAGCCACAATTCATTACTCCACCATACTCTTCCCTTGGTCCTACTTTGTTTTTAATTTTCATTAACAACCTTCCTGAAGACGTCAGCTCTCAACTTAATATCTATGCTGAAGATACAACCATTTACTCCTGTCTTTGTCTATATTTCTGAGATGAGGTATTATGTACACTATTTACATTGCTTGATATATCATCTTCATCTTTGTTGCATATTTATTACAACGTTTCGGCCATTGTACACTTCGGCCTTCTTCAGGTAGTTGGAATGTTGAACTGAATTGCAATATGAGCTCTGGTAAAAAACATAAATGATAACAGCAAAAATTGCAATATGAGCACTGGTAAAAATGGTTGCTGAAGACATTAGGTTTATAATACCCAGAAATTCATACACAGATGTCTTCAAGGACACATAGCACAGATGGATAAAGGCATTAGTTAGATCCAGTGATAGGACCCAAAAAGCGTGAGTTCAATACCTGGTTAAGGCAGTGGAGAACATGGAGAGGGGGATTAACAGGAGATAACTGATAACTGATATCCATTAGACATGGCACGTAGAACTAGAACAGAAACCCAGCAAGCAAAATAAAGGGTTCAGTTTGGTATTCCAACCACCTGAACAAGTGTGCAACGGCCAAAACGTTGTGATAAATATGGCAACAAAGATGAGGATGATAGTCTGAGTAATGTAAATAGTGCACTCCTGTATGGATACTAAGTTTGATTAATTTGATAAGATAAAATAGGGTAATGATCTTAAATTTGTTTGTTGTTAATTGGGGCAAAATAGGTGTAGGAATCGATCAAGGACCAATGAGGAGGTTGAACTCATTTCGGGGGCAGAGAGGATGATTAGGCAGACTATAGGTAAAGGAAAAAGATTGACTGTATGGAGTTCAAAGAATAACCTTGCTTTAAATATCTTAAAGACAAAAGAGCTGGTTGTGATCCTTTGGAGAAATGTCACAGTATTTGTCTTTTTGGTTATCAGAGGGATGTATGTGAAGAGGGCGGATAAAAATATGGATACATGCATTCAAGGGGATCTCTCTTGAACTCGCAATGACATTGCAAAAATCGAAAAGGGGCAGCCGCAACTCTATTTACTGAGAATTTTCAGGAAAAATAATATGCAAAGAGAGCTGCTGATGACCTTCTGTTGCTGCTCTATTGAGAGTGTGCTGATGACCTACTGCTGCTGCTCTATTGAGAGTGTGCGGGTGACCATCTGCTGCAGCCCTATTGAGAGTGTGCTGATGAACTTCAGCTGCTGCTCGATTGAGAGTGTGCTGATGACCTACTGCTGCTGCTCTATTGAGAGTGTGCGGATCACCTTCTGCTGCTTCTCGATTGAGAGTATGCTGATGACCTACTGCTGCTGCATTATTGAGAGAGTGCTGATCACCTTCTGCTGCTGCTCAATTGAGAGTGTGCTGATGGCCTTCTGCTGCTACTCTATTGAGAGTGTGTGGATCACCTTCTGCTGCTTCTCGATTGAGAGTATGCTGATGATCTACTGCTGCTGCTCTATTGAGAGTATGCTGATGACCTTCTGCTGCTGCACTATTGAGATTGCGCTGATGACCATCTGCTGCTGCACTATTGAGAGTGTGCTGATGACCTACTGCTGCTGCTCTATTGAGAGTGTGCGGGTGACCTTCTGCTGCTGCTCTATTAGGAGTGTGCTGATGACCTTCTGCTGCTGCTTATTGAGAGTGTGCTGGTGACCTACCGCTATTACTCTATTGAGAGTGTGCTGATGACCTTCTGCTGCTACTCTATTGAGAGTGTGATAATGACCTTCTGCTGCTGCTCTATTGAGAGTGTGCTGGTGACCTTCTGCTGCTGCTCTATTGAGAGTGTGCTGATCACCTTCTGCTGCTGCACTATTGAGAGAGTGCTGATCACCTTCTGATACTGCTCAATTGAGAGTGTGCTGATAGCCTTCTGCTGCTACTCTATTGAGAGTGTGTGGATCACCTTCTGCTGCTTCTCGATTGAGAGTATGCTGATGATCTACTGCTGCTGCTCTATTGAGAGTATGCTGATGACCTTCTGCTGCTGCACTATTGAGATTGCGCTGATGACCATCTGCGGCTGCCCTATTGAGAGTGTGCTGATGACCTACTGCTGCTGCTCTATTGAGAGTGTGCGGGTGACCTTCTGCTGCTGCTCTATTAGGAGTGTGCTGATGACCTTCTGCTGCTGCTTATTGAGAGTGTGCTGGTGACCTTCTGCTGCTACTCTATTGAGAGTGTGCTGATGACCTTCTGCTGCTGTTCTATTGAGAGTGTGCTGGTAACCTTCTGCTGCTTCTCTATTGAGAGTGTGCTGATCACCTTCTGCTGCTGCACTATTGAGAGAGTGCTGATCACCTTCTGCTGCTGCTCAATTGAGAGTGTGCTGATGGCCTTCTGCTGCTACTCTATTGAGAGTGTGCGGATCACCTTCTGCTGCTTCTCGATTGAGAGTATGCTGATGACCTACTGCTGCTGCTCTATTGAGAGTATGCTGATGACCTTCTGCTGCTGCTCTATTGAGATTGCGCTGATGACCATCTGCTGCTGCCCTATTGAGAGTGTGCTGATGACCTACTGCTGCTGCTCTATTGACAGTGTGCGGGTGACCTTCTGCTGCTGCTCTATTAGGAGTGTGCTGATGACCTTCTGCTGCTGCTTATTGAGAGTGTGCTGGTGACCTACCGCTATTGCTCTATCGAGTGTGCTGATGGCCTTCTGCTGCTAGTCTATTGAGAGTGTGTGGATCACCTTCTGCTGCTTCTCGATTGTGAGTATGCTGATGACCTACTGCCGGTGCTCTATTGAGAGTATGCTGATGACCATCTGCTTCTGCTCTATTGAGAGTATGCTGATGAACATCTGCTGCTGCTCTATTGAGAGTATGCTGATGACAACCTGCTGCTGCTCTATTGAGAGTGTGCTGATGAACTTCAGCTGCTGCTCTATTGAGAGTGTGCTGATCACCTTCTGCTGCTGCTCTATTGAGAGTATGCTGATGAACTTAAGCTGCTACTCTATTGAGAATATGCTGATGAACTTCAGCTGCTGCTCTATTGAGAGTGTGCTGATGACCTTCTGCTGCTGCTCTATTGAGAGTGTGCTGATGACCTTCAGCTGCTGCTCTATTGAGAATGTGCTGATGAACTTCAGCTCCTGCTCTATTGAAAGTGTGCTGATCACCTTCTGCTGCTGCTCTATTGAGAGTGTGCTGATGACCTTCAGCTGCTGCTCTATTGAGAGTGGGCTGATGACCTTCTGCTACTGCTCTATTGAGAATGTGCTGATGAACTTTAGCTGCTGCTCTATTGAGAGTATGCTGATCACATTCTGCTGCTGCTCTATTGAGAATGTGCTGATGACATTCTACTGCTGCCCTATGGAGAGTGTGCTGATGAACTTCTGCTGCAGTCCTATTGAGAGTGTGCTGATGACCTTCTGCTGCTGCTCTATTGAGATTGCGCTGATCACCATCTGCTGATGCCCTATTGAGAGTGTGCTGGTGACCTTCTGCTTCTGTCCTATTTAGAGTGTGCTGGTGACCATCTGCTGCTGCTCTATTGAGAGTGTGCTGGTGACCTTCTGCTTCT
This sequence comes from Acanthosepion esculentum, assembly GCA_964036315.1. Classification (NCBI taxonomy): domain Eukaryota; kingdom Metazoa; phylum Mollusca; class Cephalopoda; order Sepiida; family Sepiidae; genus Acanthosepion; species Acanthosepion esculentum. Next base: position 38,078,349 of record OZ038484.1, read on the forward strand.
GTCCTATTGAGAGTGTGCTGGTGACCTACTGCTGCTGCTCAATTGAGAGTGTGCTGATGGCCTTCTGCTGCTACTCTATTGAGAGTATGCTGATGACAATCTGCTGCTGCTCTATTGAGAGTGTGCTGATCACCTTCTGTTGCTGCTCTATTGAGAGTGTGCTGATCACCTTCTGCTGCTGCTCTATTGAGAGTGTGCTGATGAACTTCAGCTGCTGCTTTATTGAGAGTATGCTGATGACCATCTGCTGCTTCTCTATTGAGAGTGTTCTGATCACCTTCTGCTGCTGCTCCATTGAGAGTGTGCTGATGACCTGCTGCTATTGCTCTATTGAGAGTGTGCTGATCACCTTCTGCTGCTGCACTATTGAGAGAGTGCTGATCACCTTCTGCTGCTGCTCAATTGAGAGTGTGGTGATGGACTTCTGCTGCTACTCTATTGAGAGTGTGCGGATCACCTACTGCTGCTTCTCGATTGAGAGTATGCTGATGACCTTCTGCTGCTGCTCTATTGTCAGTGTGCTGGTGACCTTCTGCTGCTGCTCTATTGAGAGTGTGCTGATCACCTTCTGCTGCTGCACTATTGAGAGAGTGCTGATCACCTGCTGCTGTTGCTCAATTGAGAGTGTGCTGATGGCCTTCTGCTGCTACTCTATTGAGAGTGTGCTGATGACCTTCTGCTGCTTCTCGATTGAGATTATGCTGATGACCTACTGCCGCTGCTGAATTGAGAGTGTGCTGATGGCCTTCTGCTGCTACTCTATTGAGAGTGTGCTGATCACCTTCTGCTGCTTCTCGATTGCGAGTATGCTGATGACCTTCTGCTGCTGCTCTATTGAGAGAATGCTGATGACCATCTGCTGCTGCTCTATTGAGAGTGTGCTGATCACCTTCTGCTACTGCTCTATTGAGATTGTGCTGATCACCTTCTGCTGCTGCTCTATTGAGAGTGTGCTGATGAAATTCAGCTGCTGCTCTATTGAGAATGTGCTGATGAACTTCAGCTGCTGCTCTATTTAGAGTGTGCTGATGCCCTTCTGCTGCTGCTCTATTGAGAGTGTGCTAATGACCTTCTGCTACTGCTCTATTGAGAATGTGCTGATGAACTTCAGCTGCTGCTCTATTGAGAGTATACTGATGACCATCTGCTGCTGCTCTGTTGAGAGTGTGCTGATCACCTTCTGCTGCTGCTCCATTGAGAGTGTGCTGATGGCCTTCTGCTATTGCTTTATTGAGAGTGTGCTGATCCCCTTCTGCTGCTGCACTATTGAGAGTGTGGTGATGGTCTTCTGCTGCTACTCTATTGAGAGTGTGCGGATCACATTCTGCTGCTTCTCGATTGAGAGTATGCTGATGACCTTCTGCTGCTGCTTATTGAGAGTGTGCTGGTGACCTACCGCTATTGCTCTATTGAGAGTGTGCTGATGACCTTCTGCTGCTACTCTATTGAGAGTGTGCTGATGACCTTCTGCTGCTGCTCTATTGAGAGTGTGCTGATCACCTTCTGCTGCTGCTCAATTGAGAGTGTGCTGATGGCCTTCTTCTGCTACTCTATTGAGAGTGTGCTGATGACCTTCTGCTGCTACTCTATTGAGAGTGTGCTGATGACCTTCTGCTACTGCTCTATTGAGAATGAGCTGATGAACTTCAGCTGCTGCTCTATCGAGAGTATGCTGATGACCATCTGCTGCTGCTCTATTGAGAGTATGCTGATGACCATCTGCTGCTGCTCTATTGAGAGTGTGCTGATGACCTTCTGCTGCTGCTCCATTGAGAGTGTGCTGATGACCTTCTGCTATTGCTCTATTGAGAGTGTGCTGATGAACTTCAGCTGCTGCTCTATTGAGAGTGTGCTGATGACCTTCTGCTACTGCTCTATTGAGAGTGTGCTCATGACCTTCTGCTACTGCTCTATTGAGAATGTGCTGATGACCTTCTACCGCTGCCCTATTGAGAGTGTGCTGATCACCTTCTACAGCTGTTCTATTGAGAGTGTGCTGGTGACCTGCCGCTGCTGCTCTATTGAGAGTGTGCTGATCACCTTCTGCTGCTGCTCTATTGAGAGTGTGCTGATCACCTTCTGCTGCTGCTCTATTGAGAGTGTGCTGATGACCTACTGCTGCTGCTCCATTGAGAGTCTGCTTATGACCTTATGCTATTGCTCTATTGAGAGTGTGCTGACGACCTTCTGCTGCTGCTCTATTGAGAGTATGCTGATGACCATCTGCTGCTGCTCCATTGAGAGTGTGCTGATGACCTTCTGCTATTGCTCTATTGAGAGTGTGCTGATGACCTTCAGCTGCTGCTCTATTGAAAGTCGGCTGATGACCTTCTGCTACTGCTCTATTGAGAATGTGCTGATGAACATTCTGCTGCTGCTCTATTGAGAATGTGCTGATCACCATCTGCTGATGCCCTATTGAGAGTGTGCTGATGACCTACTGCTGCTGCTCTATTGAGAGTGTGCAGGTAAAGTTCTGCTGCTGCTCTATTAGGAGTGTACCGATGAACTTTTGCTGCTGCTCTATTGAGAGTGTGCTGGTGACCTTCTGCTGCTGCTCTATTGAGAGTGTGTGGGTAAAGTTCGGCTGCTGCTCTATTAGGAGTGTAATGATGAACTTTTGCTCCTGCTCTATTGAGAGTGTGCTGGTGACCTTCTGCTGCTGCTCTATTGAGAGTGTGTGGGTAAAGTTCTGCTGCTGCTCTATTAGGAGTGTAATGATGAACTTTTGCTCCTGCTCTATTGAGAGTGTGCTGGTGACCTTCTGCTGCTGCTCTATTGAGAGTGTGCTGGTGACCTCCTGCTTCTGTCCTATTGAGAGTGTGCTGGTGACCATCTGCTGCTGCTCTATTGAGAGTGTGCTGGTGACCTTCTGCTTCTGTCCTATTGAGAGTGTGCTGGTGACCTACTGCTGCTGCTCAATTGAGAGTGTGCTGATGGCCTTCTGCTGCTACTCTATTGAGAGTGTGCTGATGACATTCTGCTGCTTCTCGATTGCGAGTATGCTGATGACCTTCTGCTGCTGCTCTATTGAGAGTATGCTGATGACCATCTGCTGCTGCTCTATTGAGAGTGTGCTGATCACCTTCTGCTACTACTCTATTGAGAGTGTGCTGATCACCTTCTGCTGCTGCTCTATTGAGAGTGTGCTGATGAAATTCAGCTGCTGCTCTATTGAGAATGTGCTGATGAACTTCAGCTGCTGCTCTATTTAGAGTGTGCTGATACCCTTCTGCTGCTGCTCTATTTAGAGTGTGCTGATACCCTTCTGCTGCTGCTCTATTGAGAGTGTGCTAATGACCTTCTGCTACTGATCTATTGAGAATGTGCTGATGAACTTCAGCTGCTGCACTATTGAGAGTGTGGTGATGGTCTTCTGCTGCTACTCTATTGAGAGTGTGCGGATCACCTTCTGCTGCTTCTCGATTGAGAGTATGCTGATGACCTTCTGCTGGTGCTTATTGAGAGTGTGCTGGTGACCTACCGCTATTGCTCTATTGAGAATGTGCTGATGACCTTCTGCTGCTACTCTATTGAGAGTGTGCTGATGACCTTCTGCTGCTGCTCAATTGAGAGTGTGCTGATGGCCTTCTTCTGCTACCCTATTGAGAGTGTGCTGATGACCTTCTGCTACTGCTCTATTGAGAATGTGCTGATGAACTTCAGCTGCTGCTCTATTGAGAGTATGCTGATGACCATCTGCTGCTGCTCTATTGAGAGTGTGCTGATCACCTTCTGCTGCTGCTCCATTGAGAGTGTGCTGATGACCTTCTGCTATTGCTTTATTGAGAGTGTGCTGATCACCTTCTGCTGCTGCACTATTGAGAGTGTGGTGATGGTCTTCTGCTGCTACTCTATTGAGAGTGTGCAGATCACCTTCTGCTGCTTCTCGATTGAGAGTATGCTGATGACCTTCTGCTGCTGCTTATTGAGAGTGTGCTGGTGACCTACCGCTATTGCTCTATTGAGAGTGTGCTGATGACCTTCTGCTGCTACTCTATTGAGAGTGTGCTGGTGACCTTCTGCTGCTGCTCTATTGAGAGTGTGCTGATCAGCTTCTGCTGCTGCTCAATTGAGAGTGTGCTGATGGCCTTCTTCTGCTACTCTATTGATAGTGTGCTGATGACCTTCTGCTGCTTCTCGATTGAGAGTATGCTGATGACCTACTGCCGCTGCTCTATTGAGAGTATGCTGATGACCTACTGCCGCTGCTCTATTGAGAGTGTGCTCATGACCTTCTGCTATTGCTCTATTGAGAGTGTGCTGATGAACTTCAGCTGCTGCTCTATTGAGAGTGTGCTGATCACCTTCTGCTGCTGCTCTATTGAGAGTGTGCTGATCACCTTCTGCTGCTGCTCTATTGAGAGTATGCTGATGACCATCTGCTGCTGCTCTATTGAGAGTGTGCTGATGACCTTCTGCTGCTGCTCTATTGAGAGTGTGCTGGTGACCTTCCGCTGCTGCTCTATTGAGAGTGGGCTGATGACCTTCTGCTGCTACTCTATTGAGAGTGTGCTGATGACCTACTGCTGCTCTATTGAGAGTGTGCGGGTGACCTTCTGCAGCTGCTAGATTGAGTGTGTACTGATGACCTTCTGCTGCTGCCTTATTAAGAGTGTGCTGATCACCTTCTGCTGCTCTATTGAGAGTGTGCTGGTGACCTTCCGCTGCTGCTCTATTCTGAGTGTGCTGATCACCTTCTGCTGCTGCTCTATTGAGAGTGTGCTGATGACCTACTGCTGCTGCTCCATTGAGAGTCTGCTGATGACCTTCTGCTATTGCTCTATTGAGAGTGTGCTGACGGCCTTCTGCTGCTTCTCTATTAAGAGTGTGCTGATGACCTTCTGCTGCTGCCTTATTGAGAGTGTGCTGACGGCCTTCTGCTGCTTCTCTATTAAGAGTGTGCTGATGACCTTCTGCTGCTGCACTATTGAGAGAGGGCTGATCACTTTCTGCTGCTCCTCTATTGAGAGTGTGCTGATGGCCTTCTGCTGGTACTCTATTGAGAGTGTGCTGGTGACCTTCCGCTGCTGCTCTATTGAGAGTGTGCTGATCACCTTCTGCTGCTGCTCTATTGAGAGTGTGCTGATGACCTACTGCTGCTGCTCCATTGAGACTCTGCTGATGACCTTCTGCTATTGCTCTATTGAGAGTGTGCTGATGGCCTTCTGCTGCTTCTCTATTAAGAGTGTGCTGATGACCTTCTGCTGCTGCCTTATTGAGAGTGTGCTGACGGCCTTCTGCTGCTTCTCTATTAAGAGTGTGCTGCTGACCTTCTGCTGCTGCCTTATTGAGAGTGTGCTGATGACCATCTGCTGCTGCTCTATTGAGAGTATGCTGATGACCATCTGCTGCTGCTCTATTGAGAGTGTGCTGATCACCTTCTGTTGCTGCTCCATTGAGAGTGTGCTGATGACCTTCTGCTATTGCTCTATTGAGAGTGTGCTGATGAACTTCAGCTGCTGTTCTATTGAGAGTGTGCTGATCACCTTCTGCTTATCTATTGAGAGTGTGCTGGTGACCTTCCGCTGCTGCTCTATTGAGAGTGTGCTGATCACCTTCTGCTGCTGCTCTATTGAGAGTTTGCTGATCACCTTCTGCTGCTGCTCTATTGAGAGTGTGCTGATGACCTACTGCTGCTGCTCCATTGAGACTCTGCTGATGACCTTCTGCTATTGCTCTATTGAGAGTGTGCTGACGACCTTCTGCTGCTGCCCTATTGAGAGTTTGCTGATCACCTTCTGCTGCTGCTTTATTGAGAGTGTGCTGATGGCCTTCTGCTGCTACTCTATTAAGAGTGTGCTGATCACCTTCTGCTGCTTCCCGATTGGGAGTATGCTGCTGACCTACTGCCGCTGCTTTATTGAGAGTGTGTTGGTGACCTTCCGCTGCTGCTCTATTGAGAGTGTGCTGGTGACCTTCTGCTGCTTCCCGATTGGGAGTATGCTGCTGACCTACTGCCGCTGCTTTATTGAGAGTGTGTTGGTGACCTTCCGCTGCTGCTCTATTGAGAGTGTGCTGGTGACCTTCCTCTGCTGCTCTATTGAGAGTGTGCTATGACCTTCTGCTGCTGCTCTATTGAGAATGTGCTGATGACCTGCTGCTGCTGCTCTATTGAGAGTGTCCTGATGACCTTCTGCTGCTGCTCTATTGAGAGTGTGCTGGTGACTTTCTGCTGCTGCTCTGATTAGAATGTGCTGATGCCCTGCTGTTGCTCTATTGAGAGTGTGCTGGTATACTACTTTATTGTTTGGTATGCAAGCTGCTTAGCAATAGACAAGGGAGCCCTACAAAGGCTATAGATGTTGTTCCCCAAAGTAATTGGCTGCTCACTACCCTCTTTGGAGGACATTTCTAACACTGATTGTCACAGCAGAACATAAAACATAACAAAAGGCAGTGTTGTAGTTGGTATATTGGCCTGCAAACAGATATTGAATGACAGAAGAAAGAACAAACAAAATGAAAACTTGAGTAAAAAAATATATTGCCAAGTTTATTTTCGTTAAAGAAAATACATCAACAAAAATAAGGTTAGGGTGCACAAGGCCAAAAATATCTCTGCATGTCTATGTAGAGCATAAGGACGGCGTTGGAGAGTATTGTCCTGAGAAGGACAGTTTTGTAGTTGTTGAAAAGTGTTGTTCTGAAAAGTACAGTTTATCACATATTATTGCTGCTTACAAGAATGGCTGGAGCTGTGGACCTGCTACTGCTGCTACTGGGATAAATACTACACTTTGATCCTAGACATTGTGCCCACTGTCAATTTTTGAATCCTTTTTAGATGCTGACTCAGTTTTAAAACAGTTGTAGGTCCTGGAAATTGAAGTTTCTTCTACAGGTTGTTTTTTTAAAATGTGAGAATGCCAATAGGATATGACAACAGTATACATCATGGGTACCACTTGTTTGAACTCTTACTGTTAGGATGATATTTTCATTCTATTAGTTCTCAGACAAAGCACTTGATTGACAGCTTTTATCCATGGGCTCTGTCTAAAATGAACACTGCTGCACACTGAAAATTTTCAGTGTATTTTAAACATTATTACTTTTCTTCATTCAATGCTGTGTGTATATGTGTGTTTGCTTTCATTTGTGTTTTGTGCATGACTTTTTGTGTGTGTGTTTATGTTAGTGCACCTGAGTATTGCTGTTCAATTTCATTGTGTATGGAACAGTGACAAAAAGAGTAAATAAATAAAAATAAAATAAATAATCATGATGTTGATGCTATACACTACTTCAAGCAAAAGGTTGGGAAGGAAACCCCCATCAATACTGGAAATGTGTTCAACTACAGTAGTGTTGTGACACTTCCTGCTGATTGGTCCTTGATCAATTCCTACACTGGTCAATACTGCCGCTGGTCACTGAAGTGGCCATCCCAGTCTGTGCTCTGCTCCACCATATTGTACTTTTTGATCTTGGAGCCGGCAAAGATTGAATTGTCATCAGCAATCGTAGCATTAGTTCAAACCATGGTGAAGCTATGTCACAAGGAAAAAAATAAACAATGTTCTTTGCAAACAAAATAAAAGGAGACAGGAAATTCTTTGGGTTAATTTTCTATGTGGTTTTTACTGTTCTTTGCACAGAAATACTAACTCTTCCTACTTTAAATTCTGTCATGACACTTTGCTTATTTTAGTTAGGTCTAGACAAAGCTGAAGTCAAGACTTCTCTTTGGCAGCAAGTCACATGGGTTTCAGCAGTGTAGATGTCTCTCGTCATCTCGTCCTCTAACTGGCTGCAACTGCACTGTCTTGGTTGCTTCAGGACTCTGCTTATATTGACCTCAGCTTATGTTGACCTCTGACCAAGGCTGGTATGAGGGTTGATGTCTTTGGGGACTCTGGGTTTGCCCTCTCTTTCAACAAGAGTTCTTTCTTGTCTGGTTTTGGAAAATTATCCTCCCAAATTTGGGAGACCCCTTTTCCATGGGTAGTGGCTGCAGGTACCGACCTGCTCTGATACCTCCTTCTTTCTCTTATTTGTACCTCATTTCATTACCTGCCAATGGGCAGAGGCAATTCCTCCATCTACCTTGGTATTTCTCTTCTCTCAGTTGTCATCTTGACAAATTCGATTTCCAAATTCTGTGGACGAACGGGTTGGACTTATCTTTTGGTCATTAATCGTATTTATTACTTTAATTGTCATCAGCACATTTTTCCCAGTTTGGGGTCTTGTCTTTATAATCAGAAATTAACCAGCTGCTTCCATTTTACCATAATCCTCATATCTTAATTTCTCTTAGGCAAAGTATAAATTACTTTCTCTGGAATTGTTTTTACAGTCTTCTGATTTTTTATAGCAATCATCAATCAGTTTCTCTCCATTTGCCTTCACTTTAATATTACTAAATTTTATCTCCTAAATCAACCTTATTTTCCAGCTGGTTCGTAGGAGATGTTTTCGTAACTTCCACTTTAAGGTAGAGTCATTAATCAATTGTCAGCCCAGCCTTCTCCAGATGGCCTCTTTGGTAATATCTTTCCCCAAAACAACAAAGCCACTTTCTTCAAGCCATCTCCGCTTAAAAAAAATAAACTTTCAAAAATAAAAGCAATTTCACTTCTTCTCTTAGTTCATCTATTGTTCCATTCTTTACCCCTTTTCATCTTGTTCCCAGTTATATTTTAACTTAACCCTTTTTCGTTCTGTTCCAAGCTCATATTTCAAGTTAGCCTTTTTTTTTTATTTACCAGTGTCACACTGTGTTACCGTGTTTTATGCAAACTTAATGTTTGTTGATGGGATGGAAAGAGACACAATTTCAAGTGAAGATGGTGTATATTATTTTCTTTTTAAGTTACATGTATTTTCCATTTTAATTGTTGCTGTTTTTGAAAGTTTTCAAGTGATGTGGTTTTGTTATTTGATCCAGTTTTATGTTTGTCATTCTGTAGCAAAAATTCACAAGGTTTGCTTAAAGTCATTTTTAACCATTGATTGTTAACAGTTTAGATATTTCTGAACAAGTTTAATGCCATACACAAGATTCATATGAAAGCCTCAATCTGATGAGGCTATTTAAGAACATAACTCAAGGTTTTAGGTTAATGTTTTGGTTTTGTAGGAACTTGCAGCATTGGGCAAAACTACTGCTAGTACAACCTATTCTATGTTCAATTTCCTTATTCTAAATTTGTTATAACTGAATCATACACCAAGGTATTTGTAATGTTTAGTATTTACTAATTTTACATCTTGAATTTATGATGGATTACGGTTAGGTAGCATCACTACTTTCATTCCAATCTCAGTTCATATTTTCTGTTTGGAAAGGTTTATCTTGAGTCCTATTTCTTGGAACACTTGGTAGAGGATGCTGAGTTTTTGTTTAAGATTCTTATCTTAACTGTGAATACCTATGTCATCAGCATAGCTGGCCACATCCTGTGTACATTGGCCTCAGGTGGGAAAACAGAAATACTGTTTTCTACTGGTAAATTCATTTGGCATACAGTATGGAATGTTTAAGGGATTAGCATTTGTCTCTTCACATCTGTATTTGTATATGCATGGGTTATATAGGAAGAAATTAAAGACTGGGGCTCTCATAAGGCTTCATTTGAAAATGCAAAATTCAACAAGGTAATTTTGTTGTTAAAGTAAAGGAAAATTAGTCTTAGAATTAAATGAGAAGTGAATAATGGTTCATCTTTTATAATTTAAAGTTAGGATGCATGAGATATATCTCAAGAGTCAGGAGTCGAATGACCAAAATCGGGCTCTGAGTGGCACTGCCAGTAGTGTTGAAAACATTCAAAATATAATACAAATTATTAATTGACTACTGACAGCATTTCCCTCTCATTTTCGAGGGACTTTTTTGTGTGCCAGCACCTGCTTAAGTGAAGCTATAAATACGCACCATAAGCAAACAAGGCAATTGGAATTCACATTGTGAACTCAACCGATTTACTGATCCACTGAAACATTTCATGCTTCCCTGATGTAGATTCAACAATGAATCTGTAGCGGTATCGATGGCCTAAATCAACCTGTACATGTTTTTACTTTACGAATGTGTAAGCAAATGCAAAAGCAACAAGAGAAACAACAAGAAGGAACACAAAACGGTTTTATAACAACAATATTTATATTTGTATAATGATGTACAAGCATAGGGGTTACTATTTTTCTTGGTGTTATGTCCCTTTGACTGAATTAAAGTTTTTACTAATGAAATATTTTATCTGAACTCACAAAAGTTGAACTGGTCGCTCAAGATGTTTACTGCTAGAGAGTTGAAAGAATTATAAAGCTGAGAAAATTCTGAATAAACTTCTAGCTTTAGAAGAGTTGAATGTTCTGTAATGTTTGTAATTAAGTGTATACAATTGCTTGTAGTTGAATATTCATAGTTTGAAATGAAGTTTTAAAAGTTTTGTATGTTTGTAATGTAGTTTTGAAAATTTTGTACATACGTGTATGTGTGCATGTGTGAATACATTTTCATAGCGTCTGACATACATGGTCAAGACGCAAATCCTTTTTTATAACTACATTTTGTAGCGAGAGAAATCAAGGAAGAGAGAGGGAACGAACTCGTGTCTGGTACTTATAATCAACGTAATCATGTGACAGGATCGAGAAAGCATTAATAGATTTTGGCGGAATTATTTTTTGTCTGGTCAAGAACTAGGTCAATGTTACCAATCAGAAGTTGAGGTTTTCTGAAAATATGTATGAAGCTGGGTAAGCTCTGTGATCCACTTTTTGCACAGATTTGTACAAAATTCAACATTGATAAGAAAGTGGAAGCAGGATGCTAAAAATCCAAGGTATGAACTTTTCCTCTTTCAAGGGCTTTTATTAACCCCCACCCCCAATGTGTGTCTTGTCTATGACCTTTCTCCCTTTCAAGGAGTTTTATTAAGCACACCACAATGTGTGTTTTGTCTTGGAAGTTTTCATTTTTCATGGTTTTATTTAATTACAGTAAAGTACACACACCTCAATGTGTTGTCTTTTTTGTACCTTTCCATTTTCAGAGGTTTAAACACACCTAAATGTGTACATGTAATGTTCCCTTTTCAAAGGTTTTTTTTATTAAAGTAAAGAAACTCACCTAAATGTGTGTATGAGTGTGTGGCGTACTAATTAGATTTGGTTTAGAATTGTTAAGAAGGCTTTGGCGAAGGTTGCGCTTTTGGTTAGCACATCACATTTAAATTTGCAAAAGACACAAGGAAGAAATAACAAGAGATTATGTAGTAATCAACAATAAAATATATTGAAAATAGACGAGTACAACAATCGTGCTTGATGAAATAAAATTAAGAAAAAGCAAGTAGTTTCCCTTGTACTGATGCAAGATTGAAAATATGTATTAAAGAACTTTCTTTTTTAAATGTTCAGGGTTCAATGATAAATGATAACTGAGTTCAAGTATGAAAAAGTTTGTACAAAAGGATAATAGAATTTTGAGTTTGTTACTTGGCTTTTGGACAGACAGTTCACAGCGTAGTGCAATTGTAGTTTTGTGTGTGTGTGTGTGTGTGTGTGTGAGTAGAAGAATATAGGTACACATACATAGTTGAGTTCTGTTGATTTATTTGTTCTACTACTGTTCTATTGTTTTTATTTTTGTGGTATTTATACTTTTTGAGTAGGCTCCAGAGAGGAGCGGGAAAAATATCGAAAGGAATGTTTAAATTATACGATTGGTCAAAAATCAACCAATCACTGAATTTTTACTAAACCAAGTTTGGCAAAGTCAATGGCAGAAAATTTGGTGTGGCTACTGCGATGGATAAATTGTCCTGTAGTAAATAGTACTTATTTTCTAGCCAATAATTATTAAGTATTTTGTGGGCGTGGTGTATAGGAGTAGTCACTACAAGTGTATGTTATCTTTTCCCTTTTAGATGTGTGTGAACGTAACCTTTTTTTCAAGGGTCTTCTTAACCATACGAAAACGATGTATAAAAATAAAATACCCAAATAAATTGTTATGTGTTAGTGTTCATAAACAAATCTTTGTCTTCATTTTCACTTGCCTTGCTTCATTATTGTGTTATACATTCGGTTCAGTTTGCTTTATTCTGGACAGCACCTGGAATAATTAGTAATCGCTGCCACTACGGGTTTTAGCCTCAACAACCAAATACTTTACTTTCAGAACCACATATAAATCAACTAGTTTCTTACAACTGCTCCTGAGAAAATCAGCACCACCAACAAAACAATTTAACTAATTCTTTCTTTTGCTTGAAAATGTGTATGAATGTTATCATTTATGAAAATTCATTTTTTAAACTTTAGGTATATACTGAATTTTATTGGAGGTACCAAATTAATATTTTTTTGTTTATAAAATAATTAATGCCAATGGACACTTTTCAATTTTCATTAAAAAAAAAACACACAAGTAGATAACATGGCGATATAACAATGGAAAACCTGTTATAAAACTGTAGTGATTTGAAGTGTATACTGTAATAATACTGAAATAAAAAGAAATTATTAAAAAATGAAAAAAACTGATTTAAAAAAAAAAATTTCGGCATTATTCGAGAATTTCCGGAAGTTTTCGGATTTCATTACCTCCTAAACAGATGAAGACAACAAAAATAAGATTAAGAAATGTTTGTATGTAAAGAAAAGAGAAAAGCTAAATACAAAAGCGAAAGGAAGAGGAAATGAAAAATATTTAAAAGAAAGGAGGAAGGGGAGGAGACACTTTTCTGGTGGTGTTTTTTTTTTGTCACATGAATCTTTGTCAACACAGCATTTTCTCAGTTCGGCCACCGACTATTGAAAGAGAATGCTTCTTGTGTTAGTAGTCTTTCTCTTTTAAAGACAGCTGACATTATTACAACTTTTTTAAAATTTATTCAACTGCTGTGCCAAAAGAAAGATAACTAAATCCATTGTTTGTGTTGGCAAAATACCCTATTAAGAACTGAAAAGGTGAGATCTTTTATTTACTAATGAAATAAGTTTTTAGTAAATTTTATTTTTCGGTAAGGTTGGAAATCTGTATTCTGCTTGCTTGCGTGTAAAAAATGCTTGTTTTCTTTTCTACCATATTTTATTTTTAAGCAAGCTTTTTTCTGAGAAAAAATAAATGAAATGTATTTTTATTTGTCTTGGTTTAAACGTTTTGAACGAATAAGGTTTTTCATATTTATTTAAAAAATGACTCGTATGACAGAAAAAAGTTAAAAATAAACATTTAAGGTAAAAAAATAAACAAAAAACCTGTAGGTAATTTTTTTCCACGTTTATTTTTCATTCAAAAATCAAAATATTATTATTTTCATATTTGAAAAATTAGATTTCATTTTTTTTAAAAAATCGCCCTTTAATTTCCTTTTTGTTTGATTATATTTTAATTTTTAGATAAATATTTCGTTTATAAGTAATTATTAGTCTTGAAATTGAATCATATTTTGTTTTTTATTATGTGTTAGTCAAGTGTTACTGTTAGAGTACTGGTCACTCAGTGTTCACTTACCTGAAAAAACAAACAATTACCTGTCAGATTGATAAGTCAATGTCAGTTTTTTTTTAATTTTTACTTATTTGTATTTTAACTTTAAAATCTAAACTTTAAATAAAAGGAATAAAAAAAAAAGAAAGAACATTAGAACTGCCAATCAGTTTCTTAAATAAAGTATTTTTCATGATGATCTTCGTTTTTATTTACTATTTATTTTCTTACTACAAAAAAACTAAAAGATTTTGGTTCCCCTCTTCCTAAAAGTTTTTTTTTTACCAAACTTAATGTTTCATATAGAAATCTTATGTATCATTTTATAAAATGATAATGATACAGAAATAAATTTTATTTATTTATTTTCTACATAACGTCGTTATTTCAAGATTGTACTTGTCAATATCGTAATCGTATTTAAAAAAGGGTGTATTCCTTTTTATTTATTATCTACCTACATGTGCTACTAATGATCAATAAAATAACCATTTCTCCTGTTGCCACCTGTAAGTGAAAATGAGGTAAATTTAAAATACAAAAATTATGTCTTCTGGACCTTGGTGCAATCAATGTTTTCATTTTGTACCTGCGATATCGTGCATTTCGAATCTGTATTTACTAAACTAAGCTTATTGCACGTGACAAGGCAATTGAATAAATAAAGTAAAAAAAAAAGATTGAGTTGCGCCAATCTCTCAAAGCACTTTATTAATCTTGAAAATCATTAAAAAAAGACTTTTTTGTTGTTTTTAAAAAATTCTCATCTTAGTCTTTTATGTGTGTACATTTTAAACTCCACATAAAAATATATTTTGTTGAATTTTGCGTGTTATTCAGCCTTTTTTTTATCCATTTATTTAAATGACAATGTCTGTCAATTTATTAGTTTATCCATCCTTACCATATCACTTTTTTTTTTTTTACCTTGCATTGATTTTATATTTTTAGACTAAAAATACTTTCTTTTCGAATAACCTTTTTTTAGCTTTCCTTTTTCAGTCTTGAAGAGACAAGGTTGAGACGTTTATTTTAAAATAAAATTTATCTTTATTGAAAAATCTGAAACTATGACAATAAAAATAATAAAATATTTTGCGTGTACTTTCGGAATTAATTTTTATTAGTAAGTAGAGCATTCACTCTTCTTGTAAATGGATTGGTGAATCAATCCTGTTTAGAAAAAAAAAATGTAATTTTTTTCAATCATGAATCCTAAATTCAAAATTGCTTTCTATCAAATTAAAAGAGGGATATCCTTGTCAATAATGTCAATAAATCAATGATTTGAAATTTGAATTATAATCAAGTGGAAATAAAAATGTCTTTTTTTACAGACATACAATTTTCTTTTTTTATTCTGTGCAAGTGGGCTAACTTTATTAATTAAAAAAAAAACATTAATTGAAATTTGTTTCTTTATTTGCCAATTTTGCTACCTGAATTTATTAAAAAAAAGAGTCGTGGGATATAGGACAATACAATAAAAAAAGTTGTCACAAGGGAGTTAGAAAAAAAATGAGAAGTTTGTTGCAGAATTCATGTGATTTTACAAACAATAAACAATTAAAAATATAAACAAAACAAAAGAGCTGAATCAAATTGAAAGAAAAATAAACTCATTTTTCATTCTTTATTTACAAAAATATTTTTCCTACGTGAGTTGAATATAGAAGTTAACTTAAACAATAAATACATAATAAAAACTAATAAAAGATAGGCAGTTTAATTAATTTTTTTTTTTTAAATACTTTACTTTGCTATATTTATAAAATAAAATAAACAGTAACATCGAAAGAACTATAATGAAGGAAGAATAAGGAATATTTTTAATTTTAACTAAGAAATCTGCTATTTTTGAGTACTTTCATGGTAAAGTCTTTTTTTACAAATAGTTTTTTTTAGCATTATTTTCAGTTTTGGGAAAATTTAAAAAAATATTTGCATCTAAATAACAAACCTTTTGTTTTGATTTGAGCTTTCTTTACTATTTAAAAAAAATCTTAAGCTGGTAGGTTACTAGTACGAAAAATCTTTTCTGTTTTTTAACATTGAAAAAAATGTTCTTAAGAATTGTTAAAAAAAATTTAACATTTTTAGTAAAAAATATACAACATTGATTACTTTGAACTGGAATAACAAGCTACTAGTTTAGCAAACTGCAAACACTTTATCAAATTGTGTGCTATAATAAGTTTGATCCTAACTGGGTGCCTCACATTTGCGTCCTTGGATTACTAGAAACTAAGCTTATTAAAAGCGTCAAGCTAATTAAAAAGAAAAAAAAAAGGTCCGTACTTATGATAAACTGATGGGGTGGGGTCACTCTAATTTCTCGAGGTTAGTGGGTACATCTTTTTTTTCCATATCAGTTGATCCTGTGATGACTTTTCAGATGTTACCTACAAATATTTTTTGATTTTTCTCTTAAATTTCTCTGTAATTCATATAAGGATTTTTTATTTTTTTTAGTTTAAACCAGCAGCTCAAGAGTTTTTAAGTTGCAAGTAGTAATAATCCCCAGTTCATCTTAAAGACAAACAATTGAATAAACAATCTTCAGTTAATTACTAAACTACTAATCTAGATATTAAACTACAATTGAGTATATGCACTATAATTAAATAAGAATAAGATGAATATATAATCTTGGTTGATTGTTCAAATCTGGTACATTTTTATGAAGAGCTTCTTAGAGATTTCTGTTCATCATGGTGCTTCTCCTGTTCTCTGAATAGCTACAACATAAAATTTTGGCTTGATTTAAGGACTTTTGTTGGATTTCAGAAATATCTGGGATGGTCATCTACAGAATCATTCTCTTGGTTTACTCTTACATATCTGAAGAATGAGTTCAAAATCATATTACATGACATTGACACTCAACTCAAGCTATACAGATTTATCATAAAAAAAGTACTGTAAAAATAATTAATGAAAGGGTTAAAAAAAAATAGACTAGGTTTGTTTGTTTTAATTTATTACACTTTCTTTTGAGGGGAGTGTTTAAAAAATAAACATTTATTAAAAGAAATTTATTAACACTTTCTTTTTAAGAAAAAATATGGTATAATTATAAAAAAAATAAGCCAAACTTAGTAAAAAAAAATTGCTTGAATAAAAGTTGATGTAAAAATACCACAAAAATGAAGCCTGGTGATTTATGAAAATGATACATGTATAAAATTTGGTTTCCAAATTTGTAAAAAAAACCAACAAGGCTCTAGTTTTATTTATGACTTCAAAACCTGCTCAAACAGACATGGTGTAACAATATATTTGTGATTTTCTTTTTATGAAGTTACGAACTCAGGGTATTAAATTACTGGTTCGAAGCTGATTAGTGGCTATTTAAGAAGTCAGGTTTGTCTGACATAAAAAGGATTAGGCTTTCACAGGTGAAAGTCTGCTGGGAGCTGAACTTAGATGAAAAAAAAAAAGAAAGCAAATAGCAGGAGGGTTTCGGTATTCACAAAGACACCGACAATGACCACTATGATGATGATGAAAAAGCGGCTAAAAGAAAATGAAGCAACAGAAGAAAAAGAATGGGGAAAAAGCAGAAGGAAAATAAAGCAGAAAAGTTTCTACAAATTTAGATAGATATCTGATTATCTCTCTATACTTGTTTGTAAAAGGTTACCACAAAATTAATGGTATTAACAGTGATTTTGTACTTTTCTTGAAAATAAAAGATTTCTCTCTTCTTGGTTTGTCTAAACAAGCCCAGCATTGCCTATGAATTTGCTGTACTTCTCAACTCCTTTTGACAGTGAAATGAATTGAACTAAATGAACATTTTGTTGATAATTATAATTGTATGAATCAAACAGAATTATAATTAGAACTTGTTGTCTTGCTGAATTGTTTGGTGAAAAAGAAAATTTTGTACAAGTTTGTTTTATAAATGTTGTATTCTGTGCTGTTATTTCTTATATCATTTAATAAATGTAAATTTCTTTCAAATTTCACATGTAAGAGTCTTGTTTCTTTTTTGTTTTGTTTTTTTTTCATTTGTCACATTCATAATACTCTGTTTAAGAGATTTGACAAAATCTCACCCATCCCCAATCCTTTTAAAGCATTTTCAGTTTTACAGATTTATTTTATACTTGCTGGATGCATAAAAATTCTGTGGGTTGTTGACAACTATTCTTTCAACATTTGCACATATCATATTCTCTGACTTGTTCATTTTAATTTTCCTTTTCATATTGTTTTTTTTATGTAAATGTTATACAAGCATGTATTAGCTTCATATGCAGATAAGGAATTAAGAATGCACAAATATGTTTATTGCATTCTTTCTCTTTTTATTTTGCTCTCTCTCCATAAAGAATTGTAATTTTTACTCCTTTCTATTTCCCAGCCTTTTCACTCACTGCTTCTTTACATCTTGCCAGCAAGCCTCTTTCATGTTCATCTCTCCAACACCTCTCTCATATGTATGTGTCTGTCTGTGTGTGTATTTTTCCTTTTACCTCCCCCCACTTCTTCAAACCATCTTTTTCAATCCCCTTCCTCCTCCTTTCTCTCAATTCCTTCTTGCATAATGTTATGTAGACATTTTGGTCAGAAAGTGTGATTCCAGTTTAGAAAGGCTGGCAGATACTACACTCTGATCAATCTAAAAAAATCATAATGGTAATGCATATAAACAAGCAGCATAGTACGAGGAACACACAAAAAGTAATGTATTTAATTTATTTCTAAGGAAAATGCAGCAGATACAAAGAGCACAATAATATTGGATAGAGTAAGGTTTCTGCTACAAAACCCTATCTTTTCACATGCTTACTGCCAATGACGATAACATTTTCATAAAAAATATGTACCAGCAAAGTTGACCAACTTTTTCAAACACATCACTGTTGCCACACATTATAACTGCTCACATACATTTTTTAGCCTCGGCAAACATTCAGCAATTTGCTATTTTCTGCATAGAGCAATTCAATGACCTACTTCTGCTTCATGTCGGACATTATTTTGCCAACTACTGCTCAGTTACTATCTGTAACAAAGCAAAAAAAAAATATGACGGGTTATTAACAGGAAGGTTCAACCTCTACTGCTTTATGTTGTCATAGGCCAAAATAAAAAAAAAATAGCTAGCATTATTTTTGGAATATAAATAATCTAGTAATTCTTAAACTTTGGTTTTGGTAAGTTAAAATTTATCTGGACAGACTTGGGAAATGTATGCATGTCTCAAGGCATGAATTGTTATTGATCAATATTTCTAAACAGGTTTAAGTTTGGTTTATGCTAAACAATAAAATCATCAAAATAAGTTATTTCCATTTGGCTAAGAAAAGAAAAACAAGTTGAATTGGAATTTTTCAAAACTACTGTTCATTTGAATAATTAGTTATACAAACTTGAAAATTTGGGACAGTAAATTGTTTACTGTAACAAAGAATTATACCAATGTGAAAAAATGTTTGAGTTATCTAATTTTAAAAATTTAATGAATTTTGAACTTTTCTAATGTTTTCTAGTATATCTGAACAGTTCTTTAGAGGAAAAATAACTTGTAAGATTTTTAGGAAAGTATTATTTAAATGGAAATTTGTGAGGAAAATAAAGTAATTTGAAGTATAAAAATATCTTAGAGTTCATTTTTATACTTTGAATAAAGGTTTTAAACAAATGAAAGGCAATTATGTTTAAATTTCTTTAACTAAGCTTGTCTTGCAAAAGTTTCTGTATATTGAGTAAATGAAATTTTGTTTGGATTAACTAAAAAAAATGTTTTTCTTGAAGAACAAATCATTTTGTTCTCATCTTTTAGGTAACTGTAAGAACTTTTATCTTTCTCAGTAAATAACTGCATTTGGTGTCTTTTCCAGGGAATTGACTGCTATTTTTTCTTTCTTTCCACTTAATGTGGAAGCCACACATTAAAATGAGTACCATAACCAAGGTTGTGTCATTTGGATAATTTTATTATGTTATCTTCTGCATTGTATAATGTTTATTCTGAAATAATGTCTTGATTTTTCAATCATGGGGCATTGTTTAATGAGCAGTCTCTACATAGATCATTTCTATAAACTGTTTTTTTTTTTTTTTAAGTATAACATGCTAAAAATTTCGTTAGATTCAATAAACAAAAATATAACAATTTTAACAAAATTAAAAATGTAAGCTGATGACAGCTGTCACAATATAATATTATATTTTTGAATGAAGTTAGTCAAAACTAGATGCTTTTAATGCTTACTACAATAACAATCTTTTTGTACAGACCAATAGTAGTTGAATGTCTGTAATTGTTAACCCCTTTTGAACAGCATTTTGTATATGTATTGAGCTACAAAGTATAAATTTATAAGACTTAATTTGTATAAAGCATACCTTCTGAGAATCCATAATAAACTAAAAATTCATCAACTTGGAGAATATAATTGGGTTT
The DNA here is from genome assembly GCA_964036315.1 of Acanthosepion esculentum. NCBI lineage: Eukaryota > Metazoa > Mollusca > Cephalopoda > Sepiida > Sepiidae > Acanthosepion > Acanthosepion esculentum. The sequence goes on from OZ038484.1 coordinate 38,098,217, forward strand.
TATTTAATGTAAGATTTGTAAATATTCAGAGACTGATGTCTCTTTACCTAATACTGAAAGCATTACATTATCTTGGGTGAGATTGTGAAGGAAGGTACAGGTTAAAGGTTACAGATGCACCAACAACCTTGTGACTTTGTAAGGTTTATTAATTTATTAGTCAAGTCCAGGAATATTTTTTCTGATACAGCTAGATTTAGACATTATCCTATGAATATTAAGTTCATAAGAGTTCCCAAATATTTTTTATTTTTTTTTATTTTTACAAAGTCTTAAGCATAGAATGTTAGTAATCTCTTTTTCACAATCATATTTCACTTGTATTTAAAATAAATTGAGAGCTGTGTGTATCATTTTAAAGTTGGTTCAGTCAAATTGATGTGCTAAATTAACCAGGTATTTGGGGCTGGAATGATTGGCTATACAATAATCTTCTGAGTGGTTTAGCAAGTTCCAGATATTTGACAAACAGATGTTTTAGATTACTAGCAATAATAGAAGTTTGGATTTTCTTAAATCTGATGTGTCCAATACTTTGTGTGCCACTGTAATTCTTATGATAAATCTTTTTTATTTTTTAAATTCCTTGTTAGGTTTGTATTTTTAAGAAACTTACATCTGGTTGTAATTAATAGATTGTGTACTTTACCTCCTGAACTTTTTAATGTAACAATTTTCTGTAAACACCAAAATAAATATTTTTTTTTTCTAAAGATAATCATTAGCTTATTGCTATATATAACTGTTTATCTATTTTCCCCTTGTCTCAGTGCCTTATATAACCTTATAATTTTAAATTAATATCTTTCTGAATATTTACACATTTTGAAGAAAGAACAATTACATTATTTGTTATCTATTCTTAGAATGTACATCCTGCAAATATAATTAAGAACTTTAATCTTTGTATTGTCAGGTTTCTAACCTTTTTTGCGTTATTATTGATAATGAGGTATGTTAAAAAGGTATAAATTTAAAAAAAAAAAAAATTTGTATAGGCCACTAAATTTCAAATACTTCACTTAAATTTTTTTTATTTTTAATCAATTTGATTTCTAAATATTTGTAACTGCTGATTTGGTTTATCTGTACCATATTTTTTTATCTCTAAAGTCATATGATTATTTCATACCTTTTCTCAGTAACTATGGACAATTTTCTCATAATAAAAACTAATACTAACAAATTACTAGTGTAAGTCCTACATATAATAGACTGTTTTTAATAGAAGTTTATTTTTCTTGAAAATCACAAGACTGCTTGTGCATATGATTTTTTTTTTTTTTTATCTGAAACTATCTTCTTCCCTTATTTCTCAAGTTCTTAAAGATTAGTAATAGACAATATTAACAATTTATTTGGTAGTTTACTACCATGTTAGACATGCAATCATGGTTAATTTAAATGCATATCAATTTTTGTCTGAAAAATAACATTTAAAGTTTGAAAACAATAGAACTATTATGTCATAGCAGACATTTGTTTATTTGATGCCAAGAAAATTGTTTTCTAGCTGTTAGAAAATGTCTTGTATTCCAAGTGTACAAATAATTCTACTGCTTACAACTTTAATTACTTCTGTGTTACGGGTCTTGTACTTTTTAGTGTAAGGGTTTAGATGACACAGTGTTGATGGCAGACACAGAAAGGAAACTGCAAGAACTCCTATAGAAGATAGTGAAGGAAAGCAAGAAGAAAAGACTAGACATCAATTGGAAGAATACAAAATACATGTTTATTAGCAAAAGGAACAGCCCAACATGAAAATTACAAATTGTAAATACCAAAATCAAACAAGTAAAATAATTTAAATATCTGGGGAGCATTTTAATAGAGGATAGAATGTGCAACACTAAAATCTGAAGGCACATTGTTTTCTAGCTGTTAGAAATGGGATGGTGAAAGGTGCCTCCTGTAAGGTAAGCAAAGTATTAAAAAACAGCAAAAATTTCCTTAGAAATAAAGAAAGTACTGAACAGTTATGCAATATCAGTCCTATATAACAGTAAATCCTGGACAATCTCCTCACAGACTTGAAGCAAGAGAAATGTTGTTTTACAGAAGGATGCTGAGAATGCCGCTGACTGAACATGTAAGCAACAATGACATTCAAGAGACAATTGAAATAAAAAGGACACATAATTAATACCAGGAAGAGAGTTAAAATTTCTAGGTCACATAATGAGGAAAGAAGACTTTGTACTTACTGGATCGATCAAAGGCAAGAGGGACATGAAAACAATGCATAACCTACCTGGTGAGCTTGAGTTGAATGGATAGTGGAGAAGGGTTTGGAAGAGATGGCAAAAATACAATCTATTAAGTTTCAAAGAACAGGAAGTTCAGAATGGTCACTGCACATAGAAGGGTTTATAGATACAGAGAGAAATAATTCATCACTCCATGGTATAATCATATAAAATCTTTGCAATTTTCTAAACTAAAAGAAATGTATAGATGATTATCTTTCCTTGTATTTTTAAAGTTTAGCTTGAAAGAATATAATGTATATTTAAAATTCAAATTAGTTTAATTTTAATGCTTATTTGGATAAATCTGAAACAGCTTGAATGTTCATATTATGTAATATGTTTATTCATGGTTAATAGTTGGCTTACTGTCGTGCCAGAAAATCTTGTCAAAATCCATCTTGCACAGTTATAAATCTATCATTCATCTGTGAATTGAATACTGTTGTCATATCTGGTCTTGTGCTACAGCTGTACATCTCTAGATTCTTAACAAAATCCAAAGAAGGGTTTATAATGTAATTGATCATGAACAAGCATCTCAACTTCAGTCACCTTCTCACTTATATGGCATGACTTCCCTCTGTCTTTTCTACAAATATTTTTATGGTAACTGCTCTGACAAGCTTTTTTTTTTTTTTTTTTTTTTCCTGGTGCCCCAACTATATGAATTTAAGCATGCTACTAGATTAGCAACTAGGTTCCACCATTTTACTGTTGAAATAGCTATACCACTTCTACTCTAACAATTTATTTTCTCACACTTCTCACCTGTGAAACTTTGTTCTGATTTCTTGCTTCTCTGATAACTACACTTTTCAAAAATTGAAATATGTCAATTGCTATTTTCTGTTTTCTTGTTCCTTTTTTTTTTTTTTTTTTTTTATCCTTTCCTCAATCCTCCCCATTCTCGGTTTTCTCATTTTCTTTCACTTCCTGTAACCCCCTTGTGTTTTAGTGGCATTACTGCCTTGCTTGGGGTGAAATGATTAAAAAAATAAACAAAGTATTTTAGTTTTTACTTTTTTACTTTGAAAACTTTTAATGGTTAAAAGATATAGATATCTGAAAAAAGTGAGTGGCTTACAGCTAAACTGAATGAAATAAGTTACTATGCTGTATTAAAACTTCACATTGATAAATTATAATAAAAAAAAATTTAAAAAAAAGGATCTGATATGGTAGTTTAATTAACTTTTCCTTTTTTTTTTTTTTTTTGCTCTTTATAGAAAATTCATTGTAATGAATGTTTTTAATGGGATTATTTAATTGATGTGTCTAGTATGCCATCAAGTTGTTCCATGTAAATTCTGATGGCTGAATGTGAGTAACACTGCATATGAATAATAAACTAAATTCTGCTTATGGCCAAATTCTTTGCTTTAGATCTCTAATGGTTTCTCTGTTATTTCTTAGAATACAGAATGAAGGAAGTATTTCTTTTGTCTTCTCTTATTTCTGCTATTGTGTAATTAATGACAAAATCTTTTCCTTTTGTTTCAGATGCTTTTGATGGGCTTAGAAATTTTTCCATTGTCTTTAGTGGTTCTATCTCTTCTCACCTTCATCACAACATACATAATTGCTGTATCACAAAAACATGTCACACCTTATCTACCATATATCAGGTAAGTTAATCATGTGTTCCTCTGCTGCTGCTGCTTCATGACAAAGCACTACTCGGAGATTAAACTGGTCAGCTTATTTTGCAATGGCTTAAAATTATTTTCATAGGTCAATGTCATAAAGAGTCAAATTTAGGTCAGATATTTTCACAGGTTCCAATATTTATATATTAAAATTAAATACATAATATTAATTCTTAAATAAAGGCAATATTAGGCAATGCATATATATATATATATATATATATATATATATATAAATTGGTACTAAAATCTGCCATATTACCTTATTCGTGAGCAATGTTGAACAGGAAACACCAAAGAACCAGATTTAGTATATAATTGCTGCAATTAATTTATCAAAATTATTGTTTTTCTTTTCTTGTAATAAAAATTTGTTAGCTTTATAAAAGACTTATGATTTTAAGCTGCCTCCTTAGTTTTCTTAATATTGTCAGTTAACACCTTGCCATATGTTAATCACTCACATAGTATGGGTTGCCAGTGTTTGGAGTACGGTAATTACTCCTAATCTGTCAGTACTTTAATCCACCAGTCCATTATTGACCCTTCACCACTGAAGAACATGTATTTAAAAAAAGTACTGATGTAACTAAAGTAAAATGTATTTAATGTCAGTATACTTAAATTTATTTAAAATTTCCAGGACAACAAAATTCACTAAATAATCAGACTCTTGTACTTACTGGCAACAAAATCTTTTAACTTGGGGAACACTAAATTGGTGGGAACATTATTTGTTGACAATAGTATTTTGATAGATCTCAATTTAGTGATTGGATTTACATATGCAACTAACTGAGACCGGAGCATATTTCATAAATATGAAACCTCTTATTTTCAGTACTTTCAAAAGTTAATGCATATCAGCATGAAAGTGCAAGGATTTCATTAAGCATTTGCAGCTGGTGGAATCTTTAGCTATTTTCCAAAACCTGAAAATGAACATACTTTGTGTTATCATAATAGCAGGATATCACATTGCTGAAGACAGTTTTCTTTTCTTATTTATTTGTTTGTTTCATGTTTGTCTTTTAAATATCTAAAAAAAAAAAGAATTTGAACATAATTCAATTTTTGCCTTAGTATATGTCTGAAACAGACGTATGGATTGGTATTTCTACTTAGTATCAGTATCATATTTGTAAATTATGCCTAACTTTTGCAAGTTAATTGTGCAGTTCAAGCAGCAGAATTCTGGTGTACTGAGCAGGATTCACTTGATAATTCTTACAGTTTATTTTATGTTGTAAGTTATGAACTGAGAAACAAAAAAAATAACTGTTCATTATTATATTTGATAATCTTTGTATGTAAGAGAGCAGTAAGAATAGACTAATTTTTACTAATTCTTATGTTATGAATAAAAACAACTTCTTCTCAGTTCATTTACAGCAGATGTTTCTAAGCTCTTTAGTTAATCTTGTTCTTTCAGGGTCACTTAGTTCACTTTTAATCCATTATGATCCACTTCATTGGTGATAAGGAAATGAAGGGTTATTTCAAAGTGTGTACTTATTTACACTTTACTTTTTTTTTTTTTTTTTAAGACTGCATTGCATTTTTTTTTTAAAGCATGGGTTAGAGATTGATTGATATGTTAATTTTTTTTTAATTAGGATATTTAATGCATAAGAGAATAATATTCCAAATGTTTAAAAAACTTAGTTATCTTTATTCCTGTTAAAGTCTAAACAAGTTTTTGAATTATTTCACTGAAAGCTCAATATTTTAACTAATGTTTGACTAATAGCCTATTGCAAAATACATGCTACTTCCCCTCACAGAATCAAGACCTTTCCCAAAGTTGTGATAAAACATACTGCTCTTGTATGTGTTTTGACAAGCCATAAAATAAATGTTATAGTAGTTTAAGTTAAGAGGTAGTTAGGGGTTATAAAATTATCACAGTTTAGATGAACAAAGTAACCAAAGTGTCAATGTGACTATTGTAAAATTATTGAAAACAATCACAAGGAAATAAAAACAAAGATTAAATCTGACTGATAGTATTTTTTTTAATTTAATTTTTTATTTTTTTATTTTAAGAATTTATGAAATAGTTTTCTAATCTTTTAACAATTATTATGAAAAATGTCAAATATATAGATGCATAATGAAGTTTTCACTAAATATAATTTACACTATTTACATCATTTGGATTGTTGTCCTCATCTTTATCGCCATATTCAAAATGTTTCAGCCATTATACACTCCGACCTTCTTCAAGTGATATAGGTTGGAATTTTGAACCAAACACTTTAGTACATGGGGGTAGATTGTTCTAATTCCACCTGCCATGCCTTTTTTGGATATTGCTGTTTCAGTTAATTCTCTTTAGTAACTCCATAAAATTTGTTTGTAATATTATGGCTATCATGGTTCAAATCAATTTATTATGGGTTGGATTGATGATTTGTTTTTTTGTTTTTTTTTATAGCTTATCAACCTTTTGCATGTTATTTAAAGCCAGAAAATATTTTTATATTGTCAAAATCTTTTGGAAATAATAAAGATTCACTGAAACAAGTTTTACTAATTAACCCATAGCTGGTGGGAGAAATGAATTCATACATTTCCCAAGGGTATTTGCATGTAAATAAATATAACAAACCTGACTGGAATTGGAACTCTGCTCTCCAATTCCGGGCCATTATCCATTACACCACCTGCACATCCAAGCTTACAGCGCCTGGTATTCACAAACAGTAACCCATCTAGATACTTCCCAGTCTTGATGTTGCTTAACTTTGGTGATCTTAAGAGAACTGGTGTTAGTTTTATTATAGGAAAATCCTTTAGTTGTTTAACTACCATTTTTTTTTATCCATATTTCTCAACTGAAAAAAAAAAAAGAATTTGATGATAAAATGCTTTTTCAGGATTAAAATGATTAAAAATTGGTATTAAATTATGTGAATTACTTTTAAATATCCGAAGAATAACATAAGCATATTTTCTATTAGCTTGTCATTTGTGTTAAAAAAAAATTGATACAAATTACAAAAATAAAATATTGGAATATATAGCACCAAAATTTTTAAAAATCAGTCATATAGAATATTGTTATATACATTGATGTGCAAAGGTTTTGTGCCAACTACATAAAATTATTTAATTTATTAAGATTGTTTAGCAGTATGCTTTTATCAGTTGTGTCTGTGGACCTGGAAGAAAATGTTGCATTTTTGTAGGTGCCATCTAACAAGATACACGGCTTTATGCAGTTTGAAGCTGAAAAAGTGGCCATGCAAAACTATTGGACCAATGAAAGATCTGACATGATAAAATCATGATATGTAATTTTCTAAAATCAGTAGATGACAAATCATAGTTGAACATTAGTTTGCATTTTGACACTAAAATCATGGCTAAAACAAGATGAAAGGTATGAGTTTGAAGGGGGAGATAACTCAAGAGATAAGCATGCAGCTGGGAATTTCCAGAAACTGTTCAAACCATCTAAAAGATGTTTGCTATTACTGGAAGTTTTTTAAATGCAAAGATAACTGGAAGACTGTAAAAGTTAGACAAGAGTGATGAAAGAAGGGGTGTGAGAGAATCTGTAGGCAATCCAGCCAGACAAGTGAGGAGTGAATGCAGTCTTAAAAATTAAGTTTCAGTTGATACAGTATGCGGAGTATAAAAACCCCCAACTATAATAGCAAAAACAAAAACAACATTAACCAAAAAACATTGGAATAGAATGAAATGGTGAAAAGAATAGCTAACATGAGATGGTGGAAAGTGGAAAGAAAGTAATATTTAGTGATCAATGCAAAGTAGTTACATTCTCATGCAAGAGAATACGTAAGTAGACAACAGGAGAAAGAAACAATGCAAGATGCACCATAAAGATGGTAAAATTTGGCGGTGGACACATAATGGGTTGCATCAAAAGTTTTATTGGTAAAAGTTGATGGAAACCTAAACTGAAAACTATTAGTCTAAGGTGCAACAAAAAAGGTTTCTTGTGGATAAAGATGTTCAACTTTTGGAAGACTGGCCAACACAAAGTCCTGATCTCAATATAATTGAAGCATTTTGGTGGATATTGAAGAAACAAGTGCACCAACAAAAACATGCAATCTCCAAGAGCTTTGAGAATACTGCCAAGATCAATGGGAATGAATTCCCATTGAGAAAATCTTGACCTTGTTCCATTCTATCATCGAATTGAGGCAATTATTTGAGCCAAAGGCAGCAACACTTAATTCCTAACTCTATACTTTGACAGTTTTTACTTTTTTGTAATAATAAAGATAATTTTTTGCACACAAAAAAAAATTAACTTAATAGGTGAAAGGTGAAATTTTTGTTGGTGGTCCAGTATTTTTGCATTACCTTTTTTTTCAGCATCACTATGCTTAAGATGCATTATTATCCCCCATACAGCATTAACAAAAATGCAGTAATTTGTTTTCTGGCTCTCAAAGATCATAAAGTGTACTGAGAAAAGAATACTGCTAATCACTCCTGATTTTCAGGTAAAATTAACAAAAGTCATTAATTTACCAAATGTGGCCCTAAAGTTTTGCATGCCATCAAGCTTATCAAGTGTGTATGTGTAAATAGATGAAAAGGTTATTTTGTGGGGGCTTATCTTTCTTTTCTTTTTCTTTTGTGTGTATTTTCAATTAATTCTATGCATCCTTTTTTATTATTTGCATACATATTTCATGGTTTTATACAACTGTTTTATAGCTACGTGGATTTACTATAATATTAACTTACTTTACATAATTTACTTATACTTTAAAAAAATATACAGATATGCAATATAATATATTTTTAAACTAATTTTTTTTCCTAATTCTGATTTTTTTTTTTTTTTTTTTTTTTTTTTTCAAATAAATGCAAGCTCAAAATTCAAATAGCAAGATATCTCCAATTCTAAATTACTATTAAAGAATTTCAGGAGTATCACTTCAAATTTGGTGTGATTTTGAATGATATTTGTAACAGTTTTTTGTTTCAGTAAAGGCATGTTCATAATATTAATGAGATAGACACTTTAAACAACCTTATTCATTTTCTCAGTTGCCTTTTAAATGAGAAATCTTTATGAAAATTCAAAGACTCACTATTATTAGTCTTTCTTTCCTTGGATTTTTCTATTCTGATTTATATTTTTTTGTTCCAGTGACACTGGTTCGAAAAGTCCAGAAAGTTGTATATTTGGCCAGTTATTGAATATATCAACAATACTTGGTAAGTTAAATACTTTTCAGTTTAAAAAAAAAAAAAAATATGATGGTGAAATGAATACAAATTAGATTTTTTTTGTCTTGTCACAATTGAAATCATTCCTTGACCTGGTTCCTTACCAAGATGTATTTTAAATCTTAAGTAAATTTGTTTAAAAAAAAAAAAATATGATGATGAAATGAATACAAATTAGATTTTTTTTGTTTTGTCACAATTGAAATCATTCCTTGATCTGGTTCCTTTCCAAGAAGTATTTTAAATCTTAAGTAAATTTGTTTAAAAAAAAAAAAATATGATGATGAAATGAATACAAATTAGATTTTTTTTGTCTTGTCACAATTGAAATCATTCCTTGATCTGGTTCCTTTCCAAGAAGTATTTTAAATCTTAAGTAAATTTGTTTAAAAAAAAAAAATATGATGATGAAATGAATACAAATTAGATTTTTTTTGTCTTGTCACAATTGAAATCATTCCTTGATCTGGTTCCTTTCCAAGAAGTATTTTAAATCTTAAGTAAATTTGTTTAAAAAAAAAAAATATGATGATGAAATGAATACAAATTAGATTTTTTTTGTTTTGTCACAATTGAAATCATTCCTTGATCTGGTTCCTTTCCAAGAAGTATTTTAAATCTTAAGTAAATTTGTTTAAAAAAAAAAAAATATGATGATGAAATGAATACAAATTAGATTTTTTTTGTCTTGTCACAATTGAAATCATTCCTTGATCTGGTTCCTTTCCAAGAAGTATTTTAAATCTTAAGTAAATTTGTTTAAAAAAAAAAAATATGATGATGAAATGAATACAAATTAGATTTTTTTTGTCTTGTCACAATTGAAATCATTCCTTGATCTGGTTCCTTTCCAAGAAGTATTTTAAATCTTAAGTAAATTTGTTTAAAAAAAAAAAATATGATGATGAAATGAATACAAATTAGATTTTTTTTGTTTTGTCACAATTGAAATCATTCCTTGATCTGGTTCCTTTCCAAGAAGTATTTTAAATCTTAAGTAAATTTGTTTAAAAAAAAAAAAATATGATGATGAAATGAATACAAATTAGATTTTTTTTGTTTTGTCACAATTGAAATCATTCCTTGATCTGGTTCCTTTCCAAGAAGTATTTTAAATCTTAAGTAAATTTGTTTAAAAAAAAAAAAATATGATGATGAAATGAATACAAATTAGATTTTTTTTGTTTTGTCACAATTGAAATCATTCCTTGATCTGGTTCCTTTCCAAGATGTATTTTAAATCTTAAGTAAATTTGTTTAAAAAAAAAAAAAATTCATCCATCATTCGTTTATTTAGTTAGTGCATTTTGTGTCACTGTAGTTAGTACTCCTCCTATTTCTGTTGTAATTGGGGTTCATGATGACATTCAAGACAAAATAGTGCTAGTTCCTTTTGCACTGGGGATGTTAAGGTTACTTTGTCCCTCCTCTCAGAAATTCCACCACCCACTGGTAAAGTTGCTGACCTGAGACACAGCTCCTATATCTAAACTGGTGACTGGCCAATGGCTACTTGGCACAGGGAGAGGTATTCTCCTTCACTGGTCAGGTTGGGAGACCCTTCCAACTACCCTCACATAGCTTAGCTGGTAGGCCAATGCCATTGATCAGGGTGTGGCTGTCACAGTGCCCATGCAACTTCTTGGAACCATGTGTGAGTTGGATGTAGGTTGTGGACCAGTACAGTTCCTCATCATAATTTACTTGTGTAAAACAGGGTCAACTGTTTTGCTGCAAAGGTAGTACCACTGATGATACACTCTCTCTTTTTTTTCTTTTTTTTTTTTTTTAAGTACCAAATTTGAATTGAGCTAACATAAAATCATACTTGTTAGAGTCAGTCTCTTGTCTATATCTTTAGTGTAAAAGATATTACAACAGTGCAAAGGAAAGATAAATTAATGGAGTCAAGAGCTTACACTGATTGGAGCGCTGAATTCTACAATTTGAAGGTGGCTGATCAGTCAATAAAATTGTTTGTAGTCTAGAAAATGTTATCCTCCACCCCTATCATTTGAACTTAACATCTTTTTTGCTTATATTTATATCTGTCCTTTGTTTCTTTTTGCTTCTGTCCAAATATTTCTCACCCTTGTCCAATTTTACATTATGTTGAGTTTACAAGTTCATAAATAGAAAGAAATGATAGAATCAGTCTTATTTTTAAGAGCTGTAGTACTTGTTATTAACTAATTTGTATATTGGAAATTTTATAATTTCTATTGCTACAACAATGTATCAAAAGATTCTCTGCTCACCCCATTTTCCAATCTGACAAAATGATCAGACATCAAAAAGATTTTTTTTTTTTTATTCTTTTAATCTATTTTTATTTGCTTATTTTTAAGGGTTTCTTGGTCAGGCTTGTGACTCTTCATCACCCCCTTCAGCTGCTTTGAAAAAGTTCAAGCTGTGTAATTTTAAAAATGTTTCTGCAAAATTTTGTATTGGTGATGTGTATGATGAAGTAAAACCTGATAAGTCAGTTTTGAAAGTTTCCAATGCAACATTAAAAATTGTTAGACACAAGTATAAGTTTATAAATAAAGATTTACCAGTATAGCTGAACAATACCTGTGAAAAAAAAAAAAACTTGTTTTTTTTAAAATAAAATAAAAATAAGCTTGTGCTGTTAGTATAAGCAACTTGAAATCTTTTTGAAAAGTTTTTTTTTTTTGTCATTATAGTGTCAGTTGTCGAATTTATACAATCCTTGAGTGACTGATTACAAAAGAAAATCTAGAAAATTTTAGGTTGAAAATAATTTTTTCCATATACTATTTAAAAGTTATTTTTTGGAAGCAGCTTCACTTAGAAAGAAATACAAATAGAAATGAAAAGGAATATTTTAAAATATGTCACTTAAAATATTACAGATTTTAAACATCAGCAAAATTTAACTGAAGTGTATAGAGAAAGAAAATCTGTTATGCTTTATATCTACAAAACTATTAAAAATGCTTTACTAAAAGCATTTTCAAAACAGCTCTATTTTCCCTACTTCTAATATTTGCTCCTAATTAATTATACAAACTTGTCAGTCATTAGTTATCTAATATTTGGGAATTACAAGTTTAAATCATAGACCTTTTATTCACAAATGATTGAGTTTGTTTATTTTGGTACAATTAAAATATTTTGAATTTACTTTAATATTAAATAAACAGAATATTATTCATTGAATTACATAATAGTGCAATTTATTATCTATAATTTTGAGGAGTTATTATTTCAACATTTATCAATACGATTGAGCCCTGGACCATTCCTGTAAAATCGGACCTGAAGAGCAGAGAAAGGTTATATCCAAAGGAGAATAGAAAATCTCAGGTATGATGGATAATACCTAGAAGGAGAATGGCATACATTATTCTCATTGATATGAAGTCTGAATAATTAATACCTAATGCTGCATGAGAGAAAGAAAGTTAAAAGTATCAACATAATTCGAGTTGTTGGTGAATTGCCTAAGTTGGACCAGTGTAAATTTCCATTAATTTTTTGTTTAACAAAGGAATTAAGAACATCTCTTTATATAAATTATAGAGTAAGCTATATTACAGAAAATGTGTTATCATATTTTACAAGTGTGTCTGTGAATGTTTTGAACTGTAAAAACTGACCTACTCCTTGCATGGGGCTAGTACACCTGAAAAAGTCTGTAGGATGGATTGACTGAAATGTTGTAGGAACAAAATAAATAATAAAAAGGATGAGTTCAATTGTGTAGGTACATCAGTATTATAATATGTGACAACTTTGAAATGGACACGTTTCAAATATATAGAATATAAAATCTTTTTTTTAATGATTTCTCTTTTTTTTTTATCATATGAAAGGAAAAACAAAGGAATAATCACAGAATAATTAGCAACCCTAACATACACACTAAATTTGAAATTAATATAAAGAAAAATATCTAAATATTTTCACATTTATCTTAGGATGATAATGATGTGAAAAACAGGTACAGCTATAACATTTCTTTTGGTTTTCACTTTACATTCTAATGCCTACAAAAACTTGTTAAAGATTTTTTTATTCACTGAATTTATTAAATGATAATATATTCTGCTGTAGAACTTGTGTGTTTATATGCAAAAATATTCATTAAACATTCCATTTTTTTACTCTTTATTTTACTTTTGTTCAAATTAGCATAATTGAAAAAGTAAAACACTTTTCTTTTTAGAAAAGCACCTCCCCCCAAAAAATTGGTTATCTTTTTAATATAAGACTTGTTTAAGTGGTGTTTATATTTTTTCATTCTAGCCTTTGCAACAATGTATGTCCGTTACAAGCTTGTAGCATCAATGGTTAATATGAACAGCACTCGACTACATCTTCTCAACAAAATCAGTTTTGGTTTCGGAATTATAGCTGCCTTTGGGATGAGTGTAGTAGGAAATTTTCAGGTAAAATATTATTTTGTGTGTGTTTTTAAACTATTTAAAAATCTCCATTTTATTTCTTCACAAATTTGATACAATTTAAATTGTTATATTTTGACATTATAGACAATGTATGTGATATTGTAGTGATTTTTTTCCCCCCTTTTCTTTTCTTTTACTGACAACCATTTTATTATCCCAAGTTTGAGGACCATCATTGAATATATTGTTTAGGGAAACAAATGTGTGCTGTGAATTTACATGATATTCATTATAAATGTTAAACAGTATTATAGAAAGCAGTCATTTCTAGCTTTACTTTAAATGATAGCTAGAGAGAGTGGCTAGTAGGTATTCACTCAGCTGAACAGACATAATAGATCACTCAATCAGAATTGAACTAGATAGCAATAGTTTGTAAAACTAACTTGCTTTATGAAAAGCAAATTTTTGTAATTGCTTTCATAATATTTTTTATTTAATGAAGAAGACAAATTTTCATGAAGTCAGTCATACTTAAAATATACAGAAAATTTAATTTGTTTTAAATGGTTGTTTATGAATTTAGGTTCATACATCATTTCAATAAATAATTTGGCATGAAATGGGTATTCTTTAATACATTTACATATCAAGTCATGAGATATGTGTGGAGTATCATATAGAACCCATTCTATCTTGGGAAAGTACAGTAATTTGGCAGGGCATTGATTCCACAAGCCCCTTGGAGAGATGTTGAGCCATGCTATTTTAATAACTAACTAGCAGCAACTCTCTGATATTTGTAGGTGCAAGATATTGCATGTGAATATGTCTCTCTCTTATGTCCTATAAATGCCTGATAGGGTGAATATGGTGATCACACCACATGTCAAAATTCTCCAGAAGGCTTCTTAAACCAGTTCTGTAACTTGGGTATGTTATCCTGCTGAACTAACCATTATTATTAGGCTACATAGAATTTATGAATGCGTAAAAATGTTCACAAATTAGTGCAACATAGCAGTCACTGGTCAGCGATAGGTGAAACAGCAAATCTAACCTATTCCATGTGAGCATACCAGCATCATTATGCCTTATTGGCAACTGGGGCCTATGGTCTCATAGGATCTATACCACACTAGATCCCTACCATTAGCCTGAAACAACTGGAACCATGAATCATTGGATGTTTACCAGTCTTCCAGGGTCCAATTAGCAATGGCTCCAGGTGAGGGGCTGTGTCTGGTATTGTGATATTTGAAGGATCACTCTAGTGGGTCTTCTGCTCCCATGGAAGCTGAAGAACACTGAATGGACTTGCTGGACATACTTCTGGTTCATCTTGCATTGGATTGGATTTGAGTGACTGTTACTTGTCTAATCCCATAGATAATTCTGGCCAGACACCTATGGTTATAATCAATAATGTGGTCAGCCACTGTACTGTCAATTATAAGTGATAATACCTTTCATTAGGTATTCCTGGTACATGTGCTACTGTAGATGTCAAATGTGGCCACAATTTCATAAATGGAACACTCTGTCAGTCTGGCATCCACTATCATACTCCATTTTAACTCTAATAATTCATGTTATTTTACCATGAGCAGCCTATACAGTGTTCACACTGACACACCAGATGTTAGAGCTCAACTGATAGAAGTTTGAGCATTTCCATGGCATCAAAGTATGGTAGCACTACCTATCATTACCTTTACATACAGCTATCTGATGACTTCTTGCATGTCTGTATGTATTATAAAAACCTGATATTTTAAGAAATGAAAACTGCATCCTTTTATCATATTTTATATGGCGAAAGTTCTATAGGAATACTGGAAACATCAGCATCAATGCTAAGTAAATACAAAAAATACAAATGTAGTAAGCAATATTTTTTTTACTCTGTGTGTGTGTGTGTGGATAATACTTGTCACAACTTAGATACCTCATCAGATAGGAATTAAAGATGAGATGCATATAATCCACACATGAAGAGAATGGAAACTATTTTTGAATGAATAATTGAAGGTTTGGCAAATATGCTTAACATTTCATTTTCTTTTATCTTTCAGGAATCTAATGTCCTTATTGTTCACTTAATTGGAGCCTTAATGGTCTTTGGAGTTGGTGC
>OZ038484.1:38118841-38196341 GCA_964036315.1 Acanthosepion esculentum
AAAACATTTGTAAACCTAATTTTTTTTTTGTTCTAGTGTACAATTATTTTGTCACAAAAAGCTAAAAAGGAGTTCTTTGAGTAAAAAAAAAAATGATAAAAATAATAAAGAAATCAATGATTCTCCAACTTCATCTGCTGATCTTTTAGTAATTAACAACTAAATCAAATATTGGTTCTTAATATTATTATTATTATTTTTTTTTTTTTGATAATGCTGATAATCCATTTTTCAACTGGTTGTAACAAAGTGTATTAATTTATTTTATGCAAGGTCATTTCAATTTTTATGTTTATTTTTTATTTTTTTTGATACACACACATCCAAAGATTTGCTATAAAATGAGCATACATGATGAAAAAATGCCCCAAACTTAAAACAAACTTTTATTGTCAAAACCTTTGTTATTATTAAGAAGAAAGACCAAAAGATTTTTCGATTATCATATTTTTCATTCCTTTTTAAAATCTTAAAAATTTTTCTTGCATCAGTGGGTGACCATAAATTAGTATAAAAAATTTTAGCATCTTTTTGTGGTGAAAAACACTGAAATAATGAAATAATTGGTGGATTTTAATGAAACTTTCAGGACTTATTCACAAATGAATAAAATTAGTTTAGAAATGTTTATTTTTTTAGAAAATCTTGGTAAATTTTTTTTTTTTTCTGTTACCCTTATTTAACTTTATGAAATTCTGAGAGATTTGTTTTTGTAGAGCTTAATGTTTATATTAGCTATAAGCAGATGTCCTTGGAGAATTTAAATCATTTTCATTTTTTTTTTTGTAAAACAGAACCCCCAGTTACAGAAATCTGTTCTGAATCAGAAAATAAAAAATGCAATAAAACAAAGACCTTGTTTAATGATAAAAGCTTTTAATTGCTTTTATGAATAAGATATATTATGGATACTATTGTCTTAAAAAAATTTTTTTTGATGAATAATGAATTTTTACAAGAAAAATTCATTTTTTGTTTTAATTTTTAATTAGAATAATTTATGAAGTTTTAAATCTTTTAAAATTCTGTCTTAATTTGTAGTGGTTAGGTGATATTGTTATTAAGTAAAACCTATATTCACTAATAATAGTAAAGCTTATTATAATTATTGTCACCTCAGTATTTTAAAAAGAATTTTGAACATTTTTTGTATGTGTATAAATGTGCTGATTTTTGTAAATACAGATATCCATACATGACATTATCAGAAAATAGGAGTGGCAATTATAGTAAGTTTAAAGCCAAAGTACCAAAATTCATTAAAATATTAACTTACTTCGAATATTTTCCTAAATTTTTAAGATTACTGGGCAATTAAAAAATTTTATAAAAAAAGGCTTTCACGTTATATTTATCAAATCAAATTTTACAGATAAGTCTCCTGTAGAAAAAATTTACAAACTAGTTTATAGAGATAGTTGTCAACACATCATGAAAACACCCACCTCTGTTAAAAAAATACTTTTCTGCAATATTTTAAACTAAAAGTAATATTTATTTTAAATCAGATTAATTAAACTTTAAATCAGCTAATCTTCCTCAAATAAAGTTTCAGAAAAATAATTTTATTTTTGAAAGATTTTTTAATGAAGAGAATTACATTGTGCTGAGAGATTTGTAAATATGCCTAAAATCAGCCTTTTTTTTAAAAACTCAATCAATTTAAATTTGTTTTGAAATACAGTAAATATTTTGCTTATTGGAATATTAAGTTTAGTCTATTAGCTTGAAATTAAAGCTTATGTTTTTAAAAATTACATTTTAAACTTTAGGTATCACTTTTCTTTCGAGGTACCTACATACACATATATATATATATATATATATATATATATATATATATATATATATATATATGCATGCAAAGATGTAATTCATTTAAATCTATTGCAGTATACATATCTAATTTCAAATGCTAGGAATTAAAAAATTTATCACCATAGCTCAATTGTATATATAACAAATTGTTTGAGAAATAACTACATGCAGAAAAAGTATCCATAACATCAAAGAAATTACTAATGAATAGTTGCTTGCATAATCTTTAATTTACGACTGCTTCCAAATATTTCTTATCAAATGCTTTAGTGTTCCTCTGGCATTTTTAACCGTTATACATAGATTTCTTCAACTTGGCTAAAATAGATGGTTAATGCTTCCCAACTTGATTCTTCAACTCTTTCCATAATTTTTAATTGTGGTTAGAGCTGGTGATTTCTTGGGTCACTCAACAAAATTGAGATGTTTCTTCTTCAACCAAGTTTCAGTCTCCTCTGTTGTATGTTTAGGATCATTCTCCTGTTGAAACACACACTCTTGCCTCTTGTGTTTTCTAGCAAAGATATGTTTTCCAGAATTACATTATACCTAGAGTTCATAGTGCCTTCAATGATGTGAATACCCCCTCTCCCCATTGGTGAAAAATATTCCTACAATCTGATAGGACCACACCATATTACACAGTGCATATGGTATATCATATGTTTTTAAGTTTCCTCCATGCAATACTAATACAGTCATTGACAAATAGTTTGACTTTTATTGCATCTGACCACAAAATGTTGTTGAAATAGGTACATTCTTTATTGATATGTTTGTTGGCAAACTTAATGCATGACTTTTCTTCATTAAGAGTATTCAGTGTAGATCAGTAATTTCATAAAGCCTCTCACTACAGATTTTTACATATTCTCTGACATGATACAATTTTTGATTACTGTTTGGCCATTCAAACAAGTTTTGAGCAGAAATGTCTGTCATCCTCAGACAACTTGATTTACGGTAGTCTTTTCTTTTTTTTTCATTTGTAATTTATGTACTGAACTGAACTTATGTTTAATTAGAGATCTTTCTTCAGTCTTTTCCTGTATTATGTTCTACAATACTATTCCTAACTACCAAAGTGTGTGTTCTTTTTCTTTTTGGTATAGTGGAGATGTTGGCTTTGCTAAAAAAGCATACATGAAATCACCTTGTATAATGTCACAGAACAATCTAGAAAAATGTCAAACATATAAATTCAGTAATAATTATTCAAGAATCATTAAGATTATGGATACTTTTTTGCTCTTCCTTATTCTCATTTTTCAAATAATTTGTTGGGTATATAATAAAATGATCTGCAGTAATAATTTTCTAATTCCTACTATTTTAAACTTTGCATATGTCAGATTTATTGCTGTGTTAAATTTACATGCATTTATTTGATGAAATAATTTTTTTTTGTATATTACAGATATTTATTTAACCTGCTATTTCTGTCTAAGGAATTATGGATTTTATTTATAATTGGACATTAATATTTTAAATTTAAATAGGAGTAGATAAGTTTGTTTATTTACGGTTCACATACTTCCCAGTCTTTTGGACAGGAGTAGAGGTTTATCTCTTGTTTCCTGTTTAGGATTGGGTTTCTTGGTTCCTACTAATGTCTTATTCGTTTTCACTCCCAGTAGCCCCTTGTGTCTTAGTGGCATTATTGCCTTGTTTGGAGTGAATTGATTAAAAAAAAAAGAAGTTCTATTGAGTGGATACATGTCTGAGTAGATAATCCTGTTTTTTAAATAGTGTAAGTTTACACTCAAATGCACATATGGATCATCAAGGTAAATTGACACTGTTTAAAAAGAAAAAATCAAGGATGTCTATTCAAATACATGTAACAATCAATATGACAGTTAAAATAATAAGAAATATTTCTATTTCCATATAAATATCTACACAAAACCAGAGATCTTTAGGTATTGGAACATCTATACAAGCTATAATGATTTTTTATACATAACAGTTATCAATACAAATTTGGAACATTTTTATCTCTAGAAATCACAGCTTAGTTTACCAGTTTTTAACCTGTTTATAAAAGAAAATTACATTAGATCACATATTTTGATTAGTCTGCTTTAGACAATGTTTTGTTTAAAAACTGAGATGAGTAATCAGCTAAAAGTTTTGTTTTTTTCCTTTCAAAATATATTCAATACTGAAAAGAAATTCATTGGTAAGTACTATAAAATGTTTCCTATATTCCTATACTGATTTTAATGTGCATATTTTATGCTAATCATAAATTACTTAATAGTTATTTGTTTTTCCTTTGAAAAACACCCATTGTATAAATAAAAATAGTATAATAATTATGAATAAGGATTTATGAGAAGTTTAATAGAAAAAAAAATGTCTGATATAGTATTATTGATATATATTGATAAGGACAATATTAACATAATTCTTCATGTTGAAATAGTTTATGTACAGAAGTTTTTCACAGAGAAAAAATGGCAATAAATTCAAAATTGGTTACCATAAAAAGAAAATTTAAATAATTCTAATAGTCATAATATTTTGATGAACATATCCTGTAAATTCATCTCTACAATTTTTCTAATGCTTGATGATTACAGTTAAGAAGTATTAGTGTTGATTTACAAAAGAATATTGCTTGAAGTACTTGTATTATTGTCATTTTGCACATAGCAATAGTCAAAATGACTTAACCACAAGTGTTCATTCAGTTTTCTATCTTATAAATTATTACTATGGTATATATTCTCAGAAACCTTCTGCCAGTTTATATTATTGAACAAAATCTTATATTAAATCTTGGGGATTTTGAGCAATTTCATTTTTTCTTGTGCATGTTACTGTATAATTTTGATAACCTTGGAATTCTTTTCTGCTGAACACCAGAACTTGGAATTAATTTTCAGAGTTTTTTGGCAAACATTAACTTGTATAACTGTAATCTTCTATTATTCTTCAAACATTGGAAATATATCAAATATTAAGGCCATTACCCTTTTTAGAGGATTTGAATCAATTTTCATATTAATGGTGTATTTCCTGAGCATTTTTATAAACTCTATAACCACTGAAGTTACTATAATAATGAAATCAAACACTACACAGACTTATTTACATTCTACAAAGATATTGACTCCAATATCTTTCTATTTAAAGTTAGTTTCCATTAATTGCAAAATTAAAACTCATAATACTTAATCAATTAAACGTGCATTTAAAACAGAAAAAATTAACTTTGTTGATTGCCTAATTTACTAAAATTGATTTATCCAGTAAAGTGCATGTACAAAAAAATTCTTTATTTTTTGTTTTTTAATTCATTACTTTTGTTTGTTTTATGTGGTATGAAAAATTACATGCTTGACTCTGCAGCTGTTTTTCCTCAAAGAAATTATCCTTAATTAAAGAGGCCAGCAATACTACTCTTACTGAATGGTGCTATTTGAGGTTAAATTTTGTACTTTAAAATCTTAGTAAAACACTATTAGCAGATCAATTTTTCAAGTATTTTTTATAATTAAAATTTAATAAAAAAGAAAAAGAAAAAAAGAAAAGCTTTCTTCAACTGGTTCTAGACCCCTACCTTTTTTTACCAGCCTATTGGTATACTGGCATTTGTATAGTAATAACTTTGCATTTTCTAGAATATATCTCTTGTTTTTTCTTAAGGAGACCTGACTCTTAAAGCTTGCTTTTCACGGTTCATTTATGATACTATTTTCAACCTCTATTTTATCCAATTCACTAGACCTTTTCTAAGGGCGGGTTTATGCCTATAATATTAATGCTTTTCCAATTAAAAGTATACTTGACTGTGTAATCATAATAGCTTCTTTTTTGTATTTGTTCATTCTTAACCTCTTGTATCTAAAATCACAGATTAGAATCAAACCAAGGAGTTATCTTAGACTCCATTCTATACTTAATTTGTTAGATCAGGCTTAAGAGAGATAAATTAGAATCTTTTTAATTGTAATTACCAGTATAATCACAATAAAATTGTATGCATTATTTTATTTAATTTGCACTTCAACCCATTGTATCCAAATACAATGGGTGGGTTTCTTCCACAAATTAAATTTTACTTGAGTAGTTCTATTCTGATGTAACTGTGAGAAGCTTTCAAGTGCAAATTATACAATTAATGTTGATGATAAACTTTCATAATGAAAATTTTAATGGTTCTTCTCAAGTTTTCTGAAATTCTCATTTGAACATCACACATGTAATGATTTCAGATTGAAGAGACCTAATTCTTCCATTCTTTAAAAATAAATTGATATTGTAGGATCTAAACTGTACTTTTATCAGAGTTACCAGTATTTGATATCAACCTTTTTCATAAAAAGTCAATTATCACCTGCCTTAAAACTCTCTTGACACTTGCCTTTATCACTTAAAGGCCTTTGGCAATTAATTGGTCATGCCTTCTTTTTATATGACAGTTGATGTCCCATTCCTTAAATTGCAATTCTGTTCATTTTTCATAATTTTCTTGTTGGTGTGCAATTGCCTACTACTGAGTGGGTGCTATTTGAAACCTTTTATCACAGAATTAGTCACAGACCTCTTGATTTAGTGTTGTGCCACTGGACTTGTCTCTACAAAAAATCTTTCATACATTTTATATTTATAACTTTAAGGTATTAATTCTGACTTGATTTTTCTGTCATTCAATTTCTCTAAGTGGCTCTGTTTTCAAATTCTTTGCTATTTTTTTATAAATTTTACACTTGTTCTATTTAGATCCATCCCTGATATTAGTTTTATATTATTTAATATGCAAAAACTAGGTATTTATTTAATCTAATGTTTATTTCTTTACTCCTAATTGATCACTGAAGTATTTTATGGTATTAGACATGAATTTCAACTTATTTTTAAACTTACTAATTTCAATTTCTTAGTCTTAAAAAAAGACAACTTTCCCAAATACTTTTAACTATTAACATAAAAAGTTGAACTAATTTTTTTTGGAAAGTCTAAAGAAAGTTTGCCATCTCTTGCAGAAAACAAAACAGTCACAAGCACCAAATAAGTTAAGATACTCAAGAATGTATTCTCTAAAAAATGCTCAGTGGTTAATTCACTACAGTTGGTTGGAAAATAAACTTAGTGCCAATTACTAACCCCCATGAAGCTAACTTTTCATTTTTTCTTATTTTAAAACTGAACTTTTTTTTAATCATTCCAACAAACTATTGATGGTTGAAAACCAATTAATAGATTTTATTACAGCAAGAACTTATTAAACTGTCATTACATAGAACCACACTTTTTCCTTTTTCTCAACCAAATCTGAAAGATTCAGTTAATGAGTCATTTCTCTTCAATGTTCATTTTTGTTTTTTTCCAATTTATATCAAGCTGAGGGAACAATCATTTAATCAGAAGAAAAATTCAGCTATTATTTACCAAAGTAACTGCGATTTCGAGAACATCAAATTCAATTGCCTCATTGTATGGATCAAACTCTTTGAAACAAGAAATTTGATTGTAATTTTGGAATGAGATTTTTGTTAGAATGAAATCGTTACAGGTCATTTCTTATCTACAGTTTATTTGAAGTTGGTTAGAAAAGCTATTACATCTAATAATAATTTTCTCTTTGAAAACATTAATATGATACTTTACAATTGTTTTCATTATATCTGTAAACATTAGAAAAATCTATATCTCTATAAGTTGTTTGTCTCAAAGCAACTGAGGATAGAAATGTTAATTTCAAATACAGAAAATAATAATTTTTAATGAGTATTCTTTTATCTTTATTTCTGTTGCTTTTCATTACAACTACTCAGACTTTCACTCTATAGCTATTAGTAAACAGTGTGGATCATTTTAAAAAATACTAATAGCCATAATAAGAGTCATTTGTTGCAATGAAAAGCAAATGTATTTAATAATGGTTTGATGATGCTTCAACTAATAATACAAAAGGTCAATATAATAATTCCTTATGATAACCAATCATTATTTTCTGGTTAACAACTCAGATTTAGTTAAAAGATACATATAAGTTTAATTTGTTTTAAATTAAATACTCATAATAATCATATAGCAAATCACTAGTTAGATCTTTTATTCCATTTGATTTAAATTCAAAAAGGTAATTCTATTATCCAAAGCAATCTTTGCAGTGTGTAAATTTTTGAAAACATTCCATAGTTATTTTGCATGTCTTCCATGCCCCCACCCTTTATGATTTTTTTTGGCTCCTTTGGATACTGCTGATATTTATCCCAAGTGCCTCATGCTAAAAGCTGCAATCTTTTCAGACTATCAAAAATTATTTTTTGTACATTTGGCTTGTTTAAATCAAGCATCACTACAACTTGGGAGTTTTTGTTGGTTTTTTTGTTGTTTTTTTTGGTTTGCTTACATTTGTTTTCAAACATATTACTATTTATAATTAAATGCTTGTGGGTTTTTACTTTCAGTTTCAAATAAAGATCAGCTAAAATCCAAAATTGTTGAATAGTTTTACAATTATTATCAAAACACTACATGTCAAAAAGTTTGGATAATTCACTGGAATTTCTGAACTGATTATTTCTTACCTGATACTGACTGGAGAATTTGTCTACCGTTGATGTTTTGTTTTTCTTTTTACAATTTAGGCTGAAAGAATCTCATTAATATTGTTTTTCCTAATTAATCATTTTCAAAATCCCAAATCTTGATCAGAATTTATTTTTTATTAGCCTCAGAGACCTTTTTTAGATTTGCGAATTATGATATAATTATTTTTACAAAGACTGCATTTGAATGAATAGCCTATTCAGAAGTATGTACAGATGATTATTCCTTGAAGAATATGATAATATTCCAGCCCCAAAATTAATTTTTAAAATTCCCTAATTAGCATATAATTCAGATGAAGTTAGAATTCTGCTGATTTGATTGTTCAAGAAATAATTCAATCTGACATAAATTGCTATTTATTTTTTTTACATGAATACTTTAAAAAATTCAAGCTTCTAATCTTACAAATTATTATATTAGAGAATGAATATTGAGGTACCAATTAAGACTTATGATCATAAGAGTAAATTGATAAATTAACTAAATTCTTGCTTATAATAACCAATCAAATTTCATGTTAGCTGATCAGATTCACCAATCAAAATATTGAATACAAACTCTAAATTCCTCATACCAAAATTACAAAAGTTTCAAGTTGTTTTTGTTTTTTTCCTTGCAATAAAAAATTGCTTATTTATTCACTAACCAAATTTGTGCCTTGCATTTCAAATGGAGGCACTAAATTCCATCAATCATTACTCTGGTTTGTGATGAGTCAGATTTGAATTTTTTTATGGCTCAGTTGAATTTGCACTTTGCAAAGAATTTTTAGTCTTAAGTCTTGTTTTTAATTTTTTTTATCTAATCAATAATACAAATTATTACACACTGTTTGCATTTTAGTTATTTGTGACACTTCCAATTGAATTTATTCTACAAATATTCAGAGTTGACCTTACAAAAGTAATTTTTACACAAATTTTATTTGGGATTAAAATTCTCATTTTTTATTCCCACCATTTATGCCTAAAATGTTTTTCACACAGAAAATTTTAGTCCCACAATATTTATACAAGTAAAAACACATGTTGAAAAATCTCTTCCCAGGTAAAAGTTCTTACTTAAAACTTAAATTATAGAATTTTTGCACAAATTTTAATAAATACTAATTTTTATATTAGTGAGTATTTGAACTTTGATAAAGCAAACTACTAATTTCCTGAGTAAACTCGTCTAAAGGAAAGGCAACAGTTTAAAATCCATCTTTGAGTTTCTATGCTGGTGGAGACAAAAGTGTATTGCTCCTTCAAATTTGCAGACTTTTAAAAAGATGGTTAATTCTATATTGATCAGGAGGAAAATAACAATAAAATTCTTGCCACCAGAGTAACCAATAACAATTTCACATTAACCTCTTCTATTCAGGGAGTATCTTGATCGGATATCATTCATTTTTTATATTGTCTAGGTTGAATGAAATTTAAATTATGACTGATTTACTTCTTGGACCTTTGTAAGCTGTTTGTTATTGACTTTGTATACAGTCAGAGAATTAATTTCTTTTTGTTTTTTGTCATTATTCAAGTCATTGTTAAATACAAAAATATGTTCTGTTTTGATTGTCCAAAGTATTTGATCAGTTGAATTTCAAAGAAAGATAGACAGATTTCTATAAACTTGCAATAACCTGTTATTTTTATTAAAAAAAATTATCACAGTGGCTATTCTTTGAAGATATATTTGCATCTGAAGTGTTGGGATACAGAGATGAAATCAACATCTGCTAATCTCTGAGTAAATATTTTCAGTTTGAAGCTGGCATTCAGATGGGTTTTGGATTATACTATTTCAAATTTCATTGAATGTTTATATTAGCTTGAATGTCTGTTTCTGTTTATGGACAATTTTTTTTTATATACTTAATGCTCACACCAACCTAATATGTGATAGTTTTTAACTCCTTGTATACTTGTGTTCAAATATTTATATGCAAATTTCTGTTACTTAAAAAAAATACAAATGTTTATAAATGGGAGTAAAACATAGTACCCACATTTGATATTAAAATTATAACCATTTACAAATTTATATGCTATTACCTCTGTTCTATAATAGTTGTTATATTTAGTTACAAAATTTGTCCCATAATAGTTACATTCAGTTACAAATTTTGTCCCAAAATAGTTGTTACATTCGTAAATAAAAACAAAATGATAAAATCAATGAAAATGAAGCAGTAGATTAAGTTTATGTTGGGGGGCTATTAATTACAAGAAATGTTGAAATAATTTACATTTAAGCATCTATTCTTCATTTAAAATATTGGGATAAAATTTTAATGGCCCTTGTCAGTTTGATTTTTACTGTGTTTTTAACATCAGTCACGAGTGGATATTTTTCTGCTAATACAATTTGGAAACTTCAATTTTTACTTACCTTTTGACTATTTCACTTTAAGACACATCATTTTATCTTTAATAATTGCCACTGTCAGATTTAAATATAAGTTATCACTAGAATATATATATATATATATATATACACACACATAACCTTTTAGTGGTTGCAAAGTTTTGATAAAAATCTGTATAAATTAATAAGTTATAAATTGTATTTTAGTCATTTCTGTGTATAAAATAATCAAAATTAATGCTTGTCTCATATAAAAATAAAAATAAAATTAAAAATATGCTAAACTAAGAGGTTACATGTTGCTTATAATCAAAAGAAAAATATGGAAATGTACCAATTGCAATGGAACAGAGGTAATATTTAGTCATTTAATGGTTAATCTTTCAGTTTTGCGTGAGTGAAATAATTTCAGATTTTTACAGGAATAAAATATCACTTAGTTTTTTTTCTTCCCAAAGGCAGGTATACTTATTAATTAAAACAAAAAAAAAATGTTGACAAAAGAATTAAATATAATTCTTTGTGCCAGTTTGGTCCCAAAGGCTTTAAGCATAAAGGTTTGATATCTGTAAAATTCACTGACAATGTTTTACTGAATATCTTTGTTCATTTTACTTCATTAAAATTTTCTTAGTATCTTCAGATGATAAATCAAAGAACTCCACTGTATATCATCTAAAGATAATCAGACTATTGATGAAAACAGTGACAAAAATGAGAATGTTAATCCCAAGAAGTTTTAAAAGTATGATTGTATTCTTTGCTTTAAAATCTTGTTTTATAGAATAAAAATTGACAGTAAAAAAAGAAAAAGAACTTCATCATTAAATAAATACTTCTTTATCCATTTCTGTTTTTAATAAGAAGTTTCATTTATTAAAAAAACAATAAATTTATACAAATAAAAGGTGTAATTATATTTTTCTTAAAAAAAAAAAAAAAAAAATTGTACCTTTTCATATTGTGTACTTATTTTGTGTGGGCCTCTATTTTTCTAATGTGTTTGCCTTGATGTTGAAATTGTTATACCAAATAATGTTTATAAGAAAAATAAAATATTTGAAATGTAAAGCTATTTCTTTTTATTATTTGTTGACCTGTTAACAGCAAATGATGGAAATTTTTGTTGTTGTTCTTTGGATCAATTGCAAATAATGGAAACTTCTGCTACAGTTAATGGGTTTAAACCAGCAAGATACTCATTTTTAGTAAATTTTATTCTGTATTTTGTATGGATGTGATATTTGATGTGTGATCTCACACTGTCAATGTATCTAATTCATTTTGTTTTACATTTATTTTAAGGTAACAAATTTTTTCTTTTTTTTTAACCAGATATATTATGAATAAAACTTTTTAAAAACATTAACAAGGACTTTGTCACGATTATATACAAATTATTATGGTAACAGAAACCTATTTGTAATCCAAAAGTTCTTGACTCAACCAAGAAAGAATTCAAAAATAAATTTTGATGTTTGGCTGTTTGGCTAGATTTTGAGAAGTGGGTTGGGCAAATAACTTTTGAGCACCCCCATATACACTGTTTGATATATATTGGTTAAAACTTAAGCATTTAAGATTAACATAGTTTTATATCTGTCATCTAATGACAATGCTCAACACCAATGATTTGACAAGATTGTTATTAAAGAGAAATAAAGAGTAGAAAGGTGGTTTTGCCTGCCTTGAAACTTTACAATCAAAACCATAGTTTTACTTGGATTTGTTGAGGAAGTGAAAATGATACCTTGTACCTTGTTCATGATTTTTGTTATTTTTGAACTGGAATTATATCATCTGGCGACATGTTAAATTAATATTCATGTACAATAGTACATGAAATAAAATATGAACATTCTTTTTAAAAAGAGCGTTAAACATATCAAAAATGTCTTTAATATATATATATATATATATATATATATATATGATTTGTATGTAAAGAATTAGAAAACTTTTGAATATTTTTTCCGTCTACACTTGAAGCTGGTTATTTTGGTTTCAGTACCTTCTCATCAAATCTTCCAGTGATGTTGCTTGCTGGGAAGTAATTGCAAACAACATAAAAACTGCCATCACTTGCTCAAGCCCTGCCCATTCTAAATTCCAAGTTTCCTTTCCACACCACTTGAGTAAAATGCCCAGTACCTTGGCTTCTTCCAACATTGTAGTCATATTTTTTAACATCATTATACCACACTATTTACATTATTCGGACTATTGTCCTCATCTTTGTCACCATATTTATTACATTTCGGCCGTTGTACGCTCTGGCCTTCTTCAGGTGGTTGGAATGTCGAACTGAACCCTTTATTTTGCTCACTTGGGTAAGGCTTCAAGAACACCAGAAAGCTGTAACACAAGGGGAAGTGGAAAAATCAGGTGTGGCTGACATATGGAGAGAAAAGGGAGATCACCGCCCTCTGTGGGATCAGGTTGAGATCATAGACAAAGAACACCATTGGAAAATTTGTAAACTTAAGGAATCAGCACATATGCTAGGTCCCAAAAATCTCCTGAGCTGACCAAGCCTAGAAAATATGGTAACCAGTAATAAGGAGTGCCAGAGAAAAGCGATAACAAAAATTGCAATATGAGCACTGGTAAAAAAAATGGTTGCTGAAGACATTAGGTTTATAATACCCAGATGTCCTCAAGGACACATGGCACAGTGGATAAAGGCGTTAGATCCAGTGACAGGACCCAATACCTGGTTAAGGCAGTGGAGAACTTGGAGAGGGAATTAAGCAGGAGATAACTGATAACTGACATCCATTAAACATGGCACGTGGAACTAGAACAGTCTACCCCATAATACCTCATCTTAGAAATATAGACAGATATCATTATACCAATTGTCAGTAACTTGTCCTGTGAATTCTCCTCCACTTGACATCTATTTATATGCAATATTCTCTCCAACAATCCAGATGCTTAAGCATAGTGACTGCAAATGGAAAGATGATGTTGAGGGTAAAAAATATGTTGATTTGTATATATTAATGCGAAAAAGAAATAGTTTTAGGTGCATCTGTATGAAAAGACCTCTTGTGAGCTCATTTAAGAATATGCGTCTTTCTGGTCCAACAGTTGGTGGTCAGAGAAAGACTTTGTATTTTTGTGCTAAAACTGTCTTCCTAGTGCATTATGGGAATTCTTCTTCCCTTCCTTTTACTATAACCTAACAATGCATGGGACACAACTCCTGCTTCTTATTTATGAAACACTACACATTTTCCCCCTGCAAAATGTATCAGTAATAAAAATATTCATGTTTTTTTTCCTCCATAAAACTGTTCTGGTTGATATAGTTTTAGATTTACTGGAAGTGTGATCTTCCATATTCGGTTGGTGAATTTCTTGTTTAATCTTATTTCTATCTAATATGCATCCCTGGTATTTAGTATTTTATTTCTGTTTCAATGAATGATTTTAATCTATCAATGGATACTTAGGTTTGCATGTCATCATTTATTTTTATGATAATATTTAGGCATCTGTTTAAGAACTTAAAAAAACCTGTACATGGTGCTTCTAATGGTTTATGGACCCTATCTATTCTAATCCAAACTTTACTGAAAGTTTGAAGTTTGTCTGGAATAT
Source organism: Acanthosepion esculentum (assembly GCA_964036315.1). Lineage (NCBI taxonomy): Eukaryota > Metazoa > Mollusca > Cephalopoda > Sepiida > Sepiidae > Acanthosepion > Acanthosepion esculentum. Next base: position 38,133,188 of record OZ038484.1, read on the forward strand.
ATGCTTTCTGTATATTGGTATATTTATTAGTAAAATTATCTAAATTGAACTTGGATATTGTTTTGTGCAGCTCTCTGGTGAGTTGTTGGGTTAAATTTATATCATTAGTATTATCTACTAGAAGAATTGGTAACAGAGTTTGCATGCCTGTTACAGCATAAAAAGGGAAAAGTTTGCAGAGTTAGACATACTGTGAATTCCTAACAGAACTATTGGTAAAGTCAACAACCAGGACTCCTTACATGCCATAATAGCAATTTTTAGTCTTATATGATCTTTCAACTAAACCATTAGTGAATGGCACGCTGTAGTACATAATCTACAGAAATCAAATAGTTTTGCCAATACAGCAAATAATTCTCAAATTTTTTGCCACGATCAGTGATTATGTATAATGGAACACTCCACCATGTAATTCAAGCATTAATGAAGGCTTCTGCCTACATGATAGGCGAAAGGTTGTCTTGCCTGCCAACTTAACACCTGGACACTAATTATCTAATTAGTTTATGGAGCAAGTGGCAGAAAAATATCAGTTGGAGTTAATTGAATTTACAATGCGACAAAATTTTTTAAAACAAAATTTAATTCCAAATCCATCGCTTACTTCTACAAGAAATAATTTTTGCCAAGTGGAAAATATAAAAGCCTTTTGAATAATGTGAAAATGATGGTATCATTATTTGGAAGTACATATACCTGTGAACAATTTTTTTTCAAAAAATGAAATTTACTAAGTCATTTAAGAACAAGGTTGGGCGAGGGTTTGTCCCCGTCACTGACAAATATTTCACCTGATGTGGAGAAGTTATTGAACAATAATCAGAAACAAGTGTTTCATCAATTAATTTGCCATAATTAAATAATTCGTCATTTATAACTTTATTTTGTTTGTAGTAAGGAATTTGTATTTTTTGTTTGTGTTAGTTATTATCCTGTTATTCTTGCAGTAAAATAAGGAAACTTGTTTAAATAATATAACATTGACGTTGTTGTTTTTTCTTTAAATGTCGAAACCAAGGCAGCCTTCTGGATGGAGACAATTTATTATAATACATTTGATATCATGGCCCTCCTCTGAGACACTGCATGGCTTACTGGCCCACTCTCTCTGACCCCTGTTATAGGCAGTAATTTCAGTTATAGGTTGTGCTTCAATCCATCCCATGGTATGATCTACATACATAAATATATTTAAAGGCATTTATGGTATGTTTAACCTTCTTTTTATAGATACAAGTATTTAAGCAAATGCTCTGTTTTATAATAAACAGTATTAAATAACATTTACCGGCTTGAATGTCCGAGAAATTTTCATAGAAAATTTTCGTTCTCCGACAGGAGAATTCAGGCTGGTAAATGTTATTTAATACTGTTTATTATAAAACAGAGCATTTGCTTAAATACTTGTATCTATAAAAAGAACATTAAACATATCATAAATGTCTTTAAATAAATTGTCGAACTTTGTCCAATTCAAAAATATATACGTTAATATATAATGAAAAGGTTTATTATAGGGATCCTTTGTATTTTTAGCTGGCAGGAGAGGTCCCACTATATTGACATAAACAGTGTAGAATCTAGCTGCTGGTATAGCTAGGGATTGAATAGGTGTTTTACTGTGCCTGTTTATCTTAGACTGTTGACACAATTCACAGAATATTTTTATTGTTTTGTCCATATTAGGCCAGAAAAATCAGACTTTCATCAATTTACTTGATGGCTTCATATGGGAACAAACTATCAAATGAATACTGTCGAAAATAGCTCTATGTCAGAATATTCTGCAGAAAGTTATTCTTCCCAGGGTTTGTTGAGATTATGTTTATTACAAATTGCTGGAAGTTAGATAAATTGTTCTGCCCAATACTGTAGCAACTGGTTTGTTTGAATGATGCATTGAACTGAAAATCTTTTTTTTTCTGTGTAAGAAAGCTAGTTGGTGACATTGCTGCATATTACAAAAAATGCTATAAAACAGTGGTTCTTAACCTATTTTGCCCAAAGCACCCTTTTCACCATATGTCAGAAAGTCATTCTTCTGCTTTCCAAGATTGACTCAAAAGGTGCATTCCAAATAATATGCATATATTATTGAAAATCTTTCTTTTTCCATATTATTACATATAGATCTACATGGATTCTTTTTATAGAGGATTTTTTTAAAAAACTGATGATGGGCTCCAAAGTCCATCATCAGTTTAAGAAAAAATCCTGTAAATAAAAAAAAAAACATTCTGTAAATAAAAAAACAAGAAAAAGATTCTTCCCTAGTTGAGAACACCTGCTGTAAACATTCATGGAGTTGAAGCAGGAAATTTGTCTCTATAAGGAATATTCTCCAGACCTTTCTTCTTCAGACTATTATTTTTCCTTGATATAACACTCTTTCTGGTCAATGTTTTCAACTATTTGAAGGTATAAAAAAAAATTCCTTGAAGAATTTATGCTTTAAATTTATTAGTGATCAGTTTAGTAGACGTCCTTTGTTTTAGTTAAATAACTATTAAATGAATATTAACTACAATAATTAAAAGTCACAGCCCAATTTGATATATAAACAGAATTAAATGAAATTTTCATCTCTTTGTCTTTCCACACTTGCTGCTGAGACAAAGTCTCCTCTTCTTTCTTCTACACTAATGCGAAGTTGAGCTTTCACTCATTACCTAAGAGCAACAACTTTCTTCATCTTTTATGTGCTGTGTTCCTTCAGGATGTAGGTGATCATGCCTCTCCACAATATCCTTCATAACTCTTAGGAGGATTGATATTACATGGCAGTTCAGTGCCCTTTTCTTTGTTAAAAAAAAACAAATTACCCAACACAACACACACTTAAATTGCAATGTTACAATTTCACTGAATCAAAACTTATATTATTCCTTTATGAGAAACACAAATTTTTAATTGAGTTAACCCGAAGGAATGCAGTAAAGCCACTAAGACACAAGGGGTTACTGGGTATGGAAGAGTTAGAAAAGAGAAACATTACTAAGGAGTAAGAACAAAGGAAGAGTAATCAGGAGGACAGCAGGTAGCAATTGATATTGCATTTAAATTTTTGAAGATTAAAGTTGAATGGAAAGCATGGAGTGAGTTCCACAAGTGAGAAATGCAAGAAAAGAAACTGTTAGCATCGAACTTCAAGTTGCATCTGGCCAACTCAACTGTAAATTGAGGAGACCACATTGCCAGTCTCGTACTGTGTTTAAATTCATAAAGTCTAGGTACCATAGTGAAAGCTCATCTGAACGATAACCATGAAAGTAGGTATAGAAAAGGCAAAGGGAGGCAACTTTACAGCAGAGGGAAAAAATGACTGAAACTGAGATGCCAGATCAGGACTGATAATATTGCTGATTCTTCTTTGGATTTTATCAAAGCTCTCTAAACATATATGCACCACAACACATGTGGCATCAATATTCTAAGCATGGGCAAATGGTGGACTTATAGATATGTAAGATAGATTCTGGAGAGGAAAATTGACTAGCATGATACAGTGTACCAACTTTCTTAGCAGTTGACCTAGTAAAGGATTCAATATAGTCTTACCACTTCATGTCAACTGAGAACATTAGTCAAAGAATGCACAACAAGTCACTCTTCTAAAGGTTAGCATCAGCCATGCTGATGGAAGACAGAAAGGGGTCTCTCAGATGATTAATAGAGAGCAGTTTAGTTTTGGAGGCGTTAAAATTAACAAGTCATCCTTTGCCCCAGTTAATAACAGTTTGAAGGTCATTTTTCAGATCAGCTGCCAATTTGACCATTTCAAACTGATCAGACTTACTATCGAAACAGGAGTAAATGGTTGTGCCACCAGCATAGATACCAAATTGAGAGCTGATGCCATTGGGAAGGTAGTTAGTGAAAATTAAAAACAAAGTAGGACCAATGGTAGAGACCTGGGAAACACCTGCATTAGTACAAAAGGAACTTTGAGTTGAGTTGATCATATAGTGTCCTTGATATTCTCAGCATCTTTCTGTAGAACCACATCTTTGCTGCCTCAAGTCTCCTCTTCATTTGTGAAGAAATTGTTCAGCATATACAGGAAGACTGATATTATATAACAATAGGGCATTAATAATAATAATAATAATAATAATGAGAATTGCAGTTAATTTTCAAATTAACAGCAATTATTATTCCTGATACCTTGATGTGGTGAAGTGACTTGTGTGTTCCTATGACCCAGAGAGCTATGCTGGCAGGAGTTTATGTTTTGGCAGCTCAAACCTAGCCAGACAGGTCAATAGACAAAACCATAGTTATCTGAAGGAGCAAAACTCAGTGACAAAAATCCAAGCTGCCAATCTCCAGTTGCCCAGATAGACAAGTATCAAGTTGGCTTGATATGTAATGATCAATGGCAGATAAGCTAAGTTTTTTCAGAGTTTGCTAAAAAGCATTAACTAATTGTGCTACACAAGTTTATATATTTTCATAGTTCTTATTCTTTAACTTCAATCAGTTGGAGAAATGCATGTATGAATCAGTTTGATAAATTCAGACATTAGGGGTGCAGTGATCTGGTACGTTTATAGGGTGTTTTCATTGGGTAGGTGTTGGGAGGCTGGAATTCAATTCTGTATTCTTTGACACCAAGGAGTGGTTAGCACAAAATGTTTTTTTTTTAATGGAATGAATTTGATAGACACTGTGTTGATGGTAAATTCAGAAAACTGAAAGAATTTTTAGACATGGCATAATGGGATCAAGAAGAAAAAAAAAACTTAATTGTAAGACAGGATACACATACCAATGTTTGAACTATGACAAAATCAGGCAGATACAGAACAACAATCTGAGTAGTGTAATAACAATGGAAAATATGACACAGAAATCCAAAGTGACCTTATGGAAACTAAGCAAAGTATTATGACATAGGACAATATTGTTAGAAACAAAGAAAAGCGTACTGAACTTCTATGTAATATCTAATCTCCTCTGTTACAGTTAATGTTGGACAATTTCTTCATAGATGAAGGAGACACTTAGTGATAGAAAGGTGGTTCTACAAATGAATGGTTAGAATGCAACAGGCAAAACATGTGAGAACCAAAATGAAGTTTAAGGAAAATAAGAACAATAAGGAAACATGCTTACGATCAGAAAGTTTTTGGTAAATACAATAAGGAAAGAGGATCTAGAGAATTTAACATTCACAGGGCCTATTGAAGGCAAGAGAAGCAAGGAGAAACTTAATGAGTTTGTGTGAATGGATAGCAGAACAGGAACAAGTGATTGTAAATGGTCAAAAAAGTTACTTAGGGCAATAAAAGGCAGAATGTTGTGGAGAGCCATGATCATCCATGTCCTGAAAGGACTTGCTATATAGAAGGAACTTGTTTCTTGAGATGAATTTTGAAACTGTAACAGAGTAATTAATTAAAAGAGAAAAGATTTCGTTCACAAAACTTTCCTGTTCTAAAACTCCCCTTCATTCATAATATCTGTTATTATTACTTTATTAAACATCGTTTTTTTTTCTGAAATAAAATATTCAATATGTTTTTTTTGTGAGTCTTTGTTAAAAGAAAAATGTAAAAAGTATATAAAGTTAAACAGAACTAGTATAAAATAAAATTTGTATTCATAAGTTTTTTTTGTAAAAATGTACTATGGCTGAGGATGATAATTTACAAAAAAAAAATTAATATAAGATAATAAATTGCTTATCTTGTCTTTGTATTTAACTGTAGAATCCAAAAAAAAAATTCACCACTAAAAAGAAAAAAAATGATCAGTGGCACGACCTGATGTCTACAGGTGGATTGATGAGACTATGCATCTTTTCAACTTTTATTGCATTTAAATGCGAATGTCAGTGTCACACTTTTTCAGCCAACTTTCTTTACTTCTAGAGGCCGTAGCCCAACATATTTTCCATTTAAAAACATTTTGGGCCAGATCCGGACCCGCAATCCTGAAATTTTGGATTCCTAAGTTTTCATTACTGCGATTGTTTTTAGATATTTTTTTGTACAATATTTTTTTGTAAGATAACATTATAATTTTTATAACTTGGAAATAAAATTGGGAATAACTGAAATTACGAAATTGAGCGAAATAAAAATAATTGTTAGTACGGGAAGTAAGGACCTGCGTACATCAAATTGTCTTTAAATTAAGTGGCGGCAGAAGAATTATCGTTGAACTTTTAAAATGTAATCTGAAATATTAATGCAGTAAATGCAGCGATCAATTTTGAGTTCTTCTGTAGTTTATTGTTGCTTGTATCACATTTTTACCCTCCCTACTTATTGTGATGAAGGCTCAATCAAGAATCAAGATCCCTCCACAGGAGCTAGCTTAAATGCTGCCCGATAAGGCGGCTTTTAAGCTAATATAGAATGAATAAAATAAATACTATCTAAAAATGAATATTCATTCATTTTCCCATCTAAATGAAGAAAAATGTACAGGGATTGGTACGACGACTAGCAGAATTATTACAACTAAAAATGAAAAAAAAGTCTTATTCCATCCGTACACTGCCGCAACATTCATTTTTGTGTAATAGGTTTGGTAAACGGGTGTCCAGGAACTAGGTTCACACTTGTAATAATGACAGCTGATGTAAGACCAGAGAGATTTAAACCAAAATTATTAATGAAGCCACACAATCTAAAATAATTTCATAATAACGCACGTGAATAAATATACCGGATGTAGCTTGATATTCTCTAACCTACAAAACTTTAAAAAAATACTCAATAACAAACAAATGAAAAAGAAAATTCAATTTGAAATTATATTTTTAATAATTAATTAAGTTTTATTGATAAATAATTATTTAAAATAAAAATTTAACCATTTCTTTAAATAGCATTTGTAAAGTAACTGCCATTGGTTCGAGACTAGCGCCCTTGATTTTCTACTGTTCAACCCGTGTGCCTTCCTTTTTAGTGTTTCACTAGGACACTCAACCTCTATTCATCAAGATGCCGTAAGTATTGAACATTATATACCTTATTTAGCCCCTAAATTTGTACATTTTTTGTTCTACTCAATTCTTCATGTGGTCTTTATTCCGTATTTGCACCTTATTTTTTTCAGAGGTGCACCTAAAATGCTAATTCAGGCCGTACAGGTCTACGGGCGAAAGGTAAGAAACTTTACGCTTAAAATATGGCGGCACACCGGTGGTCAGAATAGTGAACACGTTTCACCCAATTCAATGTCTTAGTTGTTTTTATTCATCTTTATCGTCTTGATTTAATTTCTGTTAATTAGTATTTCTTAATTGTTTAATTTTTTGTTTTAATTGTTTAAGTAGGTTATGATTCGAGTTGTACGAAGACTGGCATAGTTCATACTTCAGTGTTTTTTTTTCTTTTTTTTAATAATTGTTATTTTTAATTTAAACTTTTATCGTGTTTAAACATTTACGAAACTTTCCTTAAGATAATAGCGTAAATTTGAGGTTATATTTACATATTTTCAATAACGTACATAGTAGAAACTGGGTTAGTCATTTTCGTTAAATCTTCCCCACGTGTACGAAAACATTTCTGCAACCATTTTTTTCTTTTTCTCTAGCAGAAAACAAATACGGACTTTTTTTTTATTTTTATTGTTGTTGCAGGCGATAACCTGGATTTAAAATTTTTAATAATTAAGATTTAAATGTATTTCACTTTGCTGTTTTTTTTTTTTTTTTCTTTTTTTTTTCCAAAAAAAAATCTGCTTTACCAAAATTTTTCTCTTACATGCACACTATAATTTTTTTATTTTTGTCTGGAAAGTAGAATTTTTTATTTTTTTACTATTTTGAAGGAATTAACTCTAAAACAAAACAAAACAGTTAAGCACTCAAGTTTATAAAAACAAATTAATGGATGAAAGTGAATCGATTTTAATGTTATATACGCATCTAGTAATTAAGTTCTGCATTCAAAAATTCCGTAAAATGGCAAATTCTTGGTAGTGCATAAGTTGTTTCTGCGTACCAAACAGATTTACCGCCCTTGTATTTAAATTAACCCACCTCTTTTGAATAAAAATATTCATCAGAAATAAAACGAAAAATAACGTTTGAACCTATTTCCTGACACGACTTTAAATGTTAATGATTGAAAAAATAAAATCTCAAAAATGGAAAAAGGCACTTTTTTTTTTTTTTTTTAGTTTACACTTTAAATACTTGAAAATTCAAGGAAATATTTTTGTTCAGAGAAAAATCAATGTCTATTTATAAATGAGCATATTCCGAGCATGGTACCATTTTTGTTTCCAGAATTTCTTTAAACCCTTTCAACAGATTACGGTTGGAATTGGGATGCTCCCAAAATATGCTACATAATGTTTCGGATATTAAAATTGAACTCTCCTACAATTTAATTTCAATGTTTAACCATGAAAATTGAAAATTTTTGCTTTTTAAAAAAAAAAAAAAAAAAAAAGCAATATTACTTTTCCAATTAAACCAGTTTCTGTTCGTATTTGGTTGTCTGGTTCTTTGCCCAACCTTTCCTTTCCAACCATTTTTTCTTTTAACCTGTTGAATTAAGTTCTAAGTTGTAGTCATAACCTTATGTTAAATCTCTAGAGTTCAGTTATTACCAGTCCTCGATTCCCTCATTTTTATTTTATGCCACCTCTAAAAGACGTAAAGAATGTGATCACAGAACCGTTTTCTTTTTGTTCTTGGTGGAATGACAGTGGTTTTTCCTGAGTGTTATCCACGGTTTTGTATTCCGTGTGGTCCTTCTGTACTGGCTTTTTTCTTTTTTTTAAATCCAGTGTGCATAACCTTTTAAACCTGAAAACATTGTTATACGCAGAAATAATTTCTCATTATTGACTTGCCTATATTCCACAAAACATTTACCATTGAGTAGATCACCTAACCGGTACAAATTAAGACAGAACCTTAAAAAAAATAAATAGGTACCTCCTTAAAAAACATACTGAAGAAAAGCCTCAAACTTGATAAAAATCTAGTTTATTGCCAAAATGTTTAGGAGAAAAGACAAATGATTTTTTGATTACAAAATTTTTCTTGTATCAACATGTGGGCCAAAGATTTAGTATTAAAAACTTTGGGAATTATTACAAAAATCAAATAATTGTTGGATTTTAATTTTATTTTCGTAAATTAATGAAATTGAGTTTTCCTTGAACATGTTACTCCTCCCACTTTTATGGACTTGAGGAAATTAAAATTCCACCTTCTTCCTATCAGTTAAAGTAGGACTACTTGTAGATTTTAAATCCTCAATTTGTTTTTGTCAAACACTACTGAAAATCAACTCTGAACCTTAAATGCGATAAAATTAGAAAAGCTATTAATTGGTTTTATAAATATTAAAATGTTAGCAATAGTTAGCTAGCAACTTAAGACATTGAATTTATATTTAAATCAAAGTTAATCAATCTGACAGTAAATAAAAACAGCAGTACATCTTCAAAATGCAATCTTAACTTTTTTTTTCTACAACTAGAATTATTAATGTTTGTACAAATATTTGATAGTAAAATTCTTTTTCTTTTTCAGAAAACTGCTACAGCTGTTGCTCACTGTAAACGTGGTAATGGTTTGATTAAAGTTAATGGACGTCCTTTGGAAATCTTGGAACCTCAGATTCTGCGCTATAAAGTGAGTTGTGATCCTGTTGGGTAAAAAATTTTATAAAAAGAACAAGATGCTTTCAACAAAAAGAAATTTTTGCTGATGTAATGATATAGGATGACTTTGAAACCATTTGCTTTGACATTTTTACTCATCATAAAAGAAATATTCTATGCTTCTGTAACTTTTTGTAATTCAAAATGTTATAGAAATTTGACGGCTCAAAAATAAGAAGTTACAAACATGCTACTGCTGAATGTAGAATGGAACCCAATAGTTGATGGGGCAATAAGTCTACTGTACCTGCTTTGTGTTTTTAGTGGAATTATGGGTCCTCTAGGAGACTGTTTTTAAAACTACAATGTCTAAAGATACAAAAGACTGGCAACAAACTTACACCTTTTAATAACATTTGGAATATTTAAGAAAATTCAGAGCAAAATTAACTTGCCATTATGGTTTGTTAAACAATTTATTCCATTCTATAGCTGTTGCCTAATATTTACCATCTAAACCTCAATGGTCGTCAACAAAGGGTAGAATTTATACAAGTGAACCAGATGTTGAAAAGACTTGAAAATTAACTAACTTAAAAAAAATCCTGTTATCTGAACCAATAGAAAGAATTGCTTCCAGATATTTTCATATAAAAATTATTTTGCACAAACATTCTATCTCTGTCAGTTTGCTCTTAATTCTTTCTTTTCCTTCCATCTATTTCTGACATTACTTTTATGCTTCTCATATAGTATATAAAATGTATCTACATTTGTTTCATAGTACCTATAAAAAATGACAATTATTTGTACATGTACCCTCACTTCCAGCTATGATCATATTAGCTGTGCACTACTAAGGATCAAAGTTTTGATCCTTCTCAGCTGTGATATCTTCTTCCAATGCAGCACCTCTTGATTACAAAAAAAAAATTGGTGGGTCAAGTATTTATGGAAAATTTAACATTCATTTGCAGTTGGATTAGTATTTAGTTTGACGAAAAACCTATTTTTGGATGTAAAGTAGTAAGCCCAACATTATTTAGTGGATCTGTTATAGTTGATCATTGGCTGTAACTACATTTATGGGATTCTGCTTAGAATACTTGGAATTATAACTTATGGCTAATGCAGGTGTATGAAGTGTGTGGCTCCTTGGATACTGATTTTTATGAACCTGAAGGTTAACACTGCTCTAGAGCATTTGCTTTAAAAATGATAAACAGGAAACATCACATGTACTATTATTTTTCAAACTTGGAAATACTCCTTGTTGAGTACTTTAAAAATTTGTGGTTCTAAGAGTTACTGACAGCATTTTTGCATTAACATGAAGACTTGAATTAAAATGACTGAAACTTAAGCTTTTGGCATAACTTTGGCTTATAAATTTTTAGCAGGTTGTCTATTTTATATTGTATGAATAAAGTTTTCAATTATACTAAATTGCATAGTTTTGGGATTTTATGAAACTACTGCTAAGAATCTTTTTAGTAACTTAATGAAAATTTAACTGTAGTTCTATTCAGCCTCTATTTGTTCAATGTTACATGAATACATTCTATAATTCAAAATGTTTTTTTTTTTTTTTTTTTTTTTTTTTCCCAGCTCCAAGAGCCACTTCTTTTACTTGGCAAAGACAGATTCTCAGGAGTGGATATCAGAGTTAAAGTGAGAGGTGGTGGTCATGTTGCCCAAATCTATGGTGAGTAAAAGAACAAGATAGCTTTAAAAAAAAATGTATGGATTGCTTTATGTAATATATTTTAGTCTATTGTAAGCATTTTACACAAAGAAAATGGTTTAACAGATGATATACACTTAAATTTGTTGAAACAAACTAACCTTGCGTTTACTTTTTTTTTTCTTAACAGCTATCCGCCAAGCCATTTCCAAAGCTTTGGTAGCTTATTTCCAGAAATGTAAGTTTTTCTTTGGTCTTTTCATTAACTTTTAATGGCTGACATTGTGAACATGCAAGTGACTTGAATTGTGGGAAATGTGATAGGTTTTTCAAGCTTTACATCTGTATCTGTTTGGATTTCTTTAGTAAAAATGTTGTGAATTGATTGTTAGCAAGATGAAGTAATCATTCACCAAAATCCCTTTTCATTTTAAAAATTTGAATATAGAGTAATCAAACATATCTGCCTCAATTTCTGAGATTAGGTATTGTAACTATTTACATTTGTTCAAGGTGTTGTCTTCCTCTTAATGAGTTGGCCAAGCCTAGACATAAATACAAATTTTTTTTTTTTTTTTTTTTTTTTTTTTTTAGTATTTAAAAAAAAATTTTAATCCTTTCTAGCATGTCTGAAACTTTAGCTAAAAAATTTTTTTGAGTCATTAGGATTGGTGTAAAACGGGGAAGTCAATCATTATTTTCATAAAATGTCTTAGTTTTCTTGTATTTTAAATTCAGAGCTGAAATTGGTTCTTGCAAGTCGAAATTTTACACAAAATTTATGATTTATATTCCTCAGTCTTTATTTAATTAAAAAATAAAAATAGTTACGATTCTAGTTTTAAAGTCTTCATAAAATTAAGTAAGGGGGGTACCAGATGTAAAAAAAAAAAATGACTTTCTAAAAGAAACATTTCTAAAATAAATTCATTCATTTTGGAATAAGTTCTGAAAGTTTCACTAAATTGCGACAATTATTTGATTTTTGGAAGAATTTCCAAATTAATGTGTTTTTAAGTGAAAAGTGAAAGTTAATGCAAAGTAGCAAAATTAGCGAAAATTGGACATCCCTATCCAAATATTGGGATCTAGTTTTTTCTTTTTTTATGAAAAATAAAGTTACTATATTAGAATTTTGACTGTTCTAAAATGGGATGGAGATGATGTTATTATTCGTTTCCTGTCAAATGAATAGATTTGATTAGAAAACCATAAGAATCTGATCTAATTCCCATTTCTATAAACTATTGTTTTAATATCTGAAAATTGGCAAAAAAAGAATACTTACTCACTTGCGTACATACGTGGGTGAGTGTTTTTTTTTTTTTTTTTTGTCTTGTAAAATATTTATATTTTGAATTTGGTTTTGAAATACTGCAAATTATTTTACATATTGGAAATATTAAATTTAATCTTAACTTGAAATCAAAGCTTTAAGTATTTTTCATTTTAAACCTTAGACATCACATTTAGGTATGTACTTTTATATTACTGGAATCTTGAGTTTTATGTAACTTATGGGTCTTATGTCTTGTGTTTGAATAATCGTCATTGAATGTTAAAAAGAGCTTTTATCCCACTTGATAGCTTCTATGGTTCTTGCTTATATTTGTTTAGTATACATTTTTAAGGATTTCACATTCTACTGTCACCCTTTCTCCTTGTATTACGCACTCTGCTGAACCTACCCTTGATCGCTTCCTGAAAGTTAATTTGATCCCTGTCGAAGAATGATACAATAAAAATGGTGATCAATTTCACTGTCTAATCCCAGAGGAAGGCATTGGATGCAGAATGTGATATTTCTCCTAATCATAAATAATTCTACTTGATATCCTTAAGTTTACTAAATCTGGCACAGTGGTGGGGTTAAAAATTCCCAGATATGTGGTCTCAAAAATTTATTGATTTATGATAGGAAAGACTCTTATTTGCTTTAAATGTTAAAGATTTCTCAGATTTCTATTTGCTTGTTTGCAGATGTTGATGAAGCTTCAAAAAAAGAGGTCAAGGACATCCTTGTTCAATACGATAGGTCTCTCTTGGTAGCAGATCCTCGGCGTTGCGAGCCCAAAAAATTCGGTGGACCTGGTGCTCGTGCACGTTACCAGAAATCATACCGTTAAAAAAAGTGGATGTTATAATGAAAATAAAAATTGGGTTTTTCTGAGAAAATTTTGTCTTTTATCCTTTATGAAAATTCAGCCAAAAGATGCAAAGATTAACAATCTGAAAGGTTTAGATCTTAATGAAGTTTGTACATTTGATTTATTTTTAAAGAAAATAACCATTAGTTAAAAGCACATGTATTTCTCCACCGTATAACATCAATATTTAGCAATACATTGTTTCTAGTATGATAGTGATATAAAAGTACTGACATAGCAATTTGAAACATTTTAAATTGGAGCCTTGTAACTGCTTATGGACATACCTGACTATTGTCTAAGTGATTTTTTTTTTTTTTTAAAGCATAGTGACATACAGTGTAACCTGGATATAAGAAACTTCTTCTCCGGTCCTGACAACTCTTATATCCGGGTTACACTGTACCTTGAAATGAGTAGGGCTTGGTGCTAGACTAAACTTAATAGCAACTGGAAAGTTATTACCACAAATCACTTGAAATTGTAGCTTCCTTCTGATCTCCAATTTCTACAGTTGGAGAAATAATTATCAAGGAGGAGTTAGCACAATAACCTCAAAGAAGCAGGTACACAAACATGTCTAAGGGTTTTTTGTTTTTTTTTAATCCTCAAAGGCTATTGATAAAACCAGTTGAATTTCTGACTTGTTCTGTTATAAGGGAAGTCACTTTAATGTACTCTTGGTCAGTTGGGAATAGCTTCCTACACTGACCAACTTAGTAATAATCATGGCTTGGTTAATAACTATAATCAATAGTGGGTTGGAGCAGTCTATATTAATTACTCTGGTGACTGATTTTTGAAAGAACAGGAGAGAACCAACTTCAGAATTGCAGTAACAACTTGAATACCTACATTTGATTTGTTGCTGCCTGGAAAAATCCAGTTCAAACAATTACTACTGAGTTGTCCAGTATTAAAATTGTTCATGTATCCAAATTCCTATGGTGTTCCAAAAGATCAGCTATTCAACTGGACTTGTATGTCCTGTACCACCACTAATATTTCATACCAGTAGTCTTGGTATAACTGAATTATATGGATAAATTCTTACAGTATATGAGCAAGTTGTTCTGTGAAAATACTCATTATGTGATATTCAGAAAATAAATGAATGATTACATTAGACAATTTAAATTCTAATCTTTCGTTTTAAGTTATATTTTCACTCTCCCATCAACTCATTCTTTCAAAAAATTAAAATTATGAAAACTCATGTTAATTATTTAGAGAATTTGTATTTTAATTATCACAACCTCAGACCTTTGACAAAATATGCCACAAGTATCTGATGGAACTACTCAGCAACCTCAATATATTAGGGAAAGATATCAATAATCAAGAACCTATATTGGCAGCAAACACCATGTATGCACATAAGGAACAAGTTCAGAGTATATACAAAAATAGAAAAGGATGTCTTCTCAATCTTAAGATATGCAGATGACACTACTGATAGCAGACAAAAGAAATTACAAAATCTACAGAAAGTAGCGATGGAGAGTGAGAAGAAAGGACTAAGCATAAACTACAAGAAGACAGAATGCATGGTCATCAGTAAGAGGATGATCCCGAAATGCGATTTGAAGGTCGGGAACACTAGAATCAAGCAGATGCCGAAGTTTAAATATCTGGGAAGTGTCTTGACAGAGGATGGTAAGTGCAGCACTGAGATCCATAGATGTATTGGGATAGCCAAAGACATTCCTAAAGCCGGGCAGAGTGCTGTGAGACAGGAGGATTTCTTTGGTAACAATGTGACATCTGTCTTCCTTTACAGTAGCGAATGTTGGACAATTTCCTCAAAGAAGAAGAGATTCAAGGTGACAGATGTGCTTCTACAGAAAGATGCTAAGGATATGGAGTGAGCAACAATGATGTCTTAGAGAGGTTGCGAACAAGGAGGAGGCTTATACTTAACATCAGGAAGAGGCAGCTGAAGTTTCTGGGACACACAATGAGGAAAGTGGGCCTGGAGAATCTGATACTCACAGGTCAAATAGAGGGAAAAAGAGACAATGGAAAACAACATGTGACATACCTGGCAGACTTGAGCAAGTGGATGACAGAACATGGGGGGAGGAAGCAGAGGTAAGGAATTTGTTGAGAGATGCAAGGGATAGAGGGAGGTGGAGAGCCATGATCGCCTACGTCCTGAAAGGACATGGCACATAAAAAGAAACTTCAGGGAATTTTGCTTTATTTAAGAAAAGGAAAACTTGTGTAATTAACATTTAGTCGGTGTTGAGTCATTTCCCTTGGGGAAATATTTTGTGGTCAACTTATTTAAAAACTAATCAGAAACCAGCATCCTGATTAGACATGGAGTAGCTTTCTTCAGGTTACAGTATTTTTAAAAATTATTTTTACATCGCGCTACGATGTGATAAACGTATAAACATACAGAAATTTTTTTATCTAAGTTAAAGATTTTTATTTTTATTTTTTTTTAAGAGCCTTGATTACCTTACTTTCTGACTGTTGGAAAGTACTAGGAAACACCATGGATGATTTTTTTCCCCCTCCGAAATGTAAGCAAAAATTGCTACTGGGGTAGAATTAATTACTCACTGTGTATTTTTATTTTGTCCTTTGACTCACAGGCTACCGCGCTAAAAGAAAACATTATAATTGTTTTTAAGGATAAGCCGAAGCGTTACTTTAAAAATCCAATTGATTTAGACTAAAAAAAAAACAACACATCTCTAGGAAAAATAGTGGATTTTATAGAGAATTTTAAATTTGTTTACATTTTTCGTAAACAATGACTGCTCGATGAATGACGAAAAAAAGTAGATGGAAAAGTTAAAAATCCCTAAAAAGTTTATTTATGGAAATTTTTTTTCTAATTCCGATTTTTAGCCTAGGCCATTAGGACCGAAAGTTAGGTTCAAAGTAGCTAGGCATTTTAAAATGATTAAAATGCGTTTTTTAGCGTGTTTTTTTAATTTTTTTTCCTCCTGTTGTTTGTTTCAAGTCCGTGGTTAGAAAGTACGTAGTTTTAGTTTAGGTCTTCTTAGTGCTGAAAAGTTTCCCAAATACGCGTAGAATGCTCGCTGTCTCAGTTTTCGGAGTAAATGGTGCAAGCGAATATATTTGAAAGATGGATCCAAAATAAAAACCAAAGTTTGACACAAGTAGTAGTAGTAGTAGTAATTCTTCCTCGTGTTGTTGTTGTGTGATTTTTCTTTTTTTTTTTTAATGTAATCCAAAGTGCATATTTCTTATTGTGACCGTAAAGAGTTAAAGAACATACTTCTTAATTTAAGTCAATCAACGAGAAATAAATTATAAATACTAACAAAGGATGAAAGTTAAATGACTTTAAAAAGACAATAGTTACTACTTACAACAAAAAATTTAAACGAAGATGAAGTGAAGTCCCAAAAAATTATTTTAAAGATGTGAAGTGATATCAAAAAGGAATAATTAAAAGGGAAGGAAAAACAACACACGTGAAAGAAAGTAAGGTTGGTGAGGGAGAGAAATCATTGCTTATAATTACTATAATGTGCAAGGTCAGCAAAAAAGTGTTTAAAAGAATACCACAAAGACATTTTTTTACTAATAAGTCGGCATTACCAAATAAAACTGATACGGTGTCGACTGAACTTATGTATACTCCCAACCGAGGCCCGAATACATTTAGCACAAGATTAGAAGTATCGAAAGACGGTAGGTTAATTAGTAATAAACTTGTACATCTTTTACTAGATGTAATTGCAAAGCATTTATGGAATAATATATAAGCATTTTTTGAAATGTTTTACTGATGATATCGGAGATACGTGATTTCCACTCGCACCGTTTTGTCTTTTAATTGTTGAGTGTCGGCCTCATTTTCATTCGTCGTCTCGACTGAGACAAAAGTGAAAGTAGAATTTCTATTAGTTTCTTTCTATTTCTGCGTTTGTAACCATAAAAACTAGCCAGATGCGTGAGGTGATGGCTTTGACGAGGTTCCAGCGGTATTTGGTGGGACTGATGCTTTTCAGTGGGACCCTGTTTCCAGTATTGCTCAAGTGAGTATTTTTCCGCTACTTAGTTTTATTATTTATTTATTTTTACACCTTTACTTTTTCACACTGCTATAAATTCTCTTTCCGTCGTGTACTTTTCTCTTGCTTGTCTTTCTTCATTCGGAACGGCATGCGTTCTCTGTCGTCGTAATTTTATCAAGCTTCAAATGAAAAATCATTAAAAAAACGCTTTTTGAAAATAGAGTTGACAATTGAAGAGACTTGAAACTTTTTTTTTTATAACAATTTGACTTAAATAGCAATAATAGCTAGTCTAGTTAGTTGTAGTAGTGCTGAAAAATCGGTGCCTGCTACTAACTAAAAGCAGGTGTCCACACCTCGAAGCGTCATTCATTCAGCCAAGGAATACCAAGTGGTTGGTACATTGATGAATTTTATTTAATTGTAGCGTCTTCACTCCGTTTATTTCTCTATTAAATATAAGTAGTTTGGCAATCAGTTGTTATTCAGTTTTTCTTTTTTAATGAATTCAATCAAATAGGTAGCTAATTAGTAATTACCTTCTTGACAGTTACGTTCGAACGGAACGCATTCTTCTTCCACTAAAAATGGTGTTGTTGAATTTGGAGTCTACATAAAAATCTAATTTTCTACTACGTACGGCATTTTCTTCCCTGACTTGAAAAAAAAACAAAACAAAAAAACAAACAAAAAAAACGCTTGTTACCTTATCTATCAGATTATTAACTCGGAACAGTTATTTTGCAGCAAAATTGCGTTAAAAAGAAGTTATCTAATTTTAAAATGATCTACTTACTACTAAATATTAGAAAAATATAATAATTCAAGTTAACGGAAGTAGATGGTAATGGAATAAAATCTGCAAGCTATCGAAAGTTTAATAAATAATTCACTGAATTTAAACTTTCGATTTTTTTATCTGAATAATTCAGATATTTTAAACTTTTACTGCACACTTGATATCGATGAAAAAATCAAAGAATAAAAAATTAAAAAGTAAATGAAGAACTGTTCAGAAGAACTACTAAAAACATTTCGTTTTTTGTGTAGTGATAAAAAAATCCTAAGAATTATCCAGAATTATCCGCAGTAATACAGAAAAAAATATTTTATTTTAAAACTGATAATTTTCGTTTTTGAGAACAACTGCTTTCTTCTGGAAATTCACTGATGCTTTTTTAGTTTTGTTTTTACGATCTCGAAAAAAGAAGACATTTTTTGTGTTTTTCTGTCTGTCATTGGCAGAAAGACACTTTTTACAATCTAGTCGCAATAAAGATTAAGAACCGAAGTTTTTGGTCACTAAAATGAAAAATGACAGCTTCAAACCGAAAGAAAAAGACGCACAGTCTCGTGTCTCTATCGCTTTGAAGATAAAAAGGAAAAATAATACTATTCTACATTGTAATTGTAATGTAATATTTTCATTTTTCAAAGTTTATTTTTTTGTATGCAACGTTTTCTGATTATTTTGTCTTTTGGAACAAAATTAACATTAAAAAAAAAGAAAATAATCAATCACAGTATAAGTCAAGTGAAATGAACCAATCGATAAGTAAAAGTTCGATTTTCAAAAGAACTATTGTAAGTGATGAATGAGTTTATCGACCTCTAGTGTCTTGTAGTTTTTGAATAATGCGCACCTGTTCGTTGTCTGCTACATTTTTCATACTGCAGTGCGTGCGTGATTACAAATCATTTGTTAAATGAACAGTCAAATTTTAAACTTTTTATTATTTCCGTTTTTTCCTAAATCATTAATCCTCTGTAGAAATCAATAACAATGATAAAAATCGATATTATCTCAGCTTAACTTTCATTAAAAATATGTAATTTATTGATTTTTTTTTCTCCCCAAAAAGTATTTTTATTTTTTCGTTTTTTAATTCACATTCTGCTTGTTAAATTTCTTACAGTCTTTTAACGTAATTATTCGGGTTTTGTTGTAATTTGCTAAAATCAAGTGTTATCTCTCTTTAAATTTTGTTTTTCCAATATCTAGGTTTTTAAAATGTCTATTCAAATTAAAAATGGGGTGTACAAATTTTAGAGAAACATGTAAAATAAGAAAAAAGCCACCCAACATCGAATTAACATTCCCACGCGATCTTAAGGTGTGACACAGTCAATCACCAAGTAGTGTTGATTTATGTTCATACTGTTTATACGCGCTTTTCACTCATTATAGCTAATTTTAAACAATGAAATATAGTAACTGCGGGGGAAAACATCTATTCTAAATTAAGATCAGAAATTTGCGGACGTAGTAGAAAACAGATCACGAGGTAGAGAAAGAATTTTCAACCAATCGCTGTTAGTTCCGTGGAGGCTTGAACAGTTTTCATTTATATCCTCCATGTACGTGTGGGCTTCCACTTTAAAAAACTCAATCTTTTATCACATTTCGTTCAAGTTGGCGTGTGGATAAATAACTACATAATTTGTTTGCATTTTTTAATAAATTAAAAACCTTCAAGTAAATAAAATACCTTCAGGTTTGTATCTTTTGAAAACAGACAAATACGAGACTTTGCAACAGGTTGGCAGTCAGTAAGCTAAAAAAAATATTCATTTTCACAACAAAATGTATGTCGTTTCCTTTTTATTCAAAGTGGCTATAGATCAAAATTATGGTCAACAGTGAAACTACACGCCAACTCATTTAAATCAATAGCGATTCGCTTTTCTTCTGTAAATTAATGTCATTACTGGTTTCAAATCTTTCTCATCTTATTCATTTTTACTAAAATGTTATCACTATAGAATTTTACTAAGCGTAGTTTAGATGTGGTACAAATCCAAAAGTATGGAGCACTCAGTCAGAATCGAAATCACTGCCCAGTCGTAATTAATCTAGTGAGACAAGCTTGCTAACCATTATACCACGTCCAAGTGCCGAAATGTTATTACTATAGCAAACACATGTCCATTTACTGTCACTGTGTCATGTCCATAAAAGAAATGCATAAATAACAAATTAATTATAGTTTCTAAAATAATTATAATTATAATTAATTCTCTCTTTCTAAACCAATGAGAATCGACCCCATTTTTATCCTCTACAAACGTGACATTCTCACTATTGGACAAGCATTCAACACGAACAGGCCATAAACACGTGCGTCAACGAAAATTTCGGCCCCTTTTCCTTTTTCAGGTCATAATGGAAACACTCAACAAAAATTCGAGTAAGAAAACCCCAGACACTATTTTATGATTTATTTCAAAATAAATTAAATTTCTTTGAACTTAAATTTCGGTTCTATTTGAATTTGAAGCTAGAAAAAAGCTAATCCGGATTAAAAGAAAAAATTAATTTCCGTATAAATGAACTTTTTAGGCATTAAAAAAAAAGTATTGTTTCATTTTTTTTCGTAACTCATCGAGCTCCCATTGTAGATTAACAATAATAAGCTAAACAACAAATTTAAAATTCTCTTCAAAATTCAATATTTGTCTTAGAGTATGTTTCGAAATCAGAAGATGGCGTCTGTACTTTCTAGAAATAATGATTACCTTTTACTTTTAAAACAATGAATATGACGTTTTATTTACGCTTGTGAGGTTAAATGACAAAATAAAAAACTCTGTAATTCCATGCACCCGAAAAAATAAAAATAAAACAAAAAAATACGGAAGACCAGCAGTGTAATAATCAAGAATTTCTTATTTCTGTTTAAAAATAAATTTTCTTTAACCTTATAAATCAATAGTTTAAAAATTTCCATCGTGACGAGTGGAACAACTTATGCAGGAAAAAATAAGACAGATTTGTTTTTTAAAATAATAAAAACTTTGTTTACTGATTGGATTGGTTATTATTCTTGTATACAGTAAAGAATAAATGTAGGAAGACTGAGCTGAGACATACATAAAAAAAAACCCGCACACAACCATGCCGATGTATCGGAAAACAATACTTTCAAGACACCAAAACTATCTGAACCGGTGTTATGAAATTTCATTATTGAATAATAGTCAAATTATGTACTTCTTGTACATCCATACTAGAAATTAGGTAACAGTTGCTAAAAGATTCTGGCAATGTAAAATAGTGGTTGCGTTTTCACTGCAGGACTCGCCCCTTCACTATTAAGTCCATAAGTTTTCCCAGTTTTAAGCGGAATACGCGGGCGGTAATGTCATGTCTGTGAGTGTAATCCTGTCCAGGTAGGAGTTCACGCGTTAGCTTGTTGTGGACCCTGATAGCGGTGCAGATCTGGCTTACGAAAATAAGGCCTTGTGCCAGACACTACACACTACTACCGAATCCACAAAGTAAAAAAAAGGAAAATATAAAGACGTACTCTTTCCACCGTACAAACGTACAAAGTGAAAAGAAGTAGACAGGCAAAACAACAAAAGGTTAAGAACAAACAGAAATTTTATTAGAGTTTAACAAGTAGTGTCTTCAGTGAAGACCTTCAGTAAATGTACTGGAAAATGTAGTTGAAAAAGAGGCCAAGTAGATTAGTAAATTGTCTTGAGTGATGACCTTCAGTAAGATACTGGAAATATGGTAGTTAACAAAAAAGGTAGATAAAGTTTCGCGCCAAAATTTAAATCCAAGATGGCTATGGCGGGAAAAAGTTTCTTCAGGAAGAAGGTCAGAAAGTCAGTTGTAATGCATAACATACGGCAAGGAAAAAATACTCACTGCGAGAGTTTATAATTATGAGTGTATGTAATTCTTTTTTAGGTAACAGGTTCAGAAAGTATGAGTTCGAAGAATGTGAAAAATGCTTTGTTCATCAGGTTGGAAGTTTTTGAAAGTTGGCGACTCGATAAAGATGTTCGCTTCTGTCATGAAGGTGCCGACCGTGTCGTATGTGTTAAAGATATAGCGACGAGCCATGATGTCTAGGCAAGGTTTGCCGAATAAAATGTCTCTGTCGGCATATATGGGTTACCGGCGAGAGACAAGTGAGCCAACCCGGCCGAATGGTCAGACGACCACGGGGCGACTAATTTGAAAAAGCCAATTTGCCGTGACGTCAGCGCAAAAGCGCGCGAAAAAAATGAATTCTTCCTCATCTTCGGCTAAGACAACGGTTTACTACTATAACCGGCCGAATGTGAGAGGAAGGGAATGTGAGTGCGTCAAATTGAAAGTGGGGACAGCGATGTATCCCACAATCTCAACCCATTTGGGGTTGCAGGTAAATGTTATAAATAAGTCTGGCTGTCCTGAGTGCGTTCATGCATGTAACTCGCCCCCCTCAGTGTAGGTAGAGGACAGAATACACAGCTTCACTAGGTCATGGGGATTGACTTCATTTCCAAGGCTGTCACGTAAGTGTACGTAGGAGTCTGAGCGCAGCTGTTTCTGATGATTGCGTATAAAACAAAGCCTCTCTGATTTCATCTTAGCGGCCATGTCAACCGCAAACTGGTTGAAAAGCACCCTGCATCTATGAAGCAGGTTGAAGTCTCCATTCCTAACCATGAAACTGTATGAGTAGAAGGCCTTGCATGATAAGGCTTTGGGAGATGTTGTAGGTTGGCCACCCGGCGTATGAAAGGGAGTGCCGAAGTGGTAGCCATCGTTACCATAAGGGAAAAGTAAAATACTGCGAAGAGCGCCACCTCTTTATTTGAGGACAATATCGCGAGTGCGGTCTTACTCCCCATGTATATTAGCAGCCACTTTGTTGCACCCAGGAGCATTGTAGCGGTGTTTGTGTTCATCATGAGGTTGTTTGTTGGCGTCAATTACAATGCCGAAGGAAGGAAAGGGAGCATTTTCCAAAGCATATTTGAAACTGCGAATGTAGCTGTTAACCTCGTGAAGCATGGCATGAAGTAGTAGTATGACGTCCTGCGAGGAACTCTTCCCGACGGCGGCAAAATACCAATCCGGGATTCGACCTGTAGGTTGTAGTCTGCAATAAAGTACAGTTGAAGGAATTTATGTGTAGAGGTTTCCTCAGGCAGCAGAGACCCAATACCTGCCCCTGTACTTTGAAAGTGGGCATCCAACCCTCTTCTTGAACCACCTGAGCCCCAAATGAGGTCATTTGGAAGGAGTTGTTATATTGCCTAATTGTTTTAAGGAAGTCGTTGGAGTCGGGATGGGAGCCGGCTATTAGTCCCCTCAACGATGTAGGTGGGTTCATGCAGAGGTGGTAGTTGAACTTTGCCAGAGGAGCAGCACAAACTGGAAGCTCCCCGGCCCATTTGCGGGGATTGTAGAATTGACAAACACAGGTCATGGACCCTACATTGATGTCATTGCATGTAGTTAAGCTAATGCCGGGGTCGTAATTGAAAGTCAAGAAAGACCAAAAAGAGCTACTTGGACAGGTAATAGCACGGGTGGCTGCAAGGCGCTGAATGTCACTGGCAAGGCGTATGTGGCGAGCTTGGGGAGTTTGAGATAAGTGCACAGTTGCCATGTTTGTAGCAGCCCTTGAAAATCTGTTTGCCCTTGTCTGTGGGCCCTCAGAGTTTCTGGCAGCAGAAGTCACTGCAGCATTGCGGGTTGCCTGCTGCAGCTCTCTCAGACTCCCTCAACCTAGCTGTTGTAGCAGCATCCCTGGATTGATGTACGCACATGCAGTCAGTTGTTTCAGCTGCCCTCAACCCGGCAGTGGTGGCAGTATTTCTAGCATTTCGCACAGACCTACACAACGGTGTCTCAGCAGCCCTAGCATTCGCTGTTGCAGCAGCGTACCTGGATTGACGGGCACACCTGCGGTCAAGTGTCTCTATTGCCCTTGATTTCGCAGTGGCAGCAGCGTTTCTTACATTACGAAGAAGCCTTTGATGATGAGTCTCAGAAGCCCGAGATGCAGAGGCGGTTGCTGCAGCCTGTGCGTTCATTCTTGACAGTTGTGCATTCTTGAGCCTTGATCGCAACGAAGCCCTGTAGGCAGCTTTCCCAGCTAAGCAGGTGGCACGATCCTCTTGTGACTGCGAGGCCTGCGTGAGGTCGCTGCGTTGAACGACCTGTGATAGTCGCTTTGTAGTCTGCTCCTGGGACTCGCGGGCCCTTTTTGCTCTCATAGTGAACGCTCTTGCAGACCGGAGGCTAAGATGTACCCTCCTTTTTGGCAGCATGGGGAAAAGTGATTCTAGTAGTGGTTGATTAGGGTTTCTCAATTGCAGAAGTACAAAGTCTAACATAGTATCGCAAAGTATGAGCCGGAATCGGGAAGGCAGTTAAGTAAAACAGCTGAATAAATTGTTTATGGTAGTTGGAAAAACGTAGTTAAACAGACAAATGGAAAACAAAAACGTAAGAAACAACTTGCAATAGGAGAAATGATCAGTTGAAGGAGCCTATCGTATCAACCGGATGGCGGCGTAACAGGAGCAGAAGTGAGACCTTCGTCCCACAGCTGTTCACAGCAGGTTCAAATGCGAAGTATTACTGGCCAATCGATTGTGCCAGTCAGCGAGCGTCCTAGGGTCTCGAACACCAATCAGCAACCGTGTACTGCACTCAGCCAATGAGATACCGCTATGTGAAGCATGGTCACACGTGTGTGAATAACAATCAGCTGTAGAGTCTGTAGTGTAGATGTCTCAATTGAACATACGTTTGATTGGTGTATTCACAAATTCCGATGAAGACATGATTGTATCGACTTCCCTCAGGTATTAGTTGGTCACAAAGGAGCTCACAGGGCAGAAGTTTTTAATTGTCACGACTAAAGCCAATAAAGTTAATCAAAATCCCAAGCAAGTTGCAAAAAACATCGCCAAATTCAGGTAAACTCGATTTGAATGGGAAGTCAAAAGGGGTATGATTTCATCGATTTTTATCCAATAGTTGAAACCGATATTGAAAACGAAAGTCAGCACCTCAATACTGTCGGTAAATACTATGCTCAACGAGAATTTTGCTGAAAATTCTTTGCCATTTGCGAAAAATATAGCCAAAAATCAGCTAGACTGGACTTGAATCGGATGTCCGAAAGTGATCGATTGTATCGATTTTTTTTCGGTAATTGATATCGATATTGAAAATGAATGTCAGTACCTCATAACTGTTGATAAAAACGATGCTCAACGTAATTTTGGTGGAAATTCTTCGCCATTTGCGAAAAATATAGCCAAAAATCAGCTTGACTGGATTTGAATTGGAAGTCAAAAGGGGCATGATGTTATCGATTTTTTTCCGATAATTGATACCGATATTGAAGAAAAAGGTCAGCAGCTCATAACTGTTGATAAAACTAATGCTCAACATGATTTTCGTGAAAATTCCTTGCAGTTTGCGAAAAACAGAGCCAAAAATCGTAGCTGATTTTTGGCTCTATTTTTTGGATTTGAATCTGATGTCCCAAAGTGATCGATTTTATCGATTTTTTTTTCCCCGATAACTGATATCAATTTTTAAAAACAAATAACAGCGCCTCAAAACTATAAGTAAGGACATTGCTCAACGCGAGTTTGGTGGATATCACTTGTAATTTGTGAAAACTATCAATGAAAAAATGATGAATTTTTTTCAAATCAATATTCGACCCCCCTATCGGTTTTAGCGATTTTTATTTTCCAAAATCGGAGGAACAATCAAAAAATCCGAAGACGTCAAGTACAAATGCTGTAAATTTCCGATCAGTGTGTGAATTTTCATGCCAATCGGACAAACGGTTTGCTCATGATGAATTAACAAGGTGACAAACACACAGACACACTAACAGAATGCCATTTATAGATACAGAAAAGAAACTCTCGTGACGAAACAGCAATGGGATGTATTTCAAAATCACACTGAAAAATTACAAGTTATATTTTTTTAAATATTGTGTAGATTTTATTTTATGTCCAATATGAAAGAAAATAACTATTGCAAGTAACAATTCTCAAAAATTTAGTTATTGAATTATTCTTGGTAAGATAGACAAATTTTCTGTATTTTCACACTTGATATTGCATAATTTTTTTGCCAAAATAATATCTGTAAGAAAATTGGAGAACATTCCCCAAATTAAAAAGTACACAAGATATTAAAAAGGTGGTGTGTGAAAAAATATGTCCCACAAAGTATTTTTTATTAAAATAACCAATCCAGTAAGAAATTCATTCATAAGTAATGAAAATTTTGTTTGAATCAGATAATTCCCTATTTTTGGCAAATATTTTAAAACCTGAGTAGCCATTTTTTGCTTTCATTTTGAAAAAAATCATCCATTTTAGTGGTACCTAATGTCCTATATATTATTTTATTACTTCAAACATTATTATAGGTGATACTCCATATTTGAAATATACACCCAAAAATTATCTACTAATTATTAATAAAAACATTGGATTAAAAATCAATCGATTATTTCTTCGTAAATTTATATATCTATATAACAAATGAAAATGTCAGTGTGTCATGTGTTACATTTTTTTACAACTCTCTAACTTTCAATAGCTCATCTTCTATAATAAATGCAAATTTCAGTGGGTCACTGTGTCACACCTTTTCAATTTTATTCCAAGAGGCCATAGACCAACATATTATACCATTTTGGAATCAGGCCGACTCCATGAGCAAATTAAAAACCTTCCGACCTGAAATTTTGTATTCCTAAGTTTTCATTACTGTGATTGTTTTTGGTGATTTTTGTACATGATTTTTTGCAACAAATTTTTTGTACAATAACAATTTTTATAACTTGGAAATAAATTTGGGAATAATCAAAATTAATTGTGAAAGTCACTCACAAAATAAAAATAATTGTTTGTATGGAAAGTAAGGACCTATGTATGTCTTTAAATTAAGTGGTAGCACAAGGATTATTGTTGAAAAGTAAGGTAAACTTAAATATTAATATTAATGTAATACTTAAATACAGCGATCAATTTTGAGTTCTTCTGTAGTTTATTGTTGCCTATTGTATCTACTCCTCCCTACCTATTTTGATGAAGGCCCAATCAAGAGCCCTTCAATGATTGGGCAGCTTTTAAGCTAATATATATATATATATATATATATATATATATATATATATATATATATATATATATATATATAGTGTGTGATTCCCTGTAAATAAATCCATTAGTTCTTTGTTTACATTTTGGATATGAAACAGCAGATATGAAGGTTGTGGGAAATTTAACGACTCCCTCCCCTAAATAGAGTCATGGCTTGATGAACAAAGTGCGAGAACTGAACATTGTAAAAACATATTTCATACAAGAAACACAATACATAATGAGAAAGGGAATATAGGATTGCTAAAAATGTATTCTTTTAGCAGTTAAAATTCAAAGCATTTGGGGACAAAATCCAAATACATATCTGTTTGAAATAAATGATACACTTATCTGAATGGAGTTCATATTCTGCTTGTATTAGCTGCAATGTCCTTGCATTATTCAGGTTAGCTTGTGCCCAGAATGCCTGTTCTCAAGTGGGCTTGAGACATGTCTCCTTCATTCCAGATCTTCTTGGCATCTGACATTGTTGCTTGAAATCCTATTTTGCACCTAATTTTGGGTCTTGCCCATTATCAGTTTATACTCTTCTTATCAATAAGAGTTATCTACTAAAGGGAGATGGCCTATATTTTTTATACTCTCCTAACTCATGGAAAACATGCAATTCAGAATTCCATTGCATGTTGCCAGTTATACAATTCATATAATTATAATACAGTTCTTTATAATACAATAATCATTTCAATAAACATGTCCTTTATTAATACAATGTTTATTACATAAACAGATCAATTCTTTATTAATACAAAAGTATTTTCATCAGTTCAACAGATCCAACAAATAAAGAGAAATTGATACCCACAACCTGCTAGTGTAAACATGATAGTCTGTGTTTACTTGGCAATTTACTTTTTAGAACTATTCAATCTAATAACATCACTGTGTGAAATATGACACCCCTTGACATATCACTATTGATATATCCTCTGGCATTATTATGGCCAATTATTATGCATGCATGTATGAGTGCCCTCCCCCACCTCTTTTTTTTTTCATTTTTGGATACTTGTATAGATTGTATTACATTTATTGTTTAAAAAAATGTTATTTTCTACTCTTGTTAAGTTATTTCAACTATTAGTTATAACAATTAAAAATTGACATTACTCATTCTTTTGTCATTTGTACTTATTTTCATGACACCATATTTTATTATATGTTGTATAGTTTGTGTTGTCCCTATTTATGTTTTATGATTATGTGCATGATTAAAAAAGGATACTTTTGTGGTTACTTCAGTTGAGCCATATAATTTTCCCATAGTAGCCTGTCATCATGAGGCAGATCAAATTTTCAAGTGTAGTTTGAAGCATACTTTGGTTGGTTTTTCTTTGAGAAATGTTTTCTTGGACTGGAATCTTGAATTGGGATATGCCCTGTTGATGTTTATACATCTTGCTGGATCATTTCTTTTAAAGTATTGCTAAACTTCAGCTATGACAATAAAATACAGTGCAGTCAAGAAATTCTGCTGTGTGTTGAATTCTCCAATGGATTGCATGTAAGTCGTTTAATGTCTTATCAAGGACAACCCTGTCAGAATGGACCTGGGAGTAATGACAATCAAGGGTTGACTCCACACTCTCTAACTCCTGCAAACGGGGCCTCAACACTGGATTTAGTTTAAAGTCTTAACTAGGACAGCATTGGTGTATGAACAGATGCAGTTTAAAGTTGTACCCAGGACAGTGCTAAGGATTTTATAGATGAATTCCAGATAGAATCCTTGGCTGGAAAGTACTGATGAACAGAAAAAACTGTCCGTTGCTGACAATACCAGTTTAGTTTTCCCTCTCTGAACAGTAGATCTTGCATTATTTCAAGTGATCCCTTGTATTTGTGAATATATAGTATTTTAAATTTAACACTTGTATTCTGAAGTAAATTGTTTTAAATTTTGTACCCATTTAAATGGTATTTTACGTGCATAAGTTAAATATTTATTCACCCGTAATTATCATTATCAGTACCATGGATACAGTTTAATGTCCTGCCGACAAATTTAACCCAGATAAAATTGGTCACAATATAGCTGTAATTCAGTCATACTTAGGGCCAAGTTGGCCAGGATTGGGATGGCCAATAAGTGGTCAGAAAGTGACCAAGAAATGGTTGCAGTTTCAAGTCTTACCCAGAACAAGACTGCAGTATAAATGGAAATTAAGTGGAGGGGTACAGTTTAAAGTCTTACCCTGGACTATAATGTGTCAAGAATGTTCCATTGTAAACAGGTGTTGTATGTTATGATACTCATAGGATGCATTTTCTCTAGCTATGCATATGGAATATACATTGGCATCATTACTACAGAAAAGTTCAAACACTCTGCCAAGTTTCCAGAAAGGTCTGGCATTTGCAGGATATTTAATTAATACTATATTATGTACTAGTATTTTATTACTAAAATCCATATCATGTAGATCCTTGCAATTTTCTCTTAGACTCCAGAGATATTCATTATTCCATAATTCTTTGAAGTTAGTTGACAATTCTCTCTTTCAGTGGGAGCATCTAATAAGTGAGACTTGGAAGCAGGTTCAATTTCAGATCTACCAGAATCAGTTTTCACAGAAATTTCTCAATTAACATTAGGATGTAAAATGGCATTGGGTGTTAATGGCAATAGTTCAGTATCAGACATACTCTAATATGTTAGAGGTCTGGAGTTTATAGCTACTTGTTCATCAGGCCGGACTGTTAGGAATCCAAGTCTTGTGGGAAGACTTCAATTATTTCTATAATCCTTTCAGTCACTTGTTGGTGAAATATAACGTTGTAACCAGTAGCCAAGTTTTTTCTTTCTAAAGAATGCATAGTTTTATCAAGCACTTTCAAGGCAACTTGATTAGATGGCACTTATTTGATCCTGTCTTTGTGCCAGGGTGATTCCACTAAATATGAGTTGTTTTTGAACTCTATTGTTTTTTTTAAATTTATGTATTTTGTTTTTGTCATAATCACTGATATGTTCATCTTCATTGAAGGATGATGTGCATGTATCTATAGAAAACATTTTCTCTAAGTTCTGTTCGACATTGGATAATTAGAAGGCTTCAGGGAATATTTTAGGGTAGCTGGATCTTTCTTGTTGTTTGGTACATGAAGAATGTCCAAAAATTATTGTCTGGTAGTTGTGGTGAACGTTGGAAGCCTTAGGGGTAACTTGATGTCTATATAGAAAATCTCGACTATTTCTGAAAAGAGGCAATTTCATTCGGCATTGTCCATGCCAAGCCATTCATATATTTAACAATTTTGGTATCTTCCATGTGTTGGAAAATGTCCACTCTCAGAATTCCTTGAATATTTATTTGATTTCTATTATGAGAAAAGGCTAATTTGTATTTTATCATTTGTTTGAAATCATTGAACTTTAATTGAATATCAAATTTATCGTCTAACAAAATGGAAATGGGAAGTGGTTTCCCTTTGCCTATATTTACCCCTAAAATGATTTGATCTAATTTTTTATTGGATTCACTTGTATAAATTTTTACTTGGTAATTGCCAGGACTTAGACTCCAGTCAGGACATTTTAACCTTTTTAATATTCCTTTAGAAAAATACGATCACTGGCTACCTGTGTCCAATAAGCAGTTTATAGAGTCTTAGTGCTTCAATATAATGTGATTTCTATTATCGGTAGTATTAAATTCATTTGAATTGGTGCCAACATAAGAAAAGAGATATTCCTTTGTTACAATTATCACATAGTGGCATTACATGTCCCTTAGATGAACATTGTTTACAGGTAAGGAATAATTTATTCTGAAACCTAGGACAATCTTTGTTTTTATGCCTGTTACTAGTGCATCTAATACATAATTTTAAATATCTGCATCTTTCAGTTCGAGACTCAAAGATAGCATACTTCATACACCTCCCCATAGGGTGACCATGTGTTGCACAAAATTTACATGGCATCCCATTAGAATGGTGAAATTCTGTAATGCCACACCATTATTTTCCTTTCCATTGGATTTATTATTTTTAATATCCTTTTTGTATACACGGAAAGTCTCCATATTCTTTGTTAATGTGTGGATGGCTTCATTATAATTCTCAAGTACATCCTTTAAGGAAGGGTAACTGCTACATACCCTGTGAATAATTTCTTGCCTTAAATTATGGGGTAGCTTACAAGTTTGAATCTAAGGGAGTCTTCTTCAAAAAAATCCATGTCATACGAAGTTCTCAACTCATACAAATCAGCCCTCACTTCAGCAAGATAATGTTTAACAGTCACAAAATCGGGGTCGTATTTAGGAGAACTGGTTATTATTTGTTTGAAGATCTCATGAATTATAAAAGACATATCTAAAAATTCTTTTGTTAATAAACTTACAGCCATTTGGTAATTGTCATCTTCTAAGGTAAGATGAGATATTTACTGTAGAACATAACCAGCCAAATAACTCTTTAAGAGAGCCAGCTTTGCTTTGTTAGAATTGATGGAATTAGTACAATTATTAAACTATGCTATCAAATTCTTAAATTCAAATTTAGATAGATTGATGCCATTAAAAGTAGAACACTGTAATTTGGGAGTTGAGATCATTGAATGGCGTTTTGTTACAGAACTGGTTTTGCTTCCATGGGAAATACTTGGTTCTCAAACAGATTCTTCAATATCAGCAAGTCGATTACAGACACTGATTTGTAAACTAAATTCCATTCCTTAGCTCAGCCATAAGACCACCCTCCTCCAAATCCAAGTTGGCTTTGATACAAATCTCCTTAATTTTACCATTCAAAGCTTGAACTTCTCCCTGAAGATTTTTGGTGATGGCTTCACTTTTAAAAGATTTTTCCTTTAAAGTTCTTGCTCCAGCAATTCTAAACTTAAATTAATATCATGTTTCAAATTGCCGTTAGTCAATAATGGCCATAACTCACTTTTAACTCTTTGAAGTTATCCATCTTGAAATAGACAATGAATTAAAATTATTTTTATTATTTTTTAAAAAATTATATTTTGAACTCCACTTGTCTGGATATTTTCACTGAAAGGTGAAGATGGGCAAAATTATTATTTTATATATATATATATATATATATATATATATATATATATATATATATATATATATATATATTTTTTCATATATATAAAAACAGTAGATTATTTTGAAGCTATCTTCTATCATAAAAAAGGACTGCAGTCTAGTAAATATTTCCTCTCTCGAGGTTTTTATGGTCAAATCTGTTTCAATTGTTTTTTTTTTAATTCTTTCATCATGCCAACAAACTTGCTTTATGTGTTTGGCAAATTGCTTACATATACATAGCAAATACTTTTTCGTTTAGTGAAATTGCATTTATGTTGAGCAAAATTGCTTACTGACCCCCTCCTCCCTAAAAAACAGAGTTGTGGCTTGATGAACAAAGAGAACTGAACATTGTAAAAACATATTTTATACAAGACACACAATACATAATGAGAAAGGGAATATAGGATTGCTAAATATGTGTTCTTTTAGCAGTTAAGTCAAAGCATTGGGGACAAAATCCAAATACATATCTGTTTGAAATAAATGATATACTTATCTGAATGGAGTTCATATTCTGCTTGTATTGGCTGCAATGTTCTTTCATTATTCAGGTTAGCTTGTGCCCAGAATGCCTGTTCTCAAGTGGGCATGTCTCCTTCATTCCAGATTTTCTTGTCATCTGACATTGGTGCTTGAAATCCTATTTTGCACCTAATTTTGGGTCTTGTCCATTATCAGTTTATAATAGACTCTTTTTATTAGCAGCAGGAGCCATCTACCAAAGGGAGATGGCCCATATTTTTTACAAGGTTTCGAGGAAATAATCTGAGTGAAGAGGATATGCTTTTCTTAAAAAGGAGAAAATAGAACCTTGCTTGCTGCGACGTTCTTCATGTCCAAGCAGTAATGCACACGGGATCATATATATATATATATATATATATATGTATATATATATATATATATATATGATGAAAATGTGGAAAAGACAAAGCAAAATCCGAATATGTGAGTTTACTGTTTTTATTTTGTTTTTGTTATTCTGTCGACGTCAGACGTTTCGGTCAAATAGACCTTCTTCAGGACATGGTTAATGGAGACATATTTAAATTAGATTTAAGTTAGATGAAGAGATGATATATACAGGACTGGTCAGAAACAGAAAAACTGAAATTCTAAAGTCAGAGTATTCTTTCTTGGAGTCGGATACGCTGGCGTCACGTGGGCGGCACTACGAAAACCTGCTCACAGGGAAAAGATTGTATCCTAAGTGGAAGGTGGGGGGGGGACTTATTTAAAACTATAGCTTATTGGTACGTTTGTCAAGCATTAATCTTGCTAGACAGCTTGATATATGAAAGAAACCTTGTCGGGTATTTATTGTGTGTGAGGTGGCTATCATGCCAGCCTCGTAAATCTGCCTAAGGTTTTTATTGTGGATATATTTTAAAATCTTCATATATATATATATATATATATATATATATATATATATATATATATATATATATATATATATATAGTAATCTGTTTTAAGAATTTAATCTTATGAATGACAGAACTCAGGAAGGGAAGTGTTGCAAAACTTTTAAATTTAAAATATTTATGTAACATTATATAACATTATGTCCATTCCGTTTTTATTCTAGCTAGCAGCTATAGTATCTTGTTGGATCAGCTTGTGCCTTTTCTATAAATACTTTCATGGTAATTGTTCTCTTTGCTATGGTACCTAGATTTATGAATTTAAGTGCAGTACTAGATTGGCAACAAGGTTTCATCAATTTACAGTTGAATTGGCTAGATGTAACCATAAGTTCTATGCTAGCAACAGTCTCTTTTAAGATTTAAATGCAATATCAATCATTATCTACTGTCATCCTGATTACTCTTCTATTGTTTTTGTTCCTTAATTATGTTTCTGTTTCCTAATTCTTTCACACCCAGTAAGCCTTTGTTTCTTAGTGGCTTTACTGCCTTTCTTGGTGTAAATTAG
Source organism: Acanthosepion esculentum (assembly GCA_964036315.1). Taxonomy (NCBI): domain Eukaryota; kingdom Metazoa; phylum Mollusca; class Cephalopoda; order Sepiida; family Sepiidae; genus Acanthosepion; species Acanthosepion esculentum. The sequence goes on from OZ038484.1 coordinate 38,167,531, forward strand.
GTTAAAAAGGAAATGTGTGTTTGTGCGTATATATATATATATATATATATATATATATAATTAAATATTTTCACTTTAAACATTATTTTTAGTGGATACTCATATTTGAGTAGACACTCTGTTTATTTATTAAACAGTGTATTTATTTATTTTTGTCTTATTTTTTGTCTGGGGTGCAGGTTTGAATCTTGCTGAAGAGTGCATATTTTCTTTAATAAGATTTCTTGAATATTTAGGTAGGTAGATAATAATAATAATAATAGTGATTTTCCAAGCGTAGCTTAGATGTGGCACAAGGGGGCACCCAGTGAGGATCGAACTCGCTACTCAGTCATAATCGTTTTAGCGAGACAAGCTTGCTAACCATAACACCACCTCGAGGTGCCCAATAATAATAATAATAATAATAATAATAATATATATATATATATATATATATATATATATATATATATAGTTGAGTGTGTGTGTTATTTTTAATGCAAACATGTACTAAAAATAATGTTTGAAGTAATAAAATGGCAGATTAAAAATAAATTCATTCTTTATATATATAATATATATATATATATATATATATATATATATATATAGTGAAAGACAAAAGACAAAGTTTTCTTAGTGATATGTTTTGTTCCGAGAAGGAACTTCTTCATTTTATTAATGGTTTAATTGATGGAATCAGTCTTATAGATAAAAACCGGAGCGAAGAAAATACATCAAATTCTACTTAACTCTTTCCTTCACAAATTCGTTACTGCTGAATTAAAAAAAAAATGTTTAAAAAAAGTATATATTAAAAAAATGAAACACATAGGCTAAACATCAAAATTTAAATTTAAAACTGACTATTTCTGTATCTTTAGTATTTCAACATTTGTTTGTATTTCCACCCACTTCCTCTATTTTATATATATATATAACTGATTCCAGCAATAAGACCGTAGTATACAAATACACTTAGGCTATATACATTGTTTTTATTTTTCAGCATTACTGAGAATTTGACAGGGAGAGGGACTTATGAGAACCATGATGGGAATGCACACAGATTCTCTCATCCATTTTTTATGGTAAATTTTCTTTTATTACTTAATGTAATTAATATTCTAATATGGAATTAACTGAAAAGTTTCTACAATATATAACATAAAAATAAATTTAAAAAAGATTATTTAACATTAACTTAGTTGTTCTGTGTTGGACTATTTTCTAGCAACTTCATAATTCTATCCTCCCAGAAAGTTTTGTCTATCAGTGTGTGGAATTATCCCACTTGTATGCCAAAGAACTTTTGTTTACATTTACTAGATGGCATTGCCTAAAAAAAAAAAAAAAAAAGCATATAAGAAAAGGATACAAATACCCATTTTTTTTTCTTTTTGTTATGGGATGCCTTAGAGATGTGTTACCTTTCCACTTTGGTGGACTTTTCAGTTCTCAATGAACCACATGTCACATTGAATACAGCATGAAAAGTACACAAGATAAAATTCCCAAGGCCTACTTGACTACACATATTAATACCTATTAATTCTAACAAGCCAACAAATATCTCTTCTCAGAAGTAAATCTCCCATAATTTCACAAGAACTTTGCACACACATATGTACAAAAAATGACATCTTTACACACATGCATTTTAACACTCCTTTTATATAGGTAATAAAATATATTGTTTATAATCTCCTGTTGAAAAAAAATGAACACATGTTACTCCACATATTTTCTATTTACTTTATCATTAATAATGCCAATAAGTGCATTTGGCAGTTTTCCAGGATGTTCAAAATAAATTAGAAGTTGGAATATCTGTTGAAAATTTCACATGGGTGAAAATGTTCAGCCAAGATATAAAAATTTTTATTTGGTCATGCAGAATCATGCAATCTAGTATTTTCTGGATACTTTTTCTATTTTTGCCTTCAGTTGAACTAGTGAGGTGCAGAACTTGTTTGAATCATTTGTTTGGTTTTAAAATTTGAGAACTTTATTTCAATTCCACTGTCTAAAAAAATATCGTTGATCAAAGACTGATCTTTGGTACGGTCAGTGAGGATTACTCCCTCTGTTCCGAAATAGTTGTACCAAAAAAATTTTCATGTTGTTCCAAAATAATTGTTCCAGTAGATAAAAAAACACCAAAAAAACACCAAAAAATATCATTTATTCCCATACTCATCAGTAAATGAGTAATATTAGTGAATTGTCATATAAATAAGTGTGAAATATATCGAAACTGATATACATAAACAGTTAAATAACAAAAATAACTGGGAAGGTTTACTTTAACAAAAGCAGTTTTTGTTGCAACTCAATAGAAATGGATACGTCAAGTTTTCCTTCTCTTTCAAGCTTCTCTTTAGACATGTGCCGGAGTTTATAGTTGCTATCGCTGTCAACTAAAATAACTTGTTCCATTGCTAACTGCAAACTTAGAAAAGTATTGTTAAACTTCGACTTCTGAAGTTTATTGAAGCTTTCTTCCACTGCTTCAATGAGCTGGTCAACATTATTTGGAGCTTGCTGGTGCTGAATTGATTGAATTGCATTAAAATAACCCAGATCAAGGACATTGAGATCAGGACTGTTTGGAGGCTGGCAAACTAATTCAATTTGCAAACCCAGATGTTCTGCAGCTACGTTTAATTCATCTGCAACCTGTTTTATTGCACCATGCTTCAGGACACGATCTGTGGATCTTTCCAGCAGTGCTTGCAACACAGCACTACGTTCATTATTTGTCAATTTGTGCTTCTTGCAATTTCGTTTAGCATTTCTGCCAATTGGCTTCTCTTCTCCCATCATAATCTCTTGCCAGTGGGTGGTCTGAAAAAAAAATACAATTTTAATGTGGTGAAAAAGTGATATAATTTGCGCTTCAAATTATTCTACCTGAATAAGCTAATATAAATACTTGAGGAACATCAATGCTAACCTGTTAATGTAAACGGCAAACAATTCGACTAAGAATTAGTATATTCCACATGAGATTTCTGGCTATGGAATAACTATTTCGGAACAGAGGGAGTATTTATTTTCTTCTTTCTTTAATGTTAGAATCAATAAACAAAAATGTTCCTACTCAAAACTTAACATTGGAGTATGAGACACAGGAGGATCTTTTTAAGAGATTTGTTTTTTTAAAAGTCTGCCTTATAGGTATACTTTGTTACCTATAAGTTAACTAAGTATATATATATATATATATATATATATATAAAACTTGTCACTTATCTTATTGATGTTATATTCAGCACCCTGACTCCAGAGTTTCATTGCTGAACATTTTTGTAATCATTTGGTCCACCCATCAGGAGGTATTAGCAATTGTCTGCCGATTTTCTCATTTTCGCTATTTTTATATTAAGTTAAAAGAAATAATGTATGCACTTTTTATTGGTGTTAAGTTGATTTTTTTTCTTCTTTGTGTGTGTGTGTGTGTGTGTGTATGCCTGTATGTGTATTTATGTATGCATGTAGAATGTTGTGGTTATTTCTTCTTTTCATTATTTTCTTGTTTCCTTATACTCTCTCACTATTTCTTTTCCTTCTTTTCCCTTTCTTTTGGCTCTGAGTGTAAATAGATAGGGAGAGAGACCTTGCTATATATTATGTATAAAAAGTAATAAATTTTGAATGCATATAATGCGAAAAATGTCTTTTTTTTATTTCAGATTGCTGTGATGTTTTTGGGAGAATTTTCCTGCCTGTTCATTTATGTTTTAGTTAAATGGGCTCGTTCCAGGGATGCTCCAATCGACAGAGATGGTGGGAAATTTAATCCGTTGGTCTTTCTCCCTGCAGCCATTATTGATTTGGTTCAAATGTCTCTCCTGAATCTTGGACTTGGACTTGTATTATTTGCCCAGATCACCCCATTCCAAATCATGAAAGGTTGAATACTTCTCTCTTTCTTTTCATTGTTTCCTTTTATATTGATTATTGAAGAAGCAAAAAATTTCTTTATCATTGGTGATTATTGTTTGTTCTGTGAATTTTTACAGGATCAGACTGCTAGCTTGGTGTTCAAAGTGAATTGTTTTACAGGGCCAAAAATCTCCAATTGCTTTACTATTGACCCATAGTTGTAGGGAGAGTTAGATTTATGCTTTTCCAAAAGATACTATAAAATGAATGCAAAATGTCCAAGCTAGAGTTTGAATTCCTTATGCCAATTCCATTTTACACACAATTAACTAGATTATGGCCACATCACATTGAAACATTGGTTCCTCAAGGTTAAGTAATGTTGAGCCTGGTCAATATCTAGATGAGTGACCGCTAGGGAATACCAGCTGCTGTAAACTTGATAAAGGGCTGGTGTGATGGATAACTGCTTGGAATTGGAAATTGGGGAGCTGTATTTTAATTCCAGTCAGTTTTGTTATATTCACTTACACACCTTTGGAAAATATATGAACCCATCTCTTCTCCTCTCAGCTATGGGTTAATTAGTAAGACTTGTATCACTAAACCATTATTATCACTAAAAAAAATTATACAAGCTAAAAATATTTTCTGTTTTTTTTAATATATTCGGCAAAGTGTTGACAAGCTGTAGAAAGCAAATCAGTCAACTATGCAATTAGCTATTAGGTCACCTGTACTTCTAATATGAATGATAATAACTTACTATTTTATCTTCATTATACTGGCCTGATACTAATGTCTAACTATTGTTATCATTTTACCTGTGTGTATGTGTTATCTTAAAACCTTGTCCATCAATGTTTTAAAACAAAGAATTATATTCTAGAAAAATATGCTTGTTGGTAATTAATATTTGATTAATAAACTGAAACAGTTGATTTTTTTTTTTCTAAAGAATTTTCACTGTTTATTTATTTTAACTTTGGAATCATTCTTTATACTTAAATTTATAGAATTTATGAAAAATGAAGGTCATAAGGATGTGGGTGAATAAATGGGGAAAAATATTAAACAAAACATCAATCATGATTCTTTTTTACCCAGTATTGATTATCTAAAATATATTTGTGTGCATGTGAATCTCCACAATTTAACTGAAAGAAACAGTGGCAATGTTTAGTCTTTATGCTCACGAAAAAATGGTGTATGAAAAGGACAGTTATTCCCTTGACACTTCTATTACTCTATACACTGTTGATTCCCTTGGCAATGTTTATTGTTTTATAAAGCAATGATTAGAATTTTAATAAAACACAAACATATGAAAGTGGATTTGTACATTTTCTTGAAAATTGACAAAGATATTAAACACTATTTATTAGGTTGCTTATTTACAAGAATAATTTTATATTTATAAGTTTATAAAGATATATGAACTAACTCAATTAAATCTTTTTTATTTACCATTTTATATAAAAATAAATATGAAAAGAAATTTTCTTTACTTATAAATTTATAAAAATATCTGTGAACAAGAAAATTTATATAAACATGTAACGATGAGTAACTGTAATTATAAATTTTGAAAAAATGTGTTTTCCAGACATTTCTTTCATTTGCTCTTGCCACATAAATTCACTAAAATAGGTTAAGAGCATCTTTCCTCTGAACCAAACAATCTTTTAATTTACGTTTGTTATAGGTTTATTCAAAGTTTCTTGTTTTATAGTTATTTATAAAATGGTAAATAATAAATATTACATTGTAGTTGGTTTACATATTGATGTAATGGAATAACCAGTCACCCCCATGAATGATTACACTATAGGTAGTAAGTACCTATAAAGTCAACCGTCTACAAAAGACTTGAGTGAGAGTGAGACAATTAGTGTCACTCACTACTAGATTTACATGTGTGTATAACTGTACCGTATTTCACATTGTACTTGTTGTGTACAATAAACCTTTCTTTTATTAGCCACCGGTTAAGTATTTATTCTCTTAGCACGGAATATAACACATATAATTTTATAATTTTTTTTAATAAAAAGATATTTTTTTCAAATTATTTCTTTATAAAAAGTAAATGATAAATATCACATTGTACTTCGTTCACATATTTTTATAATCTTGTAAATAAACATTGCTGAGGAAGTCAAAAGTGTATACAGTAATAGTGGTGTCAAAGGAATACCCATCCTTTTGACACACTTTTTTTGTGGGCATGAAGATTAAATATTGCTGAAACAGCCTTATTGATTTGATATAAGTTGTTGCATTGATTGATTGGCTGGGATTAGATTTTAGAATTTTTCATATTTTTACTTAAAATTAAAAATAAATTATTCTGAACAAGGATTAAATATCTTGAGATTCTGCAATGAAAAAACTTATTCACTCAAATAATAAACAAAAATTAATTGAACAGTGAATCATTTAAATTGTTAAAACTCAGATCATAGGCAGCATTTCATTCTGGTTGAATTAAACCTTGTGATTGTTTCAAATGTGGGTCACTTAGGAATATGGCATTCCACCACTGTTTCTTTTCTTTCTTTCTTTCTTTTTTTTTTAAAATAAGCAATGTTTTAAAAACATTGGCAATTAAGGAATGTTAAGATGGATGGGATGGTAGTGTTATGCTGTGAAACTGGTGTGCTGCGGTCAAATTCTGACTGAGTCTGTTTCATTCACTTTGCACGAATGCATTTGAAAAAAGCATGGATCTATCTTCCACCAGCTGGGGATTAAATAACAGGGTAGACTGGGCTCTTTAACCATGACAGGGAAATTAGTTTAGGAGAAGGACAGTAAATTCAGAACCAGGCTGAAGAGTTATGGATTGTGTCAGGCTATCTTTTTTCTATATTCACCCACTGCATATAAGATCATAGTATATCTGGTGCACCTCTGACTATGATGGGTTCTCTCAGGCTATCTGGCCCCAACACACACCCACTACATAAAAGATTGCAATATATCTGGTGGCCCCATTAATGTGATTGGTTCTCTCAGTCTATCCTGCCCCTACACACATCCACTGCATATAAGATTGCAGTATACCTGGTACCCCTATGACTTGTGATAGGTTCTGAGACACATGAAAAAAAAAAAAATGGGGTAATATTTTTCTCAAAGGAAAGAATGAAAAATTAACATGTGATGATAGTCATGTCTTGAACTCAATTTGTTTATTTTCAAGTTTCCACCAAATGAACTAAATCATATATTTTGTACTCCCCACCAAAGATTAATTTGTTTATATTTGTGTGTTTTTTTTTTTTAAGGGCATTTAAAAAAAAAAATTCTTTTTGTCTTTCAGGTGTGGCTCTGGTGTTTACTGCACTTCTTTCTGTAGCTTTTCTTGCCCAGTCATTTGGCAAAGAAAAATGGCTGGGAATGATGATGATTGTCCTCGGCCTTCTGATTATTGGTTTACCAAATCTACTCAAAAATATTGAAGATGATGACAAAATTCAACATTATTCTCTTATTGCAGGTAAATTCAGGCCATGAGCTAATTTTTCACCAATCATTTTTTGTGTTTTTTGATGCAACTGCACATATTCTCATTATGTTCTTTTTGGTTTTTCCTCTTAATGTAAGTATTTATTTTTAGTAGATGTGGTCTGACCTCAACACTTCAATATTGTTTTATAAAAATACTCTACATATATTATGTTATTTACACTATTTACATTCAGACAATTGTTCTCATCTTTGTTGTTGTTATTACTAACAGACCGAATGTAAATTGTGTAAACAATGATAACTCCTGAACCTGGAAATTCTGATGGAAATTTGTTATGTATTTATTAGTTTGGTGCTCATCACTTCACTGATAGCAACATGACCAAATTTCAAATCTAAAATTGTTTGTTCATCTAAAAAACTGCGTTAACTAGAAAATATATTCATTTTAAATACAAAAGGTTTGGTTTGTTTTGTTTTACACCATACCAACCTCAGTGGGTTATTTACTGCCAACAAGATTTTTATTGCTGGTAATATTTTTTCCAAAAATGTATTGCTGGTAATAATTTTTCTAAAAATATATTGCTAGTTATAAAACCTATTTTTATACTTTCATAGTGTCTTGACCCTTTTTGGGGGAGTTAACTATTTGCCCATAGATGAGACTGTGACAGGTGCTACCACCCCGAGTCAGGATGAACCTGGGAACACCAGCAATTAAGAGGTGGTTCCACACTCCTCAAAAGCTCCTGATCAAAGGCCTTGCTGTTGGATGTAGTTTATTGTATTACCTTGGACGCGGATGTAGTTTATTGTTATACCCAGGATACAAAAGGAATCAAAAATGATTTCAAAGGACTGTACATTTTGGTTTATACAATTTTGAAATAAAAAAATGTGTAAAATCTATTGCCTTTCTGCACATCAATAGTTGGAGGCTGAATGGCATTCACTTGCACTGGCTGACATACATACTAGGCATTACCTGGAGGGACAAAATCACACACACCTTATTTCTTGAATAATAAACAGATCCCAACATGTAATCTCTTCTAAGGCAGCCCTGTTTCTGCTGGTTGGGCCATACCCAGAGTATGGATGACATGAATTCTGAAGGACAGTTCTATGCAGAATGGAAGGAGAAAAACTGGGCACCCACAACTTCAATTTATAGATATTTGTAAACAAGATCTCATATTATTTACTATCAACCCTGCCACCTGGGGAAAATGCTGATCAACACAGCTTTCAATGGCAGCAATCAATCCACAGTGGGTTATTGACATATGGGACCACCTTGATTCTTCACAGAGAGGCAAGATAACAAGGAGAAAATACAAAATGTGAGAGGGCACCATCACTTCCTAAACACTATTGAGACAAGCTGGTACATGTAATATCTGTGGCCATGTCTGCTTCTCACACACTGGACTTTGCAACCACATGAAATGCTGTATGAGAGTTGAACACTTGAAAAATCTATTGACTAATGTAGAATCTGAGGCAAACAATTGTCATTATTCAATGAATTATTTGGATTAGTAATTTATAGTACCAGACAAAACCTTAATAAAAGAAATGTAAATACTTTAATAAAAGTTTCAATTAAGTGTTAGAATTATTCATATTTAAATTAAACTGAAATATAATTTAAGAATATTGTTATTTTTATTTATTTATTTTTTGTACTTGTTTTCCAGGAGAACTTTTTATTGCAATGTCCCAGATGTTGTCTGCAGTTCAATTGGTTTATGAAGAATACTGGATCCACAAATGTAACATTCTGCCATTGGCTGTTGTAGGCTGGGAAGGTAAAACATGTTTCACTCATTTGTTATTGTTTTAACTGTTTTATGCCTCATAGTACATAAAATATTCAGAAATATCTTTTGATCTTTTTGGGGTTCCAGATGATAAAAATTCATCTGTGTGGGTGAGATTGACAGATTTACTCTTGTGTCTTTCCCTGGGACATTTATATTAACCACATAGGTGAGGTTAATAAGATATCTCACAAATGATCTCAGGGTTCTTGATAAGATCCAGAGATGGATATGCAATGTGATTGGCCCTGATCTGTCATCTCGTCTGCAATTGCTCTCTCACAGACACGATGTTGCCTCGCTCTGCCTTTTTTACAAGTACTTTCACGGTAATTGCTCCGAGGAGCTGCTTTCGCTCATCCCTAGGCCTCATGAATTTAAACGTCCTACGAGGCTGGCATCCCGTTCCCACCCCTACACCGTTGAAACTGTTAGATGTAGACGTCTCTTCTACTCCAATAGCTTCATGTCTCGCACATCTCGCCTATGGAACTCCCTTCCCTATTACTGTTTCCCTGACAAATACAATCTCCAACGGTTTAAGTGTAGCGTCAATCGACATCTCCAGTTGCCTTGATCTATCCACTTCCCTTCTCCACATCCTTTCATCTTTCATTCCTATCTGCTCTCGCTCCAAATCTTCTGTAACCCCCTTGCCTTGATCGACCCACTGTCTTTCTCTCTCTCCACATCCTCTCCTTTACCACTCCTATCTGCTCTTCCTCCAACCCTTCTTTAACCCTTTGCGTGATAGTGGCCTCCAGCCTTTCTTGGGGTGATACGCTTAAAAAAAAAAAAAAAAAAATCTCTTTGAGAGAATTCCCATTTATTGCGATAGACAGAAATTCAGAGGCTGATCTATGATGATAGAGCATTACAAGTTTGTTTTTTGTTGCTCCAAATGAAATAAATTTAAATTTCTCATGAGATATCTTTATACAAATAAATTTCTTGCAAGATATTTCTTTAGTTGCACCAGAACAAATAAATTTATTTTGTCAACATTAAATAACTCATTGAGTAAGTTCATATGTTGGCTTGCTAACCACAACATTATCAAGATGTTTTACACTTCATTTGTTGGATACAAGTTCTATTGTGCAACATCTAAAAACACATTCCTGTCCACTTTCACAATACTGGAAAATACTTGTTAAGAACACCAATATACTACACCACGAGAATAATAAACAAAAACTTGAACTTCTTGAAGCCCTCTATATTAAAATCAACCAACACCCAACAAAATTTATTATGAATATAGCAACAATATATTAAAGTGCATATAACATTTATATACTAATGCCATTTTACATTTCTACCAATTCCTGGTCAGCTCCCTTATATTGAAATGCTTGTTTTGTAAAAAATTCCATAAATACAATGGATAAATTTTTAAAGAACTATAACAGAGCATGTTCGTACATGTTTTTAAAAATCATTATCACAAAATGCAGTTTTTATCACAGTTACAATATGTTGTCTTTGTAATTTACCCCTGAAGATGATCTTAGAAAAGATCAAAAGTATGTAGGTTAAAAAAAACAAAAGAAAACTGTGGCACCTTCCTTGATGAATTTCATCTTAACATCAAGAAACTAATTAGAGAACTGGAAAGGATCAGTATAAAAACAAGTAGACACAATATATCTATACATCTATCACCTGAAGATACTGAAAGATTCAAATCAAGGTAGCATGATTGGCTGATCTCCTAATTCTTTATATATATATATATATATATATATATATATATATATATATATATATACATACATACATACACGCACATACATATATATATATATATATGCACTCACACTCTATATATATATATGCACTCACACACACTATATATATATATATATATATATATATATATATATATAGTGTGTGAGTGCACACACACACACTATATATATATAGTGGGGTCTGACAATTGTGTCTAGCATGAAACAGCCTGTCGCCTCTTCAATGTTCACTTTTTTATATATATATATATATATATATATATATATATATATATATATATATATATAAGAAGTAATGGATTTTTTAATTTATTAATCCAACAGATTTTTATCAGTTTTTTAGTGGATACTCATATTTGAGTAGACACCCTATTTATTTTTTAAACTGTATATTTATTTTCATCTACCAGCCTGAATATTTGAGAAATCTTATTAAAGAAACTGATCTGCCCTCCGGCAGAATTTGAACCTGTGTCCCCACTTTGACATAAAGGCTTTCACTTGTAAGGCACTATTTGGCCTTGTTTGATCACCAATGCCCTTCATGGGTGAATTGGTTTGATGAGAGTTTTCCCAGCAAAGACGCACGCAGGTTTGAATCCTGCTCGACTATGCATCTTATTCTTTAATAAGATTCCTTGAATATTCAGATGAAAATAAATTGTTTAAAAAATAAATGGAGTGTCTACTCAAATATGTGTATTCACTAAAAGTAATGTTTAAAGTGATATATACACACACACACATGTATACATAGAATTATTACTAAAAATACTGTCAGTGTTGATAGGATTGAAATCCGTGTCTCTCTCTATTTATACACTCCTTCATCCTGATACTGGAGCTGAGATCTGATGACTCCTAGTCATGTTTTGTAACACAAAACTTCCATCTGTTGAATTCAGTCAAATAGAATTAATAATAGATCCTTTTATAATAACTAATTATCTGCTTTTTAGTCTGTGTTTGCTTGAGGATTGTCCTAAACAAACAGGAAATGTCGCCTTTGGGCTGTCCTACTTTTCAAATTGACATCCTGGATTTACAATCAAATTTACTGCTAGTTCAGTGGTGAGAAGATTGGACAGATTGCTGTGAAATTTAAAGTTCAATTCTCAATCAGGTGTTACTAATGTTCAGAAACCCATTACTCATCTGATTTTGATTATTTCGTTTTTTACGACTTGTCAACCCTTTGCAGGTTATTTAAAGCCAGAAAATAGTTTTAGATTGTAAGAATTTTTTTGAGATAATAATGATTTAGTGATACAAGTCTTACTAATTAACCCATAGCTGGGGTGAGAAGAGGTGGATTCATGCCTTTCCTAAGGGTATTTGCATGTAAGTGAATAGAACAAATCCAACTGGAATTGAAACTTGCCTCACCAATTAACAATTCTGAGCCATTATCCATTACATTACCTACACATCCAAGTGGCTACCCATATCTGACCAGGCTTGTAGCATTATATCTGTGGGAAAGTCTTCTTCTGCAGGATTGCATAAATGGTTTTTAACTCGGTTAAGGCTGGAAAAATGAAGAATGAGCAGCTCCAGCCCAGATATGGCGGCAATACACTCCCCCCCCCCATCTAATCTGACTCTTGTAAAGAGTTCTAATAGAAGGGAGTAATTGTTGACCTGAGCTACAGGGAAAGGTGAACTCATCTAGTCTCCATAGTTCAAAAGCCTTGTAGCTTTGTGGGTGATGAATTAATCTCTGCCTTACCCCCCCCCCATGCGCAGATGAAAAGTTTCAAGTCTCTCATTACTCTATTGGTATTTTCATGGAAAGTGTTCAGATGAACTACATTCCTTAGTTCCACCAGTTTTAATCTTCACAGCTAAGACCTGCCATGACATGGACATTGTAGTGAACCACCCTCATTCCCTTTGTATTCCATTGGTGAGATGAAAGTTCCACTCAAACAGCTTCTTCCCACAAATTGCTACTATGTGGAACCATCACCCAAGAAGATACTTCTCCTCTCACTCTGATCTTAATCTCTTTAAGTCTGTAGTTAATCGTTATCTTCCCCACATATCCTTGTAAAATATGCTTCTTATCTCTTATTCTGTAATCTTTTACCTTGAGTGGTTCTTGAGCCTTGTATAGGGTGAACATTATTGCAAAAAAAAAAAAAGACGGTATTAGTACAAAGTAAACACAAAATACCACAGCCAGAATTTTAAATTTGTTCACTGATTCCATTTTTCATGCAGTTATCTGTTAGGCCATCCCTGCACCTCCTCTTCAAGCAAATTTCAAATTTCAAGACTTTTTGGTCTACTTTATCCTCATTATATTCCTCTTTCTCTATAATGATTCATAGTCTTCAATTTTTTTTTCTTTGTTCTTGCAGGACTTTTTGGTTCTGTAGCAGCCATTGGAATGGTCATTGGATTTCACCGTATCAAAGCAAAAAACTTTAGCCACCTCTCATCTCAAAGACTTGAAGATGTATTGGATGCCCTAAAACAAATCAGCAGTTCTTGGAAAATTTCTTTGTCTGTTGTCAGTAAGTCTTTTTTTTCTTTAAGTTTTTCAAGTTGATGTTATATGATACACTTGTAAGTCTTCACTTTTTGTGATTCTACTTACAGGAATTTTTTCAGTACATACAATTGAATGCTATTATAAATTATAAAAAAAATATTTCTGATGGAAATTAATATAAAGATTTACAGACACATAATATGTTAAAAATTGTGGAGTTCAATTTTTTTTTTATTTTACTTACTGGCTTTTTAGTCTCAGAAAGTAAAAATTGAAAAATAACTGCTTTTTTGTGATTGATTTACATATAGAATTTTAATGATGTATTTTTTGTTTTGTTTTTTTCCAAAAATTATGCATTTAAATAAAAGGAAGTCTCTAAACATAATGCAAAATTTTCTTTTCCTAATTTAACTCTTATTAAAAGGAAAGTTGGTTATGACTTGACAAATCTTGTCATGCTTTCATTTTATCAATTAATTATATTCTTTGGCTTTATTAAATGCTATGAAAATGTTAGGATAATAGTGACATGATTTTTTATTCATGCTAATTTCAATTGATAAATAAAATTCCTATTTCCATTGAATAAATTAATGTAAATTTAATGTAAACCATTAATGATCCAATATCTTTTTGTGGGTGCTTGTTACTATAACACAGCAAAAGTGACACATCATAGCTAGATTTCAGTTACGGCAATGCCATTAAAATGCTCTAACTGGAAAAATAAAGCTATTTATATTTTAATTTGCAATGTAATAATAATATGGGCTATGCAGTTGTACACACCCAAATAGTAATAAACCAGTTTTTGTATGTTTGAGATTGTTACAAAAGCTGAAAAGAAAATCATATCAAAATTGAAAGAGGAAAAGAGATGAAAAAATGACTAATTACCACACAAAATAATGAAACCTGTGAAATAATACTGTGTAAAAAAAACAACAAAAAAAACAAACAAATAAAACAATAGTTAGTCTTTGAATATTTCCACATTCTACAAAAATAATTTTTCTAAATTGTAATCAGATTAGGTAAAAAAAAAATTAATGCTAGACTACTGCTGATTAGGGATTAGTAGAAGTACAAGTAAAGCTAACTTAAAGTTTTAATTGGAGTTAAAGCTTGGCAAATTACAGAGTAGCCAATCCTTATTTATTTGCAAGTAACTATAAAATCTGTAAATAGGAAGAGACTAAATATCAATCCTAATGGTATACATTGGCAGACTTTAAACAAATGTGAATTATAACAAATCACTCAAAGAAACAGTATTTAAAATTTAAGACACTAAAATGTTTATAATTTTTCTTATATGAATATTTCATGTATTCACCCATCTTTATTTAGTAGATTCATCTTTTGTGTTACATGAAATGCATATTCAGGCAGCAAGATTCTAAATATTTTTTTTATTGGATTTACCTGACAAGAACCATATAAATATAATTTATATCTGGAAGAATATTTTTAAGCAGGAACTTGTATTTTAAACCTACTCTTATCTATATAAATTTTTTTTATAAAACTACCTTTTCAGTCCTCTTTTAGTTTCAAATTAGCATTTCATATAACCCCAATTTAATGTCATAAGGTTAATATCTGGGTTTAATTTTATAAAACCTCTTCCCTTCAAGGCTAATACCTTCCACCCTCCCCTGACCATTGTCTCATGTCTTTCGTCTGACTGAAACATTGAAATGGATAAATTCTGCATTAATTTTTTGATGGCTCTCACAGTTAAATTTCTATTTCTGACACAAATCTTTACACTGGGGTTGAATAAGACTGTTCATTGCATAGCACTTTTCTATGTCAACATAACAAAATATTATCTTCGATGGTGAATATCTTTGTTTAAATGTCCGTATAACATCTCTGAAGATGGCTCATATGAGCCGAAAGCTTACATCAAGGACCAACTTAATAAAAATATTATCCAAATGTTGGACAATTTTTGTCTTTATTTTCACCCGAAATTAAAGCAAACATTCGAACATTAGAACGGCTCATGATCAAACATAACAGACATTCATTGTCTGTTATATTTAACAATATATGTTTAAATAATGATCTGCTGCCCCAATACACTAATATATATATATATATATATATATATATATATATATATATATATATATATATATAAAAAGAAAATTTGAGGAAAACTTTATGTAAATGCATTTCATTCCTTGAGGAATCAAGGTGAGTGTAGAAATTTTTATTTGATAACCTGTATTTATACACGGAAGTAATGTGGAGAAAAAATATTAAGATTTCAAATTTTGAATTAGAGAATTCTCTAAATTATTCTAAAAAATTACTGTGTAAGGAAAAGTAAACTATGGAGGATATAATTTTTCAGCCTATTAAATGAAACTGAGTTAATGTTGATGTTAATGATTTTTAAAAATTTATATATGTAATTTTTATTTAATTAATTTGTTTTTAATTTTTAAAGGTCCCGAGTTTATTGTTTTCTCTGAATTTAAAAAAAGTTATAGTCATGCATAAGTATGTTGGCTTAAGAAAGGAGAATTTCTTTGAAAAGAGGAAAGATTTGAAAATTCATGGGCATAAGTTAATATTTTGGCAAGAATTGATAATTTCACTTTTAAGTACTTTTCATCTAAGTTAGTTTCTCTTTTAATAAAAGTACAGCATTTTTGGGATTGAAAATGTGGTTGAAATTATTTCTACATCTAACTAATGCATTGAACAAATTGTTATGTAGGAAATTTTCCTTATGTTCATAAATACATTTTTTAAATTTCTGCAAGTTTTGCCAATATATTGTAAGGAACAGCTGTTAGAGTTTATTTTATATATGCTTGCTTCAGAATTATAGAATATATATATTTTAAATTAGAAGTAAACACAATCAATACTTATTGTTCATTTCCTCTATTTATGTCTCACGTCTACAACTTTCAGAAGAGTTATTTTCAAGGAGCAAATTCAGGATTTTGAGTAGGTGGGGTGCAGGGCCAAATGGTAAAAAATTATAATTAGTGATCAATTATTGGAAGGAATATTTTATGGTTAATTTATGATCATTTGGGATTTTTGTGGTGGTGGTGGAGGGTTATTTATAAAATTACTTTATTTTGATAGTTAAAAAAAAATAAAGCTTTGTCTGAATAGGAGGAGGGCCAGATCTGCACCCACTGAACCTCTACCTGCATTATCATTTCAAGATTTATTTGGACTCTTGAAGTCATTCTTTTTATTTACTTTTGCTGTTACTACAATGTTTTGATTGATTCATTTGATTCATTCTACAACATTCTTCCTGTGTAAAAATCCATAAGGAAAGAGTTTGGAATTTCTTTCTCTGGGAAATAGTATCATATGGAAAAAGGTGATGGCAAATTTATTCATTGACTCACTTTATTTGTCTCAATACACACCACATAGGTAATTCTATTCTCAGTAACACAGGTGACTTGTGTAATATTTGAAGATTTTATTCAACCTGGTCTTTTACTAAAGTGTTTTCAGTATGGAGGTGGCCTTTAATTCTGGATGGGGTAAGAATTTACACACTAAAATTAGTTTGCATCATATTCAGGGAGGGGCCAAATTATTTGGGGGGTGTATACTCCATCAGTCCCCCCCACCCCAGCAACAGTCCTGTCTTCAGCTCCTTCTGTGCTAATCCTTACTATATTCAAATCCACATTCTAAAGCCTTCTTAAGGTGTAAAATCTGTAGAATAGATTACTTAAAACATAGGTTAAGCCCTCCGAATTTTCGAAACTGCTACTAGGAGATGCATTCCAGACTATAAATACTCTGATATTTTTCCTTGCTGTCTTCTTACCTAATCCACTTATTCATCAACATGTAACCTCTCATAGAGAATGCACTTCTTTTGGGAAATGCGTGAACAATGCATACACACACATACATACATACATACATTGTTTGAACCCAAACGGTTTTCACATTCATTTGTAACGCACATTATTGTCTTTGTTGCTTGTATACCTTTGTTGTTAATACATTATCATTTGTACATATATATTGGTTCTTGTCCTTTTACATTTTTTTTATGTTGACTTGCATCTCAAGTCTGGCATTTTGTTGTGGGTATTTCAGGAGACAGCATGTTTATTTCCCAATTTCAAACACTGACGTTACTAATGCCCAAAACAAGTTGGGAAATACATAACTGGCCTGCAACAAACATTATAGTAACAACAAAAAAAACAAAAATGAATTTGTTAGTCCAAACAACTTTTAGATTAACAACAACTCTCAGAATGAACACTTCCTGTTCTAATAATATCATTTTTATTATTATACTTAACAAAAACTGTCATTAAATTCATTAGTTTATTAAATTAAAAATATTACATTTTTCTGTTATATTAAAAATTTGTTAATGAATGTTGACTAGAATAGAATTTTTGGAGATATTATCCATGGATTTTATAAATTGTTAATTTGAAAATTTTTTTAGCAATAACAAAGATTGGTTGTGTCTAAAACCCTTATTGACTAGTAAATTACCAGAGGATAATGCTTTTAAGATGAGCAGATTTTGTAAATAGTGCTAATATTAAGAAATAGAGCATTGATAGCAAATAAATAAATGAAAGGGTCAAGGACTTATCTCCTAATTCAGAGTTTTGGGGAAGTAATTTATCTTACCGCAAGGTGTGAATTTTATGAAACTCTTTTATTTATTCATTTCCTATTTTTTTTTTTTAAAGCAGATAAGGGTAATTAAAGTTAATTTTAGAAGTCTGGGTAATGGTTGGCAAATGAATGTAACTCTTTTTATTCTTCTGTTCTTTTCAGGCACGGTGATCTGTTTCACTCTCTTCAGATTTGCTGGGGTGAGTCTCACTCGTCAGTGGAATGCAACAACTCGTATTGTATTTGAATGTTTCTGCACTGTATTTGTATGGCTTGTTCTAACACCACAGAGGCACTGGGTGTCTGAGATGAACTACACTCCAGTCGGGGTGATTTTGCTGGTCCTTGGATTCAGTGCTTTCTACAACTTTGTCTTCTTCCGATGGCTGTGCCAATGTCCGACTATCAAATGCAAGAAAAGAGAGAATAAAGAATTGTTGCTCTCAGAGGAACAAGATGGTAATGTTGGAGGTAAGAAGATTCCTCTTTTTTACCATAAATTGAACGAATGTTAAACAATTCTTATGTGGACTTGAGACTTCTAATCTTACTGATCAAAATGGAAAAAAATATGGACTTTACAAGGATACTGTGGAAGTTGTAGATTTAAAGAAACTTGCTGTTGTCACTGAATCGACATTGGCAACCACCAGATATATGGTGTAAACCTGCAAATGTATGAAATTATAAATTAAAAAAACAAAAAAACAATCAAGAATAATAATAATAATAATAGAAATTACTGTAAAACTGAAAAAATGCTTATGGAGAATTGAAATTAAAACTGAAATAGAATTAAAACTATGAACAAGATTGTAGACCACCAGAAAACTGTCATGAAAAATATATAAAAAGAATTATTAAAATATAATTAAGAATCATTAAAATATCATTAAAAAATCATTAAAATCATACCATTAAGAATCCTTAAAATATCATTAAGAATCATTAAAATCATACCATTAAAAATTAAAAGAGAATTGAAATTTAGACCAAAATTGTAGATCACCAGAAAACTGTCATCTACTCTGTGAGGATACTCCAAAAAGTTCTTGAGTTGTGAGGAATCTTGTCACCATGCCTCAAGAACAGAATTTCTATTGACTGTGTTAGTATGCAACATCAAAATAATAATAATTGATATTAATATCTATCTATCTATCTATCTATCTATCTATCTATCTATCAGTGTAACTTTTCTGTTTCTTTCTTTTTCTGCCCATAAAAAAGATTTACCCATTGATCAATGATTAGAAACCTGTTCTCATTAAGAGTAAAAAGAGAATGTGTTGTTATGGTAATACAGTGTCACTCAAAGAAATATATATGTTTATTACTTCAAACATTATTTTTAGTGGATGCTGATAATTGAATAGATGCTCCATTTTATTTTAAACAGTATTTATTTTGTCTACCGTCTGTGTACTTGAGAAAACTTAATAAAGGAAATGTGCCCCTTCCTTTTCCCTAAAACTGAAAAATAACCTAATGTTTTATTTCTCTTTTCTCTCCAGATGTCTAAGCAGTGCCATTTTCTCACAGAATGAGCAGCAACATTCCAAACAATATCATAAAGTGAAAAATGTAAAAGAAAACAGAATTTTCTTTTATCTTTTCTTAAGCTCAATCTTTTTCCTGTCGTAAAGGTGAGTCAGGGACGATCAGAAACTGTTTGATTGTTTTTCACATTTTCTGCAAATTTCTTTGGCCCTGTCCTTTTTTTTCTCTCCATTTTTATTTTATTTTAAATACACTCTCGGTGTGGTCAAATGTAGATCCCCCTTGAAAAAAATTCCTCACTCCCTAAAATTTATTCTGATTTTTGAGGAATAATTTTTTCTTTGTTTTCATTTTTTAAATGACTGAAATATATGAGGTGAAATGCTGAATTCTTTTTTTTTTTTTTAGAAACAGAAAATCTATAAAAAACAAATATAAGAATTATTTGTAAGTAAGGTGAAATGGATCACTTTTCATAAATTGTTTTTTTTTCTTTTTAAAAGCAGAACAAAAAATAAAACATATTAAATGACTAAATTACTGATAAAAAAAACATTTGTGTATTGCACATCAAGCTATGTTTTATACATTTTTCTCATAGATCTTCATACTGCTCTAGTCGATATTTCCTTGTTATTTCAACTTACTTTGATTTACCTGATCAGATGACAAGATCAGAATGCTGGGGGGTTAAAGTGATCTCAGATGGAAAGGTGAGACAAAGTTCCAAGTCTACTGCAGCAGTCAGTGTAACCATCAACCAATGAAAGTTCCAGATCTGAACATATACATTAGTCAGTATTTAAAAAAAAAATATTTTTCATTAAATACAATATTTAATCCAATTGGATTCCTGTAAAAATGATCATTATTTCATATGACAATTAATAAGAGGCTTATATTTAAAAAGAAGAATTATCAGTCTTTAAAGTATGATTTACAATTGTGGGATTATTTGTGTGTCAGGAGACTTTTCTTAATGCCCACTAGGTGGTGTTGTATAAAGAAGCATAAAAGGAAAGGACTCAGCCCATCCCTCCCTTTTCTCTACCTTCAGAATTCTATAGTGACAAAATGTGTCTCCTTTTCTCTTTGGGAGAACTTAATCCTCAGGCATACTTGTATAGTGAACCACGGGGATTTTTCTCTCCTTATCTATGTTATTCTGTATATAAATATAAAAACGAAAAATAATATGTATTGGATTTACTTATTTTGAAAATGTTAAGAAGTTCAACTGAATGTTGTTACAGTTGGTAACCACTTTTCATTACAACAGATGGCCTCAACACAATCTGAACATACAGCCATCACAGTGTCATCAAAATAATAAAATTCATCCACAGCATTTTTTTTTTTTTTTTTTTTTTTTTTTTTGCTGATTTAAGCAGTAAAAAAAAATTGTAAAAGAAAATATTTCATGTCTTTTGAAATATTTATTTCCTACATAATGTTCTTTGTTTTAATCCTTAGGTGTTCTGCATAAAGCAATGCATAAAAAAATGTTATCTGGAAATAAAACCTATGAATTGGATGACATAATAGTGATCCAAGTCCCCTCACTAGGCCTTGTCACCTTTTGAATGGCATAAAAAATAATAATATAAAAAGTTCTTTGCTTATTTATTTATAATTAAAAACTTAGAATTTCATAACTGATGCATTTATTCATTTTTTCTCTTTTTTTCTACATTTCTTCATATTTCAATATGATGTTATATATAAAGATATTGTATAATCAATCATTTATTGTATAAAGCGCAGCATTTGTCTCTAATCTTAAATTCTCTGAAACTACATGGTTATTTTTCATAAGACCAAATACAGACTTCAGACATTTCATTAAAGATAGTAACTTATTTTGGTTGAGAATTTTTAAGCTTTGAAATTAGTTATTTAAGTGTGTTTTTTTTTTTATTGAACTCTTAAGATATCATTCTTAGTTCTTTGCTGAATATCTAAGAATCTATTTTGCACAAATACTAAAATTATAAAAAGAGATACATGCAGAACTATTTCTCAATCTATTCCATCCATAAATAGTCATTAGTCATATTATTTTCTTAAAGTCAAAATGGTCACAATGAGAGACTTTGATATATATATACACAATTAACTTAATTGATACAACTATGCAGGTTGAAATCCACAGTTGTTTCATTACTGATTTCTTCAACAAGATTTCGTTAGCAACAGGAAGCTGAGATAGGCATCAACTTTTACATTTTTTCTATTTCCATTGCTATACATAATTGTCATGCTTGTCTAATAAAACAAATCTGCCAACATAGAGCCTACATCATTCATCATGGAACTTCATCAGTAACTTCACATAAAATGTTTCCCTGCAAACATGAGATTTTTTTATCAGCCTATCCCCCCAAATTATAATGTGGGAAATATCAGGTTATTTCATATACTGTATTTGCAACCATATAAAGTGCACATTTTTTCTCCAAAAATCATCTTGTGTGTTATAGTCTGATAGTTGTATTTAGATCGATTATAAACACTAGATGCCTTTGTGTGACACACTAATTTCCTGATAACCCCCAGAATAAAATATATTGATTATAAACACTTAAATTATGATTACAAATCAAAATAATGTTTATTTATATATATATATATATATATATATATAATATATATATTCAAAATCAATAAATGTTCAATGAACTCATCTCATTTGATTGACTCCAGGGTTTTGCATAATACCACTCATTAGGGTCAGATTGTTCGATAAATATGACCCCGATGTGTGGTATTACACAAAACTCTGGAGTTTATCAAGTAAGATAAATCCATTGAACATATATTGATTTGTTTTTAATATTAACACTTTAGTTATCTATTGAACACTTTATTTGGTAAAAATTCTGCTGGCTTAAAAATACATTTAATTCTAGTAAATTTTGCACACAAATGTTAATTAGAATATTAGCATTAGTTTTTCCTAAATATTCCTTACTAAATTAAAAATTTGTTTTATGTGAAGAGAAATGATATATATATATATCTAATCAACATAATTCTATTTTTAGTAATGATAGACTTTTTGGAAATTGTAATTGAAATTAGTTTTTTTCTGACTGAAAGTATTTTGAAATAGGTATTCTTCATCCAAAAATGAAGATAAAACCTACTTCTGCATCTTCTATTATTTTTTTCTCCTTCTCTGATAAGAGTTCTAGATCTTTCAAATATATAATATTGATCTGTAGTTAAACGTTTATGTACACCAAAATGAATGTGGTTACCCTAAAGAAGAAAGTAAAGACGTTTTGCAGTAAATGCTGGGTAGTGAGATCAAAGGCACGCGTAGAAAACAATGCACAAAAACCAATACTTGCTTCACTCATGTTAGAAATAATCATTAGGTTAGAACCTGAAAGTAATTAAGAATTAGCTTAATTAATTTTTTTTCTTCATATAACTGAGTTTTACCAGGATCAGAAACAGGCAATAAATTTTGATGATAATTAAAATTTTAAATTAATAATTTAAAAAATGACTTTAGTTAAGAATATAAATAATCAAAAACATTATACAATAATTTTTCATTGATGACTTCTAAAATGTTAAATATAAATTCAGATAACGCTTTAATTGGAGAATTTGTTGCAGTTTTACACAAAGTATATTATCATATAAACTTTAAAAAATACAATATATAACATTTAATTTTTGCTGAGTAGCTATAGGAGTAAGGATTTAATTTACACAAGAAATACTTTAAAAAGTAGCATACATTTTGTTAATGTGAATGTTTTAATCAATTTTTCTTTGGAATCATTTTCCCCATATTGTTTGTTTTCTGACAACATTCCAGACCATTACAAACAGCAGAGGAAACCTGAAAACTATATGACCAAAATGGAGGGGTGGGGGGGACAACGATGAGGAGGAAATTACTTCAAAGGAAATCAAATGCAATGATTACGTATCATATATATTTTGAATTTGATAAAGTCTCTTTTTAAAATATCACAAATGCGATAATTGCAATAAAGCAAGGAATGGACAATTTAAAAAAGCCTTAAATAAATTAAATAATCATAATATTGGAAAAAAAAAACTTCTTCAAGGGAGGTAATTAGTATTTTCTTTTCCCGAGTGATCTCCCTGTTAGTGTATATTTAATAGGACGCCAAAGAAAAATTTTTCAAATATCAAATTAAGAAGTTTTCATTTTTTAGTCCTCGTTGCTTGATTGTCATTTTTCTTATCATTACACATGTTTAAGATATTATTTTTTATGCATAAACTCTTATACCTTTAATTGTTTAACATTACTATTAACTTTTATAATACATTTTTAGTGTTACAATGGGTGCTTAGATAAATGGACTAAAAATTGAGACATCTTTAGTGCCATGTAAAGTGCCTATATGGTGAAACCTGTTACTAAAAGACTCACTTAGGAGAAAGAGAATTGTAACTAGAGTCTAGTTTCTGCCTTTCATGATATCAGGCTAATCAGCAAGTCATCAGGTTGTATTGGTTTCATGATTATTATTCTTTTGTTACAATGAAGACAATACATAGTTTTAAAAATGAAATATAATAGGCTTTAATCTTTTAAAAATACATGTTGCAGTAGGCAATTTATGTGTTTCTCTAGAAATAAAAAAATTACTACCTTTGTCCAGTAACAGTTGTGATATAAGCTTATGCATTTTAGGAAAAAATCCTTATAGGACAGAAGCAGTAACAAATGTGTAGATTGAATTAATAGAAATTAAAATGATTATTGATATCCTTAAGAATAACAAGTAATTTAACATATAGTAAGTAAAAGTTTACAAAAATTATATTTTCACATACCTCTGAATTATTCATATTTTTATTTTTTTCTATCACAATGATTATCTTTTTCAAAATGATACAGCTTATGAAATATTCCTTTCTATCTATGATGGAACAAGTAGTAATTTACTATATTGGTGTAGAGTTTCATATCATATACCTGTAATAAAAACATGGATTTAAGAAAGTGTATCTGAAAAATAAGTTAGTATGATAATAAAATATAATGAAAAAAAAAGAAATCTACAACTACTAATATAGTTTGCTAGATAACCATAACAGTTAAATAGGCTGGTTATATAGTTGATTTTATTATAATATATTTGCTGAACAAATTGTATTCAGTTTTATAGATTTTAGCATTAGGAAAATGATAATATATAAATATTTTTTTTTTTAAAGTTGGAATTAACAGTATGAATTAAAAAATATTAATGTTTCAGATTGCATGACAATTGTGATGAAAAACACTTGAAAGGTAAAAAAAATGTTGATATCAGTTTTCATTCGAACTTTTTTTTTTCTTTTTTTTTTTTTTTTTTTTGCATCAATGAATTGGATGCTTCCTGTGTTTGCTTGATAGAAGCTCAGTAATTCTCTATGCAAAGAATGAATATTGATGATCCTAATTCTGTTGGTGCTTCAAGAAATTATAGAGTTTTTAAAAATCTTTTTTATAACCAAAATATTGGCTTATCTATGCACTGTGGTGTGTTCCATTGAGAGAAAACAGGTATAGCAAATTAGTTGATAAATGGAATGACCCAACTAAGTCCAGACAAGGCTTTGTGTATATATGTGTGTACATGTAAAAGAGGGGGGGGAAATTACTTTGTCCTTAATCTTCTTACTCTAGTAGTGAATCAGATAGTGATTCAAGACAATTTATACATGATTATGAAGACAGTGAAAACAACGATTGTCCTGACTTGTTTGGTATTGATCTGATATAATACCCCCCCCCCCACACACACACACACAGATATCCCAATCTCAAGTGCAATGTTTTGAGGACAATCAATTCACCTATGCAAAAGGTTGGTTGTAATTTTTGCTTCTTACTTTCATATTTGGAATAGATAGGCCCGGCTGGATATTTAATTTTGATTTTTTTTTTTTTTTTTTTTTTTTTTTTTTTTTTTTCTCCAACCCACACACAGTCATTCCAGACTTCTCATTTATTTGATTTTCCAACCTGTCTGTTTATTCCAACTTCCCCTCTTTCTTTTTTTATTATGGAAGCAAATTAAATTTTGAATGAATTTTCCAACTTACTCTTAACTCCAGAATAGAAGATTAAGTGAGATAAGACATTGAATATTTTCTCTAAAGAAATTCAGAGAAAATAGAAGAAATAAGAAGGAAAATTTTCTGTGTAATGATCCTGAAAAATAGAATGCTTTTTTTTAACCAGTAGATGTCTGCAAAAATAATAAAAGAAATGGTTTTTGAGATTTTAAATATTTATACAAAATCTACATAATTTTCTACAAATGAATTTTTAAAAAAAGCAAAGAAAAAAAAGGATTCATGAATACATATAACTCAATTTGGATACCTAGTGTAGATTAATTTCACAAGACCATTCAGTAGGGTAGTGAGTTCAAATTTTTATAGATGACTAAACTAAGCTTTGTAAATATTTATGTAATTCAAATATTAATAGTTTTGTTCATATGATAAAAAATTTCACTAGTGTTTGGTAATATAATTTTTAAATATTTATGAAAAGTGATTTGATAAATTTGTCCAAAATTTTATTTGGCTTTAATAATTTTTGAAAAATTTTTCTCTATAGAAAAAAATTTAAAGAAAAATATTTCTGAAACTGTAAATTTGTTTGGATTTTGTTAAAAAAATAAATTGCTTGATTGATTTTTTTTTTTTTTTTCCTTTCTTTCTTCATAAAAACGAACCAAATCAATCTCAACCTATTTTTTTGCACTGGTTGGAAAAAAAAAGATCCGTTTTTAGATGTTATAATCTGCTTTTGGGGAAAAAAAAGTGATTGTGTATGTTGGTAATGTTGACTATGATGATGATTTTTTTTTTTTTTTTCAAAAGGATTTATATTAATATTTTCATTAGTTTCAGCAACGAGAAACCTTTTGAAAAAGGAAGAAACTGTTTTGTTGAATTGGAATATAAATCCAAACATAGATAACTGCTTTTTATTATTTCTTTTACATTTATAGTGGTTCAAAATACACATTAAACAGAATTACTAGATTTCATTGTTGTGCATATAAAATTGAAACTGAATCCTGGCCATTTAAGTGTAATAAATGTTTAAATTAAAAGGAATCTTTCTCTTTAATTTGAAATGTCTAGATTCAATAAGATAGCTTTTTTGGGAAATATCTCCCAAAAAATTAAAGAGGTCTATTTTTTAGGGATCTTATAAAAATGACATTAGACAGCAAAATGGAATATTAATATCGAATCTACTCAAGAGAAATCAAGTTTTATTAATAAATATATTGATATTTAAGTTTTTCACAATATTAATAAGATTATAATAAATAAGATTAATTTCTCTTCTTGTGTTTGTTAAACCTTTTCAGTGTGCACAGAATTTAATCCTTAATTATATTTCATTTTGCTATTTTTAATTGTTGATTAGCTTTTTTCATTTTATTTTTGTTGCTTTTTATAAAAAAAAGTGGTTCTCAACCTTTTTGTCTGTGCCACTTGTTTAATTATATTTCTGAATATTCCATCTCTTTTATTTAATTTCACAGATTATAATTTAAAATCAAACTAAAATTGTATAGATGGTGCATAATCTGCAGGAAATCACATTTTATGAATAAATTATTATGTCCTGTAGTTTATAGACGGATCAATAATTTAAATCAATCAATCTGTGGTCCCAGTTCTCCCTGAGGGGGAAAATTACCTCCTGATTGAGAACCTCTGTACTTACAGATTATTAGATGATAATAAAAAAGTTCATAAAATTATGAAGATGAGTTGAAGTAAAAATCTTTACTTATTTTGTATAGGTTCTGGAATAGTCTATAAAAATAAATCTAAAAAATAGAATTTGAACCATTTTAGATATTAATGACTTCTACCGTAAATAGTTGTTTCTGGAGAAGATGAAAATGAAAAGAATTGTTATTAATACAATTTTTATTTTTATTTCATTATATTTTTTTTTCCCCATTTTTTTATTGGATATATTTTGATTTGAGGTTAAACTATTTGAACTGATGTTTATAAAATGCTGAAAGTTTTCCTTGTTTCTTTTTATATTTAAATTTCGCATTATGTCAGATTATCCATTGACCTAACAGCCATGTTTACTGCTGTTAATCCATTTTATTTTAATTTGTTCAAAATGGATTAAATCATTTTATTTGTGATTTCCAAATAAACAAAAGCCAATCTTTGTTTTGTGTTTCAATGTAAAATCTTTTATTTTGTCCAAAATCATTTGTTAATATCTTTTTAATTTTCAAACTTTCTGATCTCATTTTAAAATATACTTTTGAAAAATATTTTATTTTATATGTATTTTATTTTCTTTGCACTACTAAAATTTGGCCCATTAAAAACAATTCTTTTACTGGATATATGAATGTAATTTGTTTTTACTAGAATATATATATATATATATTTTTTTTTTCAGTGATTTTTTTTTTTTTTTTTTTTTTTTTCTCTTTTAAATAAATTCCTGCCATCCCCTTCACTCCCTCCAAAAAGTACTTCTACTGTCCTTCTTATAATAAAGAATAAAACCATCAACTAGGAAGTTATACATTATACCAAATCCCTGATAAGTGGATACTTTTGATAAATGTAATATATTAAGTAATTTGATCAATATATATATATATATATATATATATATATATATATATATATATATATATACTAAAATCTTTCACTCTAGGAACAATTACTTTTTCAATGAATTTAGATTAAATTATACTGAGAATCATTTTAAAGAAATAAAATGAAATGTTTGACTGAAAAAGAAGTGGAAAATAGGAAATAATGTATCAATTTTTAATAATTGTTCAACACACTGACTGGTACTGAAGTTTGTTAAATTGAGGGTTTATTTCTATACACAGGACAATTCCAAGTTTATGCCTGATGATTGCCTCGTACATGAAATTTTGAGTAGCATTGTGGAAAGAGCGACATATATATATATATATATATATATATATATATATATATATATATATATACATATCACAATCACAAGTCATTGTGACCAAGTGTATGAATGTACCAACCTTGCTGAAACTGTTAATCATGCCAGAGGGTGAGCTTTCTTCCAGAAACTGTAATTAAGATCCGCTCAGCAGAGTTGCAGTATAAACCACTGGTGGGCTCTGTGGGTGTTGAACAAACACAAATATGCCTGAGCAGATGCCTGCAACAGGGATTGGCTAGCTACCCTAGAAGACAGACATTCACTGA
>OZ038484.1:38201341-38211341 GCA_964036315.1 Acanthosepion esculentum
GATAATGTGAAATGTAAGCAACATACAGAAAGTGTTCAATTATTTGAACAATAAAAGACTTATAGAAAATAAAAGAATTTAAACCGAAAGTTTGCTAATAAAAAAAATTATATATTCCAATCTGGTATATCCAATGTTTAAACTTTCAAATAAATATTGAAATTGTATCATTTAGATACTTTTGTCTCTTGAATAACTGAGTGGTATTCTTATTAAAATTTTGAAAATTAAGAAACTTTCCTTGAACCCCCAGCCATTGTTTGTTAAAATTCCATGACAACAAAGGAGGTGTATTGTGAAAAAATTAATCTTGAGTGTCTATTAGTAGAAGAAATGACCTTAAAAATTTAAAAAAATCCTATCAGACTTTATATGTACTTATGAATACATTTTAATTAATTCTATCTTTGGAAAAAAATTTCCTCTTTTTTATTTTTTTTTTAATTAAATTTTTGGAAGTTGAAAGACCCCCACCTCCACCTGTTATTTAACCCCCCACTTCAATTAGAAAAAATACTTCTGCTGTTCTAAACATTTTATGGATGAGTATCTTCTTTTTTGCTATTTTAAAAATGAATGTTCTGGATTATGGTTTTAAAAATGTGTAGCATTTACATTTAATGTTGTAACTTTAGACCTTACTTCTAGTCATTATGTTAACCAATTTCTCAATAGACAAAAACCAGTTTTACATTTAAAAAAAAAAAAAAATACCAACATGTATAGAGCTGACTTTTTAAAAAACTTAATATGGGATGAATTTGTTCAAAATTGAATAAAACTTTATAGGTTCAGCTTTTGCTGTTCAGACAGTAACAAAAAAGAAAAAAAATTAAAAATTTGAGAGAAAAAAAAAATTTAATTTTATTCAGGGTACAGTAAATAGAAAACTTGCTGTGCCATGCCTAAATTGAGAAATTATGGTTAATAGTTATAAATAATTAAAACCTCTTTATTCACTCACTTACATCTCTCTTAGACACAAATTATAAACTTACATGTATGTGTATATATATATATATATATATATATATATATATATTTGCTTTTTTTTACTACCCTGGTTATTTTATTTAGGGCCAGTTTTTGCTACATTTTCATGGTAATGAATTTTTCCTAGAACCTTCTAAACTGCTATTATGACAAAAATGAATACTTGAAAGTTATAAAATTAAAAAAAAATAAAATTTTTGAAATTTGATTATTTTTTATTTTTTATTTTTTTTTTTAAATGTAGATTTCTGTATTTGAATCTGAATTGATTTTTAGTGTCTAATTATTATTTTTTATATTCTACTGGTGTACATCTGACACATGTCTACATGTAATAGAGCGTGAAAGATGGATGGAGTGAAATGTATGCAAATCTGTTGTTTTAATAATGTCTTATCTATTAATATCTCATAAAGATATGAAGCTTAGATCTTCCAACAGAGATGAGAATTTTCTCTTGATATTTTATAAACAATCTGGAAAATTTACATCACTTTTTCAGCATTTTTCTGTGTGAATCTTTGTTGATAGTTCAATCAATTTAGTTCATACTGTGCCAAGAACGAACTAAAAGACAAAAAAAAAACTTACAAAATGCTGCCTAAATAAAATGTCTTTCGAGTCATGTGACCTTTAGAATTTTATTATAATCAAGTTTTGGGATTTAAAATATACTTGCTGGTTTTATTTATTTTTATGAAATACAAAACAAAAATGAAGTGTCTATCATTATATTCAAGTTTAATGATTTAAAAATTGAAGTTTTCACTTCATTATATTTTGTTTTAAATGTCAATCCCTTCACTGCAAATTTAGTCTATTTGTATTACTGTTAGTAAATAAAATTTGATGAAATTAATAAATTTAGACAATTCTTACATTAACAGCAGGTTACTAGAATATAATTTTAATTCCTTTAACCTGAGTGATTATATGAAGTGTTTTGTATTTATTTATCTTGGCTTGAAAACAATATAAATTACTGTTTATGCTCTACACACTGAGCATTTTTTGTTTTGTTTTTTCTTAATGTCCATAAACTGTAAGCATAAACTTGCAATGTCAAATGAATATTATGGATAGCTAAAGAGCTCTACCAAATTTTGAGGCTAAGATTTCTGTTTTAATTTTTAAATGATGCAAATCATTATTATGAATCTCAATTTGGAATTATATTTTTTTAATATTTTGACCAGGCATAAAAAGCTCTAAATTTAAACTTATATGTAAGATATTGTTATCTTTTATAAATCAAACATTATTATATAGGAATTTAAAAAGAAAACTGGGCCAGTTAAGATATAATTGGTTTTGGATAAGTGAAAGTTGCAAAATTTTAGTTTCAAGAGTTTGAATTTAGAATGTCACCCAACACAAAAAAGCAAGATGCTACCTTAGTGGAACCTCCTCCTTACCAATGGAATATGAAGGAAATGAGGATGATTTGACTTGGTGTATGTGGCATGGCAGGGCTTATTTACAAAGGTTTGGACTAGTGGAACTCAGGAATGTAGCTCATTTGCCATAGAAATAGGGATAGAATAGCAATAGGCATGATATTTCATATGTGAGGAAAGGGGCTGTAGGGTTGAAAATAATTCATCACCCACAAGGCTACATGAACGCTTTTGAACTCTGTCAGGATTGGAAAGTGAGGATTGGGCAGCTCCAGCTAGTTTTTTTTTTTTTTTCATCAATTCTCCCCAAGCAAGGCAATAATGTCACTAAGACGCAAGTGACTACTTGGAGTAAAAGAGAAGGAAAAGACTAGAAAGAACTGGAAACTCAATTCTAAACAGGAAACAAGGGGATAACCTACTCTACAGCTGTTCAAAAGACCAGGGAGGAGTGTGAACTGGATGATGAAAGCAATACTTCATGTTTAGTTTGATGTGACTCTTGTAAAGATAGAGAATTATAAAAAAAAAGCTTTTATGTGGGAACAAAGTAATTTTTTAAAAACTGATTTCACCCCATGCAAGGCAGTAAAGTCACTAAGACACAAGGGGGTTACTTGGTATGGAAGCGTTAAAAACAGAAACACTACTAATGAGTGGGAACAAAAAGTAATCAGGAAGACAGTAGATAGCAATTGACATTGCATTTAAATTTTTGAAGATTAAAGTTGGCTGGGATGGGACTTCCACAAGTGAGAAGTGCAAGGAAAGAAACTGTTAGCATAGAATTTACAGTTATATCTATAGCCAGCTCAATTGTAAATTGATGAGATCTTGACGTCAGTCTAGTATTGTGCTTACATTCATGAAGTCTAAGTATCATGGTGAAGAGCTCATCTGAACAGTTACCATGAAGGTATTTATAGAAAAATGAACCTTTAATGTAGTGTTTATAAAACAAGCTAGCTTAGTACTTATATAATAGTATTCATAGAATTATTATTAAACCTCCTCTAACGACTTTTGGGGCAGAACATGCTTGAAGTTCAATGGCTTCATCAGCCAACAACAAACATGTGCAAGGAGTGGAACAACTTCTTATATTTTACTTTGTGAAGCCAAAGCCAAGAACAGATTAATATATTGTCAATGTTCTTAAAAGATTTTTAAAGAGGTACTAAAATTAATTTGTAATCAGAAATTAACTGGTTTTAAAAACCTCAGAAATAATCAAGAAAATGTGTTGTCTGTCCTGAAGGAAAAAAAGGACTGAGTGAAAAAACAGAAAAGAAGATTAATCTTCATTTTACTGGAATGTTTCAGAGAGAAAGAAATACCAATAAAATTTAGCAGCATGCAAAATTGTTACCTACCCTCATCATGAAAGCTTAGAAGCAAAAGCTGAAATATTTTGATGTAAATTTTCCAGACTTTTATCATTTCATGTTTTTTTTTTCCTTTTCCATTTGAAATTTTTCAATTTTCCAAAACTAACAGTGCTTCCCAAAATTTCCTTCTAAACAATTTGCTTACATTAAAAGAACAACATTAAAAAAATTCAAGTACCTATTTTAATTTCTATTTCACCTCATCATCACCATCATCTTTGTCTTATTGTTTTGTTTTACAAATAACATAAAATTCATTATGGAAGAAATATTAACTTCTGGTCTCCATGTTATATTGACAAAATTTCTAGTTTCAAAGAATTGTTTCACAAGCTTTGTTTTCTTTATTATTATTTTAATATGAGTTATCTTATTGCTTTTAGATGAAGCATTTTCATTATTACTATTTTATCATTATATCTTTATTCCATATTAAGATGAGTAGAAATTGTAATAAAATATTTGTAGAGAGAATTTTTTATCTAAAAATAAAATGTAACATTTAAATTCTTTTTTACAATATAATAGAATTTTTCTACAGTACTTATTGTAATGTTATTTAAAAATGCAACAGCATGCAAGTTCTTTACTATATTTAACTATGATTTCTATGAAAATATTCAGCAAATGAAAAACTACTGTAGCAGAAAAATCAAAGTCCATACAGCATTGTGTCTATAAAACCTTTCAGTAACAAAACAGTTGAATTTGTGTGAAAAGGACAGGATTGAAGATCAAGTAGAAATGTAACAGGGTTTGTCAAAGGAAAATGTTGTTGTCATAGGAATCAAATAATAAATGAAGACATTTATTTAGAATATTCTTTTGGTCATATTCTTAATGTTTTATGCTTAAAAGGATGTATCATTTAAATGTTCAAAAGAATGTAGCATTTAAAAGTATAACTATCTTATAATTTCTCATTTAGTATTATCCGTGCATGGTGGAGTAATGGATAGCGTCTCGGATTGAAGAATCCGAGAGCCGAGTTTGAATTCCAGTTGAATCCAATACACTCACTCACGTGCTAATACCCTTGGAAAAGGTATGAATCCTCTTCTTCCCCCAGCTATGGGTAAATAGCAGGACAGACTGGGTTCTATAGCCTTGGATGTCAACTGGTCTACTGCAGAAATAAAGTGGTAACCTACTGCGGGAAAAAAATCTGCCTCGTCAGTCATGTATTGAAAGATACATGATCACCTAAGTGTGTATCACGCAGGACACATAACTGACTGATTATCTATGCTTCTTTTTTTGCCAAAGAATGATATCTTGGTTTAATTATACAATCCAATTTAAAATTGCAGAAATTAAAGAAGAATTTTCTTTGTTGTACTGAAACTGCAACTTACAATATTATAACTATTCCTTTTTCATTTTACTAACAAATTGCATCAGTATTTTATAGAATGCAACGAGTTTCCCATTTAAGTGGTGAGACTTTCCAGGAGTTTCATTTAAAAACATCATTGTATAAATGAAATTTAAGAAAAACAGTATAATGTTAACTCATTAAGAAAACTGATTTTATTTATATTTGGTCTAGTTTGATTTTTTTTTTCTTTTTCAAATTACTGCTATTTAAAGATTTTCTAAAATGTCTTATTACAGAAGATCCTATAATGCATAGTTTATAATATTTAGTTAAAATAATCATAGGCATCTCAGATGAACACAGAAACATTACTAGTGAGTGGGAGCAAAAAGTAATCAGGAAGACAGTAGATAGCGATTGACATTGCAATAAATAAATAGTTAGTCCTAGAGCTATTAGCAATTATTGGATATAGACAACTTTGATGCAAAACTCGATTCATAATACAACCGCTGAGGATTGGACTCACTAACAATGGCTTGCATGACTTAGCATAAGTAGGTATTTTTAGGGTAAATGCATTCTTATACTACTCTTCATTCACATAGTCTTTCATATTTTTTTTTTACAAGAACATATACTAATGGAGGAATAAGCATGACACAATCAGAATTTTGATGTGAATTTTTCACGAAACAAGGAAAAGAGTGCTGAACTGTTTTGCAATATCAATCTTCCTCTATGGCAGTGAATGCTAGATAGAAGAAGAGACTGGACAAATGAAGAGGAAACTTGAGGCCACAGAAATGTGATTCTAGAGAAGAGTGTTGAGAATACCATGGACAGTGAATGTGAATAACAAGGAAGTTTTATGGAAAATATAAACAAAAAGGACGCATGCACATAGAATCAGAAAGAAACAGCTGAAATTTCTCGGACACATAATTAGGAAAGAAGGCTTAGAAAATTTGACACTCACTGGACATATTGAAGGCTAGAGGGATGGGATAAACGGTAACTTACATAACAAGCTTATGAACATGGATAGCAGAACAGGGACTGGGATGGATGGTGATAACACAAACCTTACTAAGAGCTACAAAGGATAGGAAGTTGTAGAGAACCATGATCGCCCCTCGTCCTGAAGAGAAACAGTGAAATAGAAGAAGAATGTTCAAGCTATGTGATTAATGGAAAAATGTTAGGAGGAAACACAATGACATAATGTTATGAGATCAATGTTTGTTGTGTAAAATAAATGATTTTTCATGGAGTTATTAATGTACCTACATACATATGTGCATATATATATATATATACTCAGAAATCCTGTTGCTTTTACTCTAGAATAAATTGAAATAGCTTTTATTTTTCAACCAGATTCATTTAAATGCTGACTGAATTTAAGTTAGGTTTTTCAATTTAGAGTAAGCATTGATTATTAAAATTATTCAAACTTGATGTAACGTCCGTTTCTATTTATAGCACTTATATTAGAATTATTTGTAAATAACATCAATAAGTTTCTTATCTGCATAAATTATCATTTTATTATTAAGGAAAAGGGAAACAATTATATAATTATCAGTTAATTATGCTGGAGTTAAGTCTCTTGGACATGTTTTTATTCCCACACTACACTAAGTCACTAAATTTTTAATTGTATAATTAAAATTTACTCGTAAACTGGTAGACTGATTAAATTGGAAGCTACTTTATTCTTTAATTTAGCACGATTCTATTAAAATGCTCCAACCAAAACGGTATGTCATTTTTACTTGTTACAGTAGACATACAGAAATTGGATCATATCGATGAAAGACCAGAGATTACTTTTCTTCCAGAATGAGCAAACAACCCCTCCAAAGATTATTTAAATTTTAAATCATGTTAATTTCCTTTTTTTTGTTACTAAAATAATTTGCTGGTCTCTGATGTTTTGATATTATTTTTATTTTAATATTATTTGTTAATATTATTAACTAACATTTTAAGAATACATGTAAAAAAAGGTTTTGCTTTTCCCAATGATGTCGACTTTTGTATCCTGGTGAATAAAAAACTTTAACCAGTATAATATTTATTTCATTGTTTTTATTTTTATGCCAAAAGAATTTTCTCTCTTCCTCCTTAAATTATTTTCTGCTGGGGTCTCGTCTGCGATAGTTGCCTCCTCACCGGTTTAAAATAAATAAAAACTCAGTGTAACCCGGATATAAGAGAGATTTTATCTGGTCCCAAATTAGAGCCTGTGTTAGACCAAGCCCGGGTATAAGAGACTTTTTCTCCGGTCCCGACAACTCTCTTATATCCAGGTTACACTGTAACGTAATAACACAATCGCAGTTTAGAAAATTTAAAAAATAAAATGAATTATACAAAGATCAAGGAAATCGTTAAAAGATAAAAAAAATATTTAGCAGGCGTACAAAATTTTCAGACGGTAAAACAAAAGAAAGAATAACAACTAAAACAACAAAATACATTTTTTTTGTCTAAAAAACTAAAGTGCTTTGTATTTAATTTCGATATTATCACTTTTTTACGGTAATATATATATTTTTTGTTACCACTTTTTTTTTTGTTATTGTCACCTCTTGTTTTAGCATGTATGTATGTTTTCATCGCTATCATAAAATTCGAACTGTGAATTTTTCAATGCAATCCATACACATTTAAAATTGCAAAAAGATGCTGAAAAAATATTGGCGTGCTGCCCTTCCAAATTACAAAAGAAAGATCAATATCTTTTTTATAAAAAATATATCTATGACCGAAATTTTTCAGTTCATCCTCGTAGATTTCCATTTTGATTTTTATTACACGAAGATACAGGGTTGAAATAATAAATCATTTTTGGATTTGT
The DNA here is from genome assembly GCA_964036315.1 of Acanthosepion esculentum. NCBI lineage: Eukaryota > Metazoa > Mollusca > Cephalopoda > Sepiida > Sepiidae > Acanthosepion > Acanthosepion esculentum. The sequence goes on from OZ038484.1 coordinate 38,209,304, forward strand.
ATCCCCATATCAGTTTCACAACTTTTCGACCTCTGTAACTTCGGGCTTTCATCAGGTTTCTGACATAACCCGTATTCCTTTAAAAGTCTCGAAACGATAATTAACTAGAGAATTAACGTGTCATATCCCCTTGGAGTAATGATGACAATTTATCTCCGTACGCTCGAAATTACCTGAGGCTTATCAATAGAAGGCTGGAGCGTATAACAGCAAAAACGATGTGCCATTAAACATCAAGGATGTGGACACTTGTACTATTAAGTCAGGATTTAATAAGTACCACCACGGGCTTAACAAAAAAAAAAAAAAAATGAAAAACGCATTTTCATAAAATAATTTGTAAAATAATGTTTTCTTTGAAGTTAAATTTTGGTTTTATTTGAAAGATAATAGCCTAGGCCCTAAAACTAATACAAAATATGTAATAATCGTAATATGAAAAAGGAAAATAATTTTACGCATTTAAATAAACTTTTCAAGCATTTTTAAAACGTTAACCCGTTCCCTCAGCACTACCGACTCATCGAACCGCCATTATAGACGAAAAATGTAGACAAATTCAAAAATCTCTTTAAAATCCAATTTTTGTGCTCGATATGTGTTTCAAGGTAAATTAGTAAATTTAAAGACTAATTAACCGGATTTTGTAAGAGTAAGGCTTACTTTTTGCATAAAACATAATGAAAATAACGTTTATTTACAGACAGTAGCCCATGAGTTGTCATCGAAATTATTAAGTCAACAACAGAAATTCTACTGTTATCCCTGACTCTTAAAAAAGCGCGCAAAAAATTAATTAAAAAAAATAAAGAAATACAAACCATCAGCAGTGCAATGATAAAAAAAATGGCACTTATGTTTGAAAATAAAAATCATCTTTAACTTTATATAAGCAATAATTTAAGAATATATATTTTTTTAATTCTATACGTTTTTATAAACTTAGAATGAATCATTTTATTTTTTATGCTATGAGAATTAGAAGTACATTAAAAAGAAATAAAGAAAAACTAGTGAAATTATACTTTAATTCATTACTTTTACATTTGGATTATTTTCATACTTTCTTGATGTAAAGTAATTAATTTGCACCCTATGAGGTATTTTTAATCAGATTGATTTTAAGAAATTTTTTTGAATTAACGAATAATTTAATGCTAAAAAGAAAAACATATAGAAAATGGATAAAGACTAAATATTTCTGTCTTAATTTTGGGGATCTGAAGTTATTATTATTTACAGTACATTTGCTTGACTATTTAGTGTACATTCTGACTATACACATATTAAAAAACCGAAAAACCTAATAATGAAACGATAGCATCACTTGACGTTGAAACTCTTCACTAACGTTCCAGTTAGAGAAATCATTGACATTATTATTAAAAATATATATAATAATTCATCTCTGCCCCCCATTCAATAATTAAACCTAAAATACTAAGAAAATTATTTTTAACCTGTACCACTGAAGTCCCATTCTATGATCACAAAAATAAATATATGCAACGTGATGGCGTTTCAATGGGTTCAATTCTGGGTCGATCCTTCAGCAATTTCTACATGGCCAACCTAGAAAATAATATATTTAGAACCACCAAAAAAAACAAAAAAACAAAAAACTCTCCATCTACCTAAGATATGTAGATGATATCCTTATTTTAGTTAAAAACATAGAAGAAATGATGGAACCCCAGAAAAACTTAAAAAAAAAAAACTCTGTCCTTAGGTTCACATACAAACTTAACAAAGATAACAAGATCCCTTTCCTTGACATTTTAATAAACACAAATAATAACACATTTACTTCCTTCCCAAAAAATAAATAAAAAACAACCAGCAAAAATTCTTGCACTTTCAACTATAAGAATGAATGTCTTAATTATTACAAAATAGCACTTATACAGGATTTAACTAACCGAGCACAAATTAATTCCTCCACAAAAAAAAAAAAGATTTTCTACAATGAAATAAAAAATATTAAGCAGACTCTCATCAATAATGATTTTTCAAACCACATTGTAGATGAATAAGATGA
>OZ038484.1:38216341-38273841 GCA_964036315.1 Acanthosepion esculentum
AATAAGAAAATCTTGAAAATTTGTCCTAAAGCCTTACTAAAATAATTACTAAAACAATTACTAAAATAATTCAATAAAACTAAAAAAAAATATTTTTTGAGAGTAGATGCTTGTATAATGAAACAAATGATTTTCTTTCAAATTTAAAATGGAAAAAAATCTACAATGAATATTTATTTTTGAAAAATTTATTTCTAATTTTTTAGTGCTATTTAAATTTTTTCCGGTTGCTTATGATAAAAGAAATCATTTTTATTGAATAATGTTGGAAGAATTGAAAAATGTAAAGTTTGATGACATTTTTTGCATATTTTGAAAAGAATATTATTTTATTTATTATTTTCACAACTGTTAGATTATTTTTTGTGTGGAAGATCAAAAAGAGAATAATTCAACAATTTTGAATTAGCCTCTATTGGTTATATAAGGTATAAAATAATTATATATGATGCCTGGAAGTGTCTGGTATATTTTATGACATTGGTAACTAAATATCAACGAAGTGAAGACAATTAATAAACAGTATCAATTCAATAAGTCTTTATCAACTGTTCCCAGTTTCATTCTTCTTTTATATAAATACTTTCTTTTGTTTAATAAAGTTTCTTAAAATAATTAGAAAGATCTGAGTTGGTGTAATTAAATATTTCATGACATCAAATACTTAAAAAAACAAGCAAAATCAAAATTAATGCCAAATAGTTAAGAAAAAAGAAAGAATAAATGCAATGAATAAATAATATTACTTAATTTAAAAAATTAAAATTTCTATTAAAATAAAAACGTATTTTACTAAATTTCATAAAGAAATAATTTTATTTATAGAATAAAAAAAAATATTCCTACCTTATCAGTTACAGAAAGTTAAAAATGATTATTTTTAAACTTAAATGAAAACAGTTTCTGTATTTTGTCAGTTCAGTCCTTTCGTATTTAATTAGATATTGGGCAGGTTTTTGTACAATGGATGTTATGGGAGGTAACTTCTCTTGTTTGATCCATGAACGTGTTGACAACTGGAATATACCCTGTGTTCAAATATGTTTTTCACTATATTTTATTTTTAAGTGTAGAGTAAGTAACATTTTTTTCCAAAATTTTGTTAATTAATCTTTAACTTTACTAAGTTTCTTTGAAACTGATATCTCGATTATATATTTGAATTTTAAGAGATTTTTAAACAATTACGCAATAAAAAAATGGAATATCAATCGAGAACATACTGAAAATTCGTTCCGAACTGTACCTAAAATAATTCAATAAAATTAAAAAATAGAGTGTTGGTGCTTCCATAATTTAATAAAACATATTTTCATTTTTCATATTTGACAAGTAAGAAAAATATACATTGAATATTCATTTTAAAAAAATTACTTATAATGGTTTAGTTCGAGTTTAAATTTATCCAGTTGCCTTTTGCAATAACAGAAATTTTATTAAAAAAACATGTTTGAAGAATAAAAAAATGTAAAGTTTAATACTTTTTTGAGTGTGATCATATTTAAAAGAATCTTATTCTTTAATTTTACTATTATATTATTTTTTGTACTGAATTTCAAAAAGGAAATAATTCAATAAATCTGTGAAGGTAGATGAATTAAATTCTCTCTATATATATTTCCACCAATAAAATTCCATTAGAAGGTTTGTCAGATAAAGTAATTAAGTGTTCTTAGTACATTGTGAGATGTGTAGACAGACTTATGTGTGTGAGTTCGTAGACAAATGGTCAGCAGTTGTTGGTTATTGTGTGCGTGGAAAGGGCCTTAGTCAGCGGCTGCTGACCGTTGTATCTTCCAGTGTGTGCGTGTGTATGGGTGCACGTACGGATAGATCGAACTGGCCTCTCAAATTGGTTTGAACCCCGAGAAGTAGTAGGCTTCTATTCTTATATCATTAGTTAGAAAATAATTTAACACTGGCTCGCGAAAATCCTTTTCTCGAATTTGCGGGAGTGATGAAAGGAATTATTATTGTTATTTTCTAAATGGTCCAAAAGCATGTACTAGGTCTCTCTACAACTACGTTTGCAAGTATTTTGGCGTTATTTGTCCTAATAATTATTGTTTTTCAAACCAAACTTTTGATGGGATTTTATTGATTGAAATATATAGCGAGAGAGTTTAATTCCTATAAAGGCAATCAATAAACAATATGAATCAGTATTAATCCAATTTTCCCGTTGCACTTTCCTTAAAACCAGAATAAATAAAAAAGATCTCATTGGGTGCATTTAAATATTTTCTGACATCAAATAGGTTAGAAAATTAATAAAAAAATTACAATGAGTGAAACTCAAAAATATCCTTTAACTATTTTTAATTAATTTCTTTTTTTATATTCCTGTTGCAGTTTAAAAATAAAATTATTCAGTGTACTAAATTTCATTAAAGCCTATAAAATAAAGAAAATTATTTTCATAAACTGGTTTCTAGATCTGAGTAGGTTTTGTCCCCCGTACCTAATTCAGCTTTACTCGCGTTTTTTTTTTTTAAAAACTTTTTAAGTTGGTGTCAGAATAGAAGACAAGGGCTTATGGGTAATTGTGCGTAAATAAACGTTATTTTAGTTATTCTTTAAGCAAAATGTAAGTATTTTTACAAAACTCAGTTAATCTTTAAATTTAATTTGAAACAAATCTCTTGGACAAATATTGGATTTTAAAGAGAATTTTAAATTTGTTGATTTCATTTTCTAATCAATAATGGCTGTTTGAACGAGCGATGAGTAATCGCGCGATTATTTTAAAAATGTTTAAAAAAACTTTATTTACACATTCTGTTTGTTTCTTTTTTTTTTTACGGTTCTTAACATCGAGATTTACTTCCTTAAAAAAAAAACTTGAAACATTTTGAATGATAGTATCTGTGTGACTTTTGTAGCCGAATTTAGTGAGGCAACTACCCGGAAAAGTAGGCGTCCGAGAAGAGACGATTATATAAATCTTCCCATTCACACTGCTTGCGTCATGATTGCAATAAAATGAAAATGAAGATGAAAAATAAACAAAGCAAAATTTGTTGGCTTTACTTGATTACCTCCCTTGTACTTTAGTTTTATTTAAAGACTGGTAAAAGACGTTAATAAAATATGGTGTCATTTATGACGACATTGGTAAACTAATAAAAGTAGTAAAGTTATTTTAAAAATATAGTATACTTAGTAATATTGTTGTAGTGCAAGATTTGTTGAATTATCTTTTATTCTGGTATTTTTTCATCATCATCATTATATATATATATATATGTATATATATATATATATATATATATATATATATATATATATATACAAGGTGTCCCAAAATAATGTATACACTCTTTAAATATTAATAGTTAATAATACATTTTTTATATATGGATGAAAATATGGAAAACAGATGGATTGGAAGAAGAGGGACAGTTGAAGACCCACCAAGATCACCAGATTTTGATACCCTTGGATTTCTTTTTGTGGGGGTTTCTAAAAGACAAAATTTACAGCAGGAAAGCTGAAACAATTGCTGAAATGAGACTAGCAATTAAAGAAGAATGTGCTCAAATACCAAAGGAAATGTTAATGGACGTTTGTAAGTCTATTATTTCAAGATATGAAAAGTGTATTGAACAGAACGGCTACCAGTTTGAGCACTTGATGTGAACTCATCATTATATGAACATTCTGTTATTGCCCTAAGTAACTTTTATCTTATTAAAGTTAATTTTCTGTTTTTTGTATATTTTACTCTCAAATTCTTTAAATGTGTATTCTTTCTCTTGCATTAATCTTATTTACAAGTCAAAATACATAAATTGAATAAGTTATAACGATTCAAAGAGTGTGTACATTATTTTGGGACACCCTGTATATATATACGGTGGAGTTATGGGTAGCGGCTCGTACTGAGGGCTCGAATTCCAGTCGAATCAATTACGTTCTTATACCCTTGGGAAAGGTATGAATCCTCTTCTTCTCCCTCCAGCTATGAGTAATTAGCGGGACAGACTGGGTTCTATAGCCTTGGATGACAACTGGTCTAGTACCAGGTCTCTGTATTCAGTCCTTCAAAAAGTGTGGTTGGTTCTGCACAAAACCTTCACCACTATAATCAAATCATATGTGCTGGTGTCTGGCTGTCGGAATTGAGTTGCTGATCCTCATACGTTGAATACGACGGGAGAGTCCACCATATATATATATATATATATATATATATATATATATATATATATATGGTGGATTTATATATATACAGGGTTCGATGGGTAAATTGGCGCCATTTTATATTCTTAATTTCGTGCATGCGCGTTGTATATTTTGATTTTAATGACTGCACAGTATAGTAGGGTGAGTTGGGCACCGTCTATGAGAAAATGACCAATTCACTCCGCCAGATATTTGGAAACGGTATGCTGTACAGCTTGGAATTCGTGTCAGACGCTCTAATACAAACATTTCAGAGTGTTTGGGTGTCAATCTGCGGACACTGCAAAGAAATCAGAAAGAGTTGGAGGAGTTTAATGGTGATTATGAAGGTATTTGAAGTGATCACTAGTGATGGTGATGTTATGCCTCTATTCATCTTCCCACAGGACCTTAGACTCAACACGGGGGCTTGCGTCAAGTGCCTTGAGGAAGTAGTGCTACACTGGGTCAAGGGTGTGGCTGCTGGAAGACCGTATATCTGGCAACACAACTATGCACCGTGCCTCACAAGCAGGAGAACACAGTCAAGGCTGTCAGACAATTTCTGCGACTATATCACCCTTTACATCTGGCCACCTAACTCCCCAAACTGCAACCCCCCTTGATTATTATGTGTGGGGCGCAGTTGAGCTAGGAACCAACAAAACTCTTTTTAACACCAAAGATGAACGGAAGGCAAGGATTATGGCAGCATTCACAAACTTAAACAAGTTAGACCGACCAGAATAGTTTCAAGAGATTCCGAAGGCGTCTTAAGTTGAAGCCAATGGCGATTTTATTGAATAAATTTACTCTTTAGTATTTCAAGATATTTTTGTGTAATTTTGGTAAAATGAGATGTCAGCGTTATTTCCATTTTTGCGTAATTTAGAGCACAATATATCCACCTCACCCTATCTATCTATCTATCTATCTATCTAGTCATAAAATAGTTATTGATCAAAGTTGAATTAGACCAGGAAACGCGCGCGCACAGACACACACACATATATTCATATATATGTGTATATATAATTATACATGTGTGTATACATATCTATATATATTTATATGCATATATATATTCAAACATGTTTCATTGAATAATAGACATATTGTGTCTACTTATTTTTATACTGATACTATCTAGTTGTCTAATCACTTTCTTGATGTTGAGATGAAAATCATCAAGGAAGGCGCCGTAGTTTTTGCTAACCCACGTACTTTTGACTTTTTAAACATTATATATATATATATATATATATATATATAAAAGTGAACAGGCGACAGTCTGTTTCAGTCGCCTCTAAGTGTTGACTTCTATGTTCACTTTTATATTTACACACGCTCTATCTCTGATATCGAGCACTTTAAGACTATATATATATATATATATATATATATATATATATATATATATATATATATATATATATATAATCTAAGAATAAATATACATTTGTTCTTCACCGTTTGAAGCAACACGGTTTCATACACGTGTCAGTCGTTTGGCCACTTCCATGAAAGTCTATGTTAGCACCAAACGTCGAGAAACAAACTTAGTGTAAATTTTTTTAATCTCTTGTTATTTTGCATCAATCACTTTTATTACCACCAACACTGTGCGCTATATTTAAATAAAAACAGACCACTTTAAGGTTCCATGTAATAAATTATGAAATAATTTATTACATGGAACCTTAAAGTGGTCTGTTTTTATTTAAATTATTAGCTCTGATTTACATTGAGGTCTCTGGATTTTATCCTCCTTGAAAAATTTAAAAATAAAATACAAACATCCAAAATTCATGTGTATGGGTTAAACGCAAGTTAACTAAAGTAGGGGTGACCTGAAAGAATACCTTGGAAACACTATATATATATATATATATATAGTGTTTCCGAGGTATTAGTTAACTTGCGTTTAACCCATACACATGAATTTTGGATGTTTCTAATTTTATTTTAAAATTTTTATAAAGTTAAATACCCAAAGGTGTTATATCATTTTAAAAGAAAATTGATATCGACCGTGAACACATCGAAAATATGGTCCGAAATCTTAAGAAAAGAATTCAAGAAAACTTAAAAAAATTTTTTTTATTAGATTTCATTTGCTGATAGCCTTGGTTTTTTTTATACTGTACAGTTGTTGTTTTTACAAAAATAATCTAGTGTAGATTTATTTGTGAAAAGTTGACTTGTATTTTTACCGGACAATTTTAAAACTTCTTCAGATATTAGTTATTGCTGAAACTTGATTGAAAATAAAGAAGTGTTTGAAGAATTAAAAAATGTATAAATTTAAAAACCAAGTGTCACGTTATTAAACGCTCTTCTACGGCAATGACGCAAAGTGGTGTTTACTCAGACAACAGGCTCATGTACTTTGCTTATCTACTTTTTCAGCTTTTTTATTCTCTAATATTTTACAATTTCTTGTAATTAGACTTCATGAATTTTTAAAAGATAACAGCTAATCATTTCAAGTTCATCATTTTCTTTTTTTTTTCACTTAAGCAATTTTTTTTGGATATAATTATTTTTCCACTAATTTTGTTGCACATGGTCATGAACAGAAGAAAATTGAAGCTTACTAAAAAACAAAAACAAACAAAAACAAACTAAGTAAATAAGAAACGTTGAGATTCCATTTAAAATGAAAAGCATTTATAAAATCTACACTTAATGAAATACATTATTGGAACTTCTTGACAATTGAGGATATGCTCGACCAGGGAAAAGTTTATTTTTCGTTAATATTTGTACAAAATCTAATTAATAAAACCTTAAATTTATTATTTCCCACGAAACGAATGTATTGGAAATATATTGAATTTTTAAGAGATTTTTTAAAAGAGTTTTTAAATTTCTCTTTCGTTGACATCCATCAAATTAGCTAATCAAACTGGGCGGAAGCGATTTTGTTGTTTTAAAAAATGTCGAAAATTCTTATTTAAAGGCGTAAAAATATACTTTTCTTTTTTAGATATTAACTTTTTAGGCTATTTCTTCTCAAATAAGGCCAAAATTTAACTCAAATTATTTAAAATGCGTTCCCAATTGCTTCTAGTAAATTTGTGGAAATCCCTACAATATGAAAGCCCGAGGAAAATTTAATGTTATTAAATAGGGCTTCACTTGCCGAAGAATGAACAAGATCTAACACTAAACGCGCGTGCGTGTGTGTGTGCGGATCATCACTGCTCTATCATATCTGATTTTCTTCAAACATGTCGCAAAAAAATTTGCCATCATGCAAGAAATAAGATAGTGTGGTTTTAATCATGCTCGTTTTCCCGCGAATACGAAAAACCACGAAAAACTGTTAAAAAAGCCCGTTTTTTCGGCCACAACTCCCTGGTTTTTCACCCGATGCTTTCCAAATTTGCCATGTAAATTGCACATGACACAATTTGTCTTGCGTGAATATTTGGTTTAGATTATTTCAGTTAACTGGACGAAATCTGCGACAAACTAGGTCTCAAATCGGCCTTTGCCATTTAGCCAATAGTTTCTGCATATGATTCCATCCTAAATTGGCATTCGAACAACCTTTAATGCAAAGATTGTTTGAGAAGTATCATTGAAGCGTTAGAAGGGAAAAATTCCAGAAGAACCTTTTATTAACGCCAGCGTTACAGTAAACGTGCGAAGAAGTAGGGGGCGTTCATGTGCTTGCATTTGCAATTGAATCAAACTCTGACGCTTCATCCCCGATACCAGGTGTCGTAAGCTTGGATGTGCAGATGGTGTAATGGATAATCACTTGGAATTGTAAATTGGAGAGCTGAGTTCTAATTCCCGTTGGGTTCGTTATATTCACTTATGGATAAATACCTTTGGGAAAGGTATGAATCCACCTATTATTATGATTATTAGATTTGTGAACAATGCCATACTATTTGAAAGTCATTACGTCCATGGGAAATTTACTGAATATCTAAAATATTGAAACAATTTAACCCCGAGCAACGACCACTCAAGAAAGTTTTATCGATAGAATTCTTTTATGAACAATAAAACACTTGTGAAAGGCATAGCGTAAAAAAATAAGGTGGGGGATTAGTAGCTTAGTATACCAACGGATGATGCATGTAAGCGAGGATGCAGGCAGACATTTCTAGACATGGGGTGCGGGTATACAGTGAGTGTGATTATACATTTGCAGCCATGTACATCCTGGCAACGCCGGGTACCTCGGCTAGTATATAATACATGCGAATGTCAGTGTCACACTTTTTCAACTTGACTCCTAGAGGACGTAGCCCAACATATACCATTTTGGAATCAGGCCAGATCCGGACCCGCAATCCTAAAATATTGGTTTTCGGCGATTTTTTACGCGATTTTTGCGACGAATTTTTTTGTGCGATAACAATTTTTATAACTTGGAAATAAATTTGGGAATAATCCAAATTAATTGCGAAAACCTGCGAAAGTCACCCTTGAAATAAAAATATTTTTTTGTACGAAAAATAAGGACCTACGTATATCAAATTGTCTTTAACGTAAGTGGGGGCAGAAGAATTATCGTTGAACTTTTAAAAGGTAAGCTTAAATATTAATGCAATACTTGAATACAGCGACCAATTTTGAGTTCTGTAGTTTATTGTCTATCGCATATACTCCTTCCTACATATTTTGATGAAGACTTAATCAAGAGCCCTTCGCAGAAGCTAATTGAAATAATAATATATATACATATACACACATACATACATATATTGACAAAGATTCGCTAAAAAAATGAGCGTACATGATGAAAAAGTGCCGAAAACGTAAAAACAAATGTCTTTCGTCAAAATTATTGTGTTGAGGAAAGATCAAAGGATGTTTTAATGTAAAAATTAATTTTCAAAATCCTTTTCAGAACCTTTTTTGGTTAAAAATGTTGTTTTCCTGCTTCAACGTGGGACCACAAATTCGTACGGGGAAAAACATTGATTTTGAAATTCTTGCAAAAATCAGATCATTTTCGGATTTTAATGTAACTTTTAAGACTTGATTCAATTCAGAAATAAATGGAATTATTTTTAAACCTTTCTTCTTTAGGAAATCTTGGTAATTTTTTTTTATTATATGTTAACCCTCTCACCGTTTGTTAAGTATAGGAAATGATTGTGTTACATGTTCATACCCCCAACCAAATACTAAATATTCGTCATCCCTAACCAGACAGAAATAACATATCTAACTCCCATCTGCTTACGGCTGCATCACGTTGAAACACCGGTCCTCGTATAATCACCAAAATTAAGCAATGTCGATCCCGGTCACTGCCTAGATAGCTGACTGTTTAGGAATACCAGGTGTCGTAAGCTTGGATGTGCAGATGGTGTAATGGATAATCACTTGGAATTGTAAATTGGAGAGCTGAGTTCTATTTCCTGTTGGATTCGTTATATTCACTTATGGATAAATACTTTTGGGAAAGGTATGAATCCACCTATTCGCCCTTAGTTATGAATCAATTAGTAAGACTTGTGTCATTAAATCATTATCATCTAAAAAGAAAATTCTTACAATCTAAAAATATTTTCTGGCTTTAAATAACCTGCAAAGGGTTGATAAGTCGTAGAAAATGAATAACTCATTCTAACTTCCAATTACGTATAAAAAAAATCCAAGACATTTAAGAGAACAATTTCAAATAAGTTTATGCCATAAAATAAGAAAGAATAAATTCAAAGTTTATATCATTAATTAGCGCCCTAAGAATAGTAAGATTTCAGAAAGATTCAATTTTACAATCAATTTTCTTGATCTCCACAAATTTTTGAGTTGATATTTAATTTTATTTAATATTAATGCTTTATTTCTTGAAATTTAACACTGTAATTGAAGGACAGTCTTCCAAGTTATACTTCGGTTGACCATGTTTTTGGGGGCTTTTTTTTAAAAAGGATAACAGTAAAAGTTCATATTCCACTCATTTCAGGCATACTGTAGAGGACCGTGTGGGTTTGCGAGTTGTTGATTTAGGAACGTGCCGTTTATTTCCTGCTAGAAAGTCCAACTACAAGAAAATGGCGGACTCAAGTTGAGTCCAACCGAAGATGTAAAGAAAACAAACAAGACCGATATATATATATGTCAACAACTATATGTATTAAACAACAAATTTACAAGTGACAAAGACATTAACACTTATGTGGACGTAGAGAGTTTGTTCTATGGTGAATGTTCGTACGTACGCGTATGTGTGTTTAATGTTCACGGCGTCTTCCAACAAGTGGGGAGACGCTATCTTCTAAGAGAGATTACATTGTAGATGTATTTACTGAAATGAAGAAATAAAAAAGAAAACGAGGCAAGAAGTCGCCCAGTACTTATAGTGTCGCGTGAACGACCCCTAGTGAACAATTAGGGAGTTAAGGAGGAGCTAACTCCGACAATACTATCGAAATTCCTTGAACTTATGAATTGTACTATTTAAAAAAAAAAAAAAAAAAAAAAATATCTGTGCCCATGAACACATTTTATTTATACTTGTATATATGAACACCTGACATATTTAACAGTTTTGTTTAACACAAAGATGTTTGTATGCGTCCATATACAAACGTACACAGGAATGAGTGCAGAAGGAAACATGCGAATATGGAAGAAGGAAATCAAGGTGGGGGCAGGGGGGGGGCTTAGGGAAAGTGCCACAAGTGTTATTTTCTTACCCGTGAATATTGAAAAGTCAGCAAGTGCCAATCAAACCTTTTTAATGTCTGTTGGCAGTTGTGATTTGCGCGTTGTGCAAATCAGGAAGACAGGTTTCAAAAGATTAATTTCTTTGTTAATTACTTGCCATCATTGATAGAAACAGGAAGCTGATGGCTGGCTTTTCCGGTGTAGACACTGGACAGGTGATGGATTGTGATATGAATAGAGGTCAGTCCAGTCGTATAAGGACATGTGGACCCATAGAAATTGACAACATTTAGTATAGAGATAAGTGGGGTCGATTAACAAGCAACGCACTTGCCAACAGCAGTGGTTTGTCCATCCATTAAACAGTGTACCAGTTTTATGAAAACAAGACTTATTCAGTACAATTATTAGGATGTTGCAAAGGTATTTTCATGTTTTTAAACAATTCTTAGAAGTTTCTAGCTGAATTTCTGGTATGAGGAGTTATTTGTATTTAAACTATTGTCCTCTTCTCAAAACATAAAATACTGTTCTAAGTTATACTATTCTTTTGGTGGAATAGTGTTGGTTTGTGTATATGGCAATAGTCATTGGAAGTTCACTCCTTGTGCTGGGTAATAGAGACTTAGTGGAAATAAAGTGAGTAATAACTGAGAAGTACTAAATAAGAACTAGACATGCAGGTTGATTATTTAAATGAAATGATTTCTATACAAAGCGATAACTTGTAATAATTTTACAGATTGTATTTTCAAATGCTTTATTATAAAATCAGGTTGTTTAGATTTTAGGGTTGGACTAAGACCAGATAAAACACTGGTTTCCTATAATGCCAAACTAAATTTTGTTGGTACTGTGTGTGCGACAAAAGTCAGTGCAGAGACACATTGGTTACCATATGTTTATAACTGTCAGTGTATACACAAAATCTCTCTATATAGGATTAATACAAATATGAATTCAGCACCTCTACTCTGCAATCCCGCTTGATTCTGAAGTCTATTTTTAGCCAAGACCAGTGGTGGCGGTTTCTCTGGCAAAGGAGGACACGGGTTCCAATCCTTCCATCAAATTTTCTTTAATAAGTTAATAAGTCTTGTGTACGCAGGCGGATAGAGGAAATAAGTACTATTTAAAATAAACGGAACGTCTACTCAAATATGGGTATCCACTAAAAAAAATTTGAAGAAAGAAAGATAGATAGAATTAATACAAATATAAAATTTGTCACCTAGCTGATTGATATTATATTCAGCATCTCTACTCTAGTTTCATAGATGAACCATTGGGTAATTGTTTGGTCCACTTGTCAGGAGGTATGTCAATTTTCTAGTTTTCATAATAAGTTTAAAAAAAAAAAAAAATTTTTTTTTTTTTTATTGGTGTTAGGTTGAATTTTTGTGTGTACACCTGTGCACATGTGTAGGATGTCAGTTATTTCTTCTTCATTTCATAATTTTCTTGTCTCTTTGTTCCTTTTCTTTATCTTTCAGCTCCGAGTGTCAAAAATGATGTAACAATGTTTTATCTGCTGTCAGAGATAACTTATATTTAAGCTGATTTTCTGGAATATTCTGGGGGTTTTCTAAAGTTCTTGAAAATATTCCTTTTTTTTTAATTAATTTTTAAATGGCAAAGGAAATATTTGTTTATGTCTCGGCTTGCCCATTATTTTGTTTTCTTTCTTTAGTCATTAATGATTCATTTTTTTTTTACCTGGCTTGGTGTTATCTTATTAAGATGTTAATTATGGAAGGTTAGATTTATAACTATTTTTTTTGTTTTATATATTAGTGTGTGTGTGAGAGAGAAAAAAAAAATTTTTGCTTGATTCTGACATTATGAAAGAAACTTAGCAACAGTGCATATTCAGCCAGTTATGTGCCATGCATGATACACGCTTAGGCAATCATGTATCTTTCAATATATGATTGACAAGGCAGATTTTTCCCCCCCCACAGTAGGTTGCCATTTTTTTTCTGCGGTATATCAGTTACCATCCAAGGCTATAGAACCCGGTGAACTACTACTTACCCATACCTGGAGGGAGAAGAGGATTCATAACTTTCCCAAGGGTATTGACAATAGTTAAAATCCTACCAACTTGGAGCTGTTAGTTACTTGGATAAGTGTAGCAAAAAAAAAAAAAAAATTCTGGGGGATATAACTCAATAAGCTATGGAGTGAAAAGATTAATGAAAATTTGTAATGCTTTTTGAGACTAGGAAAAAAATTACAATTGTCTTTAGAATATTTGAATTTTCTTAAATTTAGTACAATCTTTCTATGAGTTTCGAATGATAATATTGATCCCAGTCTTCAAATCTCATTGAGTAGAAATCAGATCTTGGATATCGTTTTGAAAGAAGTTGAAAAGGTTAAGTGTTAGTAAAACTAACACTTCAGTGAAAAAAACAAAACAAAAATAAAATTGGTTGAAAACAACCCAAGAAATGTTAAGATTATAAAAGCAATGAATACAAAAACCAAACATTGTAAAAAGCACAATAAAACGGAATAGAAAGAAAAAAAAACAAACACCAACTTGTTACTTGGGAACATGGAATTTATTTTTACTGAGACAAAAGATTTTTCTTTGAAGAGGTTAAAAAAAGAAAAGAAAAGAAAAAAAAATTAAATTCAATAAATATATACATGTCTCTTCCTTTAGAATGAAAAATCTTGAATGATATAAATAAGAAAAAAATTCCCAAAATATTTTTTTTTTTTTTAAAACCAGTCAGTCTTTTTTCTGTTTCCTCTTTTGTGCTAGTCAAGCATTGTTTGTGTACAGACACCCAAACGTAACAGTTATGTAAAAAAATATATGGAATCATGAAAAATAATTCTGTGGTCACTCAGCCTGGATTTTAAGGGGCTTTTCTTCTCTCCTATTCACTTCCCAAAATGGTAGAATTCCTACTGTTGGTTTGGAAGACATGGAATAAATAAACATCTTTCTCTTTGACTAGGATTTGAAGAGCAGAAGAGAATTTCATTTTTTTTTTTTTTTTTAAATCTAGAAAAATTTAAAGTTTTTGTTTTCAACAATAATGGAGGATGGAATAAAATTTTGCATGTTTGCAATAGAACACTGTACAGAGCCTTTTCAATTGCCTTATTTTTAGATCGCTCAGTAAAGTGATGCAATTAAGATTGTTTTTTTTGTTTTTTGGTTTTTAATTTATTTGCTTGAAAGATTACATTTCAAATTAAAAAGTTAAATGCCTTGGAGGGAAATGAAAGAGTAATTTAACAATTTTGGTCAAATGATGAAGTTTAAATCCAAGCAAAGTTTTTAAAAGAGAGAAAAAAAAAAGGACTATTGCATTTTTCTCATATTTAAATGGAATAAAAAATATTTAAAATAAAAAAAAAAAAAAAAGAAACCTCCCTTTTCAAGCATCTAATAAACCATGAAAACTGGATATTAATAGAGAGAAAGGGGGGTATCCCAAAAAGAAAATAATACTTTTAAGGTTATCTTCAGCCAATGTTTTGATGGAGAAAGACATAAAAGAAGTGTAATACAGCCATTATAATTATAATATAATTAATATAATGTAATGTAATATTATATTAATATTAATATAATTATTATAATTCAGCACTTACTTTTAGGCAAAGTAAAACAAAAACTCCAGGTACTTGCAGAAAGATTAATTCAAAATCCATTTGTACCTTGATTTGTTTTTCAGTGGTGTGGGATGGGTGGGAAGGGAAGGGAAGGTCATCTCCTGATTTTACAAGTTCTGATTAAAATCTTTAAGCTTTTTGAAAGTAAGTGTTTCAGTAGCATGTTTGGTTTCTTAGAAAACAACTAATTTCTTTGACTCAAGCTTTAAGCAAGGGAATTTAAGAAAAGATTTTCTTTCAGACTTATAGAAGAAAAAAAAGAAAGAAAAAAAGTTCTTCAGAGAAGTAAATTTAAACAAATATATTTAAAGATTAACTTTTCATTTGTTTTGTTTTGTCCCCCCCTCCCATTTGTTCAGTTTTTTTTTTTTCTCTTTCTAAATCACACAAATTTTAATTTTGGTCAGTTCCAGTGGGAAGCATAAAAGATCAAAGACAAATGGTACAAACATTGGCAGCAACACCTTTGCCAATTTCAGCTAAACACTCTTCCTTCTGCAAGTGCATGTGTTCATCACATAAGCCATTCATTTTTTACATGTGTCAATAAACGTATCAGAAATAGAAAGAGCGCACGTGTTTATTTTTGCAATTTTTTTTTGTTCCTCTCCAGGAAGTATTATCTTCACTTTGCGTTATTTTTCCAAATATTCATTCTGTGTGGGGTTAAAGAATACATAGTCTGAGGATGGGTTATTGCAACTACATGTGTTCTGACTAATGTTCCTTGCTGAGCATTCTGGCCGATTTTGGCTGTCACTGGTTGTGCATTCTGAATCTGCTGCATGACTTTCAGGATCAACACAGTCCTCTGCATCATCTGTGGGCTGTGCAAAAGGTGTGCTCTGTTCATTTTCAAGGTACTGGTTGCATCGTAATAGGTAGTCCTGTGACTTGTGATAGGCTGGTGTATACATCCACAAAGCATGTGGAGGACGAGTCTTTTGCATGTAATCCAGTGCTAATGTGCTATAGCAGACCTCTGTAAGACCAGGTTCTGAAAGGAAAGGAAAAAAAAAAAAAAAAAACTTAGTTTCAGTTGTTTCAAACGAATATAAATAGAAGAGCTGAAAGCTTTTATACCTACTTATGCATATGATGTGCTATCCAGGGAAGTTTAAGGCATGAAATGGCTTCCCCAGAAAGAGGTTCTTCATTTTGTGGAGGTGTAATTTCAAGATGTGTGTGAAAGGTCTGGTAGGACAAGGGGAAATATTGAGTAATTCAACAGATGAGCAGACTAATCAATCCAAATTCCTTTGTGCAGCATCTTGTATAAACACTGCTTAGAACTGGTTTTTGTAGTAACTATGATGCAAAATTATTGAGTGACCAAAATTTTTTTTAGTTTAAGCAAAAATAATGTTGACATTAAAAAAAACAAAAACAAAACAAAAAAACAACAAAGAAACAAAACAAAAAAACCCAAACATTTTACAATTTTGTTTTAATGCTTTTAGTTATCTTTAAGGTAATATCAATTTGATTTTCCCCAGAACAGTAAACTATAACCAGAAAGTGCAGTATCTGTGGATTATGGTAAACAAGTGGGAATGTCCCAGGCAAATTGACACATTGGTCATCAAAGAAACATGTGGCCTAACATTACCCTGCTGGAAAATTATCTAATTCTAGATAATTTTTGTTGATTGCTACTGTCAATGAGCCTAATTGGTAACAGTACTTAGTCAAATAATTATTTAATTTCCCAGGAGCTCATCATAGAGTACTTTAAATCCCACCACACACACACACACACATTGGATGAAGGCTTAATTTTGGGGATGGCTACAAACTTCATTTTGATTGGTCTGTAGTATCTTATAAGCTGTTGGAAAGTATCTACTTTTCCACTGTCCATTCAACTGGTTTTCAAGATTTATAGAAAATTCACAGATCAAAACAATTAACATAAACAAGCACAAATAATTTTCAGTGCTCTATTTGGATATTTTGAGGATGTTGGCTCTCATCCTGTGTTGATTATTCTCTCACAACATTCATCTAGTCATCTCATCACAGATGAAAAGACTTGAGGCAACAGAAATGTGGTTCTACAGAAGGATGCTGAGAATACCATACACTGAACAAGTGAGCAATGACAAAGTTTGAGAAAAATGGAAACAAAAAGGCCACTTATACTTAACACCAGAAATAGAGTTGAAATTTTTAGAGCACATAATGAGGAAAGAGTGCTTAGAAAATTTAACACTCACATGACATTGAAGGCAAAAGGGACAGGAAAACAGTGCATAACTTGTTTTGGAAAAAAACAAAACCAAAGCCAGACAAGAATCTCAGTCTAATCAAGGACCTATCCATTTAATTTTTTTTCTTTCTAAGTTGTTATGGATTCTTGTAACTTTGGTATACTATAAAGAACATTGTTAAAGAGACCAATAACATTTTTTAAACACTAAACTTTGGTTTGAACACAATGAAATATTAGTGATTCATTATTAGAGGTTCTAAAACCTCTCAGTCCGAGAATTCTAATCAATTTGATTAAAAAATTAAATTTTCATAGTGATCATGCAAAAGGTTGTTTAAAACCTACTTTGGTAAAGAAAATATACGGAGGGAAAACTGGTATTTCACAAAGGTAGAATTATTAGAATACTTGGTAGCTAAAATAGAAAAGAAAAAATATGATAGTAATGATTTAATGCAAGAGGAAATTAAACTAATATAACACACAATTATAATTTGGAGGAGGAGGAAGAAGACAGGTGGGAGATGAGGAATGGGGGAAGTGAGATAAGAAATAAGGGGATGAAAGATTTTTCAGCCATACAAATCAGAGATTATATAAGTTTTATGACACAAGATACATATTTGGTAATTTTTGAAAAAGTGTAAACTGAATTATGCATAAATTTATCTAAACTATGTGAAGTCATAAAAACATGTGAACTATATACATATTTGGTAGTTGAGTACTGATTACTGAGGACATGCTTGTAGCCTTTGACAAATAAGAACATTGTCTAACTGTCCCCTGTCAAGGATGATAACCATAACTTTATTATGACTATTGCCTTGGTAGAAGGTAGTTATGGGGGAGTGGTTTACCCAAGTGTATAATTACTCGCTTTTCTCTTCAACCATGCTGACGTGTGTGTGATAAAACTTTTTTGTAAAAGCTATTTGGTAATAGGACAGAGTGAAAAAAAAAAAAAAAAAAAAAAAAAAGCAGATTCTTGCCTTTCCCAAGGGTGTTAGTAAATAAGCAGCTTCAGTTGCAATTCAATCTTGGTTGGTAGATTCAGTTTTGTATGTTTATAACCATAACAAGTATACATGTATTTAACAGAAATGCCAATCTAATATTCCAGTGATACAATATTATACTTATAGGAAATCAATGGTAAATTGAGTAGCAGTGATGTTTGCCATTTGCCCAGCAAAGGAGGGACCCCCCCCCCAAAAAAAAAACCAATAGCATTTGATTTACCTTAAACTATTGATGAGTTATTTACTTCAAGATGAGGGAAAAAAAATTCTTAGCAGAAAAAACAGCTATACTTTTGATCAAATATGCCTTCTATTCTGGTGGGAAAGAGAGAGAGGTGGAGGTTGGTTGCAATACCAGGTTGTGGGGAGGGGGGGATAAAGTCAATCCACCCACAGAATTCCAGTAGAGAAGGAATGGATGAGGAGAATGTAAGAGACCATTCCAGTTCTGATGGAATAAACTGGGCTGCAGACACCAGATACCACAGTCAATAGTCATGCAAAACACATAGAGGTTCAAGCAAGGCGTCTGATTACACTAAGACCAGCCGTAATATGCCCCTAGTGAAAACCTGATAGCTATTTTCCTGACCATTTAATGAATCTCAGTCCCATTCCTATGTGGCTTCCCACACACCTAGTGTGTGTGTGTGTGTGTGTGTGTGTGTAGGATATGGAATCTACTGAACATATGGATGTGGAAAGGAAACTTATATTTCCTGACTTTGTGTCTTGTGCAACCAAGCAGTGCGAAATATGCTTTACTTTGCCCGTGTGAACAGGAAGAATGCCAAGTCATTAAAAAATTAATTAGAAAATTAATCAAATTAAGCCAACATTGCCACTTCTCCTCTCCCACCACCCTAGCTGTGGAAAAAATTTATGATTCAGTAAAAATGACTACCATTTGCAGATGTGAAGTGAAATGGAGACTGCTGTTTTGAGAGTTGGTTTTAGGGTGTCTGCTTTTTGGAGAGCAATTGAATAACTGCCCAAAAGGAAAGAAATAGAAGTACATTGTTTTAAAGCCCATGTTTAATACAGATTTGATGGCAGAGAGGGTGGGGGGAGTGAAGGTGGAGCAGGACGAAAATGTATTTTGAATAATTTGATTGCTGATAGAGATTTTAAAAAACAAACAAACAAAAAAAACTAACTGAAGCTAAGAAATTAATGATCAGAATTCAATATATTAGCTTTTTCTTGGTGTGTTGTCATTTTCTGAAGATTTATGTACCAATTTTGTGCCTCTATTTTTCATAAAAGTAATTAAATGTTTTTCAAGTAAAAAACGAAGCTTGTTTTGATATTTTTTTTTTTTTTTAAATACAAAATTCAGGGTAGATTTTCTGCAACTAGGATTCTATTTGACCCAAAAATTTTGGTGATTTTCCATAACCTGTCTTTATTTAATAAAATTAAATGCAGTGGGAGTAACAGATTAGAAAAGTTTTTTTTTTTTTTTTTTAAGAAAGGTTTTCTAAAATGAGATATTTAAAAAATAATTTTATTTGTTTTTGAATAACCTGAGTTTTTTAAAATGCAACACTTACCTAATTTTTATAAGGTTTTCCAAATCAATTTGTTTTTCATTGGGGGGGGGGGATTACTAATTAAAAAAAATTTCAGAGCTCTACAAAGAATTAAAAAAAAAAATTATATAAAAAAATCCTTTAACCTTTCTTCTTAATGATTTATATAATAAAGTTTTGTCTTGGGCACTTTTCCCTCATATATTTGGAGGTACCTACACAAAAGTACATATTAGTGTTATTAACAATAAAAAGGTAAAGATTTTACATGTGTAGAAAATGAAATTTTCATCACATTCTCTCCTGATGTGAAGAATAATTAACACTAATAACCAAGATGTAGAGCATCTGTTGTATAGCAATATTTTGTGTATAAGATTCACAATTAGGTATCTCCAAATATTCATTAAAATGTGGGGGGGAAATAAAAGAAGGATACATGATGAAAAATATGAAACAAAATATGAAACAAAATGTTTAAGATGGAAGATCAAAGGATTTTTGGATGTAAAAATTATTTTTATCCTTTTTAGAAACCGTAAAAATCCTGTTTTTCTGGCACCAACATGGGACCATAAATTTATATTGGAAATTTGAGCATCTTTTTGCAGAAAAAAAAAAAATTTTTTTATAGAAATTCTTGTAAAAATCAGATAATTGTGAAATTTTAATGAAATTGTCAGGACATTCAGAAATTAAATGTTTTGTGAAATGTTTCTTTTATTTGAAAAATTTGGTAATTTTTTTTTTTTACACCAACTCCACATTCATTTAATTTTATGAATTTCGAAATTCTTTTTTTCACTTAATATTTAAATTTTGCCATAAGGATAAGTCCTCGATTTTTTGTATTTATTAAACACCCCCCCCAAAAAAAACACAATAAAACTAAGACATTATTTAATTAGAAAAACTTAATTGCTTTTATGAATAAAATATATTATGGACACTATTTTCTTATGAATAATGAATTTTTTTACAAGAATTGATTTGTTTTAAAATTTTAATTAGAATAATTTGTAAACTTTTATATCTTGTAAATTCTGTATTCATTTGTCAGCCAAAGACTAAAAATGTATTTACTAATCGTAAACTGAAAAGTCCAGTAAAATACCCCAGTATTTTAAATTTATGTGTGTACAATTAATTATATTGAGTTTTATAAATACGGATGTTGATGCATGACAACAGCAAAAAAAAGAAGAAATGAAAGCGGTACCTAAAATTTAAAACTTGTTAATTTTCTCAACAAGAGCCTGCCTAAGTAAGGTCCTAAAGTACCTAAAATTCAATAAAATATTAGAATGCTTAAAATATTTGAAATCTTAAAAATGACTGAAAAAAAGTATATAAAAAAGGCATTCAAATTTTATTTGCCATGTAATATTTTTCTAGTTATTGCCCCCCTTCAGTCAATCAATTTCTCAAACATCTTGCTGTCAATAAATCATTTAACATGTCAAAAATGTCATATATATATATATATATATATATATATATATAAGATGCTTTTCTGCAATATTTTAAGTAAAATTTGTTTCAATTCAGATTAATTAAATTTTATATCACCTAAATTTTCTCAAATAATGTTTCAGAAAAGTAGGTTTTATTTTTGAAAGATTTTTTTTAATAATGTGAATTTTGCTGACAAATCTTTCAATATAGATGAATTTATCAATTTTACTGATTAATTATCTATTATCTAATCAGTTTAAATTTGGTTTGAAAAGCACTAAAGTATTTTGCTTATTGGGGAAATTAAATTTATTGGCTTGGTATTAAAAGTAAAATTAAAGCTTAAGAAAGATTTTTCATTTTTTAAAAATGCATTTTAAACTTTATGTATATTTTTCTTGAAGGTACTTACTAATAAGTTTGTCCTGCACTAAACTGTCATTGGTTTAATCCACAAAACAACTGTCAAGTTAGATATAAAAGGTAGTGGCTTGTTGAAGAGAAGGCACATTGGAGTCATGATGAGATTCTTCATTCAGATTCCAGAAGTCAAATAAACCCCAAAGATAAGAAACTGGGAGTGGGGGATGAATTTTCTCTTTCTATTCAGAAAACCCGTGGGTCAAGTAGAGGAAATAAAAAAAAAGGCAGGAAGAGGTAAGGGGAATCATATTTGGTGAGAGACAAAGAAGGTGTTATTCCAGCACAGCTGAGAACTTCATTTACCCAAAAGGGTTTTAATCCAGGAAGTATCTGGATGTGGGGACAGAGGGAAGACAGCAGGAAAACTAGTTTGAAAATGTCCCATAAAACTTTTCCCACACAAACACATATGAAAATTATAAATGGAGGGATACTCAAGGTGGCTATTACAGTTGGGGGTTGTCTGCTAAGGACATCAAACTATGCAAAACTGATTTTGTTAGTTTCAACATACAAATTCATTCCTAAATATGTCTAACACCATTATAAATCTAGGTGCAAATACATTTTTGAATAAGAATACCATTAGAATTGTCTCTCCATTCAGTGAATGTTTATTTAGTTAAGTTTGGCATGGAGTAAAGCAATGATAACTAAATTCCTAGAGATAGAATGAGAGTTACCCTGAGTAAAGAGACTCTTCAGTTTCTTGGAGAAAAATGCACGCTCAATATTAATTCCAAATTCAAACTTCCATTTTTTTTTTTAAAATGTTCGTCTAAGAAAAATGCAAAGTGAAATTGCGAGGTTTTTCAAAAAACTGTATTTAAGAAAATACTAAGATCTAGAAAGTTAAAAAAACATTTTTATGTATTCACATTCCAAATGATTAGGAATTTACAAAATTCTGGAGAACAATGGTTAAGTTATTCGGATTTCTTAGATAAAATATTTTCTCAATTTTCATTCATTTTGGTAGAGGCTTATTCTTTATTTACAATCCAAGTTTTTGCTTAACAATTTAAGGTGTAAACAAAATAAAAGCTAGTCAGAAAATGGCCAACAAATTTTCTGAATTATTGGTTTATAACAAAAACTATCATATCTCTAATGTTGGTTGGCTGATTTTGTTTAGTGTCATATCAAACTCTTTAGGTTATTTAATGCTGTAATCTAATTTTATACTTTCAGGGTAAAGGTGTTTTTTTTAGATATACAGTTTGTAGATCATAAAAAATATTGTTGGTAATGTTACTATTAAAATGTATTTATATATATATATTTTAGTGTTGCATTGATTGTCATTTTGCTATAAAAATGTATTGTTAGTAATTTATTATAAAAATGTATTGTTAGTAATTTATTATAAAAATGTATTGTTAGTAATTTATTATAAAAATGTATTGTTAGTAATTTATTATAAAAATGTATTGTTAGTAATTTATTATAAAAATGTATTGTTAGTAATTTATTATAAAAATGTATTGTTAGTAATTTATTATAAAAATGTATTGTTAGTAATTTATTATAAAAATGTATTGTTAGTAATTTATTATAAAAATGTATTGTTAGTAATTTATTATAAAAATGTATTGTTAGTAATTTATTATAAAAATGTATTGTTAGTAATTTATTATAAAAATGTATTGTTAGTAATTTATTATAAAAATGTATTGTTAGTAATTTGTTATAAAAATGTATTGTTAGTAATTTGTTATAAAAATGTATTGTTAGTAATTTGTTATAAAAATGTATTGTTAGTAATTTATTATAAAAATGTATTGTTAGTAATTTATTATAAAAATGTATTGTTAGTAATTTATTATAAAAATGTACTGTTGATTTTTGTTTAGGGATTCACTATTTGCACATAGCTGGGGCCCTTAACAGGTGCCACCACCCCAGGTCAGGGTAGACCTGGGAACATGGTGTTTCCATGTTCCTCAAAACCTCCAATCTCCTGATCAGAGGCTTTGCTGCCATAATAACTTATTATACCCAGGATGATATTAATATGTAGTAGACAAAATTTAGACCACAAGTATATATATATATATATATATATATATATATATATATATATATATAAAATTGGGATATATTAATATGAACAGTAATAAAAACTAAGTCAGAACAGTTAAACGGAATTTAAAAATTAACTATATCAGTTTAGTAATTTAATTGATTAAAGTAAATACTATTTTTGTCACTTTACAACAAAAAATTACAATGGATATAAATAAGAAAAGCTTCCATAGTAGCATGAATGAAAGGTGATTACATATTGTCAATGAATGTAATAATTTGTAAACAATTTTTTTAAAAATTTAACATTCAAGATTTATATAACCTTGAAGCATTTACAACTGGTATAAAGCCATATAACATTAATCAGAAGCAAGCAAGGCAACTCCTACTCCACCCTGATATTTACTTATTAGTACAGAATGAATAAATAAATGGCCAGTGAAATGTCAAAAATGGAGATGAGTAGCCAAAACTGTTTGTGAGTCAGAACAAGTGTCCAAATAACTACTCTTGGTTAGAGAATTTTTTTGTTTGTTCCTGAAACACACTTTCTTTCATATATCCATTTTTTTAATAATAATATGAGAAATTCTTCTGAAGTACTAAGAGGTTGAAGAGATGGTGGGTGGATAATAAAAATGCTATATATTGAGAGGACCCAAGGAAGCTGACCTCCAAGTAAGTTGGTTTCCTCTGGGCAGAATTATATTGGTGAAGAGTTGGAATGGGTGAATGGGTAGCCCACTTCCCCACATCCCAATATTTCACATTCCAGAGAGATAACTTACACATACAAGACAGGAAGTCTTGTGAGAGAGAAGAGGAGGGTAGGGTAAGAGTGGGTTGGTAACACTTGCAGTGAATTCCAAGATTAAGTATGAAGTCAGCAAGTTCTGGTTGGAAATGGTAAAATAAAAAAGTTAGAAATCTGTTGAAAAAAAAAAAAAGTTAAAATATTTGCTGGTTGTTTGAAAATCTTGTACAATTTACTAAATAATCAAGATGGCTATTTTTAGTTGGCTGGTCTACAAATTCAAGATTAAATGTGAAGGGTATGGTGAAGTGTCATGAACATATCTTCCATCATTTGTTGCTTAATAATAACAGCAGCAGCAGAAATTCTGAAAGAACAGGAAATGGTGAAATAGATGGTGCCGGGTGGCCAACATGCCAATGCATTCAACAAGTGAGCTGCAGGTAAAAATTGAAACATCTATTACTTCTATGTATGTGTCATTATCTAAAAATATTATTTGGCAACAAGTGATTATATATATATATATATATAAAATCCTGTACTTGCATCCATTTCTAACCACTGAATTAGTCTTCAATACACAGACTGAGGACTGAAATTTGATAAGTTTGGGGCCCAAAATGGTATAAATTTGCATTTAATCAAAGTCTCTCCACTAAAACATTCTATTACCACAAACATTTACCTCTTGAGTATTGAAGTCACTAAACTCAAGTGATGGAGTAGTGATAAGGGCAGTGATAAGAGACCAAATCTTCCTTATATACTTGATTCAAATAGCTTGCTAATCCCTCCTTCTCAGAATTTGCTGGGTAATCAGTTGTGAAGGAAAAATTGACATATTTAAATTCTACCTAGCTTATTTTCAAAAAAAAAAGGCAAGTATTTATATGTAGGAAGGTTATTGCCAGAAACAATTTGTTACCCAAAGTCTCCTAGAGCAGGTTTTAGAACACAGAGAGAAAGAGAGAGAGCTTCACAAATACCTGTTGATCATGTTAAGTAATTTCTTTTTTAAGCTCTGAAACAATAAAAAGTTTCCTCTTATCTGTCAATTCACTCTTATGACCCATTTTAAACCCCCAAACTTTCAATGTAGCTATGAAATCTTTGAAATCCAAAGTATTTTGTACACATAGCTGCTTTGTTTACATCTATGCAGAACAAACCAGTTTTTATCATAACTGCACAGATCAAGGTTGCTATCATTTAGAAAATAAACCTTTAAATTCCAATAAATATATTGATAAAATGAAGTAGCTTGTGTGTGTGTGTGTGTGTGTGTACACGTAATTATCCCACACATTCACAATTAAAATATTATAAATTTACAAAAACATTACAGGCAAAATTAATTATATGAAGGTATATAGACCTGGTTAATAAAACTGATTTTGTTTTTGTATGTGAACCATTATTACAAGTTCAACAGGAAACACTGGAATTATCAAATTAAACTTTTACAATTTATGTAAGATGGGTTGGATGATCTAATTTTGTTTGTCAGCAGTAAAACTGGGTATAGCAGACACGAGTAAAAGATACTCCTGATAGCACCAATGTATATATTAGAGGTGGGGGGGGGGTGACTGCAGGATCAAACATTTTCTGGAAACACTTAAAAAAATACTATTTAAAATTTTCCTGTAAATGTTGCCTGCCCCCTACCATTATAAAATGCTGAAATATTATGAATAAATTTGTACTGTCTTGAAGTAACAATGTAAATGTAACCAAAAAATCAAGTTATAAACAATTGAAATGTTCATTTTTATTTGAGGACATTTTGGTGCATAGAAAAAATGTATAAATACTTTGGTTGTTATCAATTGTTTTCTTAAATTTAATGTAATTTTATAATTAAGGTTAAATATGAAAGGCATTCATTTTTTTTTTTAAATATTTAAACATTCCATCTCAATGTGTCAAAATTGACGATTTTAGGACATCCTTCATATGGAAAAGGAAGTAAAAGTAATTGTAAAAGTGAAAAATTTGGTTAATGTTTTGCTACTAATTCACATCATTTTCAGAATAACATCATTAAAAGCAAATTCATTTTAGAGAGAAAAAGTAAAAAAAGTTATATTTGGAAAGTTTTGAGTATAAGTTTCATAAGCAAAGCCAGGCAAGAGACAAGAAATAAAACCATTATCTATTTTGTTTCCATCATGGGGTGAGAATAGAGTAGTTGGGTAGATAATCATGATGAGCAGCCACCCCAAGAACCACCCACCACTTTTTTTTTCATCTCAGTGGTTGAGTCATAAAATTCCCACACACAGAGTTGGATAAACTGTTAGATAGGGGCAGTAGTAAATTGCTGGAAAAGCACTCCCAAGCCCATTACTGCCTGATGGAGCTTGGAAACTGAACTACCCACAAATGTGTCTGGCCCTGGTATTATCACTATCTGTGAATGTTGGGTTGAGAAGAGAGGTGTGGGGATGGGGTGGGTGGAAAGAGTCCAAAGCAACAGATTTCTGAAAGAACCTACCTGATACATAACAGATGGTCATTATCCTTACCCTTATTCTTCACTAGCACCACAAATATATCCCCACTCCATTTCTCTTAATCTAAGAAGACCCCACCCACTACCAGATCATATTAGCCACCCACCTTGTTCCCTTCAACCAAACTCCAGCACAATCTAAAGTGTGGATAAAGGATATTAAAGTTAACACTGTCCAAAGAAGTAAAGCTGAAGTTGCATTGGAATATGTAAATGTTCAAGTGGTCAGGAAGACTGTTTCATTATTTAGACACTGGCAAAGGAATTGGTTCAAATCCTCTTCAATATTTGAGACCAAGAATTTCAAACTGAGGAAAAATTATTAGTTGAGTTTAGTATTAAAGTAAATATGCAAAATTATCTTAACATGAAAAGAGCATTAGGTACCACCAAGATGGTTTAAAAAAAAAAAAATCAATTATCTGATTTTAATGAAATTTTCAATACTTATTCAATAATAAATGAATTGTATATTGGATAGTTAATTAGAAAACTTTGTGGAAATATTGGAGGTTGTCTAATTCTGCCCCCCCCCCCCTCTTGCATCCGGACCCCTCCCCTCTTGCATCCGGACCCCTCCCCAATATAAAGACAAGTCTCTGAAGATGTTATTTCAGTAAAATTTTTATGCAATATCAATACTGAAAATTTGGCCCAAACCTTATAAAAAATATTTCAATATAATTCAACTATTTTTAGAGTTGGTACTAAACAAATAAAAACATTCTCTCAGATTTAGACTAGACTGAAATTTTTTTTTTTTAAGATTTACTTATAATTTCCTTTAGTGTTGTTTTGAAATTAATTCCATTGTTGTTCATAACAAGAGTTCTTTTTATTAAATAAAGACAGGTTTGAAGAATCAAAAATGTAATTGTGAACCTTTTGAAAAGAATTTAATTTTTTTTGTTTTTGCAACTGTTAGATTATTTTTGTACGGAAGTTCAAAAAGGGACTAATTCTGAATCATCTATCAAAACAGTAATATGATAATTCAATATCTTAAATTTAGAATGATTTAAAAACCTACCAAGTGCAAATATTTCATGACATCAAACAGGTAAGAAAATAAAAAAAATAAAAGCAATGGATTACAAATATCATTTCATTTGTTTTGAATTAATTTTTTTATATTTCTAATATAGTATGAAAATAAAATTATTCATTCTATTAATTTTATGAAAGCATATAGTATCAAAAAAAAATTATATTCTTAAACTTTGCTTATATAATATTAAAGATTAATTGATTAATTTAAAACAAATATTAATTTCTTTTATTATTGCACTGCTTATGTTCCACATTTCTTTAATTTTTTGTGCACTTTTGAAGTCTTGGATTACAGTAGAAAACTGTTGCTGCTTGCCTATAACGTCACTGGTTACCCAATGTGTAAATATTTTCATTATGTTTTAAGCAAAAAGTGAACATTATACTTTTACTAAATCTAGTTAATTAATCTTTAAATTTACTAATTTACCTTGAAACATCTCTATGAAAAATATTGCATTTTTAAACGATTTTAAAATGTTGTCTAGATTTTTCTTGTTTATAATAGTGATTTGATGAGTCAATAAGTGATGAGTGAACATGCCACTGTTGTAAAAATGCCTAAAACTTTTAATTACATACAGAAATCTATTTTTCTTTTCATACTGATGATTAACTTTATTTTTAGCTTTCAAATAAAAACAAAATTTAATGTCAAAGACATTTAAATTATTTCAGAAAGTCCACGGTGGAGTAATGGATAGCAGCTCGGATTGAGGAATCAGAGAGCCAAGTTCAAATTCCAGTTAAAGCCATTACATTCACTTACGTGCTAATAACCTTGGGAAAGATATGAACCCCCCCCCCCAAGCAATGGGTAAATAGCAGGATAGACCAGGTTCTATAGCCTTGGATGGCAACTGGTCTACTGCAGAAAAAAAAACCCCGCCTCGTCAGTCATGTATCGAAAGATACATGATCACCTAAGCGTGTGTGTGTGTGTGTGTTTTATTACTTCAAACATTTTTAGTGGATATCTCATTTGAGTAGGTGCTCTGTTTATTTTAAACAGTATTTTTTTTTTTTTGTCTATTGGCCTTTGAAAATGTGACCTCTGGTAGGATTCAAACCTGCATCCCCTTTGCAGGAGGAATCACTGACAGTTTGAATCCTGTTGGAGGCCACATTTTCTTTATTACGCTTTGAGTATGTAGGCCGGTAGACAAAATAAATACTGTTTAAAATAAATGGAGTGTCTACTCAAATATGAGTATCTACTAAAAATAACATTTGAAGTAATATAAAAATATATTGGATTAAAGAATAAAGTCCATAAATTCTTTAGAAAATGTACACACACACACACGCATGCATACTCACACGTAATTAAAAAGTATCCCATTTTTATAGGCTGAAAGGAATAGCAGAAATCTTAGGGAGCTTGATAAAAATAAATATTTGCATGAAATAATGACTGATTAAATACATTTCTCAATTCATTAACAAAGTATAAAAGCAGAAACTTATTAACATTATAATTTAATATATAATGAAAAAAATGTCTTAGATAATACCACAAAGCACTCTAGACACTTAACCATAAAAACTTTTTTTTCTCCCCCAGCAACTAGTAATTTCTTTATAGTTCATATTTACCAAATGATGGAATCCTTTGACAATTATGAATACTAGTTTTAAACTGTGAAAATTTCAGTTTTCCCGTTTGAAACCTCTGATGAATCTTAATTCTTCAGTTAATGATTGAATAAGCTCAGGTCGAGTTCTACAACAATAAAATATCTGTAGAAATTCCTTTATCGCACTGTTAAATATTTGAGCTTAACAATTTTAAAATATTGCAATAACTATCACAAATTTGAATGCTGGTCATTATCTTAAGTAAGGAGATACCAAAAAATGGAACAGTCCATTTTATATGAAGTATTCACAGGGTGTAACAGTCATGCAAACAAAAGGAGGGACAAGCATAATTAGAAAGGGAAAAATTTAAATCAGTAAATTGAAAATACAGGTGTCATCTCTATAAGTAAAAGACAATTTTTATTTTATTTATTTATTTTTTTTTAGAAATATTTCATTCATAGAATTTTTTTTCACTCTTAGTTTTCTGCCAAAGGTTTTCCCAAAATATCTTGTGTAATATTTTTGCTAAAAATGATAGTGACAACTAGACATAATTCCCATTATTTCATATTATGAATGAAACAACAGATGTAGGGCAGATCCTGTGGTTTAATTTGTAACATTTAACAGATTAAACCAAATTGTTTTCTATAACTTTTTGTTATAGCTATTTTTTTTTTTTTTTTTTTTAGCTTTCTGAAGTTGTTTATTCAAGGAAGATAATTATTAACCATTTAGAGAAATCTAACATTTAGGAAACTGTTTAAAAAATTTAATGTTAACCCTTGGTTATGCACAAATATTTGTAGAAGTTTGATAGTTCACACTTCAGTTACTTTGTTGGTAGCTTTTTATCAAGTTAAAATGATATTTTATTTGTACCCATTGAAATCCCATGGTTTTTAGCTAAGAATAGCAGTATAACCCGTCTTTGATCGGGTGTTTCATTACAGGGAATTTTGCCGTTCAATTGGAGCAGTTTAAGTTTAAAGTCAACCCACCCAAAAATCAATATTAGTAACAATAATTGGGTGCAACTGAGAACACAAAAACGGCCCTTTTCATGCCCCCCCCCCAATGGGGGGGGCATGAAAAGGGCCGTTTTTGTGTTCTCAATCTTGCAAGGAAAGAACCTCTTTCATGGACTGTCATAATAATAATATACAACAATTTTTCTTTATAATTTTAGTAATCTTTTGCATTAAATTTCAACTCTCTAAATTGATTGTATGCTGTTTTTTACAGACATTAAATTTTGCCTTTGATTTTTGCACAAAGTGTAAAAAACAAAAAAAGTTTTTTCAATTTTTCACCTTCAAGGTTGTAATTTTTTCCAGCCAATTTGGACTTAAAACTGGCACTGAAGAATTATCTATCAAAAAAAAAAATCATTGAAATTGGATGAAAACTGTGGAAATGCATAAACACCCAATCATGCATACACACACATTTTGAGAATTATAGCGCTATATATAGATTGCCTATTACCATTTCCAAATCTTCACTGTTGTACATATTTTTGACCATTATAAACAAAATAGATTAGTTTCATATGCAAAAGAGAAAAAAGGGAGGCACATATTTTATTTTGTCATAAGGTATTTTAATCTATCAAAATTTTTATAACTTCATTCCTACGTGATTTTCAGTCTTTCATGCCTTGTCTCTTGATATCCAGTTTCTATCCTTTGTGTCCCTTTAGGACAGGGGCAATTCTGGCTCTCCACAATTTTCTGTCCTTTGTAGCTCTGAGTAAATTTTGTCAGTGTGTGTTCTGCCATCTATTTACACAAGCTTGTTAGGTAGGTTAAGCACATCTTCCTTCCGTTCATCTTTCCTTTACTGTTCTGTGAGTATCAAAACCTCTTCCTTATATTCCTAGAAATTTCAATAGTCTCTACCTGATGGGAAGTATAAGTGACCTTTTTGTTTCCATTTTCTCTAAAACTTTATTGCCTATGGCATACTTCTGTAGAACCACATTTCTGCTGTTTCATGTTTCTTCTTCACTGCCATATAAGAGGAGTGATATTACATAACAGTTCAATACTCCATTCTTCATTTCTGAGGAAATTTTTCTGTTTCTTAATACTGTGCTTAGCTTTTTTGAAGGCATCTTTTGCTATCCTAATGCACCTTTAGATATTGATGTTGCAAAAATGTATCACCTTTTCACCTACTTCCCACATCTCAAGCTTTCTTACCAGTTACCTTTCCTCCTCTACACCCATTTCCCTCTCTTTGTTTCCCCACTCATCAATTCTTTCCTTGCTTATATAAGTTTCTTGGTTAGAAAGCATAAATCTTTCCAGATCAGAAGTATCAGGGATGGGGCGGATACTACAACACTTTCAATGATCCTAAGTAAAAAGAAAAGAAAAAAAGTTTCACTGTTCTGCATATAAACAAGCAGAATAAAAGTATAAGTTATGCAATCCATTTTCATAGGAAGCGTTCCCTAAAATTATCTCCCTTTATTACATGTAAGCACAACATTACTTACATAAATGGCATTATGAAGGAAAAAAAAATCTTATAGACATAAATAATAAAAAATGCATGATCACAGAAGGATTATTGTTACTAGAATCTTGAAACAATAATCCAACAATAGAAGTCTTAGTTGAACCAATTTCATATTGAAAAATAAACAAGAATGAGTATAAAAAACTATGTAAATAATTTCAATAGATTTTTTCACATATCAAAAACAATTTCTTATTGTGCCAGTATTAATGTAGATAGACCAGTTTTTTCTCTGACATTTTTAAAATGTACTTGGCTGATAAGAATAAAGATTTTAGACGCTTCAATAATGCAATGGTAAGCAAGCTAGTCTTGTAGATTAACAATTCATTAGTAGTTCATTTAAACCTCATTAGTTGCACCAGTGTTATGGTCCCATGCCAGAATAAGTAATACACATCTACAAAACTCAGGTTAATTAGAATCAGGAACTGAGAGAACAAATCTCATTTAATTTTGCAGTCTGACGTGGACAGAAAGAATTACATTTTTTAATGAATTTTGAAAGTTTTCTAATAATCTTTGTTTTAAACATTATTTCACGACAAGATTATTTAATATCTAAAAGTAAGAATTTTCCTGTATATTCATCATTGACTTATGCTTATGTAGAATTGATTAATCATACTTAATTACATTTCATGATTTGGAACATGAATATATAAAGTTAAATTATCAAATTTGAAAAAAAAAAAAAAAAAAAAATTGTAAAGATGCTGAATGCAGATGAATTTAGCAAATTTAATGCCAAATTGTTTGTGCAAACAAAAATTCACTTTTTTTTTTTAAATTCTTTAAATTCATATTCCAAATCATGAAGTGCAATTAATAAAATATATATAAACTGTAATTCAAAAAGATTAAAAGCATTATCCTACAGAAATACACTGGTCGACAGATTTGTCATAAAATAGTGCATGTCTTTAATTTGTACTCAGTTTCATGGAAATTTTCTTTCAATCTTTGACTTATTTTATATACATACATATGAGTGGTCTTTCTGGTCCAATCCAACATATGAAAGTCTAAGAGTTTAGTTTTAGAGAAGAACCAGTTTACCCACACAATTTGATTATAGTGGTATTGATTTGAATTCAGAGTTTTCTTTCCTTTAGACTGGCTGCCAACCAAGGCAAGAGAACAGAGTTGGCCCTGCTATTTAGCCTATAGCCAGAGTAAGAGATGGATCCATACTTTTGTCAAACGTTTGAAATTTGAACTTAGTTCATTTCACTTTTCCCAGCCACTATTCATTAAGTTCATTTCACTTTTCCCAGCCACTATTCATTAAGTTCATTTCACTTTTCCCAGCCACTATTCATTACACTTACATCACAAAATAATGTTTTATTTGTCCATTTACAACACTGGTTCATGTTTAACAATTTTCAAAATAAGTGTTTGCTTTTAATTAATAGCATTTCCAAATTTTTTTCTTTTCAGTTACCAACAGTTTGAAATAATTTTGTTCCTTTTATTTATTAGGATTATTCATATTCATAAATTCCATTTTCAGTTTCTCCTACATGTATAGATTGCAATTTTTTCCTTTCTCTCTCTTTTTTGTTTTTAATATGCCATTCTACTAATGGGGTAGTGTGATCACAAGAATGTTATTAAAAGAACTACCCATTTTGAAAAATCACTAAGCATGAAAGGGCTGTAAATGGGTAAATAAAACAAAATATGTGTATAAAAAATTCTTTTAAAAGAGTGCACACACCATGTGTGTGTGTGTGTGTGTGTGTGTGTGTGTGTGTGTGTGTGTGTGTGTGTGTGTGATATACAAATAATATGAGAAAGACGTTATTTTCTGCAGTGTAAATTTCAAGGAGCTTTGTTTTAAATAAAAAGCTAATGTTGACATTCTTATAAGATTTTAGTCTGGACTGAAAAAAATATTCAATGAGGAATTTTAGATAAACATTAAGGCTGAATAGCAGGCACACAATAAAAAATGTCTACATTCATTTTACACAAACAAAAATAAGAAAATTTAAAACTTCATTCATTCCAATTGTAGTTTAATAGTAACTTCAAAACCAACTGAAAAATAGTATATACATTAATTAAAAAAAAAAAAAACATAAATCTTTAAGGAGAAAAAGTAAAAATTTCAATTGAAAGCTATAAAAGCCTTTCATTTTAAGCTGAAGGTGATATTAAATACTTTTCAAGACTAGAATAGAACAATTACTATGATAGGGATTAGCAAATTGGGATAAATATGACTACCCACCTTGCACAACACAATGGGGATGACTACAGGTGGGTCAAGATTAAGAAGGACAACCAGCAGGAAGACTCTGCACACAAAAAAAAAAAAGAAAGAAAAGAAAATTGAGTCCCTCCTCCAAAGCCTTATGGGGGTTAGTAGAGAAGGGAGAGATAGTAACTAACAGCAGGAAACAAAGATAAATAGTGGCTGAGGTGGGGTTAATTATTTGAAGACAGGTGAGAGGAAAAGTCAAGTGTAAGAGAAAATAAAATAAAATTACTCACTTTTCAAACCAGATTTTCCTTTTCAAATGAAATTGTGAAAATTTGGTAAGCGTAAATAAGTACTATAATTCTTTAATATATAGTTTAATGTTTGATCATTAAAAAGAATTATTACAACTATTTAAGAAACATTTCTATTCATTTAATATACAATTGTGTCAATTGCATTTATTTAAATGGATCTAAAAAAAAATTAATTCAATTTAATTTCAAGATTCTCCAAATTCCCAAGTAATTTCAATCAAAACCAAAGTTTTGCACCAGTTATGAAATTGCTTATTCTGGAACAGATTTTGAAATTTGTGAACAGAATACAAAATAATTCTGGTTGAAATATTTACCACACCAGTCCCACTATTTTCAAATGTATGATTTCATGAAAAAGCATTTACTTTTTCTGTTCAAATTTCACTTCAGCTTCTTTGCAAAACAAGAGCAATGGAGAAAACAATGAAGTTGTAGTGGTAAGTTAATCTTGCTTTAAAATTAACCTTATGTGGTACATGTAGAAAGTTGACAACCCAATAAGTACCTTACTTGGATCCATGGGTTTTAGGCACCCCCAAAATGCTACCCACCCAAATGAAAGTGAAAAAAAAAAAAAAAAAAAAAAAAACTTTCATTTTAAAATAATTTACCAAAAATCAGGGAATTATTCGATTTAAAATTTTCAGCACTTATTCAACAATGAATTAATGAATTGTATACTGAATAAATTATTTAATTGGAAACTTTGTAGAAATAATTTTTAGTGAGTTAATACCCAGCCCATTTACTTTTAAAATTGGGGGTGATGACATTTTTTTTTTTTATAGTTTTATAAAGAAAAATTCCCGAAGATATTTTAGTAAAAAATTTTTTACAATATCAAATGCAACCTTTTTTTTTTTTTTTAGTCATTTCACTCCAAGGAAGTCAACAAAACCCACTAAGGATGAAAGAAGTTACTGAAAGAAATAGAAGACAATCAAAGAACAGGATTCAATGAGACAGAAGATGACGATTGACATTGCATTTAAATTTTTGAAGATTGTAGTTGACACAAAGGCAGGAAGAAAGTTACACAAGCGAGAAGTGGGAGAGAAGAAACATTTAGCATAGAACTTATTATTACAACTAACAATTTCAACAGTGAAATTATGAGACCTATTGTCCAATTTAGTACAATGCTTAAATTTGTGAAGTCAAGGTACCAAGGACGAAAGCTTATCAGAACAGTTACTATGAAAATATTTATAGAAGATGCTAAGGGAAGCTAGTGACTGAAATAGAGATGGCAGATAAGGACCAAAATCATTATGGATTCTTTGGACTTTGTCAAAAAATCTTTTTGAAAATTTATCCTAAAACCATATTCAAATAATTTAAAACTCAAAAATAAATTTTGAGAGTTGGTGCTTGTATAATTTAATAAAACATTCTTTCAGATCTGACGCACAAAAATTTACTTGTAATTTTCCCAGTGCAACTTTGAAATTATTTTGCTGGCTGATGACAAAAGATCTTTTTTGCATCGAAAAAAAAAAAAAAAAATGTAAACTGTCATTTTCAAGTGAAACATTTAAAATCCCCCAACTGTTAAATTATTTTTTTGTATGGGAGCTCAAATGGGAAATGATTCAATAATTCTGATTTACTTTCCTATTTAAGATTAAAAATTATTATATATGATGTCTGGGGGTGTGTAGAATTTTTTTATGACATTGGTAGCTGAAAGAAAGCAAAGTAATGACAATAATTGATAGTATCAATCAATTCAATGGTTTTATCAGATTTCCTCATTTTAATTCCTTTTATTAGTAATACTTTGTTTAACCAATTTCCTTAAAATAATTACCAAGAACTGATTTGGTGCAATTAAATATTTTATACGAAATCGTAACCCCCCCCCCAAAAAAAAACAAACAAATGCAATGGATTAAAATATCACTTGATTAAAAGACATTCTTATTTAAATTATTAATAGAAAAATAAGAATTCTAATTTTCATAAAGGCCTAGAATAAAAAGATATATTCCTGACTTACTCGTGATAAGAAATGAAATCAATTTCTGTATTTCTTGGGAGTATTGGTTATGTATATTTAATTAAATTTGAGGCAGGTATTTTTTTTAAGTAGGGGTTGCAGGGTGGGGGAATAATTGTTTGACCTATGAACTTGCTGACAGGTGGAATACATCTTGCAGTGCTCAAATGTGTTTTTCGTTATATTTTAAGCATAAAGTAATATTTTTCCAAAGTTTTCTTAATCCTTAATTTGACCAATTTTCTTTGAAACAAATATCCAGGACAAATATTTTATTTTTGAAAGTGTCCTAAATTTTCTGTTATTTATAAATTAAAATGGCAGATTGATAATTTGACTATAAGAACGTATGCAAAAGCTCTTTAAAACCTTATTGAAATGTGTAAAGTAAATTATTATTTTTTTTTATAGATAATCTTTCAAATAAAAATAAGTTTTACTAAAAAAGAAGACATTTAAATTATTTTGAATGTGTTTTTCAAGTTTTTTTAAGCTCAAATTTTGGTGGTACCAAGTTAACTTAAAACAGTTGCGTCAATGCATTTTTTTTAGCAATGTAGATAAAATCCTGAAATATATATGTTGTCAATACAAAGATAGGCAGGTATACAAGTGAGTGCAGAATTTTAATGTTTTAGTCACTGAGTTTTCAGATTCATCTATTGCACAAAAAAAATCCCTTTTAAAGTCATTTAGACTACTTTCCAACCTAAGATGAAGATGAAACAGCTATCAGCAACAATTTGAAATTGAAATTCTGAACATGCATCCCCATTTTAAAGGAAAGAAAGCAAATTTGCAGCAGGCCAATAAAGTTATTTTCATAAAAGAAAGAGGGGGCGGAAAACTTTTTGTGTTAAGTTGTTAAGTGCTGTATAAAGCGTCCCCTACCCATGTTCAAGAATTGCTAACAAGAAAGTTAGCTTAAAAACAAAACAAAAAACAAAACGAAATTGCACCTTGCCATTGCCCTGATAACTACCGCTTCATCACCGCAACTCTGCTGGGTCCCCCAACCACGCTTCAAGGGCTTGTAGGTAATGTATGTACGTGGAATGAATAGTACAGGCAGTTGACTGTTGTACACCCATAGATATGGAGAAATGGGAGGGTGGAAGTTAGCAACTCCCCGGTATTAAATAGCCCAGACAGCTGGAAGCTGTGCTTCTTAGAAAGCCTGGGCTGGGTTTTAGCTCCTGTATCACACCACATTTCATTATATACAATTACTCCGGGACACGCACCCCCCCCCCAACAAAAAAATAAAAATAAAAAGAAGAAAAACACAGTTTCTTTCTACGGGACAGAAAGTGAAGCAAAAAGTAGGCAAGAAACACAATCTAGGGTGGCTTTCCATTCGTAAATCTTTTACACCCAGAAATGAGGTGAGGAATCAAGAGACTTTGGTTGATTTCTGTTGTTTTTAAAATGGAGCCAAGTTAGCCCCCCCCCCTCCTTAAGAGAGACACAATGAGAAAATCTTTAAAATGTTGTCTAATTTGATGTAGCATCAAAGTTTCTTCAATCGGCACTTAAAAAAAAAAAAATTAAAAGAAACTATTTTTATTCGATAATTTTATAAATTAAAAATTACACTAAAAAAGTTACACTCTAAGAAAGTTAAGCTCAAAAGTTTCCTGTTATAGTTAAGCGTAGCTTAGTTTTTAAACAAAGCCACAAGTTTGGGACACCCATTAAAGATTGGACTCCTTGCTAATGATCTACAAATTTAACTTACTGGCTATTATCACAAGAATTTGAAAAATTGGAAAGAGACGTTGGTTACGTTAATTTTGCGATGTGCGAATTTCTTGTAGATTGCATCTGCTAAGATACACTACAGATTAACAATATGAACTTAAGTATCATTAAAGTATGCATACACGCCCATGAAAATGGTATCAATGAATGCATGTTTATAAAAAAATAATTCTGGTACAGCACCACAATATTTGTGCACCCAGTAAAGACAGAACTATTAATGAATAAGTTTGCAAAATTTAAAGTAAACTCGCTATTACTAGGTACACTTCAACAATTCCCAAGCCCGTAAAAAGTCAGTGCCTCACTAGGCCTATAAATGGTTAACAAATTGCCCTATCGAAGAATTAACAACTACGATCCTCACTGACACGCTATTTCGTGTCAGACGAAGCTAACTTTAAATGAAATGAGATTGAGTATTTTTCTATTTTAAAAGTTATTTACTGCTGTGTTAGAAAAAGGAAAAAATGATTCCTTTTTATTGAAATTAATTTTATTGCAACTGACAATAAATTTGCCAAGAATAATTTAACGTCATTCATTACATTAAAAATATGGTGTATATGAAATTGACAGCCCCATACAGCCATTCTTTAGTTTTTTTTTACTATCGCTCTATTCCAGATGTTGAACAGTTTTTACCTAGTATTCAACAGTATACTACTACAACTTTGAAAAAAAAAAAAAAATACAATATGGATTGGTTCTTAGTAGTGATAAAGTTTACAAAGAAGTCCCAGTAATTTAAATGCGAAGAGAGGAAAAATTGTCCCTCGAAGCCCGAATTAGCCACAAATGTCAACAAAAGACAGTCTCGTAGAGAAAGAAAAGACAAAGAGGGTAATGGTTTGTGGTTGTGGGGAACGTCGTGAATCTCTACATCCCCTTGACATGAGCTAATTTTCCTGGTTGAATTATTCAGGGAGACGGACAGGTAAAAAGAGGAACAGCAACTAACAAAAAAACTTCTACGTATGGGCGGAAAGAAGCTTAACAATTTCGCTCAATCTATCTATATATTATTTATTGTAGGTAACAATTGTCCTGACTGTGAGTAAGTGCATGTGTTTATTTTTCTGAAAGAAAGGTAAGAATGTCTGCATGTGTATTCTTGGCTAACCACCGGCACAGGATGTCGAGAGTGAAAGAAGATGCAAGATATAATCAATTCATTCAACGACAGAAAGGAAATCTATTCAGTAAAAAAGAGAAAAGGAAATTCTCGCCAGCTTTTTTTTAAAATTTTTTTTATAAAGATTGATTCCTGCCAACTCAAAGAAACAAGCAACACCTTGCTACCCCCCAACTCACCCACCAAGCATATACACTCAAGTTTTTTTCCATTCATTTCACTTAACACAAACACACATGTGGTTATTTTTATTTAATGCAGCCTGATGGGGGAAATGAGAGATAGGTAGGGTGGAAACCGGGTGGACTGGTGTGAAAAATTCAAGTGTAATCTTCACACACACACATACATATAAATAAAAAAAGAACTGGAAATTAGCTAATCATCAAGAAAGAGGGTATCGAGGGCAATGGTGTGAGGAGGAGAAATAAGTATCCCCATCCCCACCTCCGTTTGGACGAAAGAAAAAGATA
Organism: Acanthosepion esculentum; assembly: GCA_964036315.1. NCBI lineage: Eukaryota > Metazoa > Mollusca > Cephalopoda > Sepiida > Sepiidae > Acanthosepion > Acanthosepion esculentum. The sequence goes on from OZ038484.1 coordinate 38,255,788, forward strand.
GTGTCCGGGGGGTTAGAAAATGTCAAGACCAAGAGATTTTTTTTTTTTTTTTTAAAAGTTGGGTTGGAGCAAGGGTGCAAAAAAAAAAAAAACGTGGAAAGGAAGAGTTAAGTGAAAATCACAATTGTCTTTAAACAAGATTTTCCTGTCAAGAGAAAATCATTTCAGAAACAGTGAACTTAATTCTGATCATTTTAATTTTCGGACTTCTGGTACATAACAATTAAATTTACTTAGCACAACAAAATCAATGATCAGTGAGTGTGTAAAAAATGTCAAGACTTTTTGACAACATCTTAAGTGTTTTATAAAAAAAAAGAGTGGGACTAGAAGGGGGAAATAGCTCATGAAGAAAATTTAAAAAGGCCATTGTAATCTGCTTATAGTAAGAGTCTTAGTCTAAGAGTAAGACTAATACAGAATGCCGAGTTAATATGAAATTCAGTACAAAAGCAATAGGCTGTCAGTACAAGACCAGTTTATTAGCAATCAGAACACCAAACATTAACATTATACATAATAAAAATAAACAAAGGGAATTACTATCTAATATTTTTCAGAATTATGACAATGTTGGAAATTTGTCTTAGAAATCTTAAGTTTAAAGACATTACATGCAGTAACATTTAATAAGGATGAAGACAGTAGATTCTGAAGTACCAATGTTTGTTTTCTTCTTTATGACATTTTGGCTAACAGAATATAAAAGATAAAACTTTATTTTTGAATTTTCAGGTTTATTAGGTAGCTGTGCAGCTGATTCACACACAACCAATTTTAATTTGGATTGCAATTATTGCATAATAGAAATTATGTAAGAAAGTTAAATCTACAAGATGGTAAGTAAACCATCACACATTGCAAGTCCACCCACAAAGAGAAACTAGCTTTAAAAAAAAAATAGAAACTTTAATTTATTTTTGTTTTATATAAAATTTTGCTATAATTATTGGTACATTATATTGTTTATAAATGAAAACAGAGATCCACAACACAAGTGGGGGGGAGACACATGATTTTAACAGGTTGATAACTAAATTCATACCAATCACAAAATACTTAGAAACTTCACATGGTTCCATTGATACATTTCAGTTTCTCAAGCAAAAGCAAAATCTTTCAGTAGGATTTTATTTAAATGATTAACTATGTAATTAAATTTTCTGTAACATGTTGAATACTAGTTGAAAAAGCACTAGTTAATGACATGCCTTACAAACCACTGGCAAGTCCATTTCTCATTGAATACTTGTTACACATTTTCTGCCAGTGGCAAAAAAAGAACAGATCCATTCTATTGTGCATTGTATAAACTAGTAAGAACTGATATTGACCCACAGTAAATAGGTGCAAATAGGATATTTGTAAATGTTCAATAGTTTCAAATGTTGCTTTCTCATCGGTAATTTCATGGCAATAGTTTTGACTTTTGAAGGATGTCAGCTTTCATTTTCCTGTGATCTGTTCCATTGCTTGTCATCTTTTCTATCAAGATGGTGTATATTAAGAACAATTTTATAGCTCAAGTCCTTTTTATTACAACCCCAAACATTAGCCTCACACCCTAAAAAGGGATTATTAAAAATTGGCTTAATTTTCAGTCATAAATGAAAGATAATCTTTATTTTTCCTAAGCTAAAATTCAGTTTTCTTATTTCATATTTAAATTTAAAGCATTTCTGGACAAAGCAATGGTACAAGGCAACATTTTTCAAAGTAACAATTAGTTTGAGACTATCATAGTAACCATAGATGGCTGGTACAGACAACAAAATGTTTTTGTTTATCTGATTTGGGAATTACTAAAGCAAACAGCAATTTCAATTGGAGCTTAAAAATCAATTTATTAATTCCATGCAAATAAAAATACAAAGTGTAGCAAAATTTAAGAGAAAAAAATACTTGTCATATGCCACTAAGTGCTCATTTGATTCTACAAGTATAAAATTAATACCCATGAAAAGGGGTGATATAATTTGACTTGAAGCTGTAGTAAGCAGTAAGCTTTTCTTTATACTATCTGAAAGAACCAGCACCTGACTTAAAAGCCAGGCTAACTTCCAAGTAATTGAAACAATCACAGACACACATTTGCACAAATGTGTGTGAGTATATATATATATATATATATATATATATATATATATAAAACATGCATCACATATGTTCAGTTTGATACACAGCCTCCTGTTATTCATTAGCCAGCTACAGGATTTGTAGCACAAAGTCTATTGATTTAAGCAAACTCTTCAGTCCACTATTAGAAAAGAACAGTCTCAATTTCTTCTTCCTAGACATTTTCCTATTTTATTTACTACCTAACAATATCTTTTACAATATTAATCTCTTTCAACTTGTATCCATTGAAAGGTTCCTATACATAAACACACTGGGCCATTTTATTCCCATTGATATCTCATACTTATTCTTAAAAAGAAGCTACACACACCCACTGTTGATCTTAGACAATTTTTTTTTGAAGCAGTTTATAACAAGCATGAAACAAAATCCCAAAGGGTGCCATATTTATTCCTTGCCTGACCAAATATTCAAATGTTAGAAAATAGAGGAATTTAAAAAATAAAGAATTTCAGTAAACTTTCTTTTATACAGATGCAAGTAAAGATCTAAGAAAATCCTCTAGGTTCAGTATATTAACATGACAACTTGCAATGTCTCATTTATCAACTATTTAAAGTGGAATTAATTTGAATGCAAAAAAATGCCAAATTAAACCTAATATTCTTGGCTGATAAAATAAGAAGCTACAAATAAAGAACTAAACACTAGCACTACGTAAAAGGAAGTTCCTTGTATAAAAATCTCTTTATCTAGTCAATATCAACTTAAATATTTAAGTTTTCAGAATAAACTAACAAAACTCTTTGACACCCTACAATGCAGCTTTATCTGTAAATTTAAGTCACGTTTAAGCTTTAATTCAGGAGTCAATAGATTTTAAAACAATACCAACGGAAAGTGAAGGTGACTGAAAGATACCAGAGATTATACTTTAATTAGTTAAACAGTTAAAATTATCCTTTTTGATATTTGACAAAATCAATAACTTCATCATAGTGGCTTTCTGATATATAATTTGCAGAGAGAAAACAGTATAGTATAGAAATGAAAAAGGCTTTAATTTTTCTAATTTGAAAAGTTATGGGTCCAAGTTATCATGGAATTATGCATAAGCAAATGTTTAAAAAGTTTTCTCAAAAAATGTATAAAAGTACAATATTTTGAATATATTTTTACTGTTTTCAATAAACAAGCAAAGTTGAATGAGTGTCTTAACTTTAAGAAAAAAGAAAGAAAAAAAGATAACAATGAAAATTAAGTTTAAAATAATATAACAAATCCTCCAAATCTCTAAAAAAAAATACATATGAGAATGTGAAAAATGTCTTGAAAGTGTAAAACCTTTGCTAAAAAGCAAAGGATTTTTATTGATAAATTGCTATTAAGAAGTTTCATTGTTTACTTACCATTTGTGTCATAAATGACTTCCTTGTCGTATCCAGGGTTTTGTTTTTTAAAATAATGAATAAAGATCACAACAGCCAGCAACAAGACAACACTTGTACAAATTATGCCAATAAGCGAAAGTGCTATTGTTCTCCATGGATTAACATCTTGACTTATTGCCAGGTCGGGTCTTTTGCTTATCTTGGTGTTATATTCATCACTGTTGTGATGGAAAGACTTGTCCAAACCATGTTTCCGATGATGACCACCATCACTGTGGTTCTGACGGCGTTTCTCACCTTGTAAGAAATTGTTGAATTCTGTGAATGGTCCACAACGAATATCCTCAAATGCGCTACAAGGTTTTCTAATGATTTCATTGACTGGACAATAAGAGCAGTTGACACACTTATTTTCTGAGGAGCTCCAATAAGTGTTTGGAGGGCAAACACTGTATCCAGCATGGGTCACTGCCACAACAGACAGGGCCAGAATGAAGACAATTAGGTAATTCATCATAAGACTTATCTACAAATAAACAAAAGAGAAAAGTGTAAGAATTGATTGTTGGGAAATACAGACAAAATATACATTGATTTAAATTAAAGTTAATTTTTCTTCCTTTGAGCAGTGGAAAGTTTGAAACATTAAAAAAGCCAAGAGACAAAAGGGATAAATTTATATCTGACTTCGAAATTGTTAGACATTTTATATTTAAATTGCCTTTTGAAATACTTAAAATAATTTTGCAAGTTTGTAGTTTGATTTTCTGAGAATATCTAAGAAGAAAAATTCAATTTATGTAAATCCAATTAAACTTCAAGTGAGAAATTTTATTGAACTATAATTACAGAATTTAATCTATATATTTTAAGGGTAAATATCAGAAGCTGTTAAATAAATACAAATATTCCCATTCCCAAGTTTAAAAACAAAAATACAGTTAACAACTGGCTTTTGTTTGTATTTGTTTTCTAGAATCTAGTAAAAGTTTAGAAAAGAACTATTGAATAAAAATCTGAATCAGTGAAATCATAAATATCTTTAAAAAAAAAAAGATAATCATTTCACTTCTTTTGAATAAACTTGCTCAATCAAGAAAAGTGCCAGCAAATGCAGTATGCTCAGATAAGTAAATCTACAGCTATTTTCCAATTAATCTTTTATAAAGCAGCTTAATCTGTTAATTCTCAGTATGACAAGGGAGAATAGTAATAAGTCTTTTGTTGATTTTTTTTTTATACAATCATTACAAATGTTATATTAAAAAAAATAATACTTGGCAATTTCACTTTCTTTAATTATAAATGCAATACAAGATTAAAATTCATTAAAAAATGAAAATGATTATAAATTATTTGAACTAAAAAGGTGTGAATCTTACAAAGGGGCTACATTATTTTTTAAAAACTTTTTAGACAAAAAAACCTTTTAATAAGTATTCTACAAAAGATGTTAAAAATGTTAAGTTAAAGAAAGAAAATATTTGTCCAAATTGATTCAGCAATGTTTGTTTTTAAAAAGATACCAAAAAAGCTTTAAAACTTGAGTTTTAATAGCAACAACTCTCATACAGAGGGGAAAAAAAAGTAAAAATCTTAGCACATTGTAAAGTTTAAAAATAAGTCAATAAGTATTTGTAAATTAATTGATTTGCTCAAAACTACACATTGGTCTGCATTAACTTTGTAAAATATTTGTAGAAAGTCAATAAAGTAAGACTAGTTAGTTTGCTAATATTGTTATTTATAAAAAAATATTGAAAATATTATGTTTTCCTTTAAATATACATGTGACTTATGAATTCTTTTCCATTTATTTTAAAGAATTATGAAGTTTTTATTTATTTATTTATTTGATCTTTATCTTGAATTTTTTTTCAAGAAAATTATTTTAAAACATGAACAAAAGAAATCAATTTCCCCTTTTAGATGGCCTGAGATGATAGAACCATTCAAAATATTAAAAACAAATTTTGTGAAAAACATCAGAAAAAAAGAATAACTTTTTTCATTTTCACTAAAGTTATTTATACTAATTTTTTTTCTAATAGTACTTTTTCTTTTCCTAAAATTGTTAATTTATAGCTCAAATGAAAAATTTGATTCAATTCAATGTCATTGTTTCATGTAAAAACAAGATTATATATAGTGCGTGCGACAACACCTGAGCAGCAGAAATCGTATGTAACTTGTTGGGATGTGTCAAGAGAAATCAAGTTGAGACAGATACGTGAAGTAATAATCTGTAAGTGACTGAACAAGGGCAATTTCTTCTGGTTCTTTATGACAAGCTAAAGTGCAAGGTGGATCACAACAGATAAGAAGATTGAATCACTTGAGTAGAAAGATTCAAATCTTGTTAGGACAGGTTTTGATTTAGTCGCTACTTAATGCGTGAAACTATAGAAACTAGCATTTAATATTGAAGAGTTTAAAAAAAAGAATCATGTATAGTGGTGTTTAGGACTAGCACTTTAGGTTTATGAGGAAGTGTTGAAAAGTTCTCAACCTAACCCACTTCCCAAAATCTGCCCATTTTTTTTATTCCACCTTTGTCGGGCTAGAAGTCTTCAGCACCCCCTATCTAATAATTTTTTTTAACCTAAGGAGCCAAGTCCAACTAAGTATTTGTGCAAAATACGAGGTGCAGTTAAAATCAATTTTCCTCAATCAAGAAGACGTAATCTGGGCAACAAAATTTTAAATTAAAAGTAAAACCAATTTAAAAGAGTTAAATGGAATTATTTGACTAAAACGTTAGAAAAAACAAAAAACCTGATGCTAAAAAAAAATGTTTCGACATATAGTCCTCACGTTGTACTTCTTTTGCCGTGAGTTCAAAATCAAATATTCACTTTTTTAGTTCTCATGATAATAATTTAATTTTAATTAAAAAGACTTTATTTGTACAAAAACTGATTCAATCGGATTTGTGTAGCAGATGTGTTCTCTACTTTCTTCATTATGGTTAAAAAAAATCTGAAAAATTTCACTATCGAAAGAAAATAAATTAATAACTGAATCGCTTCACTAGTTTCACTTTAGGTATTTAGTATTTACAACACATTTTTAGCAATATTTTGCACCATTTCAACTCGCTAATTTTCTTTTCAATTTTTTGCCATTGGTTACTTAAACAATTCTATTCTTGCAAATAAAAAAGTCAAATTCATGTTGTCTTAAAAACTGTAAAAACACCTGTTTGTATTCCAAGAGATGATTTCGTTCAATTCGGCTTCATTAACTTTGATTTAAAATGGGACATTGTCAAAGCAAAGTAAAGTCAATTTTGAAGAGGTAAACTTTGATTTGTACAATGTTTTGTTTTGTCTTTTTATTTTTTTTTTAATAAAAAGTAGGTTTTATATTTGATAAATATACGCACTAGTTAGTCAGCAATAATATTTTCCTAAGTGAGAAACAAATAAACAAATAAATAAGAAAACTAAAAAAAATGTTTTACAATGTTTTTAGGAACTGGACGGGAATTTTTTTAAAAATTTCGGTTACAACAAGCAGTTGAATAGATTGTGGATCAACTTTTTATGGCGAAAAAAAAAAACGGTTAACGGGTTAACCAAAAAAATGAAGGATTTATATTGCAACCATCAACATCTCTATTTCTTTATTGGGACACAAACACAAACGAATTATTAAGGTTTAACAGTCACACTTAAATTACTTTTTATTTGAAAAAGTAATAAATAATTGAGGACCGTTCATTCAATGCAAGTTTTATTTATTTTTCTTTAAATGTGAACTCTGAAATTGCTGAAGAGTAGGACTTAAGAAGGGACATTTTTTTAATAAAAAAAACAAACTTTTTAATCCTTACTTTAACACAATAGTAAAACTTTCTTAAACTTTTATATCGGTGATACAATGCCACAACTATGAGATACCCAATCAGTGTGTGTACTGTAGTAATGATCAATCAAACACACTGACCATTATTAAGGCCGAGGCGCCCTTTAATACCGGGGTAGTGCCGATTAATTATCCTGAATTGCCATATTTTTTTAAATTTTGTATATGCAATCCACATGATTAATTATTTTTCAATTTTCATTTCATAAGAAAAGAAATATTTTTTTGTGTAATTTTTTTCTTCATGCTCTCTAAATGAATATGGCCTTAATTGAACCTTACCAAATGTTTTGCATGAAGGATTACTTATAAAGACATCTTTAGTCTGTTTAACAAATCAAAGCCAAAATTTTTTTTTATGCCAGGCAAGAAAAATTCACTCCAAAATTGCGTATTGTTCAATTGATCTTTATTTTTGTGTGATTTTATTTTTGCAGATCTGACAAGTAATTGTTGAGAGTTCATGCAAATTAAACTAAATGTCTTTGAAAAACGAATTTTCATTTTTAAGTTTTACTTTTAAACAGCTACTCATTTTATAGCCGGTAATTTATTAGTTCTTTTCATACAATAAAAGAAAGCCATTTTTTTTCTGAATCGTTGTAAAAACAACCAAAAGAAATGTGTTTTTTGAATTAAAAGACGAGTAAGATTTTTTTAATTTAAAAAAAATATAAATCATTTTTTGCTTTATCGGATACATTTTCCTTGAAGTTCGATTTTTTATTCTATTGTTTTTAAAAGAAGTTAATATGCGTAACTTTGTTTTTCAAAATAATCTCATTCCAACTAAAAACATCTCACACACAGAAAAAAAAATCGCGCGAATGGCACTTTTTTTTTTTTTACAAACGAATTTTTCATAGACTTTGTAAATGTAAACAAGTTACACTTAGAAAATAATTCTTAAATAAAAAACAAACTAAAACATGGTCATTTAAACTCATTTAAAAAATTATTTTATGCTTATTCAAGTTTGTAGGGTAAATGCAAGAAAATAAGTTGAAATTATTTAATAATTTTAATTTGTAGACATGAATGTAATAATTATTATTACATTCCTACAAATTAAAATTTATTATTTTTACAAGAAAAGAAAGAATGTATCTTTGTTTAGCTGGAGATTAATTGAAATGAATAAAAAAACAACTTTCAAACAAAATACTAAAAGATTAAAAAAAAGTAAAGATGAATGAAAAACTTTCTAAATTTATAAAAAAGCTCATCCGCTAAAAAATTGATTTTTTTAAAGACAAACTGAAACAAGTTTGTGATTTTTCAAACATCACCATGCTAAATTACAAATAAATTGAAAAACAAATGATTAAATAATTTAAGAAAAATTGGTAAAGATTTTTTTTAATCAATGAAACTTTCTTTTTTATTTTTTTTTACTTACCATCAGCAATAAAACACAGCCTTCGTTAACTTCTTAATTTGTAGTCCAAAAATGAAAATTCACAAATCAACAACTTCGAAGAAAGCAGAAATGTTTTTTTTTTAATAAGAGAAACAAATCCGAGCTTGCTTGTTTTTTTTCACCTTATGTGACAATAAAGAAATCACAAGTCACAAAAAACCCCGCACGTACCACGTTAAGTAAATAGATGAAAAAAACAAGTCCAATATTTTTTCTCTTCAACTCCCAAAAGTAATATTTTCTTCTTCAACTACTAATGGTAATAAGTAGTATTATTCATTATATTTTAGTTTGAAATGGTAGCAACGGGAGCTACTGAGACAATATTGATATACGAGATGAACAGGTCCAAATGGATTGCACTGCAGCCGTGCATACATGATCTCAGCCTAACGACTGCCAACCGCTAACTAAAGGGGAGCTGCTGCCAGTCGCTCGATTTATATACGACTTCTTGGCGTCCCCAATACGCATGCGCGGTTACATAGCACGCGCGCTGTGGGCTGTTTTCTTTTTCCTCTTTATTTAAGAATTGCATGGTCTGGCACAAGGCTGTAAGCTGCTCCAGCACTTACATTATTTGATATTCCTATGCAGTTACCTATTTACTATACTAACCAAGTTTGACATTGCTTAAATTCGGCATCAGATAGTTTTTATTTTAATCTCAGCAACTGAATCTTGTTTTGCTTTAAAAACTTGTAATGGTGCAGCTAGACATCAAAATAAAAATGCACTAAAAGTAAAAAAAAGTAAAACGTGCTCGTGGGCGCACGCACATAAGAAAAGAGTGCGTCTAGATATGGTGGCCGAAACGGTTGGTTGTAAAATTGCATCTACTCTGAGAAGAATGCTTCGTATTCGAGCCGACGTGAAAGAAAGCCAGAATTGCAAAATTTGCTTCTCGGCTCATGCACGCCCCTGTGCTTGGAAGATTATTGCAACACACTCTGAGTCTTCCTAACCCCATGCCAATTAGTACACTGCGCACTTATAAAATTGCAATAGATATATTTGCATGCATGCATATATGTATGTATGATTAAATAAATAAATAAATCTATCTATCTATCTATCTATCTATCTATCTATCTATCTATCTATCTATCTATCTATCTATCTATCTAACGGTCATAAGCTTCTTGTCTGCCTTAATTAGTGTCAGGTAATTGCATAAAATAATAAATTTATTTCTTTGTCCAGTTAAAACTAAAAGGTTTTTAGTGTTAAATGTATTTAAATTAGAATAAATTATATTCAATAAAAAAAACAAAAATCATAAATAATTTTCCACGAACAACACAAGTAAAATAACTTTAAATATTTCTTATAAAACATATATTCACACGCATTTTTTTTATTATTCCCATCAATTCATACAAAAAACTGAATCGCACATTGATACTCACAACTAGTGACAACCACACACGCACGCATACACAATGCATGTGCATTGTATGCATACGTACATGCATATTATAAATGTGTGCACAGGTATATACATGCAAATATTCTATGATTTTATATAATTTATTTAAGTATAAAATGTAATGTATAATATTTGATTAACTTACAAGAGAGTTCTGGAATGCACATGAGATTTAGTTCAGGGCTTTTCAAATGTCACACTTACTTCTTATCTTATGAGCAAATTCCTGGAAATACACAATGAAAAGTTTGCGTGCTAAATGAATGTTAACATTCAGGAGATTGAATTTGGATAAAAAGGCGAACCTTCTTACAGTTCATTTTTTTGCTCAGATATAAATAAATTTCATGATTAAAAAAAAAAAAAAATTAAATACCAAGAGTTATTGCCCCAATGTGTGGATCTGTCATTGAATAATTATTAAAACGCGAATAAGTAAGTTATCTATTAGTTTTATACACTGGCTAAACCAAATAGATACATCAGATATTGCACATTAATTTCTCTTTGGGCCTGCTTGTTCCGTTGTATAAATTAGTCTGTTTCTATCTATCTATCTATCTATCTATCTATCTATCTATCTATCTATCTATCTATCTATATTAATATCTGTCTCATTCTATTAATATCTATCTATCTATCTATCTATATTAATATCTGTCTCATTCTATTAATATCTATCTATCTATATTAATATTTGTCTCATTCTATTAATATCTATCTATCTATCTATCTATATTAATATCTGTTTCATTCTATTAATATCTATCTATCTATCTATCTATATTAATATCTGTCTCATTCTATTAATATGTCTATGTCTATTAATATCTGTCTCATTCTATTAATATCTATCTATCTATCTATCTATCTATCTATCTATATTAATATCTGTCTCATTCTATTAATATGTCTATGTCTATTAATATCTGTCTCATTCTATTAATATCTATCTATCTATCTATCTATCTATCTATCTATCTATCTATCTATATTAATATCTGTCTCATTCTATTAATATCTATCTATCTATCTATCTATATTAATATCTCTCTCATTCAATTAATATCTATCTATCTATCTATATTAATATCTGTCTCATTCTATTAATATCTATCTATCTATCTATATTAATATCTGTCTCATTCTATTAATATCTATCTATCTATCTATATTAATATCTGTCTCATTCTATTAATATCTATCTATCTATCTATCTATCTATATTAATATCTGTCTCATTCTATTAATATCTATCTATCTATCTATCTATATTAATATCTGTCTCATTCTATTAATATCTATCTATCTATCTATATTAATATCTGTCTCATTCTATTAATATCTATCTATCTATATTAATATCTGTCTCATTCTATTAATATCTATCTATCTATCTATATTAATATCTGTCTCATTCTATTAATATCTATCTATCTATCTATATTAATATCTGTCTCATTCTATTAATATCTATCTATCTATCTATATTAATATCTGTCTCATTCTATTAATATCTATCTATCTATCTATATTAATATCTGTCTCATTCTATTAATATCTATCTATCTATCTATATTAATATCTGTCTCATTCTATTAATATCTATCTATCTATCTATCTATATTAATATCTGTCTCATTCTATTAATATCTATCTATCTATCTATCTATCTATCTAATTCTATTAATATCTGTCTCATTCTATAAATATCTATCTATCTATCTATCTATCTAATTCTATTAATATGTCTCATTCTATAAATATCTATCTATCTATCTATCTATCTAATTCTATTAATATGTCTCATTCTATAAATATCTATCTATCTATCTATCTATCTATCTAATTCTATTAATATGTCTCATTCTATAAATATCTATCTATCTATCTATCTATCTATCTAATTCTATTAATATGTCTCATTCTATAAATATCTATCTGTCTATCTATCTATCTAATTCTATTAATATGTCTCATTCTATAAATATCTATCTGTCTATCTATCTAATTCTATTAATATGTCTCATTCTATAAATATCTATCTATCTATCTATCTATCTATCTATCTATCTATCTAATTCTATTAATATGTCTCATTCTATAAATATCTATCTATCTAATTCTATTAATATGTCTCATTCTATAAATATCTATCTATCTATCTATCTATCTATCTATCTATCTATCTATCTAATTCTATTAATATGTCTCATTCTATAAATATCTATCTATCTATCTATCTATCTATCTAATTCTATTAATATGTCTCATTCTATAAATATCTATCTATCTATCTATCTAATTCTATTAATATGTCTCATTCTATAAATATCTATCTATCTATCTATCTAATTCTATTAATATGTCTCATTCTATTAATATCTATCTATCTATCTATCTAATTCTATTAATATGTCTCATTCTATAAATATCTATCTATCTATCTATCTATCTATCTATCTATCTATCTAATTCTATTAATATCTGTCTCATTCTATAAATATCTATCTATCTATCTATCTATCTAATTCTATTAATATCTGTCTCATTCTATTAATATCTATCTATCTATCTATCTATCTAATTCTATTAATATCTGTCTCATTCTATTAATATCTATCTATCTATCTATCTATCTATCTATCTATCTATCTATCTATGGATCTAATTCTATTAATATCTGTCTCATTCTATTAATATCTATCTATCTATCTATCTATCTATCTATCTATCTATCTATCTATCTATCTAATTCTATTAATATCTGTCTCATTCTATTAATATCTATCTATCTATCTATCTAATTCTATTAATATCTGTCTCATTCTATTAATATCTATCTATCTATCTATCTATCTATCTATCTATCTATCTATCTATCTATCTATCTATCTATGACGAGTTCAGAAAGATTTCTCGGTCCGGTCAAGAAGCCCTCCCTAAATTTACGATGTTTGACCATTTGGTTAGATTTTAGAAAGAGGGTCTTGTCGAGAACCTTTCAGCAACCTTTGGTAACTATTGTTTGTCTGTTTGATGATTGATCTATACCCATTAAGATTTGCTACTGTCATCGTTTACTGAAACTGAATTTTAATGAAACTGAATTTATCATTAACAACTTTTATCATATTTGAACAAATGCTTAAATATAAGATAAATAATAACGACCATCATATTATTAAAACCAGTATTGATCGATGTGCATTTACCAATGTGAAAATAATAACTTGCATAGTAATTGCATAATTACAATTCTGGCCACATTTTTAGCAACACAAAGTTCAAGACTCTCCCTCCTTTATATATATATATATATATATATATATATATAGGTCGGTTGACGAAAATATACTCTCCTGTTATAAAAACAGAAACGTCTACTCAAACACGTGTATTTACTAAATATAACGAACTTATTAATAATAAATTATGTAGGATTATACGTGGATATAAATTCCTTAATTTATTAATATATATATATATATATATATATATATATATATATATATATATATATAGTATTAGTGGTAAATATACACATACATATGCAATCATATATCTAAAATATAAATATATATACATACATACATACATACATACACATACATATATGTATAAAAAATAATTCCAAGAGGATAGAATCCAGATAGAACTCAATGTCCAGGACAGAGTAAGGATATAATAAAAAGACTTAAACACTAATATTCCATGGTCATAATTTATTGGATCGTATTTACGATTCCAATCGAATAAATTATGACCATGGAATATTAGTGTTTAAGTCTTTTTATTATATATATATATATATATATATATATATATATATATATATATATATATATATATATATATATATATATATATATGTACTTGACTTAACCTCTTTTCGAAAATAACTCATATTTTGATACATTAGTTATCAGTGAAAAAGAATACCCTACTGCCCCTTGTTAAAATGATTGGATTTCCCCATATACATAGAAACTAATATTATGAATGTATGTGCTTATAAAACTCAGTAAATTTCAAAATAAGTTATTACAACATTTACTTGAAAATGAAACAGAACTATGGACTTTAATTTAATTCTATAATTGAATTTGAAGTTTTTAGCTTCTGTTTTTGAAACATGGTAATTCTTGTGTAGCGATTGACCCATATTTTTAAATAAGTAAATTTATAATATTTATGCTCTGTAGATTTGCATTGAGCACTGTTTTGTAAAAATAAAAAAAATAAAAATAAAAATATTAATAAGAACACCGGATTATATATCTTACTGTTCTAACTCTTTATAATAATAATAATAATAATAATAATAATAATAATAATAATAATATATATATATATATATATTTATATATATATATATATATATATATATATATATATATATATATATATTCGATATTTTAATCGTAATAAAATTCTCTATACCTTGATTATTAACATAATCTTTTTTTGCATTATGCAAGAAATATCATAAAAAGAAAATGTTTTTAATCAAATAGAAAATCATGCTAAATTATTAGTCACAGCAACAATGCATGACAATTCGCTGTTAATAAAAGCAAAAAAGGAATGTGTGGAGAGCCATTATGTCCTGAAGAGATATGGCATTAAACAGTGTCACGTATTTCCTAAAACTGCATAAAAAACGTGTTATGCTATACTGAAATGTACAAAACTTTATTTGGTTTTATATTAGAAATTATCATCATTTTCTTGCACAAAATAATCGACGTATTTGTCTTTATATATATTGGAGATGATGAGAGAAAGCGGAAAAGCTTATGGACGACGCATTTTGCCAAAGTGAGCTCTGTTGGGTTTGGTTTCTTCAGGTTGGAATGAAAGACAAAACTGTGTGTAAGGAAATGCGTTAGGAATTTTGAGGATAAGATTAGCAATAAATTAAATTACCTTATCAGATCCGATAACCAAAGACCAGGAAGTGCTTTATATATATATATATATATATATATATATATATATATATATATATATATATATATATATATATATATATATATATATATATATATAGTCATCCACAGACAGAATGTTTCATCCGTTTGCTAGACATCCGTTTGCTTCAAGCCGAGATCGAAACCCGACTGATTCGGCAACAGTCGGAGTTTTCCTCTTTAGCCATTGGTTGAAAGACAGGCGAATTTTTACGTACTTATTGTCTGAGAGTGTTCAATTCAGGACCCTTTTTTCTCTGTTATCTCGTATACCTTATTGTGCTATTATTGCTTTTGTCGATGTCGTTGATATTACGCATGGTTCTGGTCTGAAATTTATTGTCGAGAACTGTGAGATTACCCCACCTTCAATGCATTTTCTTGTTAATGAATCCTTTCTCCTGATCAGATTGACATCTAGTAAGTCAAAATTTGTAGTCAAATATATTACAGGGAACTACCAATGCATTTAAAGTGTTGTTTTGTAGCACATCTCTGCGTTACTAATATAATCTTTTTTGAGCTTTCTGGATATTTCATTGATGTCCGCCATTGGACACTTTGTAGATTCTATTTTGTATATTCTTACCTCTGCCCTGTTGTTTTTGCTATCGCGTTTTATGCTATGTCTATATATTATATATTCTTTCTTTCTTTCTTTACATCAGATAGAAATTTAACGACAGACTTTATTTTCAAGATTTTTTTTTTATTTAAATTAAATCTATCTTGTCTTGATTAAAATATGATCGCACGTATACGCTATTATTTTTTTAAGAGTATCATTTGGTTTTGATGTTTTTAAACAAAAATCGCTCTTTTTGTCAGCCATCTCGTCTTCCTGCGTCTCGCTTACTAAAGAAACAATCTTACGCAAAGACGGACATCTTTTCATGTCTATGTTGATTTGGATGAAAATGTATATTCCTCTAACAAGTTGAATCATAAGAAGTAATAAAAAAAAAAACGAATAGATAATTGTTCGTTAAATACACATTTTTTTTCGTATTACAGAACTGACTTATTAAATTCTTTGTTGCTTAATCTTCGGTTTGGTTTGTTTTGTTTTACGGCATATCAACCTCAATGGGTTATTTAATGGCGACAAGATTTTTATTGCTGGTAATATTTTTTCAAAAATGTATTGTTGGTAATATTTTTTTTCAAAAATGTATTGCTGGTATTAAAACCTATTTTTACACTTTCATAGCGTTTTGACCCCAGCTTGGGGTTAACTATTTGCCCATAGCTGGGACCTTAACAGGTGCTACCACCGCGGGTCAGGGTGGACCTGGGAACACCAGCAATTAAGAGGTGGTTCCAAGCTTCTCAAAACCTTCCCATCAAAGGCCTTGCTGTCGGATGTAGTTTATCGTCTTTCCCAGGACGCCTTAATCTTTGTATTTGCTTACTACTGAAAACCATGTGCGTTCAAGTGATCTGACATTATGATGCGTAGCTGATAGTGTGCCCATCAGTAATTCTGTATTTTGTCTTTAAAAATATTGCAAGCGGAAAATATAAATTCTCTTCACAGACTCTTTGCTGATAGAGTTGTCATACCTACCATTGAAAAATGTTACTGTCTCGATGTATTAAAAATAATATTTGATACATCCATTATTATTAATATTGTTACTGCTATTTTTGTTCGGTTTCTGTTTGATACAACCAACTGCCGTTTGTCTACCAATGACTTAAGGCAACAGAATGCAAATGATACAGTGTTGATAGCAGATACAGAAAGGAAACTGTAGAAAGTGAGAATAAAGGACTAAAGTAAACATAAATTTTAAGAACTACGAATTGGAGATACCAAAATCAATTAAGTACGAAAATTTAAATATATATGAAGTGTTTTAAGAAGGGGACAGATAAATCTGACACCGAGATCCGAAGGCGTATTGGAATAGCGACAGTGCCTTCCAAAAGTCAAGCAAAATATTAATAATCAGGAAAATGTTGTTAGAAACAAAGAAAAGAGTACTGAACTGTTATGTAATATCAGTTCTCCTATATGGCAGTGAATGCTGGGCAATCTCATCACAGATGAAGAAGAGACTTGAAGCAACAGAAATGTGATTCTACAGGATGATGATGAGAATACCATGGACTGTGAGTAGCAAAGCGGTTTTAGGAAAAGCGGAAACAAAAAGGACGCTTATACTTAGAATAAGCAAGAGACAGTTGAAAGTTTTAGGACATATAATGAGGAAAGACGGATAGAAAAATTTGACACTCGCAGGGACATATTGAAGGCAAGAGAGACAGAGGAAAGCAGCGGGTAACCTACTTAACAAGATTGTGCAAATTGGTGGCAAAACAGGAATTGGGAAGGATGGTGAAAAGACAAAATTTATTAAGAGCTACAGAGGACAGAAAGTTGTGGAGAGCCATGATCGACCAGCTCCTGAAGGGATACAGCATATAAAAGAAAGCAGTAGAAGGTTGAAGAGATATATGCATTTTTAAAAATTATAACCGAAATTCAGTCTTATTCATCTTTTAATTCAAAAGACTTATTTTTGTTGTTTACAACGAATCAGAAGGTTGAAGATATGTTCGCATTTTTTAAATTATCTTACCGTACCATTTGAAAATTACTTTGCCAATACTCTTTGTAATATCTGTGTATTAGAGGTAATCTCTATTTTTGTAAGTGGTCGATTGCAATGGGTAAAGTAAAGAGTTACCATGGATTTTATTCAGATGTTATTTCATTGTTTTTCTTGATCTTACCCATTGCTTCAACATTGGCAGGAATAGTCTGTAATTTTAAGTGCCACATCTTTTTGATTGCAATTTTAAAGTCTTTATATTTAATTAATTTCTCAAACATCTTTACAGATTTATTTCGATCAGATGGAATACTTATATCAATTAAAACGCAGATTT
>OZ038484.1:38281341-38308841 GCA_964036315.1 Acanthosepion esculentum
CGTTCGATCCTCACTAGGTGTTCTGTAATTTCGGCCATGTGCCGCATCTGTGCTACGTTTAGTAAATTACTATTCACGATATGTATATATTATGTGCCGCCAGGTGTGGAAATTCAGTTAGGCAGGTAGTGTTTTTTTTTAATCATTTCACCCCAAGTAAGGCGATAATGCCACTAAGACGTAAGGGGGTTACTGAAAGTGAAAGAAAAAGAGAAGACTTTAGTGAGGAGAAAGGACAATAAAAGAACAGGAATTGGGGAAAACAAAATTGTGATTGATGTTGCATTTAAATTTTTAAAGATCTTAGGTGGCAGGAAAGCAAGAAGCCGGAAGAGAGTTCCACAGGCAAGAAGTACGAAAGAAGAAACTACTAGAATAGATCTTACGGTTATAGCTATCTATTTCAACAGTTAAACGATGAGACCTAGTTGCTAATGTAGCAGTACGCTTAACTTCACGCGGTCGAGTTACAAAGGAAGAAAGCTCATTAGAACAACTGCCATGTATATATTTATAGAAAGTACAGAGCAAGCCACGTCAGATGCCAGGTCAGAAATGATAACATTACAGATCCTTTCTTGGCATTTTTGAGGATCTCGAGATATATGACAGGCGGCAATATTCAATGCATGAATGAATGGTAGGTTTTTATAAACGTGCAAAAAGGATTCTTGTGAGTAGAAGGTAGGAGAATGGATTGGCTGAAATCAAGTGTAGTAACAGACGGCGGAAGTGTAACACAGAAATCCGAAGGCGTATAGGATTAGCAAAAGGTCGTTTTCAGATAATAAGAAAGAAATTAAGGGATCGAAAAACGTCCTTAGAAACCAAGAAAAGTGTGATGAACTGCTGTGTGATATCTCATATCCTAAATGGTAGTGAATATTGAAAATTCCGTCACAGATAAAGAGAATATTAAACGATAAACGCGAACGAGATGTGGTTCTGCCGAAAATACCGCAGAACAAAGCGTGTGATAAATGAGGAAGTTTTAAGGAGTAAAATAACTGCAAAGATCTGCCGCTAATAATAAGAAAGTGACAGATAAAAAAATTTTGGAGCTCAAGAGGAAAGAAGGCTTGGAAAATTTAACACTCATATG
Organism: Acanthosepion esculentum; assembly: GCA_964036315.1. Lineage (NCBI taxonomy): Eukaryota > Metazoa > Mollusca > Cephalopoda > Sepiida > Sepiidae > Acanthosepion > Acanthosepion esculentum. The sequence goes on from OZ038484.1 coordinate 38,282,444, forward strand.
ACACCTCGAAAACCAGAGACGCAACGAAAAGCATTGAGTAAACTACTTGGTAAGTTTGAGCTAATGAATGGAGGAATAAGTACCACAAAGCGAAAGGGAGTCATAAAGGAGTAAGTATTATTGAGAATGACAAAAGAAAGGAAGATGTGGAGAACCATAATCCCCACACCCTCAAGAAACATAGCAGAGAGAGAGAGAGAGAGAGAGAGAGAGAGAGAGAGAGAGAGAGAGAAAGAGGCTTGTAATCATTTCCTTTATCCGAGCCGATACAAGACAAAGCAAAGAGCAAATAAAATTCTTCTGTTAATTTTTTAAAAAAGAATACATAAATTTAAAGAAAAAACCCAAGAAAATGATTACAGTACTCTGAAAGTTTCTCATGCAAAGTTTTTGGGGTCATTCCTCAATTTTACATATACGTTTGCACTATTGGCATTGAAGAGTTCTTGTATACATTCGCTTAAGATCAAATCACATTGAAAACACAGGTTCTCGTTCAATCACTGAAGTTAAACAATGTCGAAGCAGTCAGGATTTAGATGGGGGACCGCTTGGGACCACTGGATACAATAAGTTGTGTTTTATAATCTGAAATCTGTTTCGGTTTTAAAATAACACGCAATGGGTTAATAAACCGTAAAAAACAACAAAACAAATCAATCAACTCTCATGTAGGTACCTCCACTAATTCGGTATACGTAAGGTTTAAAATGATTTTTTAAAAATGTAAAAGCTTTCTTGAAGCCTTCATTTTAGCTTTAATTGAAAGCTAAAGGATGATTTAAAATTTACTATTTCAAGTCAGCAAAATACTCTGTGGTGTATTTCAAACAGAAAAAAGGCCATTTTGACACATTTGTAAACAAAAGTTAATTCTCGGTTTTAAAAATCTTGGAAAACTCAAGTATATATTTCTGAAACGTTATTTGAGGAAAATTAGCAAATTTAAAGTTAAATGAATCTGGTTTAAAACAGATATTACTTATTTATAGTATAAATTGTTGTATACAAGCATTTCATTATCACAGGGTTTTGTTTTTCTGACTTGTTAATCGATTTATTGACAGTCGAATGACCACCGAATGTGTTCATAGTTAAGTATGGTGGACCAGACGATAAAGTTTATATGTGTTTTTTTTTGTCCCATAAGTGGGGGGGGGGCAACCCTTAAAACACGTGACCTTTTAATGATAGATTTATCTTTTTGAACATCCATGCTTAGAAATTCTGCACGGAATCGCACATACAAAAACAAATATAAATTCTTTTAAAAATATTCGGGGATCATCAGATTGTAATAAGCTTTACAATATATGATTAGTAAATATAATTTTACTTAATAACAATATACCCTAAGAATTATCACATTGAAAGTGAATTTTAAAAGATTTAAAATCTTTATAAATTATTTAATTTAAAATTGTAAAAATGAAAATAAATCTTGTAAAAATTCAATTTTCATCGAAATTTTTTTTCTTTAGACAATATTGTATTTAATATATATTATTCATGAAAGCAATTAGAAGCTTCTCTAATTAAATAATCTCTTAATTTTATTGTGTTTTTTATTTTTCGATTCAGAACAGATTTTTAGTAAGACGGGGTCCTATTTTGCAAAAAAAATTCGGTGATTTAGAGTCTTCAAAAAATTATGCTTTTAACTAATATAGTCACTAAAAGTTATCACGTTGAATTTCTCAAGTAAGGGTGTGAAACACCCGTAAACCCCCCCCAAAAAAAACAAAAACAAATACCAAGATTTTCTAATAAAATTCTTTTAAAAATAATTAAATTTATTTGTGAATAAGTCCTGAAAATTTCATTAAAATCTGACAATTATTTGATTTTTGCAAGAATTTCAAAATTAATATGTCAGTCACCGTAGAGAGAAGTTAAAATTTGCTACGCTAAAAGTTAGTACAAACGCTGATGCAAGAAAAACAAGTTTTTTTAATAAAAATTTCCAATGTTCTAAAAAGGATTAAACAATTTAGTTAAATATTAAAAAAAATACTTTGATTTTTCCTCTTAATAATAACAAAGATTTTGACGATAAAACTGTTTTCATTACGTTTGAAGCATGTTTTCATCACGGTATGCTGATTTTTTAGCGATTTCGTGGAGGTACCTACTCTTATGTATTCATTCCGTTTCCATAGTACCTTTACCTTATCTATTATAACTGTAATCTTGTTTTTGTAAATTATATTCTAAATTCAATTAAAAATGATATTTTAATCGAATAAAATCCAATTATAATATGTATAAAATATTTTTCATTGAATTTAATCACTGGTTTGTGGAAGCGGCTCTCAAGAGGATGCATCCCCGATCACCACGGCCTTAGCCTGTTCAAGTCTAGGGTTAACCCTTATCTTCCCCACACATCCCTATAAACCATGGCTCTTACCTTGGGTGGCTTTTGGGCCTTGTATAGAGTGATTACTGTAAAAAAAGAAGAATATCATGTACAGACAAATAAAAGAGAAAAACATAAAGAACACGCTGAATAGATAGCAACCATAATGGATAAAGAAAATACAAAGGAGATAGATGAATACATAGGAAGGCTGGGAACTTCGATGTCATGCAATGGCTAGCAAACTTACCTCTTTAAATCGATTACAACTTATTAGTGAGTTCGATCATCACTGGATGCTCTGTACTTGTGGTCTTGTGCCACAATTAAGCTACGCTTGGTAACTCAGTACAGGGCCGGCGCTAGGGTCTCAGACGCCCTCTCTCACCATGAATCTTTGATACGGGGCTTCCTCTCTACTACATTTCGATTTTAAAGATTTCCCAACCTGGGGGCCACAAACCTACGAAGAAAAATTGGGGGAGCGCTTTTTTTAAATTACCAAAAAATCAGGGAATTATCCACTTTAAATGAAAAATTCAGTACATATTCATTAATTATTTACTTTTATAATGAATAGTTTTTCATTGAAAAAAAATCTGAGAAAATGTTATTCTTTTTGTAATAACCACCGATATTTTCATGACTAAATTTTACTCGAAAAAAATGTTTAAGTCGCAAATTTTTACATTTTCATAAAGATTAATCGCCGACGTATCTCCGCCGAAAAAAAAGTATTACAAAGATTCCAACACAACACAAACGGGATTGCATTAAAAATTTGTTTTAAAAACAGTATTTCAGTTTTCGGGAATTTTTTTCATGCGTTGAAATCTTTGAACATTTTTATTTTTTAAGCGATCATTTCCTCGTTTTTATCTTTCTAGAAATGTAAAAAATAGGGACTAGAAATTTTATTTTAGTTATTAGCCGTAGACTTCTGGTTAGTATTATTATTAGTAAAAAATCAGAGATCCTCCTTAGTGGATGATCTCGGAATAAATAATGATTATACAGGAATATATTACACTCTTAATTGATTTAAAAAAAACTGTTCAAAAAGAAAATTACAATTTTAAAAAATAAGTACTACTGAAATTAGCACTTCTGTCCCCCTCCTCCCTAGTAGGAATGGTGCCCCCCACGCGGTTGAGAGAGGTTCTGGGTAGTAAGCACGTCCCTGTCGATTATTATAGTTGATGATTGACAATATAAATTTGGTGGAAAAAAGGTAAAAAGTACTGGGGCTCCATCCTCATCGGGGGTTCCTGCGTAGTACGTTGCACCAGCCATGAAGACACACGATGTTAGTTGATAACTGACAGTGTAACGTCAGTTTAAAAATAACTTAAAATATGGCTGATGGCCATAAAACAGTGCTGAAAAAATGGCAGAGGCCACAACGAAGCCCCCCCCCCCCAAGCGCACCCCCTACCTCGGAGAGCTCATCCATCACAACATAGAAAAAGCTCATTTGTATTTCTCTCCTCGAAACACTTGTTTTTAATACAAATCAAAATATTTTTGTCGGCAAATTATCACACGATAATACATAAGACGATGTGCAGCTCGTATCAAGATTGGTTGGAAGTAGAATTTACCTTTTAGTTTTAAATGAACGGATCAGGACGATTGTTTTTGTTGAGAGAAAAATCCACCCGGAATATCTTTATTCTAACACTCCTTTTATCAAATATTCAGGTTAGGCTGTGTGCATTCTAGAACAAAGCGTTTCACTATTGAAAATTATTTAAAAGAAAAAAAAAAAATTATAAAATTTTTCCAGTTATCCCGTTTCTTTGAAAAGTATGTTCAAAACAATTATAAAGACTTTCAATCAAAACATTGTTGTTCTAAGCTCCAAAGTGGTGGACAACTTTTTTTTTTTGATAATTTTGTCTGGAAGAGCAAACTTATCTTCGAGCTTATTTAATGCAAGTTAATACTTGTGGCGAAAGTAACGAACCATTTCCGCAGAATGAGATCAGTTCTGGTGCCGTTATTTTGTTTGTGTTACGAAAATATTCAAAACATAGTTTTGATATTTTTCCGCGGGCAGATTTTCTTTCTCTGCTTTCAAACAGGTCAGTTGTTATTCCACGGGAAATGTATCTACCAATTTCATTTTTTTTTCTTCTAATTCATTCTGCCGTAGTATGGAATATTTTAGTCAGGCTTTTCTTAGATGTGAATTATTCGGAATTACACACAAGCAGTATTTGAGGTAACAAAAATGTCGCTTACTATCAACTCTTCTCCTCCGCGTTAATAATTCCTTATAGGAAATTATTAACGCGATCTCTCTTTCCTGTACAAGTCTGGCCCTGAAAGAGATGGAAAAAGTCTTGCTAATCCGCACAATGACGATAAATGAAGCTAAAGGTTAAACTTTCAAGGAATGTGGAACATGTCACAATCAGCGTCTAGCCATTTTAAAATGGGAACATTAATAAGACCGAGCATAGAAAAACACCGATCTACAGATAAATGAGAACAAATTATAAATAGTGAAAAGTAAGGATATTCAAGAGAAAAATTTATCTCTAAACAAATGTGTATACATGTTCAACCTAGAAAGACAGAAAGAGTTTATTCAATAAAACTGAAATCGGCATCGTGAGACGACCTCGTTTGGAAGTGGGAATAAACCCGGGTTAGATGTTTCTCATTCAAGTTGGCTATCGCATCCACAATGGCTGCTTTCAACATGTCTTGGTTGGTCCCCATCTCGACAACAGCTAAGTAGTCCAAGGGAGCAAGAAAGTCTAAATCTCGAGCAGGAGTGAGGTGACATTATCGTGGAAACTCTCGGTCGTCAATATTGAATTACATAGAATGTAAGAGGGAGCAGATTCCACATCGAATCCATAATGTTGTCTAGCATCTGGCTGGACGTGTCACATCACCCGATTTCGTGAGCCATAATTCATCTGAAGTAATATTAGGTACCTCCACAGAAACGTGATACCTAAGGTTTAAAATGAATTTAAAAAAATAAAAGAAAATTCTTGAAGATTTTACTTTTGTTTTAATTTCAAGCTAATAGATTAAATGTAATATTTCCAATAAGGAAAATACTTTGATGTATATCAAAATTAATTTAAATTGACTGGAAGGAGTTTTTGTTTTGAAAATCGCTAAAAATCACTGATTTTAGCACCATCTTTCATCACAATGTAATTCTCTTTATTAAAAAATCTTTCAAAAATAAAATATATTTTTTTCTGAAATTTATTTGAGGAGGAATATTAGCTGATTTAAAGTTTAATTAATCTGATTTGAAACAAATATTACTTACTTTTAAAATATCGCAGAAATACATTTTTTAACACGACGAAAGCTGTTTATTTAAAGTGTTGAAAGATTGACTGACAGGCGGAAGTTTATCTAGTTTTGTCTACAATGAATATATGTGTAAAAATTACTAGAGGAATATAACGTGAGCGCCTATTTAAACATAATTTTTAACTACCCAGTAATCTTAAAAAATTAGTGAAATATTTTACATAATCTAATGTTCTATTGAATTTTAGGTACTTTGATTTTAAATTTGCTATAGTTACCGCAGTTATTTTCTGATAATGTCGTGTATGGACGTCCGTATTTACAAAAATCGGCACGTTTATGCAAAAGAAAAAAAATCTTTTTCATATATTGGGGGGCCGTTGAATTGTAGTAAGCGTTTCACTTTATGATTAGTGAATATAGTTTTTACTTAATAACAATATCACCTAACCGGGATAAATTAAGACAGAATTTCAAAGATTTAAAATTTTATAAATTCATGTAAAAATTCATTATTCATCGAATAATGTCCATAATATATTTTATTCATAAAAGCAATTAAGTTTTTCTAATTAAATAATATCTAATATATAATATAATATTCACAGCATATTTTCCGTAAATGAGCCTCCTGTTTTACTAAAGGAAATTTATTATTTAAATTCTCCAAGATGCTCTGCTTTTAACTAACATAAGCATTTAGCGGGTCCAAATTTTATTTCTCGGAATTTCATAAAATTAAATAAGTGGTGGTGGGAGGGTAACAGATGTAAATAATATTTTTACCAAATTTTCTAAAAAACATTCTTAAAATAATTTCATTCATTCCTGAATAAGTTCTGAAAGTTTCGTTAAAATCCAACAATTACTTGGTTTTTGCAAGAATTTCCAAATTAATGTATTTTTCACAGCAAAAAGATGCTAAAGTTTCGTATACTAGTCTTTGGCTGACGCAAAAAAAAAAAAAGAAAAACAAGATTTTTAATCAAAATTTCGAATCTTCCAAAAAGAATTAAAGAATATAATTTAATAATCAAAACATCCTTTGGTCTTTCCCCTTAATAACAACATAAACATTTTGATGATAAAAGTTTGTTTTTATTAAGTTTGAGCATTTTATAGCGAGTCAGTGGAGGTTTCTAATATATAATATATATAAAATATAACTTATATTATTAATTATGCAATCAATTCATAGAAAAAAGTGGAAATTATCTTTTTCGTTAATTATTATGAACTATTGTTAAAAGGGAATTTTATAGCATCTTTAGCAATTATGAGATACGAACAGAAGTTGACGGTGTCCTCTTGTCAGAAACTTAGAAACTGAATAAGATTTTTTTTTTCTTTTTTCTTTACTCTGGAAACTATTTCCACACATTTAATAAATCATTCTACAATTGACATTGCTGTTCCATAATTATTTGTTGCTTTTATACCATATTTTGGCGCAAAACGTATTTCTTGAACACTAGTCGACAATCAAATTATTTTTTTACTGGCCTGCAAGACCAGCATGCGACTCCACTATATAACAAGGAATGCTCTTACATTTTCGGCATCTAGTTACTTTGTAACAATATACGTACTTTTTCTTTTATTCGTTAGTAGAACGGCTTTTCTGATATAGCTGTTATTTCAATTAATTACTTATGAAACTTGGGTTCGATCCCAAGAGATTGACAAAAGCGTTTTATGTTCTTTGGATTACGATTGTTGATTATATTTCTCTTCAGGCTTGGGTGTGGGGAAATTTCTTAATTCAGAGCAACTGATTCCCGCATTTTAGTGTTTTCTTGATATTAAAATAAGTCAAACTCGTAATAATGAATTCCCATGTTCCATAATTGACCTCAGACCAAAATATTGATGTGAAATGGATGGTAATATATCTAATGACTTCATTCACAAAATTTTGGGTGCGGTTTCGGCAATTTTAGGGGTTTCCTTCGATTAATTCAGTCCCAGGTCTAATATCAGGGTGCAGGGCGTTAACTAAACCTCCCTTATTTTATCTGAGTGACGTGGGAAGATTAAAAGTTTCATAATGTCATTCGGTTTATGAGAAAGAAAGAAGAATAAACAATGAAGTGCATCTTAGCCACTTCTGATATTGCAAATATCAAACTATCTCTATATTTATATAGTTTTTCATAATTACCTACGTACCTGCGGTGTACATAAATGTCAGTCTTGTAACCTTATAGGAATTATTAACGCGATCTCTTTTTCCTATAAATTTCTGGTCCTGAATCTAAAGAGATAAAAACTCTAGCCAATCCGCACAATGACGATAAATGAAGCCAAGGGCTAAAATTTCGAGGAGTTTTGAACATGTCGCAACCAGCGTCTAGCCATTTTAAAATGTGTGCCATTAACACAGCGGATAAGATCTATCTATCTATCTATCTATCTATCTATCTATCTATCTATATATCTCTGTCTCATTCTATTAATATCTATCTATCTATCTCTGTCTCATTCTATTAATATCTATCTATCTATCTCTGTCTCATTCTATTAATATCTATCTATCTATCTATATCTATCTCATTCTATTAATATCTATCTATCTATCTATATCTATCTCATTCTATTAATATCTATCTATCTATCTATCTATCTATCTATCTATCTATCTATCTATCTATATCAATCTCATTCTATTAATATCTATCTATCTATCTATCTATCTATCTATCTATCTATATCAATCTCATTCTATTAATATCTATCTATCTATCTATCTATCTATCTATCTATCTATCTATTTCTATTAATATCTATCTATCTATTTCTATTAATATCTATCTATCTATCTATCTATCTATCTATCTATCTATCTATCTATCTATTTCTATTAATATCTATCTATCTATATATTTCTATTAATATCTATCTATCTATTTCTATTAATATCTATCTATCTATCTATATATATATTTCTATTAATATCTATCTATTTATCTATCTATTTCTATTAATATCTATCTATCTATCTATTTCTATTAATATCTATCTATCTATCTATATATATATTTCTATTAATATCTATCTATCTATCTATATATTTCTATTAATATCTATCTATCTATCTATCTATCTATCTATCTATCTGTCTATCTATCTATCTATCTCTATTAATATCTATCTATCTATCTCTATTAATATCTATCTATCTCTATTAATATCTATCTATCTATCTATCTATCTCTATTAATATCTATCTATCTATCTATCTATCTATCTCTATTAATATCTATCTATCTCTATTAATATCTATCTATCTATCTATCTATCTATCTCTATTAATATCTATCTATCTCTATTAATATCTATCTATCTATCTATCTATCTATCTCTATTAATATCTATCTATCTATCTCTATTAATATCTATCTATCTATCTATCTATCTCTATTAATATCTATCTATCTCTATTAATATCTATCTATCTATCTATCTATCTATATATCTCTATTAATATCTATCTATCTATCTATATATCTCTATTAATATCTATCTATCTATCTATCTATATATCTCTATTAATATCTATCTATCTATCTATCTATATATCTCTATTAATATCTATCTATCTCTATTAATATCTATCTATCTATCTATATATATATTTCTATTAATATCTATCTATCTATCTATATATATATATTTCTATTAATATCTATCTATCTATCTATATATATATATATATTTCTATTAATATCTATCTATCTATCTATCTATCTATCTATCTCATTCTATTAATATCTATCTATCTCATTCTATTAATATCTATCTATCTATCTATCTATCTATTTCATTCTATTAATATCTATCTATCTCATTCTATTAATATCTATCTATCTATCTATCTATCTATCTATCTCATTCTATTAATATCTATCTATCTCATTCTATTAATATCTATCTATCTATCTATCTATCTATCTATCTATCTATCTATCTATCTATCTATCTATCTAATTCTATTAATATCTATCTATCTATCTATCTATCTATCTAATTCTATTAATATCTATCTATCTATCTATCTATCTATCTATCTATCTATCTATCTATCTATCTAATCCTATTAATATCTGTCTCATTCTATTTATATCTGTTTCATTATCTATCTATCTATCTATCTATCTATCTATCTACTGTGAGTATTATTTTAGAATGTAGTACATATTTTTGGAAATGTGATATGTGTATATCTTTTTAGTTTTAGGCAGTTGTAGAGATTGACTACTTTAAATTTAAATTATATTCATGGACACAGACATATATGTATACAATATATACGTACATACGCACAACATAGATACATATATAAGTTCAAACACACTCGTAGTTAGTAACTACTTTTTCCCAATGATATTCACCCTATACAAGGCCCAAGAGCCATTCGAGGTAGTGGCGTATGTTGATGGCAAGGAAGGTTGAAACTTCTCGTTAATAATCCATATTTATTGCGTTATTAGATTTATTGTATATAAAATACAATCGTGGCATAAAGCCTAAAAATGGTGGTAATGGGTTGTGGCTGGTCGTCAATAACTATCTTATACCTAGCTAATCAGATTCACGACCCATTCATTCATTACAATTTGCACATCCACCACAAGAACTCATCCATTATCATTCAACCCTATATATACCACAATACCACTTACTTTCAGGGAACCTACAAAACACCCCATGATATAAAAAATGAATAAGTATAACATTCTATATAAAAATCTGTTGATGATACACAATGAGGACGGGTAGGGGATGAACCCAAAAGACAAACTAAAATAACGCAAAAACATACAAACTAAAGATAAATAATGTTAGTTGGAACCGTCTAACCCCCAAAAGAATTAAAAGAATTCTTTTTGCGTTGTTATGGATAGCAGTTTTACAAAACGGTATCTGACATGGAAGTTTGTAGCAAGTTGCGTTGTATCACTGAATGTTGCCATGCGGAGTATTGGCACCCACTGAAGTTCATTGACGCCTATTGAACGTTTACGGTAGCAACCTTGATGTGTATGTCACCTCATGTTCAGCGGCTCTACACAATTGTCAGCACACGGATTGAAGACTGCATCGAAAATGCATAGCCAATGCTGAAAGGTTGCTAATTTCTACGGTGTTATCCGGTTCCTAATATCTCTTGTAGTTTGCGTGAAAATAAATAGGGTGTATTCTAAAATTTATTTCAACTCTACACTTTTAATGTCTCCACCCAAACTCTGAAACATTATTTACTATTTATTTGTATTTTTTTCCTCAACAGGAGTAAATAGGAATGTCTATCGTCCAGGTCACACTCCTCTCCGTTTTGTTTAACAGGATTAGAGGCTTAGCCCTTGTTTTCTGTCTAGGATTCGGTTTTCGGTTTTTTATAATGTCTTCTCCTCAAACTTCACTCCCAGTAGCCCTCTTGCGTCTAAGTGGCATTATTGCTTTATTTGGGGCGAATTGATTAAAACGAATAAGTTTCTTCTCTCCTTAGCTACGAGTTAAATAGCAGGGTGTAATGGTCTCTCTAGCCTTGGTTGGTTACCAGTCTAGAGACAACTCTGAATTCAAAACTTGCGACAACTGGAATCGGCGCAATGGCATGTTCGTCCAACCAGTGGGATAGTGATATTTAATGGCTAAAATAGCAAAATGCTGTGACCACAGTGGTCGAATCGGCACCCGATAGAGTGGTCAGTCAAGGTGATAAAGGTGATCCCTAAACCAAACCAGGCTTATGGCCATATCACGTTAAAGTACCGATTCCCGAACGATCACCGAAGTTAAGCAACGTCGATCCTGTTCAGTACCTAGATGAGTGACCACATGAGAATACCAGGCGCTTGGATGTGTGGATGGTGTAATGGATAATGACTCGGAACTGTTAATCGTAGAACCGAGTTCTAATTGCAACTGCGTTCGTTGTATTCCCTTACGCGCAAATATCTTTGGGAAAGGTATGAATTCACCTCTTCTCCTCCCAGCTAGGGGTTAATTAGTTAGACTTTTATAACAAAATTATTATTATCTCCCTCTCAAAAAATATTTCTTACAATCTAAAAATATTTTCGGCTTTCAATAATCTGCAAAGGGCTGGTAATCAATCAAATTGATCTTCTGCCTTCCGAGATTATTTTCTCATCATATGTATCTTTATTAAAACCTAAAATCAGCAAGAGAGATTTGGATCAGGATGGTGGTACTTCTAATAAAATTCACTCAGTCAATTTTCACAATTGATACACCGTTTTTACAAGACTCCACTAGCATCGGACAGGAGTCAATATAAGAGACTGATCATGCGCAAATCTATTCTACGTTATAGGAGTTAATATCAAAACAGAATCTGGGTCTGACACGTATGTTCGTATAATGGTGTATGTTTGATTAAAACTTGAAGCAAAAAGGGAATACAGTTTTTAATATGACTGAAATTATTCACTGTTAACGTTAAAAATGTTAGGTTCTTATTTGATTTGGAGAGACACTTGAAATTTCTAGGGCACGTAAAGAGGCCCTGGAAAATTTGATACTCACAGGACAGATTGAAGGCAAGAGGGAAAGAGGAAAGCAACGCTTAACCTACTTAGCGAGTTTGAGTAAATGGATGAAAAATCAGAGTTAAAATTTAGTAAGAGCTACAAAAGGCAGGAGATTGTGGAGAGCCATGATCACCAACGCCCCGAAGGGACACGGCACACAGAAAAAGAATATATACTTCTCAAATATATATATATATATATATATATATATATATATATATATATATATATATATATATGTAGTAGGATTTTATGGTTTCTTCTATTACTTATGTCCCATCTCTCCGTTCACGCAATGCATATAATATGATGAAATAATCTTTGAAACAGATGACAATCCACTTAGCCCAAGGTCAATAACTCCGTAAACATTAGTTACATCTTGTGATTTTTCAATTATTACGAAGTTACGATTTGAGAAATGTATTTGATTGAATATTATCATAAATATTTATAATAGGAAACAAAATGTAAACAGTAACGAACAGCTGAAGGGAATAGTTTTCAACGGAGAAATACAGATTCAGCACATTAAATATATTTGCTCATGTTACAATTTTTCGAAGTGACGTCTAAGAAAGTAGTTCCTGCTTTGTCGTTCTGATACGGCAAAGTTATTGGATCATGAAAAACGTTTGGAGATTTCTATTGGATGCCCAGCACTACCTTGAAATAAATGAAACACATTTTTATACGTATTATTTACAATTTTGTTGCAAATTAAGCATAAATTTATTCTTTTTAAACTTGGTGAACTGAAGCACCAAAAATGAACTAATTTCTTCGCTAAGTCAACATGAAAATCTTTGTCACTTGAGACGCAAGAGAAAATTCAGCCTGATTGGTCGATCGTAGTTTGAATAGATCTTTGGGAGAGCTTCTGTTTGGAGGTTTATAAAATGGGCCTTGATCCTGGAAATGATATTAGCATTTGGAGGATTATGAATTTTTGTAAGATGTCGAGTATTAGTAAATAAGATATGCACTTTAGTAGCACTCAGAGAAAGGCATTTACTTGTAAATAATTTCTGTTAGTCTAAAAGTGATTGCTTGAAAAGTGATCGCTTTAATATTTATGAGACGAAAATGTTTTTTTTTCATTTGTACTATTAAAATTTTTCAATGTATATTTTACGGTTTGCTTTCGTTATTTACTATATAGAAAAAGGGGAAAACTTTTCTTTCGCGCCAAAAACGCAACAGAAACTGAATTTTTATCCCCTTTTTAACCTGGGAAACAACATTGAAACCAAGAGTACTTCTCCAATGAGACACGGAAAGCCATCACAGCAAAGCAAACTTCGCTTACTCTGTTTAAGAAATGCACATCTTTCGTTGGACCATTTAAAAGTCTATATCTTCTAAATTTATTTTCGTAGCCGAAAAATAAACAAAGTAAATATTTAATTAATTAATGGTTTTTTTTTGTCCGACGTTATTTTTATTATCATCAGTGTTATATTTAGTAGGTATATGTGCCTGAGTAGGCAACTCTATTTTTGAAACACAGTAATTAAAGTTTATCGGTCAATAAATCGATAGTCTTATTAAAGAAAATGTGCTTCCTAGCACGAATTGGAACTTTATTCTTATCTAGAAAAGGCCATTAGAGCCAAGTGTGCTGTATCATTAAAATATGGGAAGCCATTCAAGCAAATTAAACTTAAATTAACTTTATATATATATATATATATATATATATATATATATATATATATATATATATATATATATATATATATAAAGTTAATTTATATATATATATATAAAGTTAATTTATATATATATAAAGTTAATTTAAGTTTAATTTAAGTGTACTATATATATATATATATATATATATACAGTGAAAAAATATGTATATATACAACAGTCAGAAAGTTTGTATCCGTCGGTCATTTCTTTAAACTCACTTAAAATGAGAGATTTTTTAAAACTTTTTTTATAGTGCATTTGCTTTTACTTTGACAAAAAACATTTAACTGTAGGAAGTTATCATACAACAACATTATATTTTGTTTTCGCCAATAAAACTGCCACCTGCTTTAATTACTGCTTTACAAATTCTTGGCATTCTTTCCAACAGAGATTGAAAAACAGTTGAAGGCAGACCTTCCCAAGCATTCTTGAATGACTGAAAAATCTCATTCTAACACTTTGGGTATTCTCTTCAAATTATCCTATCCAATTCATCACCTGGTAATTCAATGGGAAAGAGATCAGGAGATTAAGGCGGTCAAGTCATAATTTGTAGCTTAAAATCTTTTTTGACTCCCGGTAACTTTGACATAATTTAGAAGAATGTTTTGGATCGTTGTCTTCTTGAATTGTTCTTTTTTCATGATTCCTTGACCCAAATCAAATGTCCAAATCACCCCCACACCATAACAGACACACCCACCATAATTCAGTTTTTCTCCTGGCTTTTTTCTCTAATGCACTCTCCTCTGGCTATCAAAAATTAGAATTTGCACTCTTTTGTCCACAATACATTTTGTCACATTTTCAATGTCCAGTTTTTATGATTTTTTCTAACTGACTTTGTAACGAATATTTAATTCCATATATAGAAATCCTCAACTTCTTGGCAATTTGTCTTCGAGAGTAGCCTTCTTTGAATAAAATTTCAGTCTGTGCCCTCACCTCAATCATTAGCTGCTCTGATTTTACCATTAATAAAAAATAATGAAAATGCTCTGTTTTTTTTTAAACAGAGACAATTGCATATATTATATTTAGCACATTAGTCAGTGCTGAGTTAATATTTAGAACTTGTATTAACATTTACCTTAGATGAAAGTTTTGGTAATCTCAAAAATCTACTGATGGGTTCATGGTGAATACAAAATATGATGTTTCTCAGACAAAATATTCATAAATTAGCAAAGTATATTGTGGACAACGAATCCAAATTTGAACTTTTTGGTAGTAAGAGGAGCCTGGAGAAAGATTGAAAATTAAAAGCAAATACATTACTGAAGTTTCATCTCTTTACTTTAAAAATATACAAAAATATTTCATTTTAAGGTGATTTTAAAAAAATGCAAGGTGTCCCCAAACTTATTACCTGTCGTGTAATTATAACCGACGTTTACGTTTATCTCCCTTCACCCTATTTCTTGGCTCTAGTATATATATATATATATATATATATATATATATGGTGGACTCTCCCGTCGTATTCGACGTATGATGGTCAAGCAGCTCAGTTCCTAGGAACCGACAGCCAGACACCAGCACATATGATTTGATTATAGTGGTGAAGACTCTGAAATTCGAACTCGGCTCTCCGATTCTCTAATCCGAGCCGCTATTCACCGTGCCTCTCTCTCTCTCTCTCTCTCTCTCTCTCTCTCTCTCTATATATATATATATATATATATATATATATATATCAGTGGCGATTATAGGTCATCTTGTCGGGTTCATTACAATCCTTAACAAAATAAACTATTGGTATAATTTAGATGCTAAAATGATTCCTTTACTCTAAAATATATAATTTAAAAAAATCTCTAGCTAGATATGTTTTTTAAATTGAAGAACGTGTGTATCTTTCTCGAGTGTGTGTTTGTATATATGTGTATGCGTTAGTGTATTTATGTATATCTCTGTGAATTTCACATTTATGATCACTACTGCTGACTGATATCATATTTACTCAACACTACCCCAGCCACACTCGAACCCTCCAGTCTACGAGTTAAGGCTTTCTTTGATTTTCGCCGACTTTAAGTCGGGCTAAATTTAGTTTACCCTTTTTCAATTGATACATTGTACTAAAAAAAAACTTATACTGTAGGGAATAAATTATTTAAAATGGATACTTGAAAATAATAAGTTAAAATAAAAGTGTTCTTTGAAAACAGGGCATACAAGTCATTAGAAATTTTAAAAAGATTATTTATAAAATTAAAGCAAGAAATACATTGCCTATTAAATGTCTCCAGCACAGATAGGGCTCAGATAAGGCTAAGGTCTACGTAGCCCGACTAGCCACTTTAATTCTATTTCATTCTTGTTTTACTTACTTTCCTTCTATTTTTCTTCTTTTTTTTTCTTTATTATGAACAATATTAAAGAAATGTATTTTGGTCAATATTTTGAGGTACGGTGTTAAAATAGTTAATTTTGGATCCAGCTGAAGTCAAGAATGAAAGCGACTATTTACGAAATAGTTTTTGTTGGTTTGAAATAGGTATACTTGAATGTTGACTCATTCGGGTTAAGTCTCCACTGATATATATATATATATATATATATATATATGCACTTAGTTAACAGATTTTCAGTGATACATGTTATATTAAAATCGACAGAGTAGGAGAGTTTGGCTGTTATATTATGTCGTCACCTGACCGTGACGACACCATAAAATATATAGGCTGATGCCGAATTTTCAAAATATTTGAATATGGGAAAGACGACACGTCTACATAAATCCTGATTTTGATAATAACCAGAAGTATTGTTGAAAGTGCTCGATCACAAATGTTCGGATAATATTCAATGGATACGAATATAAACCATCTTGTACATAAACAATAAAATTTATTTTAAAAAAATGGACAATCTTTGTTCGCCGTTTTAATAAAACAACTGTGTTTGTTTGTTTGTGTGTGTGTATGTGAAGTTTTAACTCCAAAGTTTATGTAAAATTATACAGAGATTATAGTTTCGTTACGCACGATGAGTCAGGAGAAATTCTGATTGATCGATTTAATTTTTACGGCTTATCAACCTTTTGCATTCTATTTAAAACCAGAAAATATTTTTAGATTGTAAGAATTTTGAGGGGGAGTAATAATAATTTAATTATACAAGTCCTATTAATTAAACCATAGCTGGATGAGAAGAGGTGACTTCATACTTTCCCTAAGGTTATTTGTGAATATAACGAACCCGACTGGAATTTGAACCCGGCTCTCCGATTTCCAATTCCGAACTGTTATCCATTACACCACCCGCAAGTTTACACCACCTGGTATTCCCTAGCGGTCACCCATCTAGGTTCTGACCAGGCTTGACGTTGCTCAACTTCGGTGTTTAACTGTGAAGTGTTATAATATTAGCCGTTAAGTATTTTACTTTTCACTTTCTGTTTTTTATCATCAGTTAGTAAGCATTTTTATTGAACTAAATTTTTAAATTCTTCGTATGTAATTGATAGCAATCTTGTTTCGCTATATCAGTTACATTTGAGTAGTGACTTTGATCCTCATCGCGTGCGCCATGCTTGCGGCTTTGTGTCACATCCATACTATGCTTCATAAGTTATTTCTAAGCAAAACTCAACAAAGCTCTAAAAGTGGGTTATCACAGAGGATCGATTGATTGAATCGTTTGTTTAACGGCATATCAACTCCTTATGGGTCATTAAATGCCGAAATTTAATTTTCTTGGGAGTTTTGAAGTGACAAAAATCCGATATATGTTATTCTGCTTTCACAATTGAATACATGGCAGTTGATTAGCTGGTTGGTTGGTTGGTTTTGTTTAGTGGCATATCAACATCTATGGGTTATTTAATGGTGACATCTAAATACTTTGAACACAGTTTCATGATATTTTGAACACAACTGTAAGCCTTCAGCTAGAGATAAAATGTATTGTTGGTCATTTTGCTATAAAATATATTGTTGGTCATTTTGCTATAAAATATATTGTCGGTCATTTTGCTATCAAATATATTGTTGGTCATTTTGCTATAAAATATATTGCTGGTCATTTTGCTATAAAATATATTGCTGGTCATTTTGCTATAAAATATATTGCTGGTCATTTTGCTATAAAATATATTGTTGGTCATTTTGCTATAAAATGTATTGTCGGTCATTTTGCTATACAGTATATTGTCGGTCATTTTGCTATACAGTATATTGTCGGTCATTTTGCTATAAAATATATTATGGGTCATTAAATGCCGAAATTTAATTTTCTTGGGAGTTTTGAAGTGACAAAAATCCGATATATGTTATTCTGCTTTCACAATTGAATACATGGCAGTTGATTAGCTGGTTGGTTGGTTGGTTTTGTTTAGTGGCATATCAACATCTATGGGTTATTTAATGGTGACATCTAAATACTTTGAACACAGTTTCATGATATTTTGAACACAACTGTAAGCCTTCAGCTAGAGATAAAATGTATTGTTGGTCATTTTGCTATAAAATATATTGTTGGTCATTTTGCTATAAAATATATTGTCGGTCATTTTGCTATCAAATATATTGTTGGTCATTTTGCTATAAAATATATTGCTGGTCATTTTGCTATAAAATATATTGCTGGTCATTTTGCTATAAAATATATTGCTGGTCATTTTGCTATAAAATATATTGTTGGTCATTTTGCTATAAAATGTATTGTCGGTCATTTTGCTATACAGTATATTGTCGGTCATTTTGCTATACAGTATATTGTCGGTCATTTTGCTATAAAATATATTGTTGGTCATTTTGCTATAAAATGTATTGTCGGTCATTTTGCTATAAAATATATTGTTGGTCATTTTGCTATAAAATGTATTGTCGGTCATTTTGCTATAAAATATATTGTTGGTCATTTTGCTATACAATATATTGTTGGTAATTCTACTATAAATGTGTATTGTTGGTAATTTTCTTATATAAAAATGTATAGCTGGTATTTTTACTATAAAAATGTATTTTTATACTTTTATAGTCCTTTGTATCTGTTTGGAGGTTCACTATTTGCCCATAGATGAGGTGCTACCACCCCGGGTCAGACTGAACCTGGGAACAACATCAATTAAGAGGTGGTGTCACTCTCCTCAAAACCTCTTATCGCCTGATCAGAGGCTGAGCATTGGTCTGCTTGGCTAATTTGTTAATCATCTCTTCTAACCGGATTTCATGTTTGTCACTGCATTTTCTAGAGAGTTATATGAATGTGTTTTACAAGCCAATAAAATATGTCGCTTTAAATACTGTTGTATTGTGTTGTTCTACGACGCGTGATCAGTAATCAACTTCCACACATGCAGTTAGAGACAAATTATTCAATTTGTAATTGTTCCATCTTATATTTATGAAATGTATCAGCCATACCTTCAATCAACTGCAATTGAATTAATTCATCCTCAATAGCCAAATCGTAAGTTCCAAGCTTCTCAAATTCGCAGAATCTGCTAGCTTCTCTTAATCTATGAAGATATTTCATAATTGATTCATTTTTTTTTTGTTTAATGGACATAAATTTGGTTTCTTCCGCTATGACAAGTTTCTTTTTAGGTTGTAAACTTCTTTTTATAATTTATGAAATTTCGACGAAGGTCAAATTCTCCAATTGTTTGGGACATGCCAAAAAAAAAAAATGTCCAATATAGCTTCACAACCTTGCGAAGCCAGAAAGAAGTCAGTTATTTCATTTTCTCCCTCTCTTGCCTGGTTGTCTTTCAAATCTTTAGCTTTAGCCTGGGCTGCAAAACACTGAATCCAAGTTTCGAAAAATTCTGGTTCATCTGAGCTGCTTAAACATGCTATTGGCGACTCCATAAATACGTTCTGTAATTTTCAGTTGTGTAATCATTACCGCAAATGTTGTTCGAACTTCTGATTTTATTATTTTTGTTGCTACAACATTTCAGTCGATACATTCTACACTCCACCATGTCTGTCAAGATGCCTGCACGGTGGCTCTGTATAAAAAAAACGGACATAACTCTTTCTTTGTTTTTTGTTCCGGAATGTAGTAGCTAATAAAACAGTGCTTCTTTCCGCCAGGGTTAGGGAAGTTTTTTTTTTGTTTCCACGACCAGCCGTCTTGTTAATTTCAGCCAGCCACGTAACACATTACTGTTGTGGTAGGATCCACCTAATTTGCATAGCGGAGTACCGACGATATAAATATGGTTGGTACCGGAAGACAGGGTGGCAAATCAAGAGATCCAACTAGAGACTCTGCCCGACTGCGACTTAGTCAACACATTCTCCAGGAACGGTCTTCCCAGGAATATACAAAAGACTATATGTAAATATTGTGTACACTTTCTTGTTTCAATACATTTTATTCTAACTACATTTTGTGTTTGCATTATTATTCCATGCATTAGTCAAGTTTCAACAATTACACACACGCATTTTCTAACAGCAAAATCTATAATGTGTGTCTTTTTTTGAATCTTTGGAGAATTTAAATCATCATTTTTGTTTGTTAAACAAGACCCCAGTTACATAAAATATGCTCTGAATCGTAAAATAGAAAAATGCAGCAAAACGAAGACATTATTTAATTATAAAAGCTTTTAATTGTTTTTATGAATAAGGTATATTATGGACATTATTGTCTTAAGAAATTTTTCTCGATATATAATGAATGCTTACAAGAATTGTTTTCATTAAAAAAAATTAATTATAATAATTCATAATGTTTTAAATCTTTTAAAATTCTGTATTAATTTGTATCGGTTAAGTGATAAGTGTTATTAAGTAAAAACTATATTAACTAATTATAAATAGAGAAGTTTACATGACATTATCAGGAAACGGGAGAGGTGAATTTAACATTTATTGGGAATTTTCTAACAAGCGTCTTCGTTTAGTAAAACACTAAAGCCAAAGTACCTAAAATATTAGAATGTTCAAAATTTTTAAAATTTTTAAGATTACTGGGTAGTTAAAAATATATATAAAAAGGCGTTCACGTTGTATTCGTCATATAATTTTATTACAAATATTTCAAACTTGCCTAAATCTCGCAATTGTCAGGTTATCGATAAATGTGTCAATGTCTCATAAAACATCAATCTCCGTGTTAAAAATGCCTTTCTACAATATTTTAAACTGAAAGTATGTAATATTTGTTTCAATCCAGATTAATTAAACTTTAAGTCAGTTAATCGATTTCAAATAAAGTTTCAAAAAAGTATATTTTATTTTTGAAAGATTTTTTTAAATAAAGAGAATTATGCTGTGTTGACAGATTTGTCAATGCCTCTGATTTTAGAGAATTAAAAAAATTCAATCAATTTAAATTCGGTTTAAAATACAGCAAAGTATTTTGCTTAATGGAAGTTTTAAATTTAATCTATTAGCTTTCAATTAAAACTAAAATAAAAGCTTCAAGAAAGATTTTTCATTTAAAAAAATGCATTTTGAACCTTAGGTGTCACTTTTTTTTGGAGTTACCTAGGTAAATCTATTGGTGAATTAGGTTGCAAATCTGAAGTAATATATGCAAGAGGCATATAAAAAAATATTGACTATATATTAATTAGGTATGTGGAAAAGTTTCCAGCGAAAAACCGACTTTTAACTATGTATTCCCGTGCTAATTTCCAGAGACGAACACTGTGAAATTTTGCATATGAACTCTGTGAACGTTACAAGACCAACTTATACACGAGTAAGAGCTAGTTAAAAAAAAAAATATTTGGTCATTATATTAAAGCGAAATATCCATCGAAAGAAGGAGCTTTTCGACTAACAGTTAGTTGTCGATTTGACGACATTAAGGCAACACAGCTGGATTGATGAACAAGTCTGGACGTGTTTGTTATCAGCATTGAGTCGCTTAAAAATAAAATGAAACAAGGGTAACAAAAGCTCTCAGGCACTGATAGCGGTCAGGTGGTGGAAGGAACTTGAGGGACGGCTCTGTCACGTGTATACACACTGTGACGGCATCTGTGTAGGGATATCTAGCTCTGTGGTATCTTAGATCTTTACACGTATTTAAACTAAACATTGCAGCCAGAAAGCTTTTTGACTGTTTTAAATCACTTGTTATCATTTCGGAAAACTTGCAGTGTCTATTTAGGAGTTAAATACGAGAATAGAGGATTTCCTAACTGGTCTATATCGACATATAGGGGGCAATGAGGCCTTTCAGAACGTAGAAAATCACTAAGAGGCCAAATGAATTTCTGGAATCTAAATACAAATCGTATAAGTTTGGGCGCAACGTCGCAAAATAAAAAAAATGTCAGGGTCGGGTAGGTAGGGGTCAAATCAGATGTTAAAAATCTGGGGGTGGCTGAGTCAGATGATAAGTTTTAAAGATTCTATAATTTTGTTTATCTGATCCTCTCAAAAATAGATTTTTTTTTATCTGCTATTCTACTGGGCCTTGGTTGGCAATCAGTCTAGGAGAAGCACAAGTCGACGAGGCGCATACTATAGAGTCACTGAAAAGATTACAGTATTCACAGTTAACTGCTGTGTGGGATTGTGGACTCTATGATCTCGACTGAGATCGAATTAAAAAAAATCTAACGTAATTTTTTTTTTTTGGCTTGGAATTAAAATACACAATTTTTTATTTTTTACTATTCGTTTATATTCATTTTCTGGATTGAGATCTATAGACTATTTCCGCTAAAGGTTTATGATTTATTTTGATAATTAACTGCAGTAATGATTTTAGACAAATGATACGGTTTAGAGCAATAGCATTATCATAGATTGATACCAAAATGAAAGTTTTCTGTTTAGTTTTTAGTTCCAGCAAAAAATCACGTAGCTTAAGCAATCCCCTCAATCTATTTTCCCTCATGAATCTAGAGAATAAAAATATAAGTTTTCATCCTTTTAATAAATGTATATTATGAGGGTCCAATTATTTTTGTGGGCATGCGGTGTGCTTGTAATCTTCATATCAAATGTATCAGAAGAAATATTTCAATTATGAGTAAGTTTTTTATTTTACCATCCACGTTTTTTTGCTCTTTTTTTACAAGTAATGTAATGTAAAATTTGAGAATTTTTTGAGCAATTTAATTTACATTTAAGCATTTTTGTTCACTTAGCACTAATAGCCTTGGGAAAGGTATGAATCTACCTTTTTGTGTTCCGTTCTAGCTTCAGATATTTTGACAAAAATGCCTTGCCATATGATAGAAAAGGTTTTACAAGTATACGAATAGGCCGTTTGCAATTGACATAAAATGTGGATTTTTTTTTATACACACCTTTATACATAAAATATTTGTCTATATTTCTGAGATGAGGTATTTTAATTATTTACACTATTTACATTGTTCGGACTGTTGTCCTCATCTTTGTTGTCATATTCATGACGTTTCGGCTGTTGTACGCTCCCGCCTTCTTCAGGTGATTGGAATTTCGAATTGAACCTTTTATTTCGTCCACCGGGGTAGATTGGGCTAGTTCCCCATGCCATGCCTCTTCCGGATGTTTCAGTTATCTCCCTTTACCCCAACCCTCCTTAAGGACACATGGTCTAGTGGATAAAAGCATTTTTGGATCCAGTGATTGACTCAAAGAGTTGTGAGTTTAATACCTGGCTATTGAAGTGGTGAACAAAAACTTGGAGAGTTAAAGGAAAATAACTGAAACATCCGGAAGAGGCATGATTCGTGCAACTAGAACAATCTACGCCAGTGGACGAAATAAAGGGTTCAGTTCGAAATTCCAATCACGTGAAGAAGGCCGGAGCATACAACGGCCGAAACGTCGTGAATATGGTAACAAAGATGAGGACAACAGTCCGAACGATGTAAATAGTGTAAACATAAAATATTGTTATAAAAAAATCTAAATAAATTGTATTTTAAAATTTATTTCACTAATCGAAAGTTTACGATATCAATGTGGTAAACACGTGTGAGCAGTTAGGACATCAGAGAATCGACCGACAAAGGGAGTAAAATGAGCAGACAAGAAGTAATCATGTGTTCTTTTCATAAAAATGTTTAAAAGAACGAACCACTATTAATAAAAAAAATCTACAGGGCTTTATTCAAACTAAATTGTACATAGAATGATTATTCTGGCTTCCGGTGTGGTGAGATCATTGGTGGCCGAAACAAAGATTATTTCTTAACGCAGACATCCATAATTTCAAATCACCTCGTTCTGTTGAAGACCATTTCGTTCATTTTTTTTCTTTTCAAACGGAAAAAAATGAAACTGTGTGAACAGCAAAAATAGAATACGGATAAACTTTAACTGTCGTGCCCGAAAATAAAACGATGTGTCAAAATGACGGTTTTTCTCTCGACACCGCTATTATGTTGGGTACCTTCACTCCCTCGGCATTTTTTTGGTAACCTTTCACCCAGTATAAGACCCTCAAGACAGAGAGTTACTGTGTGGCGTTGTATTAGCGTAAGAAAGGGAAGAAGTGAAGTTCTTGGATCTATGCAGGAAAGATAAGAGCTAATTCTAGACTTGAAGAGGTCAAGATTTAATTAGTGAATAACATTTCAGAGTTCAGGCGGAGACGCTAGAAGTATAGAGTTAAACTAGACTTTAGAAGGATCCGGAAACTCAATCCTAAAAAGGAAACAAATGATAAACCTCTGCTTCTGTTTAAAAAAAGAAAAAAAAAACGGGGAAGAGTATGAACCGGACGATAGGCGAACCTATCTACTCCTATTGGGAGAGGAAAAAATAGAATAAAATTTTCGAGTTCAGGCGGAGACGTCAAAAGTACAGAATTGAAGGAACCGGAAACCCAATCCTGAGCAGTAAACAAGAGATAAACCTCACCAGTTCAAAAATCTGGGGAGGTGTATGAACTGGACTGGAGCCTATCTACTCCTATTTGGGCGGAGAAAAATAACGTAAATAATTAATGAATAAAATTTCAGTTGGACAGTTATCTGAAATTTTTGCTGTATGATGTTCAGTTCATATAATATTCACCACTGAATTAAGTGCATTGACAAGCAAGATAATTTTCAAAAATAAATTCTTTTTTTAGGCTATGGACTTTTTGACGTACATATGCGACTGTTCTAAGTGAAAATACTAGCAATATTATTTAGATTTCTGAGATGATGGCCCATTTTTGACAACATTTTAATTTCAGCTACATTTCTTTTCTTATTGAAAACTGCATTCAATATAGATACATTTCAATGACTAACTGGGTAACCTTCGTAGCCTAATTGATAAAGCAAACTCATGAGAACAAAGAACTTGAATCTCCCTGAAAGTTTATTCTTTCTCATCCAGGCTGATTAGAAATATTAGTCAGGAAGTAATAAAAAGCAACACAAATTAAGATGAAACAGAAGTCTCAAATTAATAATTCACAATGCCTCATCTAAGAAATCCAAATATTAATATAACTATTACTGAAGACTGGAGGTTGTAATAAAATCAACTGAAATTTTATTTATAAGCTTATAAAAATATATGAACCTAGTACAATATGATATTTATTATATACCATTTTTATAAAGAAATAAATGCGAAAAGAAATCTTTTTATTCAAAAAATGTAAAAATTACAAAATTATCAAAATGTGCAAACATCTACATTGCAATACTTATTTACTATTCTATAAATAACTATAAAAAAACGTTTTTTATTCATAATTTTATAAAAATATCAATGAATTATAAAAGAAATATTTATTTCTTTATAAATTGATAAACATTGCATTGTATTAGTTTGCACGCATTTTTAGAATGTTATAAATATAACATTATTCTTGTAAATAAACAATCTAATAAATAAATAGTGTTTAATATTTTTGTTCTAAATATACAAAGAACATGAGAATGTATAAATTCACTTTCATATGTTTGGGCTTTATTATAATTCTAATCATCGGTTTTAAAAAAAAAGCAAACATTTTCGAGGGAGTTAAGGTAGTTAAAATAATAGCGGTGTCAGGTGAAAAACCGTCCTATTGACATACTATTTTATTGTGGACACAAACGTTAAAGATTGCCGAAATATGTTACTGATACTTACCAAGCAAGCATAGTAAGGCACAGAGTCACAAATATGCATCATACTCACTATAGTAGTAATAATGCTCTTTAAAGTGGCGTTTGAGTTATTTACTCTACTAGTTTGGTTTTTCCCTTATTTCACTTCTCGTAAGCCACCAGCGACCTATAGATACACCCCGCACAAAAAGATGATTTGAGACCGTTTAAGGCATGAAAATAATGTTAATTTCTATTTGTACAATCTATCTATCTATCTATCTATCTATCTATCTATCTATCTATCGCAGATTTTATTTGTTTATCTATCGCAGATTTTATTTGTTTATCTATCTATCTATCGCAGATTTTATTTGTTTATCTATCTATCTATCTATCTATCTATCTATCTATCTATCGCAGATTTTATTTGTTTATCTATCGCAGATTTTATTTGTTTATCTATCTATCTATCTATCTATCTATCTATCTATCTATCGCAGATTTTATTTATCTATCTATCTATCTATCTATCTATCGCAGAT
The DNA here is from genome assembly GCA_964036315.1 of Acanthosepion esculentum. Taxonomy (NCBI): domain Eukaryota; kingdom Metazoa; phylum Mollusca; class Cephalopoda; order Sepiida; family Sepiidae; genus Acanthosepion; species Acanthosepion esculentum. The sequence continues at coordinate 38,308,835 of OZ038484.1, forward strand.
TTTATTT
>OZ038484.1:38311341-38326341 GCA_964036315.1 Acanthosepion esculentum
TGAGAAAGTTCCCCGTTTACAGCGTTTTCCCAAGCACGTGGAACAGACACCTACGTGGCTGGTTCTCTTAGACTCTTCAAATCAAAGTTCGATCGTTATCTATTCTCCTTATCCACATAATCTTCACTTCCTACCCCCCCTTCTCTTCGATTCATGTACTTACTCTTATCTTGATAGTAAGCCTGATCATCCCCGATAAAGTCAAATTGGCGGCTGATGTAAAAAACGACTGGGGCAAACGATAGCTTGTTAATTTTAATGCATCCAAAACTAAACTGCTCCCTATTAATCATCTGAGAGACACGTTTCTGCTTTCCATCAGCACCAAACATACTGATGCTAACCTCCAGGAGAATGACTCGTTGCTATCTCAGGCTAATGTTCTTGTTTGACATGAAGTAGAAAGACTATACTGAATCCATTGCTAGGTTAGCTGCTAAAAAAGTTGATTCAATGTGTCGTGCTAGGCAATTTTTCTTTCCAGAATCTATCTTGCATATCTGTAAGTCTACCATTCTTCCATACTTAGAATACTGATACCACATATGATCCGATGCTACTGCTATATATCTAGAAATCCTTAATAAAATCGAAATAATCAGCAATATTTATGGTCCTCGTTTAGCGTCTCGGCTTCAGTCACTTTCCCACCGTCGTAAAGTTGCCTCCCTGTGCCTTTTCTATAAATACTTTCATGGTAATTGTTCGGGTGAGCTCTTTGCTATGATACCTAGGCTTTTTATGAATTTAAGTGTAGTACTAGACCTGCGACGAGATATGATCAATTTACAAGTTGAGCTGGCTAGATGTAACCATAAGTTCTATGCTAACACTTTCTCGCTTGTGGACTCCCTTTAGGCTCCATGCTTTCCAGCCAACTTGAATCTTCAAAAATTTAAATGCAATGTCAATCGCTATCTACCGTCCTCCAGATTACTCTTCTTCTCATTCCTTAGGAATGTTGGTTTTCTAATTCGTCCACACCCTATTGCTCCTTGCGTCTTGGTGGATTTATTGCCTTGCTTAAGGCGAACTTGATTTAAAAATTCCTAATCCAGCATAAGCTTTTTAACAGTAACTCTCTACCTTGAGTGACAGTTGAGGCTTGTATTGGGCCAACTTTGGTATTAAAATTGTGTAAACGACTTGAGTTAGAAGTAGCAATAATCATCTTTTTAGAAGTTTACCTTGTTCTAAACTTCTAAACAAAAGTTCAACTGGGAACGATTAAACAAATTCCCACTATTGTACCTACAACAGCATCTCGACTCAGAAGACTGAACAACTAAAAAACTGAACCCATAAATAAAGTCTAATAAACTTTATTTCAAATGCTAAATTTTAGAACCAAAAATATGAGCAAAGAATAAATAAATATAAATAAGATAAAAAAATAAAAAATAAAATAAACGAAGTTAAGGTCTGAACTATAAATAATCTAAAACATCAGGAAACAAAAATCTACAGAAACCCGGTATCCCCCTTCCCACACTTCATGCAAGACACCAATAGCCTATACATAGAGCCTACACAAAAACGAGTAACACATGGCCGGATGATCGCTTAAGTCAATATGCCGTGTAAACAAATGTAATCAAGTGATACCAGCAGACCCCATTGGCTGTCCAACCCAGCTAACTTCTTGCAACATTGCAAGTTTCATTTTGGTTGGGGGAATATGTGACGTTGTGGAAATGTTACTGTAACGTTGCAATCAACTATTTCCCTGGCCCCAAACTGACTGCTTATTCCAAATTTGTCACGATGTTATGATAGTGTTGATATTATTTTTAATCAATTCACCCCAAGCAAGGCGATAACGCCACTAAGACGCAAGAGGCTACTGGAAGTGAAAGAGAAGGAAAAGACTTTAGAAGGAATTGGTAACCCAATAATAAAATAAATTTCAGTTTTCGATTGATCTGTTTTCTACGGCATATCAACTTTTTGCAGGTTATTTAGAGCCAGAAAATATTTTTAAATTTTAAGAACTTTTTTGAAGATAATGATTTCGTGATACCAATCTTACTAATTAAACCATAGCTGGGAGGAAAAGAGCTTGATTCATACCTTTCCAAAGGCTTTTTTTGTGCGTGGGTAAATATAACGAACCCGACTGGAATTAGAACTCGGCTATCCGATTAACAATTCCCAGTCGTTATCAATTACATCACCCGCACATCCAAGCTTACAGCATCACTCATCTCGCTATTAACCAGGTTCGATGTTGCTTAATTTCGCTGCCCGTACGGGAACCGGTAGTTCAAATGGGTACGTAAGCTCTATAAATTTTAGAGTTTAGGCGGAGACATTAGAAGTACAGAGTTGAAGTAGAATTTAGAAGGAACCGGAAACCCAATCCTGAACAGGAAACAAGGAATAAACCTTTACTCTTGTTCAAAAAACAAATATTGTTGTCGCTTGACATTCCAGATAACACCAGAAAAGTTTTCACTTAAGAGTATGTATACATTTTTTTCGTATTTTTAAAATTGACAGTCGTAAATTTTTATGATGAATGCACATTGTAATATCTTCCTGGAATTTATTATTCATTTTTTGTTAATGGAACGTTACAGGCTAATGTATTTACAACGTTACATGTTAACGTTACAGACACATTTTGAGGAGTCTACAAAATTTTTTTTTGCAATTTCTATGTAACGTTAGAGAAACGATACAGTAACGTCATTTTGTTAGCATGGGTAGGAAACTAAAAAAAAAAAAGAAAAAAAAAGATTCATATAAGTCTTTGAGATACGAACATATAAACCGGATTTGGTTGTGTGTGAATAGGAAAAATAAAGATTAATAGATCGTAGAAGTGACTGAATGAGGATGAAAAATTACAACAATAATAATAAAAAAAATGGATAGAAACAAGAAAACTTTGCTGGGGAACGGAAGAACCTATAGAACATGAAAGTTAGAGAAATGCCCAAAGTAATCGGTACACGATAAAACCGTATGAAAAAAAAGACTTGAAGCCAGATTGAAGGAGTTTAAAATCCAAGAAAGAAGTAAGGCTGTTTAGACTCTAGAATTGCTGGGGTGCGTAAGGATATTGAGGAAGTTGCTAGAAATTTGAGGTGACTTGTTGTCACTCAATCCCCAGCGTCAAGCAGCAAAATTCCAGCGTAAACATGTAAATGCATGCAAAATATAATACTATTAATACGATAACTCTGCTTGGGAATGTGAACACATAAACAATTATGTATTTATCATCGCTTATCTGAATGAAATTATACTAGAGAAGACGTCTCTTACTTGTTTTTTTTAATCTTTACAGGCTATCTGAAGCGTGCGAGTTAGAACATGCCCAATGCATTCGTACGCATAGACAAATCCATATACATGTAAGCCTTGTATACATAAGGTATGATGATAATTATAGTAATCTGATAAAGGACACAGCTGCTATATATATATATATATATATATATATATATATATATATATATGTTGAGTCTTGACTCATTGTTGAATCTCGACTAATGCATGGAATAATAATGCAACACAAAATGTACTTAGAACAAGAATGTATTATAACAAGAAAGTGTACACAATATTTACATCTAGTATTTCTGTATATTTCTGGGAAGACCGTTCCTGGAGAATGTGTTGACTAAGTCGCAGTCGGGCAGAGTCTCTAGTTGGATCTCGTGATTCGCTCCTCTGTCTTCCGGTACCAACCATTATTTATATAGTCGGTAGTCACCTATGCAGATTAGGTGGATCCTACCACAACAATATATATATTACATAAATAACTTTTATAACGGTGAATTTATAGAGAGATAGAATCGAACAATTTCGGCTTAAATGCTGTCACGTTTCAACGTTTAAACTTTGCCACGTGATGACGTTTTTAGTACAGAACTTTTTTTTAAAAAATTGAGCACTTGGTTTACAAAAATCTGCTCCTATTAAAAACATTAAACTCTAGTAATTTATTGGCAGTGGGGTTATATATTTTTATAATATATATAATACACACACACACACACACACACACACATACACACACACATACATACATACATATATATATATATATATATATATATATATATATATATATATATATATATATATATATATATATATATATATATATATATATATATATATTATGTTCCCCACTATACTGGATCTCAATTTTCATAATGTAGTATTCATATAAAATACAAATTTTATTGTAACCTAATTATGTACAATAATGGATCATATGCAATATAAATGAAATTAGAAAAATTGAAAATAAATACATTGTATCTAAATAGATACTAGAGACATGTCATAGTAGATCATTCCCTTTTAAATATATCAACAATGTTTTGCAGCAATTTTTAACATAAATTTGAGATTTTTCTTGTTAAAAAGTCGGTAGAATTTTAACACATTCGACATTATGGTTAAAAAATAGTGAATTTTATATAGTGTTTTTCGTGACTTAGCACGAGCAAAACAAATTCACCGATTTGGATGAAAAAATAAATAAATAAAAAGACCCTAGAATGATGTCATAATCCCCGAAAAATGTTCATCCTTTAAATAGTTGTGCTTAGTTTAATTTGTAACGTATATAAATGTAGGTAGAAAAAAAAAAAGCAAATCTTGATAAGATAGCGAGGGTCACAAAGCACTGCTTGGAACCAACAATCAGGTTTCTCTCTCCTCCTGGTTGAGGAGTTCGGAGGTAGGACCCACCGGCCCTGCATATAGCATATTATCCGTAAAAAAATGACATTTATTTACATCTGATTTGGCGCGTCTGCATAGGATGAATGTTTTGCTCTCCGACATTTCTGCATAAGATCAAAGTGTAGTATATGTGATCGCGCAAAATATATATGCATGAGTATATATTGCCTTTATAGCACCGTGGATGCAAAGGCGAATAAAATTAAAAATATTATTTGATACGTGATATTCCCTAAGCATAGAGAGTGAGCCGTGAACAATCATCTTCCGCGGATTGAATACAGAGATCAATTCAAAATTCCAAAGAATGTTATTGTACTGATAAATCATCAGTTACCCACCCCCTTAAGATCTAGGCGGTATAAAAATCACCCAGTAATATCCGTCAGTAGACAAGAATGTCTGAAGACCAACTTCTCGAGAGCTCCTCTCTGCAGCTGCTCGGTCTCATACTGTCCGCTGATCTGAGATGGAACAAATACATCGAGTCAATTGCATCATCCACCGCAAGGAAAGTTGGCTCCCTGTGCCGAGCAAGGAAATTTTTCTCCTCGGAATCGATCCTCCAGATCTATAAATCGACCATTCGCCCTTGCATGGAGTATTGCTGCCATATATGGTCTGGAGCCCCTGCTGTTTGCCTCAGGGTTCTTGATAAGATCCAGAGACGGATATGCAATGTAATTGGGCCTGATCTGTCATCTCGTCTGCAGTCGCTCTCTCACAGACGCGACGTTGCCTCGCTCTGTCTTTTTTACAAATAATTTCACGGTAATTGCTCCGATGAGCTGCTTTCGCTGGTTCCCAGGCCTCATGAATTTAAACGTCCTACGAGGCTGGCGTCCCGTTCCCACACCTTCACCGTTGAAACTGTTAGATGTAGACGTCTCTTCTACTCCAATAGCTTCATGTCTCGCACCTCTCGCCTGTGGAACTCCCTTCCTTATTCCTGTTTCCCTGACAAATACAATCTCCAACTATTTAAGTGTAACGTCAATCGACATCTCCAGTTGCCTTGATCTATCCACTTCTCTTCTCCACATCCTTTCACCTTTCATTCCTATCTGCTCTCGCTCCAAATCTTCTGTAACTCCCTTGCCTTGATCGATCCACTATCTTTCTCCACATCCTCTCCTTTACCACTCCTATCTGCTCTTCCTCCAAACCTTCTGTAACCCCTTGCGTGCTTGGGGTGATAAGCTTTAAAAAAAAAAAAGTAGTCAGAGTAAAGCGCAATAAAGCTTGGTAAAATTTTATTCGCGCGTTCTGTTTTTACTTCAGTTATCAAGTATGACAGACACTTGAAGAAGGCCGGAGAGTAAAACAGCCGAAAAGTTGTGAGTATGCCACCCAGGATGAGCATCTTTTTTTTAACTCATGTCTCTTGTTGGCAATCGTGGCTCTTCACAACTTCCTAAGCAATGTCTGTCCTCTTGCTGTTTCTCTCAGTGTCTGTCCTGTCATCCAATGACACGAACTCATTAGGTAGTTTTTGTTTAAATGCCACGAAAGATAATAAAGTTGCTAATTTTTTATTGTTGCATTTTATACGACAAAAATTTTATACGACATTTTCAGCTAATTTAATTCTGCATTTGTTTTAGCTCAGATGTTGATGCCAGAACACAGACAACACCATTTTTCTCAAATTACCCTAAAAGAAAATTCCTGTATCTTGAACGTCCGCTGATTCCCACCTAAAAACCTCAGAAACACATAAAATGTAATATCAGCATTCAACAATGCTACAACCTTCAACGCTAACCACAATTATAGCCCTTCTATAATATCAATGCTAACATATTTCTGTTTAACTATTCCAGCGGATGAAATTCTTCATGCTCCAGAACTTTGTATGCTCGTAAAAGAAATAGTTCTTTTTTGAAAAAAAAAAAAAAAAAAGGCATAAAAAAGCAAATCTGGGTTAACTTTAAGACTGGCTCCAACGATTTCAACTGAAAATTAATTATAACATTTCTCATTTCCATGTTTTAATATTACTATTTTCTTTTTTCATTTTTAATTTTTACCGCTGACGACATAAACGCTTCCCTGTGACTTCCAGGATTCCCTTACATGTAGTTTTCTTGAATCGTTATTTATCGCTTGACAAATCCTGAGAAAGTATGAAGTAATGAAAAAAAAAAACAAATGAAAAAGAAAAACATCAACAAACTCCTAAATATTAAACCCTAAGTCAGCATAACTTCAGGGATGCATATCCATTAATACTTGTATTGGCGTCATGGCATCAGTTCACTCACTTTGCAATCGCCATAGACTTCATCATTGACATGATTCTCCAGTATTTCACTCATAGCTTCATTAAAATTCCTTCTGACTTCTCTGCAACATAATCAAATCTATAATGCTATTAATAACTTACAAGAATGCAATTAATATTTTCAGTTTTAAAAAATAAATGCAGAAAAACTACGCACAGCTAAGTACATTTAAGAGATAGAGATGTTTAGAGATTGGTTTGCGAAGAATGTAACCGTGCCAGTTTATCACAAGCTGGGCTGAAAAAACGCATTAGGAATCGTGTGTAGAGACATCATATTGAATATATTAAAGTCAATAGGATGATGTGATTTGTACTTTGTACTATAAGCAATGCAAGAACAAAACTGGTCATACAACTAATTGGAAGGTACATAATACCAATTATGAAAACAGAGACAAACATATCCTAAATACATTTTTGTCAATATTTTCAAAAGCCTTTCTGGTTTTAAGTCATTACAGAACCATACAGAATTATGGTGCCAAGATCGTTATCCTTGTACTTGAACAGGCAAGTGTTTTATTAAATTTTTCTTATGCTCTTACAGTTTTTTTTTCTATCGATTATTTCACTTAATCCATGTAGAGAATGCATATCTATAAGCTCGCAGGTGAATCCACCATCAAAGCTTCTCATTGTGATGTCAAAGTTTTCTTCTTTCTTTATGTAATATACCAGGCTACTGTAAAATACATAGGAATAATTGAAGAACCCTGAAAACGGAGAAACTACGCACACAAAGCATCCTTTATAAATAGTAAATACGCGAATACCACAATGTTTCTAAACACGTATGGGAAAATATAAACAAAAACCAAAAATATCATTGAACATAATGAAAACATCGTCAGCCTGCAATAATAAATCCCCAAACCGTAAACTCTGCCTGGAGGTGAAATAAGCTATAATTGCCTTCTCAAACCAAAAAAATTACAAAATAAACAATCAGAACTTGTGCCAAAATGCAAACACGAAAACAAATTTTCACTGCGTTACTTAAAAATCGAAAATTAAAAACGAATACATTGTAAAACACCATCATGAAAAATACGAATATATGCACTATATACAAAGGGTATTATAAAATAAATACAAATAACCACATTCGGATACACAATTATTTGTACGCAATAGCCTCTCGAATAATTTGAAACATAACCATTACCCACCACTCAATAACCGTTAGGATAATACACTATAATAGTACCCATAATGCACATTTGGCCAGAATATGTAAATAGTTGAGAAAAAAACACAACATACATGGCTTGAATATTGCGTTGACGCATGAAACAGACTGTCACCGCTTGGTGTTGATCTCAGTGTCCATTGATCCCATCAACGATTTTGGTTTTTCTTTTCGGGTCAACTGAGATAGTGTATTTCTTTAGGATATTTTTAAGAAATGGCTTTTAAACTTTAATGCCTCCAAAACGAAACTGCTCTCATTTACCCACCACAGAGAACCCTCTCTGCCTCCCACCAGAATGGCTGATGTCCAACCCCACGTGATCGCCTCGCTGCGCCTCGCTGCGCCTCGCTGCGCCTCGCTGCGCCTTCTTGGTCTCACGCTGTCTGCAGACATGAGATGGAACAAATACATTGAATCAATAGCTTCATCTACCGCAAGGAAGGTTGGTTCTCTGTGTCGTGCCAGAAAGTTTTTTTCTCGTCTGAGTCCATCCTTCAAATCTATAAATCAACCATCCGTCCTTGCATGGAATATTGCTGTCATATATGGTCTGGTCCCCCGATGGCATATATGCTCTGGTCCCCCGCTGTATCCTCGATAAAATCCAGAGACAGATATGCTGTATGATCTGGCATCTAGTCTACAGTCGCTTTCTCACAGACGTGCCGTGGCTTCCCTCTGTCTCTTCTACAAGTATTTTCATGGCAAGTGTTCCGACGAGCTGCTTTCGCTGGTTCCCAGACTGCATGAATTTAAGCGAGCTACCAGGCTGGCATCTCAGTCCCAACCTTTCACTGTGGAAACAGTTAAATGTAACCGTCTCTTCTCAAATAGCTTCCTCTCTCGCACTTCCCGTCTGTGGAACTCCCTTCATCTTACTTGCTTCCCTGATAACTATAATCTTCAAATATTCAAGTGACAATCGACATCTTCTGATGCCTTGATCTTGTTCCTCGTCCTTCTCTTTATCCTTTCGACAAACACATTTCTTTACTCTTGTTCTCTATCCTCTGTAATGACTTGTGTGCTAGTGGCACTCCTGCCTTGCTTGGGGTGAAATGCGTAAAAAAATGTGAAGATTCCTCTTGCTTATAATTGACGTGCAGCTGGCTAATGTAGAAGATATTTATGTTATTGTTTTTGTTTGTGTTAAAATTTATTCACAAACGTCCCCCGTTGATTAAACCATTGACATATTTCTTAGCTCCGTGTGCTCAAATATTTCTATTCCACCTTTATCCATCAAACCAAATATCCTCAAAAATTATTACATGCACAACCAAAGTCTCCTTCTAAGACCATAATGGCAACATCTATACTCAAACTAATTGTGTTAGTATGGGCACTCCATTCGGCCCGTGCTTCTTCAATTACTACATGTCCCACGTAGAAAACCTGATATTTAAACAGGTTACTAAACACAAAATATATATCCGCTACGTAGACGATATTTTTATTTTACCGAAAAACATACAAGAAATAGATCATCTCAAAACCACATTTGAAAAATAAAACTCTCACCTTAATTATACGTACGAACTAAGTAAAAAAAAAAATTCCCATTCTTAGACGTTCTTGTAGAATACAGTAACAACACTTTCACCACCTCATTGTATAAAAACCCACTAGCAGAAACTCTTGCAACCTTAATTTTAAGAATGAATACCCACTTAGATATAAAATAGCAGTGGTAAAAGAACTTAAACAATGCAAAACAGACACTAGTTAACAATGGTTTTCCTAGCTACCTCATCGACCACCAGATTAGACTGTTTCTTTCCAAAGTAAATAATAATGACACTGAACATACAGACAAAAACAATAACATAAACATCTTTTACAAAAGACAAATGCACGTCAACTATAATCTTCATTAAAAATATCATAAAGAAATACACTACCCTAGCTGAACTGAATAAAAAATTAAATTAAATTAATTATTTATTACAAAAAAATTAAAACAGCTAACATTATCGTCAAAGATAACATCTGGAAAATCAAAACTACAAAGTACCAGCATTACTTACGAGTTCAAATGCCCCTTAAGGAACTGTGTTCAGGATCAAACAAAGTCATAAATAATTACATCGGTCACACTACTACATGCCTATCCAGACGACTGACGTTACACGTATCGAACAACAGCTCCATAATAACTCATTTAATCACACACACAAACTTACCAAACTCCATCCGAAACATACTAGTAGAAAAAAAAGGCAACACTCAATAGCATTAGCTATGAACACGGCCACAATGTGCTGACAGTGTTTGGAAAATAAAACATCCCTATAACTCTAGATACATACATACAATCCATACATTCAGTTAAAAAGTAAAAATAAAATCATCCTTGATAATGACTAAACGTATAATCGAAAGCGCTCGGACATGCAGAACTTTTGGACTTTGTGTTCAGAAAAGAAAACTCTTGTACGAACACAAGAAAAATTAAATAAAAGGCTTAATCGCCAAAAGGCTTGTCAGCCGCCATTAACACACACACACACACACGCACACACACACATATATATATATACATATATATATACATATATATACATATATATATACATATATATACATATATATATATATATATATATATATATATATATATATATATATATGTAGAGAGAGAGAGAGAGAGAGAGAGAGAGAGAGCGACGGAGAGAAAGCATATTATAGAGTGGCAGATAGCTAATGATAATGAGTTTTTTTCTTAGGTAACTTGTGAGTATAGCACTTTGTTAAACTTATTCTTTTCTAAAAAGGATAACTAGAATAATCATAAAAATAACAGAATTAACGGTACTTAGTGTATTGATTATATACGAGCATGTTATTCGGAGTTACTTTCATGCATCATTAGAGTTATGGCGGAGTTATACAGAAAGTAAGAAAACGACAAACAGATAGACAAAAAGAAGAAATTGAAGAGTAACATAAAGAAAATATAGAGAAAAGAGAATAGAAAAAAAAGAACAAACATTTTGCATCGAAAAACGGCAGACAGATGCAATGACGATGAAGAAAAAGTATAATCTCACGGCGAGGTAAACGTTGGGAAAGAAAGAAAAAGATAGTGAATAAAGATGAAAAGAGGAATTCCTAATATCTATCCGCACACTTCCTGTCGGCTACTTTCACATTCTTTGCCGTCAACTCCCTTGGCGATCTCCATCTTCGCACTTGGGCCAACGAGAGAGCAGACGAATGGAAAACCTCGTGACTTTCTCCTTGACCTGAAGCAGACGATAGAAAGAGGAAGTATTCGGTTTCTTTTGGCTCTGTCAGCCAAAAGATCTAATTTTAGAAAGGACGAAATATTGGTGCCTCGACGCCCATTGGCACCCATTTTTCTTCCTGGCCAGGGAAATTCATTAAACCAGCGCACAAAATCATTTATAAAATGCAAAGTTGAAAAATTAAGAGTTGAGGAGTTGAGCAGAAGAGGAGCTCATTGTAATCAGCAAACAAGGCAGCAGTTTTTTCTCATAAAAGCCTGGCCTTATGAAACAAAATTAAAAAAAAATGTCTAAATATGTTTGTGCTTGGCTATTTTTGAGAGTCATCTCGCATCTCACATCTCCTTACCATAATCAGAAATGTTTCTCAAACATATTTGAAACTGATTCGGAAAGGATTGATTTTTATGTCAGACATCAATTTATAAGACGCCTAAAATAAATGTTCAAGCTTAAAATAAATGAAGATTGTTGTGCAATACTGTATCTGTGTATTAAGAAATTACTGGTCAATGATATCAAAATATAAATAATTGTGTATCCATAATATATATATATATATATATATATATATATACACACATACAGAGAGAGAGAGAGAGAGAGAGAGAGAGAGAGAGAGAGAGAGAGAGAGAGAGAGAGAGAGAGAGCGGGGTATGATGTTGAAAGACCCGAAACCCTGAATAAACCTCGGCTGATGATGTGTGCCAAAGCATCCAATAGGTGTATTTTACGAAATGGAATTCTGAATTATTCAGTGACTTCTAGGAAAAGACTAGATGGCGACCAGAGAATAGTTTTAGTGACAATTGTAAAGACAGTTAACAGCTCGGAAAGACAGCAGTTTGGGCAAGCTGGGTTAACATCCCTACTTGCATCTTCCACTAGGAAGGAACCACTGTTGGCTACGAGTTTTACAACAAATACATACCCCCAGTGGACCCCAAGAGTGGGGAGAAAGAAAGAATGGCAACGAAGTATTTACGAAATATATATACAGTGTAACCCGGATATAAGAGACTTGTCGGGACCGGAGAAGAAGTCTCTTATATCCGGGTTTATCTTATATCCGGGTTTGGTCTATTATATATACATTAACACAGGCTCTAATTTGGGACCAGAGAAAATCTCTCATATCCGGGTTTCTCTTATATCAGGGTCTCTTATATCCGGGTTACACTGTATATATATATATATATCTTTATATATATATATATATATATATATATAGTCATCCACAGACAGACTGTTTCGCTGTATCCCAACTCATCTGTGTAACTAGACATTCGATTGCCTCAAGCTAGGATCGATTTGGCACCAGTCGGAGATTTTTCTCGGCAAGGAGGAAGGTGAATTTTTACGTATTTATTTTGAATAAACATGCCAGTGACAGAGTGTTCGATTCACAGAAGAGCCTTGCATTATCAGCAGTAGCAGTCACTGTTTAGCAATTTGCGCTTTCTTTTTAGAGTGCTCGACTGAAAGTTATTTTTTTGGCGGGGGGACGTATATATATTGTCATCCACAGACAAACTGTTTCGCTGTATCACAGCTCATCAGTAAAACTTGTTACCCAGTTTTCAAAGTATTTCAATACAGGAAAAACGACATGTCTACATAATCCGAAATCTTGATAATAACCAGAAGTATGATTGAAAGTTCTCGACCACAAATGTTCGGATAATATCTATATTCACTGGATACATATACGATATTGGATTCATATAAAATATCTTGTTCATAAACAATAAAAAGTAATTTTAATATTAAAAAAACTGTTCTTGTTTGTCGTTTCAATAAAACCAGTATAAGTATATATATATATATATATATATATATATATATATATATATATATATATATATATATATATATATATATATATATATATATATAGTTAAACCTAGAGAGCCAGACAAACCGGATCGTCAGGGAAGGTTGCGTACTCGTATCAGTTTTTTTTCCTTTGGGCTTTGAGCCTGCATGCTGAACAATTGTTTTCGACAGGCGTTCATGTTCTTGGCTCTTTCATTTTTTTTATACCTTTTTTTCCTTCGATATTGATTTGATTTTTTGCAAATCAAACGAGTGTAGTTACTTATACTTATAAGATTACTACTACTACTAATATACATACATATATATATATATATATATATATATATATATATATATATATATATATATATGTGTGTGTGTGTGTGTGTGTGTGTGTGTGTGTGTGTGTGAGAGAGAGAGAGAGAGAGAGAGAGAGGGCGGGAGTGTCTGCGTGTGTGAGGACTCTTGATTACCACCTAAGATGGCTCAACAATTCAGTGCTTAGAACTGAACCGCCAGATTACCTACACAGATGATTTAATTATAGTGATGTAGGCTTGTGTAAAACCTGCTCCCATTTTGCAAAAAACTGATAAAATAGAATTGGTGCACAGTGTACCCGGAAGTCTCTAAACAGCCTCCACAGGTTTTGAATTCAAAGTTGTATTTCACCTAGAGTGGTTGCCAACCAAGGCCAAAGAGCCTAATCTCCCTTGCAACACACACACACACACACACACACACACACACACACACACACACACACACACACACAGAGTGACTTCTTATGTTCACTGTTAGCGTTCTTTCTAATACTACAGATGTTTCTTAACTTTTGCTTAAGTTAATGTGGAAATATATATATATGTGTGTGTGTGTGTGTGTGTGTGTGTGTGTGTATGTGTGTATAGCTGCCCCCCTCGTATTCGAGGATACCCGTCTACTCGGGTGGCTAGCCAATCCCTGTTGCCGACGCTTGCTCAGGCGCATTTGGCAGAGTGGTTAGAACGTTCGCATTCTGGCCATGAGACCCGGGTTCGAATCTCACCATGGTCGATTTGTCAGGAAGGAGACTTCCTGATGTTATCGGACTGGAGGGGTCGATCTAAGCGTGCAGCACTTTTGGAATGTGCCTGAAAACCATACTACGGGTTGACCCAAGCCTTGTGCGTGAAACGGAGCCCTTGGGCCCATCGATAGCTCTGCTAGCATGAAATCACAAGTCATCGTGGCCGAGGGCTTAAACAAGCTGGCCTCGTTCCAATTTTTGATCACTCTCTCTCTCTCTCTCTCTCTCTATATATATATATATATATGTATGTATGTGTGTAAGTGTCTGTGTGCGTATATAATATACACATATATACGTATGTGTGTGTGTCTGTGTGAGGGAGAGAAAGATATATATATATATATATATATATATATATATATATATAGAGAGAGAGAGAGAGAGAGAGCGAGAGAGAGAGAGATAGTGTGTGTGTGTATGTGACATTTTTCACAGAACGTACATGTACTAAACTTGGATCCTAGGCAGAGGAACGAAAAAAACGTGATTCTATTGGGATGAGTACTTACCAACAGTGGTCCAAGGAGAGTAAATCACCAACCTTCGAAATGTCAAAACAGAAAGTTTTCCATCAAGTCAAACCACCAGAATAGCTGGTGTGGCAAAATTAGCATATAGGTATAATCAAAATGAAGGAATGCGTCACACCTCATAGTGTATCAATTAATGTTGCATC
>OZ038484.1:38328841-38368841 GCA_964036315.1 Acanthosepion esculentum
ACCCTAACTTCTGGACCAAAAAGAAAACATACCCATGAGATATTTAGAACTTTGTATCACTACAGTTTATATAAAAAGAGAATTGGAATTGTCATCAATGATCGACTGAACTTGCTTTGTTTCAATGACTTTTGTTTTGTTATTATTAGTTACTTTGTTCAATAAATGATTTCTTAAACAATGATTGAAAACGAATGGATCAACATTCAAAAGTATTTAAGGACACTATTGTCTTAATAAATATTTTTTTTCGATGAATAATAAACTTTTACAAGAATTGTTTTGATTTTAAAAATTTTTTAATTAGAATAATTTCTAAAGTTTAAATTTTTAAAAAAATTTCTGTATTAATTTATCCCGGTTAGGTTATATTGTTATTAAGTAAAACTATATCTACTAATCATAAATGAAAAAGCTTACTACATATAATTCACCGACCCCAATATTTAAAAAAAAATTTTGAATTTTTTTGTATGTGTATAGACATGTGGATTTTTGTAAATACGGACGTCCATACACGACATTATCAAAAAATAAGAGCGATAACTATAGTAAAATTAAAGCCGAAATACATAAAATTCAATAAAATATAAGATTACGGAGAATATTCTCCTAAATTTTTAAGATTACTGTGTCGTTAAGAATTATATAAAAACAACGTCCACGTAATTTTTACAGATATGTTCACCTTAGAAAAAAATTGAAGTCTGTCCGTGAAGCTCTCAGCCTGCCAACACCTTAAATAAGCACCCATCGCCGTGTTCAAAAATGCTTTTCTACGATATTTTAAACTTAAAGTAAGTCATTTTTTATTAATCGAGTTCACTTCAAGCAAGGCAGTAAAGCTATTAAGACACAAGAGGTTACTGGGTGTGGAAGGATTAGAAAGCAATGAAGCATTACTAAGGAGAGAGAACAAAAGAAGAATATCCAGGAAGACAGTAGATAGCGATTGACTTTGCATTTACATTTTTGAAGTTCAATTTTTTTTGTGTGTGTATGTATAAACGTGCCGATTTTTGTAAATAGCGCGTATTTACAAAAATCAGTGCGTTTATACACGGCATTATCCGAAAATATAACTATAAGCTATAGTAAAATTAAAGCCAAAGTACATAAAATTCAATAAAACATAAGATTACGGAGAATATTTTCCTAAATTTTTAAGATTATTGGGTCGTTAAAAATTATATAAAAATGACGCCCACGTAATTTTTACAGATATGTCCAACGTAGAAAAAGTAGATAAATTTTCGGCTCTCAACCTGTTACTTTAAATAAACACCTATTGTCGTGTTAAAAAATGCATTTCTGTGATATTTTAAACTAAAAGTATGTAATATTTGCTTCAAATCAGATTAATTAAACTCTTAACTCAGCTAATATTCCTCAAATAAAATTTTTAGAAAAGTGTATTTTATTTTTAAAAGATTTTTTAATAAAGAGAATTACATCGTGCTGAGAGATGGCTAAAATCAGCAATTTTTAAAGATTGAAAAAATCCTTCCAGTCGATTTAAATTATTTTTAAAAAAAAATCCGACCGAAAGCAACAAAGTAAAGAACGCAAAATTATTTTTTCTGTTTCTCTGTCTCTGTATTTTTTATTACTGGTCCTGGGAAAATCGAGTGTCTAACACATTTGCATATCCGGTCATTTTAATCTTTTCTCAATTTTCCAGACCGCCACAGGCGCCTCAGTTTTTCTTTTCTTTCATTATATATATATATATATATATATTTTTTTTTTTTCTTTTATTATATTTTTCATTTCCCGAGCGTACAGCATACGGCGGAAAATAGTCTAATGAATGAATATATTTTATATATCGGATAGGACTTTTTTCTGACATTTTCTCACACAATCTCCCTCATACGCCCAAAACTACTTATACATGCTTACAGAAAGCAAGTTATATAACAGTTTTTAGCATCCTGGTTTCGCTTTGAGACCTCTAAAAATTAAGCATTGTACCATATTACATGTAGTTCTAAACAGACGATTGTGCCTTGAGAGACTCCATTTTAATGAAAAAATTCTTATCGGAACCAAAAATGCAAACAAAACTACGTCCACAACTTGTAAAATCTTCACTAACTCCCACTACGAAATAAATAAAACCATGCTTATTGATACCCTTGTATATTTTTGCATACAGAACAATATGCGAATATATGCACAGAACCTACGCATATACACGCACACGAAAGGTAACAGCGAATAAAGGTAGTACAACGAATAAAGGTAACACTGAAAATATACATATTATTGTTGTTAATCCTGTATATTCCCTGTGGAGTTTAGGGCTGCAGCGTCACCACGTTAGGTGTGGTTTCCGTAGCAAGTAGTTTTTTATTATTTTTTTTTACAAGCTGGTGTTACTAACCCCATACCGAACCTGTTTTGAATGCAGAATTTTCCTTCCCATAGACTGTTAGTTTGACCTGCCATAGCTTTTAAACGTATATATGGTAACAAATGTTTGATTAACAAACAAGAGAATCCCACAGTATTTACATTATTCGGACTATTGTCCTCATCTTTGTCGCCATATTTGTCACAACGTTTCGGCCGTTGTACGCTCCGGCCTTCTTCAGGTGGTTGGAATTTCGAACCGAACCCTTTATTTCGATCACTGGGGTAGACTGTTCTAGTTCCACGAGCCATGTTTGAAGAAGGCCGGAGCGTACAACGGCCGAAACGTTGTGACAAATATGGCGACAAAGATGAGGACAATAGTCCGAATAATGTAAATACTGTACATAATACCTCATCTCAGAAATATAGACAGACCAAGAGAATCCCAGTTTTTACACACAACTAAATATTAAAATTAATTGCATTGACTTATTTGTTAAAGAGGGAATACTTTAAATTGTCTTTGTTTTACTTGTTTTATACTAGTTAATGCTAAACAATTTCGTTACAAAAAACTCAAGGTGATCGAACTGTGGTTTTGATGACGAATATTGAGAATATCATGGACAGTGCATGTGATAAATGGAGATGGTTCAAGGAGAATAAGAACTAAAAACAAATTGTTGCTGACAATTAGAAAGAGTTACAATTTTGGGGAGGCATAATTAGGAAGGGAGCCTTGGCGAATTTAACACTCACAGGGCGTATCGAAATAGGGGAAAATAGCAGGATACCTATTTGACATGTTCAAGCAAGTGGACGGTGTAACTAGTGCCAAAATGACAAAGAGAAGTAGTAAAGGTGCAAGTACTGCTGAAAAAAGGAAGCTGAAGTGAGTCATGATCCAGAATGAACAACACACACACACGTACAGACACAGAATTTAATTTTTATTATTTTTTGCCACAACCATTCGGAAGATATATTTTTCCACCTTCCCCCGATGCATTTAATGGTCTCCAGAAGACGCTCAGTAAATGTTCTTATATCATTTCCTTAACAAAATCTGCATTGTCTAAAACGTTTGCGGAGCCCTATGTTAAAGTTTTGTGAAGATAGCCGACGTACCTATTAAATGTTTTTTAAAGAAATTGGAAAAAATAACACACGCACGCACGCACGCACGCACACACACACACGCACGCGCACACACACACTTGAATTGCCATACAATATAAATCCTCAGTAAGTGCTGGACAATATCACAACAGATAAAGAGAAGACTTGAAACAACAGAAATGTGTTTTTACAGAAGAATGCTGCGAAAACCATGGGCGAAATATGTGAGTAACTAGGAAGTTTTATGGCAAATAGAAACGAAATGGACAATTGTGCTTAGGGTCAGAAAGAGCCAAATGGAATTTCTTGGACATATAAGGAGGAAAGTAGGCTTGGAGAATTTGATTCTCGCAATATATTGAAGGTATGACGAGTTGAGGGAAACTGGGTAACCTACATAACGAGCTTGTGTAAATGGATGGCAGAACAGAGAGTAGGATGGATAATAAAAAGATAAACATTGCTAAGAGCTGCAAAGCATAGGAAGTTGTAGAGAGGTATTATCGCCCTCGTGCTTAAAGGACACTGTGCACAGAAAAGGAAGACTATATTGAAAAAATATTGAACTATATTTATTAATAATTATATTACGATAGTATTCCTTGTTTTTCCCTAAACACACACATTGTTTTTCTTGCCTTCCAACTAATTTAGGACTCACGCATTGAGATATAGAAAATGCCTTTCGAAAGCTAAGCAAAGTATTAAGAAATAGAAAATTTTCGTTAGAAACAAAGAGAAGAGAATTGAAATTAAAATTATTATCATATTATTATAAGTTCTCCTAAATGGCAGTGAATACTGGATAATTTCCTCACAGATAAAGAAGAGACTTGAAGCAACAGAAATGTGGTTCTACAGATGGATGATGAGAATGCAATGGATCGAACATGTGAGCAACGACGAAGTTTTAGAGAAAATGGACGCTTATACTTAACATAAGGAAAAAACAGTTGAAGTTTCTTGGACACATAATGAGGAAAGAGAGCTTGGAAAAATTGATACTCACAGGACAGATTGAAGGCAAGAGAACAGAGAAAAGCAGCGTATAACATATCGAGCGAATTTGAGTAAATGGATGGCGGAACAAAGTTTAGGAGAGATAACAAAAAGACACAATTTATTAGGCGCTACAATGGACTGGAAATTGTGGAGAGCCATGATCGCTTACGCTTTGAAGGGACACAGCACATAGAAGAGGAAGACTTTAGAAATAGAAAAAAATTATTTTAAGATTAAAATAAGGTATCGGATAATTTTGTTAGAAACAAACAGTGCTGAACTGCTATGTAATATAACTCCTCCTATATGGCAGTGAATGCTGGACAATTTCCTCACAGAGGAAGAGAAGACTTGAGACAATAGAGATGTAGGAAATATATTGAGGATACCATGGACGGAACATGTGAGCAACAAGGAAGTTTTAAGAAAAATGGAAACAAAAAAGACAGAATCAAAAAGAGATAGTTAAAATTTCAAGGGACACATAATGAGAAAAATACCTGAAAATATTAATACTCACAGGAGGAAAGCAACGAATAACCTACCTAACGAGTTTGTGTAAATAGATGGCCCAACAGGGAAGTGGGATAGTAAGAGGACAAACATTGTTAAAAGCTACAAAGGATAGGAAATTATGAAGATAAAGAGACAAGTACATAGAAGAGTTGGTCAAATTATGGCGTCTGTGAAGTACCAAATTCAGTAAACTTTTTAAAATTCATTTTTTTAATCCTAAATAGCTTAGAAAAAAAATAAAATTATAGAACAGAGGAATTTTGTAGTTTACCAAAGACCTTTAGATTGAGTTAAATTTGTGAGTCAATTCAAGGCAAAAATCCATTAATTTTTTGCATTTCTTAGATGAGATATTTTTTATCATTATTTTTTAAATGGTTTATCTTGCTTTTCATTATTGCTGTTTTTTTGTTGTAACATTTAGGGTGTTTTACAGTTTATCCGTGCTGAACGGTCGAAAAATGTAAAAAAAAAAAATGTCCAAGATTTGGGATAAAGTCATATGATTGGTTCCTGTTTAGGATGATAATAGCTGTAACAATTCATTACTTTTATTTATGCCTGAATTGTAAGATGAATGAAAATCGAGTCAAAAATTAATAATGAAAAATAACAAAATTTACAAAAAATGTTTTCATCAAAACATTTTACAAATAAAGATAGCTATTGAAATTTTTAGTACTTTTATTGGTTATCAGAAATTCGGCTAAATTTCTCAGCACGCTCAGAGCCAAATTCCACAATTCTTGAAGAAATTTACAAAAAAAAAAAAAGAAATGAAAACATTTTAAAAATAAAGATAGCTATGGAAATATGGTTTTTAGTACTTTTATTGGGTATCAAAGATTCAGTTAAATTTCTCAACACGCTCAGAATGAAATTCAACTATTCTTGAAGAAATCTATAAAACATTTTACAAGTAAAGATAGCTATGGAATTATGGTTTTTAGTATTTGTGCGTGTGTGTGCGCGTGTGTGTGTATGTGTACGTGTGTATGTTGTATATTTGGGCAGCAAACCCTCTTTTATACATGTCTCATTAAAGACGACTGACAAGGATCTGCGATTAAGCTTTTTATTTTATTTTTCTTGTGTTTGTACAAGTGTTTTTTTTCTGGACTCAAAATGTGTAAAAACTGTCCAATGGTTCCGGATATCCGAGTGCTTTCGGCTTATTCTTTTAGCCATTATCAAGGACAATTTTAATTTTTAACTAAATGTGTAGTTTTTTTTATGTATGTGCTTGAAGTTATAGGAATGTTTTATTTTCCAGACACGGTCAGCACATTGTGGCCGTGTTTGTAGTTAATGTTATTGAGTGTTGGCCTTTCATTTTTATTATTAGGGGTTTCATTATTTTTGGACAGTTTTTACAAACTTTGTGTCTGATCTAGAATACTCCAAAATATGAACAAAAATGTTCCAAAATATAGCCATGTCAGACTTAGGTAGAATAAAATTTTGCATATGGAGGGAAATAACTATTTGAATTTGCCATGAATACCGCTATATTTATCGTCAAAGATATCTTAAAAAATTTAGAAGAGTGATGCTTATTTTCAATCAAAACTTTGACTGAATTTTCAAACTATTCATTATATATATCCCTATGTCTTATCAAAAAAGAAAGCCATATGACTGGTTCCAGTTAAGGTTGACAATAGCTGTAGCAGCTCGTTATTTCTACTTGGATAAGATAATTATGGAAAAGTTGTTTACCTTAGGGCTTACCCCCCACCTTTTTTTCTTCTGTGTTAACCATCGTGCCATGCCAGTATGGAGACATTTTTTTCAAGATATTTTGCTAATGTGTGTGTGTGTGTGTGTGTGTGTGTGTGAGAGAGAGAGAGAGAGAGAGAGCTTGTTGATGTGGATTTAGATCTATGGCATGAGTATTAAAGTGA
The DNA here is from genome assembly GCA_964036315.1 of Acanthosepion esculentum. NCBI lineage: Eukaryota > Metazoa > Mollusca > Cephalopoda > Sepiida > Sepiidae > Acanthosepion > Acanthosepion esculentum. The sequence continues at coordinate 38,335,741 of OZ038484.1, forward strand.
ACAACACTCGGTTGGAAGAATGTAAGTATAGAATAGTATTCCGTAGAAATCATGTTTTATTATGACGTATGTAAAAACTTCCGACCATTAATTTTTGTTAAAATTCGCACAAGGCTAAATTTTGTTTGTGTCCCAACCTTATAACAGCAACACAAAACAACCCGCATTGCTAACACGTAATAAATGGTTGTCAGCCTTATATATATATATATATATATATATATATATATATATATATATATATATATATATATATAACTAAAAACAACGTTTACAACATTAGAGGTAATTTGCATAAATGCATATTTTAATAAACATATATGCATATTTTAAAACATATATATTCATATTTTTAAACATAAATACATACTTTAATAAACATTTCTTCTGTTATTTTTAATTCAAAGTTTAAAAATTAACATATATAAGCAATATTTTTGCCGATAAAGTTTTATTTTTAAATTCATTATGTTTGTATAGAATGGCTTTATATCTGCCTTGTCAAAATTCAGTTATAATTTAGAAAACGTACAGCATTCATAATAAGCATTGTTATAGTCTTCTATTTCACATTACAACAAATTAGTCGAATGGCACCCAAAAGAATTAATGAAATTACCTAATAAATCAGAGATCTTGTTGATTTGTTGTTGAGTTCCTTTCTTTATCAGACCCAAAGCTCCAACCTTAACAGTTTCAGTCTTTTAGTGAAACACTTTTCTATTTCCATCTTTATTTTTCAAAAAACTTCACACAGATGTTTTTATCACTTGGTACATTGTTATCAATCAGTGTGCAAACTTTTTTTATTTTCTGTCTTTGATAATAATGCATTTGCTTGTATTGGCCGACCTGTGTTGCTAGAAAATTGCCAGAGGATGGCAACATCTGCTCACTCAACTACAGATTCAGGACGATGTTCATACCAGTTTGCAGCTGTAGTAATAACAGATCTTCCAATGCAGATATTAACCTAGCCTGTCATGACCGTTTTTTGTACTCACTGAGTGTGAGTATTGAGCATCCTAAGATCAGCAATAGTTTTAATGCATTAGTCACAAACCCTACATTTTGGGGTTCGTGCTATTATGCCCAATTTAACAACAACAACAATAATAATGATAATAATAATAATAATATAAAGATTAGAAAATTATTGAAATCTTTCTCTCATGGTTAGTTCTATGTAGTTATACTCAGAGGACGAAATTCAAGTGAACTTAACACAATGATAAAAGAACTTTAGAAAACAGATGTGTTGCTGAAAATGTTTATACAGAAAATTTAGAGAGGTAAAAGAACTTAAATTTTCTCTCTTCGTAGGACGACTACTAATTTGGCTAGTAATGGAAATTTACACCGGAGAGTTTATCTGTAGTCATAAAAGTTAATTTCCTTGCCTATCATCAACGGGTCAGGAATTTCTACGAAGAGCCATCCTAGACAGTTAAACTTAAGCCAGGACTGTTGAACTTTATTAAAAAGAAGTACAACAATGATTATATAATAGAACTTTATACCGTTTGGTTATCGAAAAAATTACGGAGTTATGACGGTGGAGTAATGAATAACTGCTCGGATTGAGGAATCGGAGAACCGAGTTCGAATTCCAGTCGAATCCATTACGTGCTAATACCTTTGGGAAAGGTAGGAATCCTCCTCTTCTCCACCCTCAGTTATGAGTAAATAGCAGGACGGTTTCTATAGCCTTGGATGGTAACTGGTCTATCGCAGAAAGAAATGGCAACCTACTGCGGGCAAAAATCTGCCTCGTCAGTCACGTATCGAAAGATACGTGATCGCCTAAGCGTGTATCACGCATGGTACATAACTGACTATGGAGGTAGAAAGTTTTTTTTTATGTGCCGTGTCTCCCCGGGACGTAGGCGATCATAGCTCTCCACAACTTCCTGTCCTTGTAGCTTTCTGTTATTTCTCCAAATCCCTGTTCTTTCCTCATTCATTTTAAGAATGTTATTTTTATGTTGGTGTTGATAATTCAGTCAGTCAGTTAAGTGCCATATGTGATACACGCATGGGCGTTCATGTATCTTTCGATACATGACTGACGAGGCAGAATTTTTCCGCATTTCTTTCTTGCGGCAGATTGGTTGCCAACCAGGGCTGTCCTGCTATTCAACCCATAACTGGGTGGAGTAGTGAATCTAATGAACTCGACTGGAATTCGAACTCAGCTTTTTGAGTTCTCAGTCCAAGCCGATATCTGTTACACCACAACGCTTTGATTATTTATTACTAAGTTTAATTTTAGCACAGTACAACATTACAAGTGTGGAGTAGTTACAACTGAGACTTGAATTTATAACGAAAAAGCTTACTAATCACTACTTTATGCACGTAGGGTTAGCATGGGCGTTATTGGCACGGAAAGGCGCTGATTTTAAACTCAGCTTAGACTGCTGAGTTTCTCCTTCGCACTAATACCCTCGGGAAAGACATGACTCCATCTTTTCTCATCCGCCTCCTCTGCCAGCTATCAGCTAAATAGCAGCGTACACCGGGCTCTCTAGTCTAAAAGAAGGACAACTCTGAATTTAAAACCATAGAGAAAACAATGGAAAACCACTTCACCATCTTTCTCAAGAAGTCATGGCAGTTCACAGATAATAAAGAGAAGGAATCTATAGAGAACCACCCTAAACACTAGTTACGAGGATTTACTGAGTATAACTTAGCATTCAGTGAGACTTGAACCCACAACAATGGGAAGAGAGACTAATATGATAACCACTGCTTCTATTCGTTTATACTGGCAGCAAATTTTGTTTGTTTTAAATCTGGTGATAGAGTTCGTGCATAATTGAAATGTTTCCTCTTGCAAGACAATAATCGATGTGGTCGAATTCAGTTCAAATTAAACTTAACACATCACTGTTGGACTTTACTAAAAAAGAACAATAATGATTATATAATAGAATTTGTGGTTATCGAATATTTTACAAAGGTATGAATTTGCCGACTACGATGGAGGTAGAAAGGTTGTCAATGTTCCCAGACTTCTTTTTTTTATGTGCTGTGTCCCCTCAGGACGTAGGAGATCATAGCTCTCCACAATTTCCTATCCGTTGTAGCTCTTGATATTGTCTTTCTGTTATTTCTACTAATTCCTGTTCTACTATACATTTTCTCAAGTCAGACTTGAAAAAAAAAAGAAAGAAAGAAAAGAAAACAGCATTTTAAATCCTTGTTTTTATTCATGCTTGTACATTGACGGTCGCCACAAAAAAAATGCAACTATCTCGACTACTGAGTAGGTCGAAAAACGATGTTTATCAAAGTGACAAATATTTATTTATTCCCAGGTTCATGCGTGTGTGAGTGTAGACTGATTCGGCCGACTAGCAACTGCGATAAAGTAGACCACGCAAGTCGTCATGATAGCAACTTTTTTTTCACTCTCGGTGCGACAAATAGAAATCTTAACACGATTGTGGAAATTAACACTTTAAATCATTACAGACTACTACACACCCACGTATCTTCATAAATATTTATTCACACACATACATAAATGCATTTGCTGGTTTCGTGTCATAGAGTCTAATAATGGTAATATATGCACACTCACACGCACACACAGCTACATACATACATAACATTTCTACGGGGGGATGCGGAAAATTTCTCGGCCTGAGGAAGTATATATTTTCCTTAAAAAATGTATTAAAAAACCTGATGTTTGGCCATTTGATCAGATTCTGTAAAGTGGACTGGGCCAGGAATATATATATATATATATATATATATATATATATATATATATATATATATATATATATATATATATATATATATATATATATATATATATATATATATATATATATATATATATTATAGATTACAATAAAAACATTTTACATCGCTACTCTTCGGGCTATATATATATATATATATATATAATATTTTATTATAATAGATTACAATAAAAACATTTTACATCGCTACTCTTCGGGCTATATATATATATATATATATATATATATATATATATATATATATATATTGTCATCCACAGACGACAGACTGTTTCGCTGTATCACAGCTCATCAGTGTGGCTAGACATCCGGTTGCCTCTGGCTAGAATCGAAAACCGGCTGAATTCGCGTCAGTCGGAAATTTTACCCTGAAGCCGTTGGCGCACGGCAGAGAAGAAGGTGAATTTAAGCGTATTTATATTTAGATAAACACACAGTGACTCAGAGAACTTGATTCGATTTACCGAAGAGTCTTGCATTATATATATATATATATATATATATATATATATATAGAGAGAGAGAGAGAGAGAGAGAGATATGTATTATATTTTTATTATAATAGATTACAATAAAAACATTTTACATCGTTACTCTTCGGGCGATGGAAGAAAACATATGTTATCTCCCATCGCCCAATGGGGAACCATTATAGTTCCGAAACATGAAAGTTTTTGAGTAGCAATATAAAAGGTTTTTATTGTAATCTATTATAATAAAAATATTATAATAATAATATTTTGCTGTACATTGTATTGAGCCCTTTTTTTAAAAAAAGAGTAAATGCTAAGAACTGTGGATTCTTACTACATCTGTTCTTTCTCTCTCTCTGTCATATATATATATATATATATATATATATATATATATATATATATATATATATATATATATATAAGATAATGATATACAATTTTATATATCAAGAACTATATTGGGAAAAATGTAAGACAAAGTGGAAAAAAGTTTTCATGTGACGCGTTTCGTCCTTTAGGACTTCACTGGACAAATTCTGTTATGTTGGTTGGTGCGACTACACATGCGCACGAACGAGGGATGCTGGGAATTTTAAATATTTTTTTTTTCTTATCTAGCCGAATTCATTTAGATTCCTTTTCTTTCCGTCGCTTTTCCTAGTAGATTTCCTAAAGTGTGATAATGGAAGTTCTGCCAAGAAAACGTGTCATATGAAAACTTTTTACCACATTACCATACATCCCCCCCACCCATATATATAGGTCAAAAGTTTGGGGCTCCTCGCTTAAAAATTGAAGGTTGAGTTAATTTACCAATTTACTAGCTCACTTTGAGCCCGTAGTAATTTCTCTTCCTGAAGTGTTTAATCATGTATTCAGTTCTACTTCTACTAATACTACTACTAATAATAACAACAACAAAATTAAGATATTAACGAATTTTTTTTTTTTAATTTAGCTTTTTGTTTAATCTACCTTGTTAGTTAATGGCTGGTGGATTTTAAATTTTAAGTACCCCACGCTCTAAAATTTGAACATCACGCACTAACGGCTTAAATTGTTTCCGCATCCTAGCTTAGTAGGAGTTAATTAAACTAAAGATAGGTAATTTACTAATTATTAAATCCAGGTGGTGACCACAAACTTTTGACCTATAGTGAATATATATATATATACTCGGACAATAGTCCGAATAATGTAAATAATATATATATTATTTACATTATTCGGACTATTGTCCTCATCTTTGTCGCCATATTTATTACAACGTTTCGGCCGTTGTACGCTCCGACCTTCTTCAGATGGTTGGAATGTCGAACTGAACCCTTTATTTCGCTCACTGGGGTAGACTGTTCTAGTTCCACGTGCCATGTTTAATGGATGTCATATATATATATATATATATATATATATATATATATATATATATATATATATATATAGAGAGAGAGAGAGAGAGAGAGAGAGAGAAGGAGAGAGAGAGAGAAGTATAAAAATAAAAGAATTAACGAGATATTAACGACTGTATATGCGTGCGATAGCGTACATACGTAGATAAGCAAATAAATATTTATTTTATTAAAGTACGATGCTTGAGAGCCGTTTAGACAGTAAAAAGGAAGTACATGTTCGATTTTTGTTGAGGAGGATATTTTCTTTCTTAAAACTTTCGATTTGTTGTTTCGTTTGTTTTTTTTACGGCTTATCAACCTTTTGCAAGTTATTTAAAGCCAAAAAATATTTATTAGATTCTAAGAATCTGTTTGGAGATAATAATGATTTACTATTACAAGTCTTACTAATTAACCCATAGTTGAGGGGAGAATAGGTTGATTCATCCCTTTCCCAAAGGCATTTGCGCGTAAGTGAATATAACGAACCCAACTGGAAATGAAACTAGTCTCTGCGATTTTCCGAGCCATTATCCATTACACCAACTTGCACATCCACGTTTATAGAACCTGGAATTTCCAAGCGGTCACCCATCTAAAGGATTGACGTTTCTCAATTTCGATGATCGAACGTGAACCGGTGTTTCAATGTGATATAGCTGTAAGCCTAAACACTTTCGATCTCTAAGCCGGTAACATTAATTTCACTGTTTAAAAACACTGGTTTCTACTCAAATGCGCGTAACCACTGAGTATAAAGCTTATAGTAATATATATGTATATAGTTAGATGTATGATAAATAATAAATATATTCTTGAATGAACATTCGCTTTTAGATCCTTGAAATTATATACGAGAGGAATTAGTTTGTGATTTTGGGATTTCAGACTTCTTCAGATTTCTTTTTCTTGTTTTTTTTTTTTTTAACCAAAATTCGAAATTCCATTTCTCATTTCCTTGGGACATTTCAGTTATAATTTTTTAAAATATATAATTATATTTTTCTTTAATTACATTTCCTATTTGCTCATTTTATCACTTTCTCTTTTTTTTTTCTTCTTTTTTTTCTCCCGACTTTACAAATTCCTAAGAGCTTAGGCATTTCTCAAGGAGCTGTTATAAATTATAAAATTTCACTAATTCACGGAATTAAAGTCACATGTTAAATCACAAGCGCCATTGACAAAGGGGTCGGCCGTCATTTGCAAACCGCTCTGTTCCTCAAAGAATTTAAGGATTCTTAAAACACTCCTAACCAGGCACACAAGTCTTAAGCTTTATGGAATGTTTTGAAAGTAAACCACCATGAAATGTTATATATATATATATATATATATATATATATATATATATATATATATATAGATAGATAGATATAGATATATAACATTTGCTATATTTATGGGGGACGAGTGATCATTATTGGAGATAGAGTTATATATAATGTTTATAGATATAGACGCTAGACATAAGAATCAACACTACATTTAAACTGTTTACCATACTAGAACGAAATAATCTCATAAACAAAAGATCAGAGCTCATTTCCAAATGCAGACACGAAAACAAATTCCTACTATAATACCGACAACATCATTACCAAAAAGACTCAATAAATCCAATAAACTTTATTCCAAATTTTAAAAGATTAAAAAATATACACAAAAAAAATGAAATATATAAATGAATAAAATATGAGATAATAAATAAGCAATCTAGAAGTCATTGTCATTAATAAACTTAGCCTATTTACATACAAACTCAATCCAGCACAAAAAAAGCAATCCATAGGACATGGCCATAAATAACCGTAAGCATTAGCCCTTAAATACGCACATATACACACGCACGCCACCGCGCGCACTCACATACTCACACACACACACGCACGCACACACACACACGCACACACACACACACACACGGACACACACACACACACACACAATGAGAGAGAGAGAGAGAGAGAGAGAGAGAGAGAGAGAGAGAGAGAGAGAGAGAGAGAGAGAGAGACGGGAACCGGTTTCTGCCTCCGTTATAGTTTCCATAACTAACCAAGCCGTGTTGAGTCCTATATTCTCCTCTCCCTCTCTCCATATATATATATATATAGGGTTGGTATAAATGGAATAAAATTCCGATAACCAAAAACACTATTCTTAAAAAACTGATCAATACAGAGTAGAGCGAATAATATTTATTCAAAAATTATAACATAAGCATGTCATAACATCACTACATTTTGTTTCAACCCTTCTGATGTCTTGTCAAGTGATGGTGTTGATTACAAAATAAGTTTAAAACCAACCAAACTCCCTCAATAGGGGAAACATTGTTACATAATCTATGATAACCAATCAAAATACAAGTATATAATAATTAAAAAAAACCTGACCACAGACCCTAAATACAAGCTATTAGTGCATTAAAGAATGGATTAAATTAGAAATCAATATAACTAATTAAGATTTAATTTCATAGTAAACATATACTTGATACATGAAAGTCTGAAGAAGCTAGACAGGGATTTTACAAATAACAAGACAAACACATTCACATCCTAATGCACAAACACGTATATATAATCAAATATATAAGAAAGGAAATCTAATGACGACACAGGAAATAGAAGAAGGAAAAAAAGGAAAAAGTCAAAAAATTCAAAACCGGAAATAAAAATAAAAAATAAAATAAGTAAAAAGAATAAAGACACATACAAACATAAAAAACACGCAAAAGATTATGTCAGATACAGGTATATAAAGGTAAAAGCATATACAAACAATCACACACACGTACCAATATACAAATACACAGACTCACCAAAATTCAAGCAAAAATACACTAATAAAACCCAAACCAACTAACGAAATAAAACATACACGAACAAAATATGCATAAAAAGTGGGGATCAAATAAAGGTAAGGACAAAAACTATGTAACTATAACGAATTCAGAGTCCATGCATAAAGGATCACAACTATTTAATATTAACTTAAAATCTATGTCAGATTAAATCGCTAGCAAGTAAGAGTGGGTTATAATTAACGTCAGTGATCCAGTTAAATATATATATATATATATATATATATATATATATATATATGTGTGTGTGTGTGTGTGTGTGTGTTCGCGCGTGTGTGTGCGTGCGCGCAAGAATATAAATAAATTAAAGAACCAACAACAACAACAATAATAATAATAATAATACAAACTTGCAGCACCATTCTATTGTCATTCATAACATTACTACTCATATTGCAAGGTAAAGGGTGAACTATGTCTACAGTTAACAGTGAGTTCATTCCTTTGATTTAAGATTAAGTTTGTTTAAATCTAATGATTTACAATTTTTCATTGAGACAAAGATAACCTGGTGGATTTAGGGAATTACAGGTTCGATATATATATATATATATATATATATATATATATATATATATATATATATATATATATATATATATATATATATTCTGTTTATATGTTATTTTTATAGATACAAATATTTAAGTAAATGATCTGCTTATAATAAACAGTATTAACTACATTTACATTTACCGGCCTCGATGTCCGAGAAATTTCATATAAAATATGTCCTCCGACAATAATTTACTTTGCTAAGCAGACGCTTCCTCTGTAGATAAATGGTATAACACGTCAGGCTATATGACGATTCCGTGTGTGTGTGTGTGTGTGTGTGTGTGTGTGTGTGCGTGTGCGTGCGTGTGTGTTTGCACGTATGTGTGTTTGTGTGTCTATGTTCTTTAAAATTTTCTATAATTACCGGAGAAGTGTCATTATTATTGGACAGCGTTTGCACTGTGGACTTAGGAATCAACATTATGCTACAACTGTCAGTTTCATCACCTGAAGCCATCTTATCTATCAAGATGTAGTTTTTAGCAAACTTCCAAGCCATTGATAATCAATTCAATCTTCATTATGAGTTTTGTCTTTGCTCTGGAGTGGATCCTTACCAGAAAAATTCGTGACCGGTTGCGGTATTGGTTATCATAAACGTAAAATGGCTGTTTCCAAATATCGAACACAATCTTAGAAAATTGTTTTAAATTAATTATAATCCAAACTTTATAACAATTACTCAATTATATCAATTTCTAAAGTTTCAATTTTTAAAGTTTCAGTATTTCATTGGTGTTATTTACGACGCTTAACTTATTTTAGTGCAAGGTCACTTATGGACACTTACTGAAGATTGAAATAGTGATCCACAGACCGTTCGCTGATCACTATACAACGATGAGGCACCCACCAATCTTATTTTTGTTTGTTTAATTGCTACTTGCTAGTGAATATTTCTCCAGTCTTCTTCTGAAAAGCAGTGGACGCCTCCTTGTGAGCTCATAGCGAGTAAACATGATTATTCAGTAGCGAGTTCAGTCTTCACTCGGTGTCGCATACTTGTTGTCGTGTACCAAAATAAGCTAATCATAATAAACGACAATTGTCGGTTGCCTCTTTTATGTGACCCTGAGAAAAAAAAAATAGCCAAAGCCTATTGCCGCAGGGCCGTCCACTTCAGCAGCAACCTCCGCTTTGAAACAAAATGAGGAGAGTTCCTGATGCTTGAGACGCTCCCAATGAAGTGCCGAGAGAATATTACAATTTCTGGTTTCAACTCTATGTATTCATTCATTGCGACCTTGTGTAGAGCAGAATTAAACTAATGCAGGAACCTTTTGTAGAGAGCGGGCCAGAAAGCTATGCAGTGTCTTGGATGAGAGCCATGATGTCAAATTGTACTATAATAAATTGCCTCGACCTCAGACTGCTCCGTCAAGGTCTGGAGGTTTAAAGAATGTCGAGAAAATCTCAACTTTTTGTTTTCATTTTCTTCGACGACGTAAGTTTTATAGAAAATGTAAACAAAAAGGACACTTATACAGAAAGAAACAGTTGAAATTTCTAGGGCATATAATGAGGAAATAAAATATGATACTCGCAGGACATATTGTCGAGAAAATCTCAACTCAAGAAAAAACTCTGTGAGGGTGCGGGCCAGGGAAATGAGCAAAGGTACTTACCTTAAGTTGCGAAAAAATATCTATTACCACCACTACGTAGCTTCTCCGTCAGGTAACTTGCGTAGCATAACAAAGGGTAAAAAACAGGAAGAAACATTTCCTTTATAACCACTTCAGTGATCACGTGATAACAAGTCACGAGACCTCGTAACTATAAAAAAAATTGGTAAAAAAAAAGGTAACAGCTTTTAGTCGACCATTCTTTCGTTTCGCGTGAGTGTTTTCGTATTTGTTGTTGTGTTTGAATGAGTGCGTGTCAGTGTGTGTGCTTGGGATGAATGAATGTTAAATACTATTATAGTCTGCATTGATTTCGGCCAGTGAACTGGTATTTCTGCCACATTTAGTGATTGTGGGTTTTTTATTACTAATATTATTTTCTTTAGTTTCTTGTAAATATTTTGTATTCATATTGTAAATACTCATTGGGGTTAGTTTTTAGAATTGTTATTTTATTCCCCTTCCCCCACAGACACTGAATTGTAAATATGGGGACTAGATAGTATTTTCATAGAGACAGTGAGGTATTATGGTGGTTGTAGTAAGAAAGGTACGTATGAATGTGTTGTTTTGGTGTAAGAAATATTGTTCGTACGATTGGGTCAATGTTTGCGGCTAGCTAAGTTATAGTTAAGAGTTGTTCACAAGCATATGTACTTCCAAATAATGATACCATTTTCGCATTATTCAATAGGATTTTAGATTTTGCGCTTGATAAGACATATTTCTTGTATAAGTCAGCAGTGGATTTGGAATTAAATTTTGATTTTAAAAAAAATTCGTCGAATTGTAAGTCGATTAATTCCAACTGATATTTTTCTGCCACTTGCTCCTCAAATAAATTAGTTAATTAGTGTTTAGGTGTTAAGTTGACGGGCCGTACGTAATCCGAGGACCGGGGTTTGAACACCCTTGTTATAAAGGGACTCTGAATTAAAAAAATACATATAAATATTAAATTATTTACTAGCATAGTGTAAGAGCTTATAAAACTGGTATAGATTTGAACTTCCTTGAACATAATAAACAAACACAGAGAAATATGAGCAAAATTATTCTAACGAGTTATTTGAGTTGATTTTAAAAGCCTGATGAATAATTAAAGATACAGCTCCATTATACATTAACGTTGCCATATTGTAAGATGCCGATTTTACCAGACAGATTGAAAATAAATAGCTTTGTGTATGGATCACTTATAACAAATCTAGTTTAGGAGATAAGGAAATTCAAAATAGAATGGACTGTACTAGAGTCAGTGTCGCTTCAAAACCGCAAATTTATACAAAACCAAAACAGTAGCATGAAAACTCGAGTCATGTTCTTAAACAGTCTGTGAATTTATGGTCTGTGCTTTTACAAGTATAGATGTGAAGAGATGGACACTGATCATTTAAGCATTTCATACCACAACCCAAACAAATCTATTAATAGAAAACATCATTCTTGTTTTCTCTCCCCAAGACCAATGAATGATGATGAGGGAGGCTATGCAGATGACATAGGTATTCGTAGTTGGGATAAGGATGATCTTAAATAGAAAATCAACATCTTATCCCAAGTGTTTCAAGAAACAGGAGTTAAGATAAACGTTTCCAAAAAAGAAGCTTACGATCTGTAATTGGAATGAAAACACTGATGACACATACACTGATGATGCCATCATAAGAATTCAAAGTGTGGAATTAGTAAATACTAAACACTACAAATACATCGGTGTATGACACAATTATAAAAAAACTGAGTATTGGAGATAATGGAATTGAAAATAGAATAGCCTGCATTTGGAGTAGCTTCGTCCAACATCGCAAATGGCTGCAAAGCCAAAATATTAACCTGTTAACTTGAGTTATGTTCTTAAATAGCCTCGTCAAATCGAGTTTTTCATATGGATGTCATACAGGTCGTCAAAATCATTAAGAAATATCGATCTATCAGTTGTATACAACCGCTTTCACGGGACAGTGGTTAAAAATGACTTTTAGAGAGTGAAGCCGGTGGATCTTAGCGGAGGCAACACTTCTTCGAGACTTGTGGACTGGTGCTACAGAACCACAAAGAACTGTACCAAATAACAGAAACGGCATCACTTGAGGACTTTCAACAGCAGTAACAGCTAAAATGCATAGCACAATCAACTCAAGATGCTGACGTTCCGCACAACGTCAAATAAAAGGTTAGGAAGCCCTATCAAGATTGCAAAGAACGATAGCAGCTACTGGAGTTGAGAAATTTATATTTATTTAAAATTGTTTTGAGAGAAGGATTTGATAAATTTCAACCGATATCGCAGTACTGGCTGCTCGATCAATGAATACCAAATGTTTCCTTATAAAGAAACGGCTAATATTATCATTACTATTTAATGCGGGGAATTTGCTACATTTGTTGCAACACTGATACGGCACTGACTTTGTGTTAAACCTACCATTGTAGATGCATTGGTAAATAGCATCTTTTGAAATGTAGTGACTCGGATATTAATTCATAGTGGTTATGAGGGAAGTGAAAACAGTGATTATTCTGGAGCGGATGACGACATATTTCGCCTGTGTGACGTCATCCATTGATACTGATAGTACAGAGGAACCTCGGGGGAAAATATATGTTTTTCTTAAATCTTCCACACAAAATGAATAAATAAACTCTCGCCTGTGTAACATAAATATTCCAATCCCAAGTGGTAAACATATTAATTTATAATCTAAGTATAATAATTACCTTTCAAAGTGGATTTGGCACCAAGAATAAAAATATGAACAAATTCATATTAGAAAAATCATGCACATTACGATAGTAACTTTTCTTGGAAGTTTCTTGAACATTTTTTTTGTGTAAGCATCACATTCATTTAAATCATTTACCTGTGCCTGAACGAATTATGAGGGTCGACTGAAAAGTTCAGAGGCTGACCAAAATGCTCTCATGGAATGTGACCAAATGTGGTTTATTTTTCAACATGGTACCGCTTGCGGTTCACACACTTCTTCCATCGGTGTTAAAGTGCTTGGATTTCATTGGTCAAAAAGCTTTCATCCTGTTGATCAACAGTACATCAACATGACGTCATTATCACTGCGATACTGATTCCCATGCAAATGTTTTTTATGTTGGGGAACAGATGATAGGTCAGATGGGGCCAAATCAGGAGAATGGGGAGAGCGATCTACCAGTTCAGCCACAGTCATGCATAGCAACCATTGAAAATCAAAGACTTGTGTACTGGAACATTGTTCTGGTGAAACAGGACCTCTTTCGTCAGTTTTCCTGGGCGTTTGTTCTTGATAGACTTTCGTAACTGACTCAGTAAGTTCATATAGTACTCTCCATTGATGGTGTGGCCTTTTTGAAGATAGTCAATTATCACAATGCATTTTGATCCCCCCCACCAAAAAAGCGTAGCCATTACTTTCCCTGCAGATGAGATGACCTTGACCTTCTTTGGAGCAGATAAGGCGGGGTGTTTCAACTGCATGGATTATCGTTTTGAACGTAGGGCTCATCCTGGGTTTGGAAATGTTCAAGGAAAGCACCTGAACCTGCCTCAAACAATGCCAGATTTTTCCGTGATGTGACCAGCCTGGTGCGCTTTTGACCAGGTGTTAGAAGACGAGGCAGCCACCGAGCAGGAACCTTCGTCATGCCAAGTTCATTGTGCAGAATATTCTAAACTCACGGGATATGCTAATAACACTGGCTATTTGATTTATAGTCAACCTCTTGTCATAAATCATCCTGTGGTGAACACGATCAATGTTTTCCTTGGTGGTGCAGTTGCAGGACGTCCAGATTTAGTGTCATCTTCGAGACTCCCTTCTCTTCGTGCCAACTTTTGCACTGTTGATAATGCTGGAGCGTCAATCCCCTAATTTGGTCACCATGAATGTCCCTAGGAGCTAAACCCTTTCTGCTGGTACTTGATAGAACCTTGATGCGAAATTTTGTCCATTTTCAAGAGAAATCGTTACGCGTAATTTCTGGAGTCTTCTTTGAACAGTCAGATATCAGTTTATCTGGAAATAAACAATGAGGTTATTCTTTTTTTTAAGCGTATCACCCCAAGCAAGGCCGGTGGCCACTATCACGCATGGAGTTACAGAAGGGTTGGAGGAAGAGCAGATAGGAGTGGTAAAGGAAGGGATGTGGAGAAAGAGAAGGACGGAGGGTCGATCGAGGCAGGGGGGTTACGGGAGATATAGAGCGAGAGCAGATAGGAATGAAAAATGTCAGGAAGTGGATAGATCAAGGCAATTGGAGATGACGATTGACGCTACACTTAAACCGTTGGAGATTGTATTTGTCAGGGAAACAGTAATAGGGAAGGGAGTTCCATAGGCGAGATGTGCGAGACATGAAGCTATTGGAGTAGAAAAGACGTCTACATCTAACAGTTTCAACGGTGAAGGGGTGGGAACGGGATATTAATAAGATGAGTTGAAATTAATGCATGCAAGTTTTCACATCTCTAGCATCACTACTTCATAGTCAACCTATGGATTTTTCAACCAACTATCGTAAATGCTTACAGGCTCAAATATAAAAGATCAATATAACATTAACCTATATCCCAAACAAGTATCTTCTCATAGACTCAGATATAAACGTCCAATATTTATCTATCGCTGAATCAAGTAAATTCTTATAGACTCAGATATAAACGTCCAATATTTATCTATCGCTGAATCAAGTAAATTCTTATAGACTCAGATATAAACGTCCAATATTTATCTATCGCTGAATCAAGTAAATTCTTATAGACTCAGATATAAACGTCCAATATTTATCTATCGCTGAATCAAGTAAATTCTTATAGACTCAGATATAAACGTCCAATATTTATCTATCGCTGAATCAAGTATCTTCTCATAGACTCAGATATAAACGTCCAATATTTATCTATCGCTGAATCAAGTAAATTCTTATAGACTCAGATATAAACGTCCAATATTTATCTATCGCTGAATCAAGTAAATTCTTATAGACTCAGATATAAACGTCCAATATTTATCTATCGCTGAATCAAGTATCTTCTCATAGACTCAGATATAAACGTCCAATATTTATCTATCGCTGAATCAAGTAAATTCTTATAGACTCAGATATAAACGTCCAATATTTATCTATCGCTGAATCAAGTAAATTCTTATAGACTCAAATACAAACAAAAAATATTTATCTATGCTTTAACCATGTTTTTTTTTACTTAAATATAAGCGACCAATATTTACCTATATCCGAACGGAATATATGCAAGTAACTATATAAGTAACTCATATAAACGTCCAATATTTACTTTTTCAAGTAATGCTTAGAAACTTAAATATCACTCAAGGATACATGGTACGTGGAACTAGAACAATCTACCCCGGTGGACGAAATAAAGTGTTCGGCTCGAAATTCCAATCTGAAGAGGGTCGGAGCGTACAGCGACCGAAACGTTCTGAATATGACAATGAAGATGAGGATAACAGTCCGAATAATGTAAGTAATACAAGTACTCATAATTCCTCATCTCAGAGATATAGACAGATACTTAAATAAATATCAATAACCAAAATTTTAATTATCTTCGAACCAATTAAATGCTTCCTGTCTGGATTTCTGGGATGAGGAGTTTTCACTATATTTCATAAAGATTTGATTTGTTGGATTCCCGAATATATTTGGAGCAACCTTAGTTGTATCTGGTCACTGAAAGCAGATAATTACCCGAACATTTATAATAAGAAATAAAAGCAGCTAAGGAGAAGTCGAAAGAACATAAATTAAGTTTTATTTTCTGAAATGAGAGCATACCGACGAAATGTAGAAATGCGTTACGTTCCTTCTCTCCGACACTGAATTGGAAAACAAGGTTATCTTTACTCATAAGCCTGGTCCGTCATGATACAAAAAGATGTGTCTACCCGTGTGTCAGAAATTCACGTTCTCTTAGCCGCATTTACCAATAGACTGTCTCTGTATACAGACGGGGCTTCGCTCATTGAACTTTGAAGGTCACATGACCGGCAAAACGTGGTGCATGCAAATTGGTTAAAAAGAAGGGAAGTTATCTCAAGATCTTTTTATTTCAATGTTCCCGAGTGAGAAATTATATGTAGGTAAATCAATATATCTGCAGCCTAATGAAGAAAAAAGTATTTATTTTACATAGCAAATATTTCTTTTTCAACGTAATATCCTTTTTGTCTATGCTTCCCTATTACTCACAAAGATCTAACATTATACAGTGAAATGTCAGACGCTATTAGGCTAAAAGCTCTCCTATCTAAAATACTACATATCTGACAACTACACTAAAAACTTAACTATTGTAGATATTCTCTATGAAAATAATTTTTTTAAAAAATTCAGGTTAAATTTTTATTCAGCTCACGAACAAAGCAAATAAATAAAACAAGAAAAAATATTTATAAATATTTAATTATTCCAAATATTTTTCGGACTATTTTTCCGTTTTTTTTTTGTTTTTTTTTTCTTAACACAACAGCCAATAAATACTTCAGCCTTCATCACTTTGGTAACTTTTTGAATTTGCTCTAAAAAATTGTCTAAAAAATGTAAAGAATTAGGAAAATTTTAATTCGCTTTACTTTAACAGCAAATAATTGTTATTATAGACAATAACGAGAAAGGCAGACTGAAGTCTTGGTAGGCGGGCATTAAGTTACACTAACCTATTCATATCAGTTGTTGATCGATTTATAGCGACGTATCTGATTTGCTGTGGTAGGGGATCAAGCGCCCTTCTTACAAGGGCACTTCGTATAAGCGGCCTTCCATAATAGGAAAAATCTGTGATTTCAATTTCAAATAAGCTTTCCAATTAAAATGTATATAAGATCAACTTACAAGGTAAGGAAAAATTAAATATATATAAGTTTCATTTTTGTCTGGCTATTGAAATTAAACAAGATGATATTGCGATTTACTAAGCGTAGCCTAGAAGTTGCAAAAAGCCGGGAATCCAGGGAGGATCGAACTCACTTTTAGCAGTAATTGAGATAGCGAGACAAGATTGTTAACCACTACACTACGTGGAAAAATTAATTCTAGCTTTTATCTATTTTCATTGATATCAATCCCAAATCTTTACTTTCAGCTGCATCTGCATTATTTGGGCAGTTCTTTTCTTATTGTTCTTTTTTATTCTTCTTCTATGTGTCGTGTCCCTCCAGGACGTTGCGATCACGACTCTCCACAATTTCCTTTCCTTTGTAGCTCTTAATAACTTTTTGCCGTCTCTCCCAAACCCTGCTCCGCTATCCATTCACTCAAGAGACCATGTAGGTTGTGTGTTGCTTTCCTCCGTTTTTCTTGCATTCAATCTGTTCCGTGAGTATCAAATTTTCCAAGCTCTCTTTCCTCATTATGTACCCAAGTAATTTCAACTTCGTCGTCAGATTAATGGTATTCTCAACACCCTTCTGTAGAACCACATTTCTGTTGTTTCAAATCTTTTCTTCGTCTGTGAGATTGTCCAGCATTCACTGTCATAGAGGAGGACTGATATTATATAAAAGTTCGGTACTCTTTTCTTTGTGTATCTGTCATATTTCTGAGATGAGGTATTATGTACATTATTTACATTATTTACATTATTCGGACTATTGTTCTCATCTTTGTTGCCATATTTATCACAACGTTTCGGTCGTTGTACGCTCCGGCCTTCTTCTGGTGGTTGGAATGTCGAACTGAACCCTTTATTTCACTCACTGGGGTAGACTGTTCTAGTTCCACGTGCCATGTCTAATGGATATCAGTTATCAGTTATCTCCTGTTAATTCTGCTCTCCAAGTTCTCCACTGCCTTAACCAGGTTAATAACAACTCACACTCTCTGGGTCCTGTCACTGGATCTAACTGACGCCTTTATCCACTGTGTCTTTGTTTCTAGTGATATTTTTTCTATTTCTTAATGCTTTACTCAGATTTTAGAAGGCGTCTTTCGCCACCCAATGTGCCTGCGGATGTCAGTATCGCACTTTCCGTCCTCTGTTAATACGCTTGCTAGATAGATAAATTGTTGCACCTGTTTGATTTTGGCATCCCCACTATGTAATTTGCATGTTGGGCTGTCCCTTTTGCTAACAACCATGCGTTCAGTCTTCTTGCAATTGATGTTCATTCCCTACCCCCTGTCGTAGTTCTTGTAGTTTCCTTTCTGTGTCTGCTATCAACACTGTGCCATCTGCATATCTTATAATTGTAGCTGCCAATAATGAACCCTAGTAGGGCTTCTAATTATCGCAGAATGACCTCGCTATGTAGATTGAAAAGGTCTGGTGAGAAGACGCATCCTTTTTATTTTTGTATATTTCAGTCTGTCAGTTATATGCCATGCATTATATACGCTTAGGCGATCATGTATCTTTCGATACATGACTGACGAGGCAGATTTTTTTCCCGCAGTAAGTTGCCATTTCTTTCTGCGGTCGACCAGTTACCATCCAAGGCTATAGAACCCGGCCTGTCCTGCTATTTGCCTATAGCTGGGGGGGGGGAGAAGAAGAGGATTCATTACCTTCCCCAAGGTGATTAGCACGTAAGTGAATGTAATGGATTAGACTGGAATTCGGACTCGGCTTCCGATTCTTCACTCAGCTCATTTCCTATCCGTATGCAGGCGGTTTATTGCCAGTATAGGTTCTGGGTTATTCTTATATCCTTTCCACATTTTTAGGGGTCTGTAAATCGATCCTCACTCGTTCGTATTTCCCAAAACTATATTTGATGTTCTCCACAAAATCAGTTTTACTTGGCTTAATATCTTTTCAAAGGTTCAGGGATATTTTTAATTCAGAGAATTTTCCCATCGTTAGTTACAAAAATTTAGTGCTATTGTACCATTTTATACTTTTGATAGTACGTGTGCCTGTCGCGAGACTTTGTCGCAAGTGTTTAGAAATCGTCATATATTTTAAAGTGTTCATACGTCTTAGTGTGAAAATGTTTTGTCATTCTTATTTAAAAATGTGTTGATTTTATAATTTCTAAAGTATAAACAGAATCGGTGGAAATTATAAAAGTCTACCGAGTGTTTCACATGTGTGGGGTTTTTCAATAAGCCCATCCAGCATCGCACGAATAAGCGCCTCTTTCGAATAAGCACCCCTCCTAAAGAATCAATTTATAAATTAGCGCCTCGGGTGCTTATTCGAGGAAATGTAGTATTTTAGATATGCAACATCAGTTTGTACACAAGTAATTTACAACAGTAGCATAAACATTTACAAATGTAAATTTAGAAGTTACACCAGTCGTAAGTATGTTTGATTATTCCAGTAGTATATTCACTTATACACTTATTATTAGGTTCAGGTATCTGCAAAAGTTGCGAGTGAAATGCCGGTTTTTTAAATGTGTATTCAGGCCTTAGTTTTATATATGAGGATAAATAAAAAAGGGCAGTTTTCATCCAACACCTTTATTTCCACTGATTAAGAACAAATCACTTTTCGACACAGTCCCCCTGAATGGTGTTGCACTTCTGGTATCGTTCAACCAACTTCTTCAATCTTTCCAAAAAGTAGCTATTTGGTTGCTCACCGAAGCCACGTCTGCAACGCTTGCTTTTTGGACATCCAACACGCACAAACTTTGCGGTACCCCAAGTCGAAATGCTCTGTCGCCTGTGCAAATCTATAGCTGATAACCATTACTGACACCACATGTGGGTCTTCCATAATCAAGGAATCTATCCTCTAGATGTGTTCTTCCGTGCGCGATGTTGATGGACGACCAGATAGTTTTTTGCCCTTTACACCTTTTCTTCCCGCTTTAATGCGTTCTGCCCACTCATACAACTTTTGTTGATTCATGGCGCGTGCTCCATACTGTGCCAGCATGGATTTCCGCAGATTAGGTTCTCTCTGCCCACAGACAGAGCACTACAGTACGTTGTTCCTCGATAGTGCAATCGCCGAGCTGAACGTCCATACGTCTGATCTCGTTGCTCTTTCTCACTCGACTTAATGATGTAATTCTGCACATTATCCCCATGGACACGCGTCATGTCGTGTGTCAGCCCCTCCACGTTGTTTTTACTACGTCATTTCAAAATTACATTTACATTCTGATTTACACTCGTATATAAACAGTGTGGATATAGAAATGTGACTATGATCTGAAGATCGCTTAAGTTGTGAAACAGCCGGTTACCAATCAATATTGTTATCTATGCCCACACTTTTTATATCCACAAACGCTCTACCCAAGAACTTGAACTATCTACCTTCAGGAACGTAACAAATTTCAAACAATATATATATATATATATATATATATATATATATGTGTGTGTGTGTGTGTGTGTGTGTGTGTGTGTGTGTGCGTGCGTGCGTGAGTGCGTGTGTGTGTGTGTGTAAATAAGAAAATCAGGTGTTCATCTCTCCTTCGAGAGATATTTTTGTATTTTATATATATCTATATCTATATATATATCTATATATATATATATATATATATATATATATATATATATATATATATATATATATATATATATCAATGTAAAATTGCGTACAAGCATGAAACGGAATGTCCCTGCTTGGTGTGTATCTCAACGTTCAATTTTACATTTACATACTCACTATCTCTGATATTGAGCACTTTTACCCATAAATAGGGCATACTTTAAAACTATATTTTTATTATATATATACACACACACGCATATATACATACATACATACATATATATATATATATATATATATATATATATATACGTATTTCGTATATGTATATATATATATATATATGTATGTATGTGTATATATATATATATATATATATATATATATATATATACATATTTCGTATATATATATATATATATATATATATATATATATATATATATATATATATACTAATCCCTTAACCCCAAGCAGGGTGATGATGCCACTAAGATGCAAGTAGCTGTTGAGAGTGAAAGAGAATGAAAAATACTTTAGAAAGAACCGGAAACCCAAATCTAATAAATAAAGAAGAGATAAACCTAGGCAAACCTATATATATATATATTTTTATAATCCTCTTCTTAAAGTATATATAGGACAACTATTTAAAATTCTTTTAAAAGATCTTTTTTAATATATATTGTAAACTTTTTTTTGTTTTGATTTGAAACACTCATGTTTTTTTCGCGTTCCACTTGTACTAAATTCCTGACATGTAGATGTATTCCGCACATAATATTCATAAAAATATTTTTTTAGAAGCTAATGTTTCTGGAAAGAAAAAAAAAGAAAAGAAAATTAGGTTATCTGATTTTTTTTGAAAATTAATAGGAGTAATGATTTTAGGCAAAAAATGCAGCCCACTCTAAAAGCATTATCATAGAGTGAGACCAAGAAGACAAATTTAATTTTCAGTTTAGTTCTCAATTTCAATAAAGATTGTAGAGGTTGGGAAAGGGGGCTTCGTTTTCTTTCCTATAGCGTCCTAGATGTATTTAAAACATAAATATAAGAAAAGGAACAGTCAAATTCACACGACTTAAAAACAATCAAATAACTATTTTAAAATATAATTTTTAGGTAGTTCTAAATAGTTTTGTAGAAATAGACGAACCGTCTGTTTTGCAATTCCCCCTTTCCTCCTTCCTATTCTTAATAAAAAAATTAAATTTTACTTCGTTACAAATTCATAGTCCTTATGCATTTGAACATAAAATTTAAATCAATTTAAGACTTTGGCTGATGAAGGAAATAGAATTTTTAAACATGTCTCAACATTCAATAGCAAAATATTATACAGTTTTTATCTACAATTCTATCGTATCCATCATATGGTTCGGTAATATTTTACTTCAAATATAAATTTTTACATCTTTTACTAATTCGTATAACTTGTGAATTATTAGAATAAAATACTTCCTGTTTTTATAGTCATCCAATAAATCCACTTTACAAATTGCAAATTTACTATACATAATGAGAGACCCGTCGCCAAGGAAATGTTGGTGGCTGTCTTCTTTTATATGTCGTGTCCCTTTAGGACGTAGGTGGTCATAGCTCTCCACATCTTCCTGACACTTTTTATCTTTTTTGTTATTTCTCCCAAACCCTGTTCCACCATCCATTTACTCAAGCTCATCAAGTATGTTACGCACTGCTTTCCTTTGTCTCTCGTTCCCCTCAATCTGTCCTGTGAGTTTCAGATTTTCCAAGCCCTCCTTCCTTATTACGTGCCCCGGAAATTAATTTTTGTTTCCATTTTTTTTTTTCAAAATCACGTTGTTGCACACATGTTCGGTCCATGGTATCCTCAGCATACGGCTGGAGGCTGTATCAATTACAAAAATCATTGCCTCATCCCGTGAAAATGATGTGAACTTATTTTATCATGCAAATTCTTGCGCTTAAAGACCGTACCGCATTTAAAACACTGGCGGGTGCCTCTATCAGTCGGTTAAGTGCCACACGCTTGGGCGATCATGTATCTTTCGATACTGACGAGGAAGATTTTTCCCGCAGTAGGCTGCCATTTCTCCCTGCGGTAAACCAGTTACCATCCACTTTCTATCGTATAGAACCAGGTCAGTCCTGCTATTTACCCATAGCTGGGGAGAGAAGAAGAGGATTCATACCTTTCCCAAGGGTATTAGCACGTAAGTGAATGTAATGAATTTGACAGGAATTCGAACTCGGTTCTCCGATTCCTCAATCCGAACCGCTCTCCATTACTCCACCGATACGAGTGGAATTCCAGTCGAATCCATTACATTCACTTACGTGCTAATACCCTTGGGAAAGGTATGAATCCTCTTCTTCAAAAGCTATGGGTAAATAGCAAGACAGACCGGGTTCTATAGCCTTGGATGGCATCTGTCTACCGCAGAAAGTAATGGCAACCTACTGCGGGAAAAAATCTGCCTCGTCAGTCATGTATCGAAAGATACATGATCGCCTACGCGTATATCACGCATGGCACATAACTGACTGATGAGTTCTCACACCGAACCGATTTCGATTGCATCACAACAATGGTTCTAATTTGGTTAATATCGCATTTTTAGGAGCGCAAACTTGTTAACCAAGAATTCAAATACAATTTGGTCTGTGAGTAACATGTTTTTTTTATTCTTTTAATCTAATCATTGAAAAGAGGCTTAGCGGAAAGATGTGTTGCTAGGTTACAAATTGATGCGGACAAATTTTAGATTAGAATTAAACGGAAGGAATGGCCCTGTAACAGCAACCATATATTAAGGACTGGTAACCAATAAAAGAAGCTTTAAGTGAAGGAAAACAGAGGCCTCTGTGTCCATTCCACGTAAAAGAGAAACAGATATAAGATTTCGTGATAACCTTTGAATAGGATTGGACGATATCGCGTCTAAATTGTTGAAAACAAAGATCGACTGATGACTTTTCTAAAGGTTTACTTAAGTACGCCCGCCTGGTTTTTGTAAAATATACAATTTCACAGAAAAGTGGTTCATGTGATTTTATAGTTTCTTTTGTATTTTATCTTTAAATTTTTTAAATGAATCTAGAGGGGAAAAAGGATCATTACGAGTTAGTTGAAAAATTCCTGATACTTCGACACAAGATGGCATTCACAGAACATTCAGTGAAAAATAAATCTATTCTTAATGAGTTGGTTGCATGAAAAGCCTACTCTGATATTTCTAATGCTATGTTCTTGCAGGACGTAGGTGATTATAGCTCTCCAGAGATTCCTTTATTTTATTGTCTGTGAATTTTCATTTTTTTTTCTTGGGAAAGACAGTGAAGTGATTTGTCGTGGCCTTCACTAATGGTTTTGAATTCAGATCTTTTCTTCTCCTAGACTAACCGCTGCCGAAAGCTAGTGTACAGTTTCCTTTGCTGTTTAATCTATAACTGGAGGTAAGACCGTTGTATACTACCCCCCAGAACTCCTCAACCCGGGTGCAATCCTCATTGGGAAGCCATCCAGTGCTTTGTAACCCTCGCTATCTTATCAATATCTGCTTTTTTTCTACCGACATTTATACATGTTACAAATTAAACTATGCACAACTATTAAAGGATGAAAATTTATGTAGAATTTGGTCATTCTGGGGTCTTTTTTATGTTCAAATCCGTGAATTTGTTTTGCTCCTGCTAAGACTCGAAAATACACTATATAAATACACTATATAAAATTTATGTAGAATTTGGTCATTCTGGGGTCTTTTTTATGTTCAAATACGTGAATTTGTTTTGCTCATGCTAAGACTCGAAAATACACTATACAAATACACTATATAAAATTTATGTAGAATTTGGTCATTCTGGGGCCTTTTTTATGTTCAAATCCGTGAATTTGTTTTGCTCATGCGAAGACTCGAAAATACACTATACAAATACACTATATAAAATTTATGTAGAATTTGGTCATTCTGGGGTCTTTTTTATGTTCAAATCCGTGAATTTGTTTTGCTCATGCTAAGACTCGAAAATACAATACATAAATACACTATATAAAATTTATGTAGAATTTGGTCATTCTGGGGTCTTTTTTATGTTCAAATCCGTGAATTTGTTTTGCTCATGCTAAGACTCGAAAATACACTATATAAATACACTATATAAAATTAACTATTTTTTATTCATAATTCTGAATCTGTTAAAATTATTCAACTTTTTATTAAGAAAAATCTCAAGTTGATATTAAAAATTACCGCCATTGTTGATTTATTTAAGATAAAATGATCTATTATGACATGTGTCTAAATTCGTATTTAGATACATTGTATTTATTTTCAATTTTTCTAGTTGAATTGTTCACCTATATTGCATATGATCCATTATTGTACATAATTAGGTTAAAATAAAATTTGTATTTTATATGAATACTACATTATGATAATTGAGATGTAGTAGAGTGTGTGTAGGAGGTGTATCATAGAGTTTGGGTGCACAAAAGCCTTGCTCCCACCCTGAGTGGAAGTGACGGGGACAAGAAATTGATTCATACCTTTCCCAAGGACATTTGTGCGAAAATGAACGCATCAGACTCACCCGGAATTTTAACTCGATTAACCGTTTTCTATTTTCCGTGCCAATTACCATAACGCTACACACACACACACACACACACACACACACACAATTTTTTACATTTGTCTATATAAAAACAATCTACACTCGTGTGTTAAATAAAGGGTTGGGTTCGAAATTCCAACAAATGTCACCTGAAGAAGGCCGGAGCGTACAACGGTCGAAATGTCGTGAATATGGTTATAAAGATGAGGACAACAGTTCGAACAATGTAAATAGTGTAAATAATTATATTTATTTCAGTATTTATGAGATGGGGTATATGAATATAGGCTAATGGGGATAAGGCATTTATTTTGCACAAATATTTATTTTTGAAACAAATCATCATCATCATCATCATCATCATCATCATCATCATCATCATCATCATCCTTTAACCTCCCTATGGTTGATTGAAACTCCATTGACAATCCCTTTCCACATTGTTCGGTCCAGCATTGCTGTCACCAGATCCCCAATGTCCCGATCTATGGTGTCTGGGTAAGACAGTTGTGTACTAAATACAAGCGCGGGGACGATTAAATAATTTTCTTCAATATCTACCCCTACCCATCCGTTGGATCGGTGCTAATATGGCACAATCCTTAATTTTCAAAACGTTTCCTGACACTATTACTCAAACCCGCATGTTTATTAAACTTGTATAAAAATTCTCGGCGAAAAGCTGAATCGGCATGCTTAATTTATTAGATGAAAATAGTTCACCGACATGTCTATTCTGGGCGGCACTTGTGCTTGCTAACGAAAATTTCCTCTTGTTACCATAACAAAGGAATATTCTATTATATCAAATAGGGGGATAATGATATATGGCCGATAAAATATAACACACTTTTATCTTACTAGTAATTTTTAAATAAAGCATTGTCAACAATTATTAATTTCTTACTAATATTTTATCTTAATTTTATTTGGTTTTCATCGTAACTATTTTTAAACTGTCAGTTTACAATAGTGAATAAATAACGCAGATCGGAAATAAAGAATTCTTTGGGGTTTAATTTGATTCGTGTGGATTACTTACTGCCGTAAACTGACGGTCTGCGTCACTGCTATTCAAACTTTACGGTTGTCAACCGTCCCTCCTGAATAATGCGGGGTTGTTCCGCATTTAGATACTGAAGAATGTGGGTCCCGCATTAAATGATGCGTAATGTTTTTGTCCCAGTATTTTGGGAATCAATGATTCTTTTAAAAAAAATTACGCTTTTTTTTTCTTTTCTTTTTTTTTTTTTAATAAAAAATCATGTATTGAATGGAATACGTACAAAATCTTGGCTGTCTGTCCCCCTCTCTTTCTTTCACTCTTCCTCTCTCTCGCTCTCTCTCTCTCTCTCACTTCCACATTGAAATGACCAAATAGTACCATGTTGATTTTTTAATTCAGCTTGGTGGGTCAGTGGACCTTGGTTGAGAACTGGAATACAAGATAAACCGTCTTCTCGCATTTTCATTTTTGGGTGTTGGCAACCCTATCAAAGTTGAGCGCGTTCAGCGAGTTTCTAAACTATCCCTCATACGCCAGACTAAATGTCACTAAATGGCTTCTTTTGTATGCGGAACTGAACATGCACACACACACACACACACACACACACACACACACACACACACACACACACACACACACACACATTTGTATATATATAGATAGATGTATGTATATAAATACATCAAGAAAAAGAGGTGGAAGGAAAGAGGTTTTTAAAAGCATATGAAAACTTTTGCTTCCGCTTGTCATATAGTGAAATAGTCGTGTCAATACCCTGAGGAAAACTTTCGTTTTTCACCTTCGACCTCAGATTAATAAATCAGTTAACGATGACAAGTTTGCTGGTCACCCAAAAGGCTACTGCCCATTTCACACATTGATTCATACGCCCTTCTTCCTTCGTTTCCACTCAATTGACTAATTTTCTCCCTTAGCAGTATGTCTTATAATTAACATTAAATTTCTATGGCCCGAACCTAAGTCCTAAGTCACCATTGTAGACGGACACTGGGTTTTATGACTCGTATCTAAAATAATCACTTGGTGAGAACGATAATACTCTTTTTCAGATTCTGAGATAAAGCATTTCGATTATTTGCAATTTCTAATTTTTTTAAAAATTATTATTTTGACAACTTTCTTCATCTTTTTTGTATTTTGTTACAATTTTTGTTGCATTTGTATAGTGTTGTGGTGCCTATTTTTTTTGCTATAATAGTTTTCATGAAATCGCTATATCAACGTTAAGTCTACCCGCTGAAGATGGAAATAAAAATCACTTAAACAACAAAGAAAGTTTCTATAATTAAAATTTAAATAATTAAGTTAGTAATTAACAATATTTATTGTTTTTATCTAGTGGTTGGATGAACATACATCATTGTAAAAATAATTAATGGGATTTATTTTTTAATCCGTCATATCAAAATTACTTCATGCTTTATTTTTAGTGGACACCCGTCTTTGAGTAGACGCTCCGTTTGATTTTAAACTGGATTCGAAAGCTAGTGTGCTTTAAAGTCAAACAGAACCTTTCTTAATTGTGAAGTTTCTTATGGCCGAGATACGAAAGCACACTAAATCAAACGGCGGTTTCTCCTGCAAAGAAGGGCGCAGGTTCAAATCCTTTAATAAGTTTTCTCGAGTGTGCCGACCGGTAGACGAAATAAATGCTGTTTAAAATAAAACGGGGCCTCTGCTAAAATACAGGTATTCACTAAAATCACGTTTGAAGTAATAAATATATCGGATTAAAAAATAATATCCATTAATATATATCTATATCTATATATATATATATATATATATATATATATATATATATATATATATATATATATATATGAACTGTGATACAGCGAAACAGGCTTGTATGTGGATGACTTGCTCTTGTTCGCCGATAGAGCACTATGGGGAAAGAGAATTAAAAAAAAAACAGTGGCTGCTCCTGCTTATAATGTATTGCTCTTCATTTATGAATTGAGCACTCTGGCTGCTGATTTGGCGTTTATATATATCACGTATATAATACATTAAAAGTTTCCCTTTCTCTGCTGTACGCCGATAGCTTAGGGGTAGAGTTTCTGACTAGAGTTTCGATCCCGGCTTGAAGCAATCGGATGTCTAGCCACACTGATGAGCTGTGATACAGCGAAACAGATTTGTATATATATATATATATATATATATCTGTAAAAGAGAATAGGAAAACTGTAATATTAGCTGACGCGTTTTCTCCAATGTGGACTTTTTCAAGGAAAAAAGCAAAAGGAATTTATTGAAACAAAGTAACTATTAATAACAAAACAAAACGTCCTTAGCAACTGGAAGAATTGTTGTGTTGACGGATTCAACTATTTTCTTTTGATTTCTTGATACAGTTCAACCACAATTTTGATTTTAAAAATACTAAACTCATAAAAAAAAGAAAATAACTCACTCAGAAGGAAAATCCTCGAGAATGCTGCCGTTGATTATTATCCAAATATTAATCTACGCCCAGGCTTTTCACCTTTCCTAAAAGAATTACTATTCTCCCAAACAAACGTACACAACTATAAAATTTACCCTTATTGTCGCATATAGGGAAAATAATTGTTAATCAATAAAAGTAAAATTATCCACAGAAATCGGACACGAATAAAAAAAGAAAAACCTTTATTAGCAGTCGGTTCTCTCCTTCTTACTAAAGATATATTCTTACTAAAGATATATATTTAAAACAAGATATGTTTTCTTATTGGCGTTGAGCTATGCATCTTGCTACCATAACAAAGGAATACCCCATGATATCAAATACGGAAGATAAGGGTGCGTAACTGATAAATATTATGTCATCCCATAAATTCTGTCCGAATTTTAACTTTTTGTTAAAATGAACGAAATTTAAAGAGTATTTTATAATGTCTAATAGAGCTGAACATTATTTTTATGTTTAGATGCATTTAAACTGATCAAATTTTATTTCAGAGAACAATAAAATTAAATTTTGTTTGATTAAAACCCTGCTAACATGGAAGTACCCAAGAATCATTTGAGGCACATAATGCTTTGTGAGTTCAAGAAAGGAAACTCAGCAGCCGAAGCGGCTAGAAACATTCACTGAGTTTATGGAGAGGAATGTGTGAATGAAAGATGATTTGCAAAATTCAGAAGTGGAGATTTCACCCTTGAAGATGAAGATCGAACCGGACGTCCAGTGAGAGTTTGATGAAAAGCTTCTTGAAGCAGCCCTTGAAGAAAATCCTGCTTTATCAGTTGAAGAATTGGCAGTGGTTCTCAGTTCAAACCATACAACTGTTCATCGTCATCTTCAACAACTTGGAAAAGTTCCGAAACTTGGAAAATGGGTGCCTCATGAATTGTCTGAAAACAACCTCAAATCCCGAGTTGACATCTGCTCTTCTCTCCATTCTCGCCAACTTGTTCCACCTTTTTTGGATAGACTTGTGACTGGCGACGAAAAATGGATCTTTTATCGAAATGTTAAGCGTCGTAGACAGTGGCTTGGTAAAGGGGAAGGACCCCAGCCACAGCCGAGAAGGGAACTTCATGGGCAAAAGGTTCTTCCTTCAATCTGGTGGGATTGCCAAAGAATAATCCACTTTGAATTCTTACCACCTAATGCAACAATTAATGCTCAAATATACTGTCAGCAATTAGAGCGTTTGAACCAAGCTTTGAGGAAAAAAAGACCTGCTCTAGTGAATCGAAAACGGGTGATGTTTCATCAGGACAATGCGCGACCACATACAGCAAGAATCACGTCATAGATCGAAGAACTTGGTTGGGAGAAAATTCCTCATCCACCTTATTCTCCCTACCTTGCTCCTTCAGACTACCATTTGTTTCGTAACTTACAGAATCGTTTGGAAGAAACAGCTTTTGTAACACAGGAAGAGGTTAAAACTGACACTTGTGAGTTCTTCGAATCAAAGCCAAAAGAATTTTACAGTAATGGAATTAGTAAGCTTGTTAATAGATGGAAGGAAGTCATAGATAATCAGGGAAAATACATTGTTGATTGAATCTGTAATTAAATGTAACATTTGGTCACTTATTTTCTTTATTCAAAATTCGGACAGAACTTATGGGATGACCTGATATATAGTTAACAGAGTTTTTTGCATTATAGAATAGATAATAATAATAATAATAATAATGTAGTGGAGTCATAGATACTGTGTTCATGAAATAAACATCATAATCTCTCTCTCTCTCTCTTGCTATTGTTTTTTAATCATTTTACTGCAAGCTAGCTAATAAAGCCACTATGATGCAAGGGGTTACTGACTGTTAAAGAATATGAAAAAGAATAAAAACATTATTAAGGAGAGAAAAGAGAAAAAGGACAAGAATTAAGAAGACAGTAGATGACGATTGACATTACATTTAAAAGTTGACTAGGAAACAAGAAGCTGGAAGAGAGTTCAACAAGGGAGAAGTGTGACAGAAGAAACTGTTAGCATAGAACTTACGGTTACATCTAGCCATTTCAACTCTAAAATGATGAATCCTTAGCCCCAATCTAGTACTGCGCATAAATTCATAATGTCTAGGTACCATACAGGAAGGTTCATCAGATCAATTACTATGAAAGTATTTATAGAAAAGACACAGGGAAACTACATTACGGCGGTGGGGGGAGGGAGGAGGAGGAGGAGGAGACTGAAGCCGAGATGCCAAGTCAGGACTAATAACATTGCAGATTCTTCATTTTTTCAAGAATCTATAAATATATAGCAGGAGCATCAGACCATATTTGGCAGCAGTATTCAAAGCAAGGATGAATGGTAGACTTATAATAATGTAAGATAAATTCGGGCGAGAAACTCCCCTACATCGCAAGCCACTAATCTGCTACTGGGTGACATGCCACAAGCGTTTACCGCTGGTTGCCCGCTACGGACCACCGGCGTGTTTGTCTCGGCAGTGTTACCACTAGCGGACCGCTAGAGGCCCACTGGCAGCTGTCACCAGAGGACCGCTGGCGGCTCGCGTGTAGAGTTTTCTGACACGACACAGGGAAGCAACTTTTCTAGCAGCAGACCGGGCGACGGATTCAAATAGTGTTTCAACTTCATGCCAGCGGAAAACGTTAGTTCGAGAAGGCGCAATGAATCTCTCTCCTGGCTGTTAGCAACGGCCAAGGTTAATGGAAGGCAAAAAGACGATTAAAAGAGAGCAGTTTCGTTTTTAGAAACGTCAGAATTACCAAGCCATTCCTTGCCCCAGTTTACAACAGAAAGTAGATCTGTTTTTAGATCAGCTGCCGATTTGACTTTATCGAATCGCTCAGACTCACTATGAAGACAGGTATAAATCGTTGTGTCATCAGCACAGATACCGAGTTGGTAACTGATGCCATCAGAAAGGTCGTTGATGAAAATTAGGAACAACTTGGGTTCAAGGATAGAGCGAAGAGAACACAAAAAATATATAGTAAAACAAAACCGAGACAACTAGTTTCACCCTCAAAATTGAAGGATCGTCATATTAAGGCGTAAACCATGTGCTATACAAGACACATTTCTGGGACATACAATAAGGAAGGAAGGCTTGGAGAATTTGACACTCACATGACATATTGAAGGCAAATGTGACAGCGATGGATAGCGGGCCATCAACTTGATGATGAAGTTGTGTTAATATAAACAGATATTGTGTTAATAGATAGCAGAGCGGCGGTGTGATGGATGTTACGCAAACAAAAGAGCTACAAAGAATAGGAAGTTGTGGAGAGTCATGATCGCCGAAGTTCTAAAGGGACATGGCACAAAAGGAAGTGTCAGTCTACATATGTATTTACCAAAGGTGAAATAAGAAAAAGAACTACAAAAATGTAACTCAAGTACGGTATCTGTCGAGCTCATTAGAAAGAGGCAAACAAGAAGTGATATATAAGAGGGGACTAAAGCCAAAGATATGATTTCTTTTCAAGTCAGACATCATAAATATTAACCGTAACCATCTTTTCTCTTTGTAAGTTCTATGAAGTTGTCAATATCAGTCAACATTTACCCCATCCACTTTTGTTTGGGTCAAGCTAGTGCTCGCAATGATCCTGAGGGATTAATTTATATACAAGTGTCAGGCCACAGTAACCGATCGGTTGGATTGAATTTAGAGCGGAAATGAACTTTTATTACCTTTTGCCGACAAAAACATACCGAACGATTTGTATGTTAATTTTTCAACGGCATGTCTCATCAGAAATTATGTGAACTTGATTCTCCACGTATTCCTTTTTTTTGTTATCTGTGAATTGCCGGGACCTCTTGAGAAAGATAGTGGAGCGGATTCTTGTTATCTTCTCCACGGTTTGAATTTAGAATATCCTTCAATTAGACTGGCTGACAGTTTAGAGTTTAGAGAGGT